>AP025057.1:10358318-10409412 GCA_036186865.1 Eustoma russellianum
CAACACAGGCGCATCCAAACACCTGTGATATCGGGCATTCATCAGATAATGAGTTACCCATGGTAGATAATCTAGAGATAACTACAGTTCCAGAAGAGGTAGCCCGCCGCATGCAGCTGCTACCCCCTCGCCCGACACGGATACTTTAATCTCCAGGCTACAGGAATCGACTGAGGACTTTATTCCGGTTGTTCCACGTAGAAAACGACGCGCCAAGAAAGATCTTCCTCCACTGCCACCATCCACCATTCTCACACGTAGTGCTTCACATGCACTTCAGGGAAGTGACTCTACTCTCTCTCAATGAATATTATGATATGGAATATAATTTTGTATTATCTGCAGCTTATGGCAATCACACTTCATCTCTTTGCCGTTTGTTGTGGGCTTCGTTATGTACATTCTCAGAAGAATCTGATTTACCTTGGGTGCTAGGTGGAGATTTTAATACATTTCGCTCTATATCTGATCATGAAGGCCGTTCACAGCCATCTCTCACAGCTTTACAGGATTTTAATGATTGCATAGAATCATGCGGCTTGATGACGCCACAATTTCATGGATCAAAATTCACATGGACTGATGGTCGAGGCCTTGGAAGAGTCCGCCGGAGATTAGATTGGCTATTTCTTAATACTGCATTCCATGACAAATTTGATGACCTACAACTTGCACATCTTCCCCGCATTGCTTCTGATCATACTCCATTATTACTTTTATGCCAAATTAGTCCACCTCCAATGCATCGCTCTTTCTTGGTTGCTGCATCCGGATTTTCATAATTATATGCAAGCTGCATGGACTTCTTATCCTACTACTGGCGGAATGTATGGCTTCTACTCAAAGTTATTCAAACTTAAGAAGGATGTGCAGCGGTGGAACAAAGAAATATTTGGTAATATATTCTCTAATGTCCAACAGGTCGAAATAAATCTCACACGTGCTGAAAACCTTTGGGACACAAATCCAACGGATGAAACTCGGACAGAGTATCATAGAGCAAAGGCGGAATATCTTCAAGCCTCGTCTTATGAATTGCACTTTTGGAAATAAAAAGCACGCGTCCGATGGCTAAAAGAAGGAGACGCTAACACCCGATATTTTCACTCTATTGTCAAAGGGAAAAGATTGAACCTACGGATCCAACAAATACAGTCAAGTGCCGGAGTTGTCTGCACTGCACCTGACGATATCATGGCTGAAGCAGTATCTTTCTATAAATCCTTATTTGCTCGGGAGCCTACTAATAATTATGATGATGTTCTTCGACATATTCCGACATTAGTTTCCTCCGAAGACAATGCATACTTAACGCAGATACCATTGCCGGAGGAGGTGAAATATGCGGTTCGGCATTTGGACCCTCATAGTGCAGCCGGGCCCGATGGTTTTAACTGCAACTTTTATCGATCCTGCGGTCAATTATTCAAACAGACGTTATTAAAGCGGTACATGAATTTTTTCTTGGCGTTCCTCAGCCTACCGTCATGGCTAGTGCATTAATAACTTTGATCCCAAAAAAACACTCCTCTGCTACTTTCAGTGATTTTCGTCCTATATGCCTCACTAATTTTTTGAGCAAAGTCTGTACAAGAATCGTTGCTAGCCGTTTGAGTACATTATTGCCGCGTTTAATATCTCCAGAACAAACGGGCTTCCTACCAGGTACTGACATTTCTACCCAAGTACTATTGGCTCGTGAGAAGATACATATGATGGATAAGGTGGCTCACAACTATGTTTAAAGTTGGATATGATGAAAGCATTTGACAGAGTCAGCTGGGAATATTTGAAGATATTACTACACACATTCGGCTTTTCAGATTTCTTCACTCGCATGATTCTGAATCATTTGAGTGCCACTACGTTAGCAGTGTTAATTAATGGCCAGCCATCTCCAACTTTCCGGCCGTATAGAGGGGTTAAGCAGGGGGATCCATTATCCCCACTATTATTTATTCTGGCATCTAAAGGTTTTAGCGGGGGCTTGAAAGCTTTAACAACAGCTGGAGTGCTACAGCCTTTCCGCCTGGGGCGCATTCCATTTACAATCACACACTTGGCATATGCGGATGATTTGCTGATATTCCTACGAGGTACACAGCGGAACCTTCAAAATTTTCATACTTTTCTTACACAATATGAAACTGCTTCAGGTCAAAAGGTGAATTTCCAAAAAAGCAGTATTATTCTATCTGCCAGGATACCTACACACCAACGCCAGAATTTTGTAAATATTCTGGGCATGTGTCTTTCAAGTTTCCCATTTCGTTATCTTGGTTCTTATTTACACAAGGGTATCACCCATTCCAGATATTGTGTTTCATTACTTCAACATATTGATGATAGACTACAAGGGTGGCACTCCAAATTGCTTTCAGCAGCAGGTCGACACGTCTTACTAGGTTCAGTAATAGTCGCATTACCACTTCAAGTCATAGCGGCAAGTGGCTTACCAAAATCGGTGATTAAGGTGATACATCGCAAGATGGCTGTATTCTATTGGGGACGTAGACACCATTGGGTATCCTGGACTACTATTTGCAAGCCACGGGATGAGGGGGGTTTAGGTCTACGAGACATGAACATGTTACAATGGGCATATCATTGCCGAATATGGTGGTCATATCAACAAAATTCCACACTTTGGAGCAAATACATGCATGCCAAATATGGATACCGTCAGGATTATATACCATGGTTAACGGACTCACCCATATGGAAGATTATTTGCCGAATCCATTCCTTCTGCCTAACACAGACTGACGGTCAGGGAGGCCACATCACATGGTTACCCACGCCAATGGGAGAATTTTCGCCGAAAAGTGCTTATGATACTTACCGTATATCCTCTCCCAAACTGTTCTCTGCAACATTTATTTGGTACAAGCATCACTCTCCTTCTATTCAACTGTTTTTATGGCGTCTTTTTAATTTGGCAATACCTTTTGAGGATTATATTGGACAATATTCAATGGCTCGTCCAACGCAATGTCCATTCTGTAAAAGTGAGTCGGCCACAGTGGATCATGCCTTTCTATATTGTTCTTATGTGCGTCCCCTATGGCACTATTTTGCTAGTGAGCTACATTGTCCTCTTCCATCCTCATTACGGCTTCGTCAGTATCTTCTTTCTTGGTGGTATCGTTCATCCTTTACCTCTCTCATTGGAGTTTATAAAATAGTAATCCCAGCAATTATTGTATATAACATATGGTGTGGCTATACCTCCATAGTCTATGGGGACAAAACTCATATAACGGATACCTCACTACGGCACTCCATACGCTATGATATTATTTTGTGGCACAAAAAAATCGCAGGCTCCAAAATTGCTACTGGCTCTCGGCGGCATTTCTCTTGGCTGCCCGCGTTCCAACAGCCGAGACCTCTGATGATTCGTTGGGTCACCCCGCCCTCTGGTCGGTTGAAATTAAATGTAGATGCTGCTGTGGGTAGACATTATGCAGCAGGGAGTGCGATATTGCGCGATCACATGGGTTCATGCATAGGAGCGATTTCTTTTAGACTTCCTCCATGTGCACCACTACATGCAGAGATTCAAGCTGCCATGTTTGGAATTCTTTATTTCCTTCCGTTCCATCGCACGTTTATCCTGGAGTCGGACTGTGCTCAGCTGATAGATCGTTTGTCACGGCGACACCTTGTACACGGAAACTATCATCTTCGCCAGTTACACACACTTGTTCATCTCCATCGACTTGACTATCATCACATTTATCGCGAGGCAAATATGACAGCACATTACTTAGCGCAACATGCTATGTTAAATCCACGTACACATCATTATACCTCTCATACCCTGCCTTCATTAGTACGTGCTTCAATCTTGTTGGATCTCACTTCTTCGTACTTGCGTGTGCCTTGACGCTCTACAGTCTTCCACATAGATTGGCGCTCTTTCAGACTTTCTGCCTGTTTCCTTTGGGATCCAGGCATGCACGGTATGGTTGACTATCCATTTGTCTACATTTTATGCTGCTTCTTTCTCATACATAACATACATCATTTTCTTTTCATTGGAATGACCTGGTTATCATGTGACATCACTCCTTTACCATCGTTCATTCGAGGACTGCATTGCTTGATCATATACTACTCATGCGTCGAGCACATGGCAAAGAATGCTTGTTTTCGTGGTGCTGGAACTTTACCACTGTCGCCTTGGCTCCTTAGTCAAGGCGACTTGGATATGCTTTTGGCCTTTCTACTTATGATTATTACTTTTCTCACTTCCGTTGGATTAATATACTCTTTCTACTATCACGAGGTACATCTCATCCTGGCTCCCTCAATCTCAAATGGCGGACGTCATACTGCAATCTGGCGATCACTCCAAACTCGGACACCAGAAAGCCCAACATCTGCAACCTACGGCTTCTATACATTCCATATCAATGATAGCCGTATAAATATGTACGCTTTTTCATTCGCCAAGGTTTTATCTACAAGGGTGGTTTTTCTTGGCAAGGTTTTAATGCGGCATATCATATACGACTGGAGATATGTCATTATTGGATTTTTATATCATGTATTCGCATACTCTAGCAATTGTAATATGGTATTCCTCCGCCAAAAGTGAGGTCTCTATAATAAAATATTCATTTATAAATAAATATATATATATATATATATATATATATATATATATATATATATATATAGACACATACTTATATCCTGACGTACCATCGACACGTCATACACAACATAACCGTACGTCGACCTCACACCACCATATACACATTATATTTATGAGTATATATATGTCTCATATCATAAATTATAATCATCTTGATACAAAAATTATAATGGCATGTCACGAAGCCATAAACCAAAAATTGTCGCATCGGGTGACAATCGAAACTTTATCGACGTCTCATGTACTTACCATATAAAGATGATCAGCCTATATACATAAAAAATATTCATAAATTTCGTTAATCCACATGTCATAATCATCCCCAAAGTCATACCAATTTTACACACATAAATCACCCACAATTTAGCCTTAATTTGTGAAAAATTCAAACTCATTTTTTTAAAGCACATGGCATTTTTGAACATCAGCAATAGGAGCTGAAAAGACACTTTATTTTATGTTTATTATATGTGACATAATTTATATTACATGTCTAAGAAGTTTGAGTTTAATCGGAGAAAAATTGCGTAATCGACGAAAGTCGAAAATTCGGTTTTCTACACTTAGGCATACATGAAAATGTTTTGGACTTGATGTCACATGTATCTAGATACTTTTTGCATATGAAAGAAATATTAGAGTGTTCTAGAAAAATCAAATTAGGGCTGATTGCAATTTACCATATATGTGTGAAGATTATGCATTATTTGGCAAAGTTTGCATAAAAAGAATTAAGCACATGTGCAGCTAAATATCACACGACATTTACCACTTCTTGGAGCCTAGGTGGAGTTTATTTGCCACTTTAGTTGGTGGAGGATAAGCCACACATGATTAGTGACATTGAAGAGGGCAACACACAAGGAAACATTTCAAAATAAACCACATGCTGAAATATCAGCACATGGCTTCTCTTGTGGCCGAATTTTGCATTAATTTCTCTTCAAATTTCTTCCAAGATTGTGGGAGAATCATACCATGATTAATTGGAAATTAACCACCTTGATTTTAAGCATGTGTTTCAGTTTTTTAAGAAGAATTTCCAGCTCATTTAAAGAGTGCCAAGGTGGATAAGCAATGACCTATCAAGAAGTGATAACTAGTCAAAGACAAGTCATTCCTCCAATCATATTCCACCAAGTAAGCAAGGTTGTGTCACCATTTATACAAGGCAATCTTCCAAAGTATTCAAGACAAATTTTCAAAGGAAAAGCTCAGCCCTAGGGGCGGCCAACACACTATAAAAAGGAGCAAGATGGTGCAAGACAAGGCTAAGGAAAAATTGATATTCTTACAAGTTCAAAGCAAGACTACTCTCTTCTTCTTCCATTCTTTTCTCTTGCTCTTAGTCTCAAGCCTATCGTTCTTATATTCCATATATTATATAGGCTTTGTGTAAACCACCCACATATGTTCATCTCATGTAAAAGGTTGATCAAGGTGAGATCAAGCCTTCATTCGATCGGTGGTGGTGTTCATATTGTTGTGTTTGTTTGTTTATTTGTAAAAGGGTGGAGTTGGTGTTTAACTCTAGTCACCCTTGTGTCAAGGTGTTTTTGTGTTTAGTGAATACCGAGGAAGGTGTCCTCAAAGGCTAGAGTAGGTTTTTTTAACCGAACCAATATAAATATCTCGGTGTTCTTACTTTTCAGCACTTTTACTTTCAGATCTTGTTTTCTGCATCGTTTTCATAGCCGCAGAATAAATAGCAAACGTTTTCCAAAAATTGCAAAATTTTCCAGAAACGTAGCCACATGTCTTAGATTTGATTTGGCACTAGTTTCATCACATTTGGATAAGTATACGTCAGTCAAACATTAATAGTTCTAAGACTAGTGCAATCTGATGCTCAGATTTGCAAAGGTTGAGAACATCAACATGGTTGACATACTTACCAAGGGAACTTTGAAAACAGTTTTAATACATTAAAATACACATCTTGAGTGTCATACCATAAAAATTTCAGGTCATTTAGAGTTCCCAATTAATAGGAATAAATTTTTCATTTCGGAGTACAGTTTCTGACAGATTGATGCAATCTATACAAAAACGTGTTTTCAAGGGGTTAGAGTTGGAATTGTAATCTGAAATTTTTATGAGACATTATAATATCTTAGAGAACATCTTCACCAAATTTCATAATTTTTAGAGGTCTACAACCAAGTCATCTAGATTAATCAAATCAGCATCTGAAAACAGAAACTATTTTCAGAAGTGAGTTATTTGGTCCAAAAAGGTTTAAAAACTGAATTTTTCGCACTCACTATTCTACCCCTCACCTTTTAGTGGTTCTATATAGGTCCTAAAAGTGGTATCAGAGAGCAGGCACACTCACTATAAGAAGATTCAACAATCTTTGTGTGATAACATCCACTAGTTATAAAACCGAGCAAGAAGGAATGTCAAGTGTAAGGCCTCCCCTTTTCGACCGTGAGTCTTTTATTAAATGGAAACTTCATATGAAACTTTTTCTTTTGGCTATTGATATAGACTTATGGTCCATCATGTAGAGAAAAAGAGGTTTGCGTGATTTCAAAATGTATGATTTAAATGTGCTTAAAAACGTGCATGATATAAATGTGCATGACATATTGCATATAACTTGCCTTATATAGTTCATATATAATGTTGCCGTACTAACGAGCCATGAAGCGTTAAAGCTTACATCAAATGGCAAACATTTGCTGTGTTTGTACTATTTTCAGGTGCCACCATTAATGAACTAAACTAGTTCATTAAGTGAAGTACTTAGTTAATTAAACTAAGTAGTTCATTAAAGGAAGCAACATTTGGACAAGGCAGAAAGGCAACAAGATGAAGAAAGGAAAGTTTCCTCCTCCTCCTCTCATCATATATACACGCATATATATATATATATATATATATATATATATATATATATATATATATATATATATATATATATATATATTTTCAGATTTTTTGAAAAAGGCACATACACACATATTCCAACGTACTATCGACACGTTATATATTTTACGTACGTACGTTAACATCACACCACCATACTTAACTCATATTTATGAGTATATTCAGGTCTTATATCATATGATATAAGTCATGGTGATGACAAATTAAATATGACACGTTATAAGGTTCTAAACCGAAAATTGTCGTATCGGGTGAATACTGAAACTTCACCAACGTGTCACGTACTTGCCATAAATAGATGGCCAGCCCCTACACTTTAAAAATACTCATTATTTTCGTGCCTATGATGTTATTTCCAGCCATAAAATCATTCCATGTTGGCACACACAAATCACCCTACATTAAGGCCAAATTGTGGAGATTCCAATTTCAATTTTGTCACATGTAAATTGCGCCACTTTAAGACCAGACAAGTGCTGAATATTAAAGTTTATATTATATATATTATGTGTAACATAATATATATAACATGTGCAAAAAGGTGAAATTTAATTAGAGAAAAATTGGGTAATCGATAAACATCAAAAATTCGGTTTTTTTACGTACACAACACATGGAACATTTTTGGCACATCATACGACACGTATCTAGACACTTTTTACATATGACATACATCTCAAAGTGTTCTAGAAAATTAAATTAAGGGCTGATTGGAATATACCATGTGTGTATTATTAAATGTGCACTATTTTACAAAGTTTGCAAAAATAAAATTCAGCACATGCATATACATGTTATACATGCCTATACAGCTGAGATGGAGCATATGTGGAGCCTTGTTGGCATATTGATTGGTTAAGAATCAATCATACAATGTTGGTGATTTAAATAAAGAAGCTACAAAAGGTAATGTTTCAAATTTTATCTCATTTGAAACACATGCTGAAAATTTCAGCATGTGGAAAATAGGCTGGCGATTTTTATCATTCATGAGGGGATATTTTGTGTCTTGAAACATGTGATCAATTGGAAGAAGAATTGGAAGTAATTTGAATAAGATATGAATTCATAAAGTGTGATATCTTGAATATCACACATGCTGAAAAAATTTCAGCATGTGTGTGTATGCATCTTGGCCGAAATGTTGGCCACATTAGTATCCAATTTCATTTCCAAAATTGATAAGAAGATTGTCTACTAATTGGTGATTTATTTTAAAAGAAAAATCAATGAAAATTTGGAAATAATTTGAATTATATCACCATGTATCACATGCTGAAATTTCAGCATGTCAAGTATTCTTTATGGCCGATTTTTTGCTTAATTTGATGGAGAAATTATCTTGCTTGATTTGGGTGATAATCTTATGAGTTATGGAAACTATTTTATGTTGATTTTGGCACATGTTTTTAGTGGAATTCTCAGATTTTCCAAGTCATCAAATGATGACAACATTCAACCAATCAATGAGTACCAAGTAAGCAAAAGTTAAATGATCATCAAATGAGGAGGTGCCAAGTAAGCAAGATCATGTCACAATGATGCCATACATTCTCCCAAGGACTTAGAAGACAATTTTCAAGAGGAGAAGGACTCCTAGGGGGGACGGCCATATGTTAAAAAGGAAAGGAGTGAGCAAAACAAAAACAAGAACAAGCATTACATTCTTGACGATCAAAAACGCCTATAGCCTCTTCTTCTACATTTTCTTTCTTTCTTCTTTCTAAAAGCCTATTGTACTTACATTCATGTTCTTGGATAGGCTTCTCTTAGACCACCATATATTCTTTATCTTTGTAAAAGATTGATCAAGGTGTGATCAATCTTCATTCTTGCAAGGTGGTGGTGTTCGTGCGTGATTGTATTCATCATACAAGGTTTGTAAAGGGTTGGAGTTGGTGTGTAACTCCATCAACCCTGTGGTAAGGTGTATTTGTGTTGTGTGACTAGTGTTAACCGAGGAAGGGGTTCCTCAAAGACTGGAGTAGGTTGTTGATAACCGAACCAGTATAAAATTCTTGGTGTCATTTACTTTCAGCACTGTTTACTGTTTTTAATCACGTTCATAAAAATAGTAAACGAATTTCAAAAATCATGCAACTTTCAGAAAACTTAGCCACACATCTTAGGGTTCTTTTGGCGCAATTTTCAACCCTTTTGGATAAGTATAAGTCAATCAAACATCCAAAGTTCTGAGACTAGTGCAGTCTGATTTTCAGGCTTGCAAAGGTTGAGACTTTGAGTGTATTTGACTAACTTCCCGAAACAATTTTTCAAAACTGTTTCAACACATTTAAATATAACATATAAGGGGTTAGTGGTTAAAATTTCAGAGCAATTGGAGTTATGTAAAAATAGGAATAAAATTTTCAAAACAGTCTACCGTTTCTGGCAGATTCGCGCAATCTGACCACTAACGATTTTTGAAGGGGTTAAAGGTTGAATTTAAATTTGAAATTTTTAGGAGACACTCATAACATCTGAGGCTAAGTTCTATCAAAATTTCAGAATTTTTGAAGACCTACAACCTAGTTTTAAAAACGTTTTAAAACTGGTTCTTAAAACAGAATCTGTTTTCAGAAGTTGAGTTTTTGGTTTTAAACAATTTTAAAAACCACACTTTCCGCACCAACTATTCAACCCCCCCCTTCTAGTGGTGCCTTGCAGATCCTACACATCATAGAAGACGGTCCTTTTGTCTCGTCTAAAATAACTACTGTTGATGGTGTTACCCTAAAAGTAATAAAGCCTAACCAAGAGTATAATATAGAAGATAAAAAGAGATTAAGTATGAATGCTAAGTCTATGCAACTTCTTCTAAATGGTTTAAGTAAAAGTGAATCAAGTTACATGTCCAATTGTTCTAGTGCCCAAGAAATGTGGAGAATTCTTGAAATGAAACATGAAGGTACTGGTCAAGTTAAAGGGTCCAAAATAAACATGCATATGTCTACTCTTGAATCCTTCAAATTATTACCGAATGAATCTATTGTAGATATGATTTAAGATTGACTAACATTTACAACTCCCTTGAGTCCCTTAGAAAAGTATTTTCTTCACAGGAAAAGGTACAAAATGTACTAAGAAGCCTCCCATCCGAATGGGATCCAAAAGTCACCGCAGTTGAAGAAAGTAAGGAAACCAAGACGGTAAAAATGGAGGAATTGATTGGGTCGCTAAAGGTATACAAAAACAAACTCACTTTAAGGAAATCCAAATCAACTTCTGAACAAGGTAAGACCATAGCTTTTAAATCAAATGAATACGTCTCTACCTCTTCTGATCACGTAGATGATTGCAACATGGATTCCGATAACGAAGGTCTAATCACATTGGCTAAAAGATTAAGAAAGATCATGAGAAAGTCATTAAAGATAAAACTAAGGCTGTTTCAATTAAGAGAAATAAAAATAAAAACTAACGATAAAGATATAAAATGCTACAAATGTGGAAGACTTGGACACCTATCATATAACTGCCCAAACAAGGACAAACAAATAAACAAAAACCGTGATAAAGATTGGACCAAATCTAGACCCATCTCAGAACCTAAGCAAAGAAATACATGAAGAGATCTAAAAGCCCCCCACATAGAGTGACTCATCCTAATTTGAGACTGAAGGAACCAAAGAAGAAACGGCACAAGTATGCTTTGCATACAGGGCATCAAATGAGGTATGCTCTGACTCTGATACTGATTCTGAGCCTTCTTATGATGAATCATTTGGTCAATATCTTGAGTTTCATAAGTTTTCTAAGACTCTTGCAAAATAAAAGAAACGCTTAATTGAAGACAAGAAGTTGTTAGAATCTTCTAACATGAACCTTGTATCTCAATTAAACAATTCAAAAGAAGAGTCATCCTGCATAATTAATGCATTAAAATCAAAAATTTCATCATTAATATCTGAAAAAAATGAGATGAAATCCAAGATTTCAAATTTGAAATCAAGAAATGCGGATTTAGAAAAGATGGTAAAACAATTAGATACATGTACGAGCATGCTAGATCGTCTCATTACCTCCCAAAAGCATGAAAGCGATAAAACTGGATTAGGATACGTTGAAGATAATAAAGTACAAAACAAGTCAACAAATTTTATTTTATCTTCATCTAAGAAACCACATGCATTTAAGACAACTATGCAGCCTAAGAAGATGTCTAGTTACCACCCATTATATCTCTTCGTACTCCTTCTTTTCCATCACATGCAAAACATAATCATGTACCTGAAAGGAAACCATTGATGCATACGTGACATTCATACAACACAAATGCATCTAGATCACGTACCATGCACACTAACACAAATGCATATAAAAAACAAAAATCTTATTACGCTCATAATGATCTTCTCGGCTATAGGCCAAATAGACATGCCCTTAACATTTATTATATTGCTTCGTCATCTCTTTTCTCACCTTTTGTAAGACCGAGAAAGGTCAGCCAAGTTTGGGTACCAAAAGGTACTCTTGCAAAGGGTTGAATCAATAACCCTAAAAGACGCACTAAAAATGCATGATTTCCATTGGTTTGTTGCAATTTCTCTTCATTGTTACTAATGCTTTTGATGTGATTTACAAAATAAAGGGGGAGAGAGAAACATGATTTAAGAGGGAGAGAATCATGATTTAAGGGAGGAGAGAGATAAAGTTAACAGGGAGCACGATAGCACGGGAGTATGAAATTCAAAATTTTCAATTTATGCATAATTGTAGGGGGAGCGGTCACATTTAAATCATGGATAAATGTTATTTTGCAAACCATCAGAAGGGGGAGATTGTTAAGAAATCGGGGTTTGAGTGATTTGAAAAAGCATGATTTAAATGTTACGTGTTTACAAAATGCATGAAATAAGTGTTACTTGATGTATGCACATAATAAAAATGCTTTACATGTTTATATATAATGTTGTCGTACTAACAAGCCATGAAGCGTTAAAGCTTACATCATATAGCAAACATTTGTTGTCTTTATGCTATTTTCAGGTGCCATGATTAATAAATTAAACTAGTTTATTAAGTGAAGTGCTTAAGTTAATGAACTAACTAGTTCATTGAATGAAGACATATTTGGAGAGAGCTATATGACAACAAGCTTGAAATGGAAAGTCTCCTTATCTCATTCAAATCACATGCCACATACATATATATTTTTTTTTATGAAAACATGTATTTTATTACGTAATCCCCTCACTTGTGGCGGAGGAAAACCATATTACAGCAAAATGTGACAAAAAGCAATGCAGCAGTAAGTGATTATCAGCATCCAGGATATATATGATATGCCGCATTAAAACCTTGCCGAGTAAAACCACCCTTGTGGATAAAACCCCAGCGAAGGAAAAAGCGTACATATTTATATACCTGGTATGTTGATATACGCGATTGTATAAAAAGTTACAAGAAATGAACCCGGTACCAGACAAACGGAAAGAGATATCGGTCTGGATGAATATCCAAACATAAAGGGTATCCCGCAACCTTCTCGTGCGCCTATCGATGTCAGGAAAATAGAGTGCAACGTCGGTATTTTGGCAATCCGGCCAATGAGCAACAGCGCCGCCAACCAGTATATGTACAATAAGCAACCAGAACCAGGCAGTGAACGTATATAATATGCTGAGATGAATCGCGATCAATTGTCTCGCCAACACACCATGAAGAGAAGAGTGTAAGTATATCATAAATCCAAACCAATGAAAATGCTGAGAAATCTGGGCATAGATCCAACCTGTGCTGCCGGCACAACCCAAAGTGCCGGCAGAGATACATGTAACAAGCCAACCCCTGCAGCCAACAGGGAAAAAAGGACTATCGCATGCCTGAGTCGTCTTTGATAGATGACAGGAAACCTTGACACCCACGCCATTTCTCACCGCCATTAGCGAGTTGCAGGAATGTGTTATTCGCAGATATACATGGTGCAAGGAAAGCCACGGTGTCAACGTGCTGAAAATTCGATAATTAAACCATTGGTGCGATAGAAAAGAAAACGTACCAAGGCTGCCTGCACCTAATGGAGTACAGGCAGTGAAAAATTGACATGGCCAATCCGTATGGAAGACTGTATGTATGTTAGGGATGCGATCACCCGCTAAATGGACCTCACAGTTACCGCAGCAGCCATTGTACATGGTAACAAAAACAGCATTAAGGTATACAATCAATGAAAATATACAGCAGCGTATGTAATGAGTACAATGCGTACCGATCCTGCCCGTGACTAGTAGTACACGGGCAGAGTATGTTAAAGAACAGCAACCCATAAGATGGACGCAAATGTCATGCTGTGCGCAAGGCCACCGATGTAAGATCCAACGCAACTGAAGCCTTGACCAGGGGAGGAAGAGTAGAACTGCTATACACCCCAGTTGTAGGCTGCAACATCGCATGTTGGGCAAGGTAATGGGCCGGCATATTGGTCTCACGATATGTGTGCATGACCTCCAGCCGATGCTGTCTAACTAGATCATGGAGTTGACGAAGGTGATAATTCCCTGCTGGGTGCCGTGGCTTGCCGAGACATGCGAGCATTTGAGCACAATCTGACTCTACAATGAGCGAACGCTAAAATGGAAGAAAATATAGCAGGCTAAAAAGGGTAGCCTGAGTCTCTGCCTGCAAAGGTGTACTGTGAGGGAGCCGAAATGAAAGGGCCTGGATGCAACAACCATTTTGATCACGTAATATTCCCCCACCCGCAGCATAGTGTTGGCCAACTGCTGCATCCACATTTAGTTTGAGTCGACCAGAAGGAGGGGTTTGCCATCGGATAACCCGAAGGCGTGGAGGACGAATCCAAGGGAGCCAGGAGAGAGAAGGAAATGGACCTGCTGCCAATTTGGTCCCCTGGATCTTCAGCAGCCATATGTGAATATCAAAGTGAATGGAATTACGTAATGCCGTTGTAGAGAAAAGAGTGGTGTCCCCATATGTTAGGTGAGCATAGTGACGCCAAATGTTGGATAATATGATCGCGGGAATGACTATCCTCAAGATTCCCGAGAGTGATGTGGAATTGGACCGATACCACCATGCCATTAAATATTGCCGCAGAGACAGTGTTGTCGGCGGCACTCCATGGAGGCCACATACATATATATACATATATATATATATAAATATATATATACATACATATATATATATATATATATATATATATATATATATTTCATATACAAATTTTTTACAGACACACTATATACTTATATCGTGACGTACCACTGACACGTCATACACATCATAACCGTACGTTGACGTCACACCACCATATACACATTATATTTATGAGTATCTACTGGTCTCGTATCATACATTACAAGTCATCCTGATACAAAAATTATAATGACATGTCACGAAGCCATAAACCAAAAATTGTAGCATCGGGTGACAACCGAAACTTTATCGACGTCCCATGTACTTACCATATAAAGATGATCAGCCTATATACATCAAAAATATTCAGAAATTTCATTTCTCCTCATGTCATAATCATCCCCAAATCCATGCCAATTTTACACACATCAATCACCCAAAATTTAGCCTTAATGTGTGGAAAATTGAGACTCATTTTTTTAAAGCACATGGCATTTTTGAACATCAGACATAGGAGCTGAAAATACACTTTATTTTATATAGATTATGTGTGACATAATATATATTACATGTCTAAGAAGTTTGAGTTTAATCGGAGAAAAATTGAATAATCGATCAAAGTCGAAAATTCAGTTTTCTACACTTAGGCATACATGAAAAAGTTTTGGCCTTGATGTCACATGTATCTAGACACTTTTTACATATTCAAGACATATTAGAGTGTTCTAAAAAAATCAAATTATGGTTGATTGCAATTAACCATATACGTGTGAAAATTATGAATTATTTGCCAAAGTTTACATAAAAAGAATTTAGCACATGTGCATCTGAATATCACATGCAATTTACCACTTCTTGGAGCCTGGGTGGAGCTTATTTGATACTTTAGTTGGTGGAGGATAAGCCACACATGATTGGTGACATTGAAGAGGGCAACACACAAGGAAACATTTCAAAATAAACCATATGCTGAAATATCAGCACATAGCTTCTCTTGTGGCCGAATTTTGGCATAATTTCTCTTCAAATTTCTTCCAAAATTATGGGAGAATCATACCATGATTATTGGAAATTAACCACCTTGATTTTAAGCATGTGTTTCAGTTTTTTAAGAAGAATTTCTAGCTCATTTAAGGAGTGCCAAAGTGGATAAGCAATGGCCTATCAAGAAGTGACAACTAGTCAAAGACAAGTCATTCCTCCAATCATATTGCACCAAGTAAGCAAGATTGTGTCACCATTTGTACAAGGAAATCTTCCAAAGTATTCAAGGAAAATTTTCAAAGTAAACCTCAGCCCTAGGGGCGGCCAACACACTATAAAACAGAGCAAGATGGTGCAAGACAAGGCTAAGAAAAAATTGATATTCTTACAAGTTCAAAGCAAGACTACTCTCTTCTTCTTCCATTCTTTTCTCCTGCTCTTAGTCTCAAGCCTATCGTTCTTATATTCCATTTATTATATAGGCTTTGTGTAAACCACCCACATACGTTCATCTCATGTGAAAGGTTGATCAAGGTGTGATCAAGCATTCATTCGATCTGTGGTGGTGTTCGTGTTGTTGTGTTTGTTTGTTTGTTTGTTTGTTTGTAAAAGGGTGGAGTTGGTGTTTAAATCCAGTCACCATTATGTCAAGGGGTTTTTTTGTTTAGTGAATACCTAAGAAGGTGTCCTCGAAGACTGAAGTAAGTTGTTTTAACCGAACCAGTATAAAAATATCGGTGTTCTTACTTTTCAGCACTTTTACTTTCAGTTCTTGTTTTCTGTATCATTTTCATAGCCGCGGGAAAAATAGCAAAAGCTTTTCAAAAATCATAAAATTTTGCAAAAACATAGCCATACGTCCTAAATTTCATTTGGAACACGTTTCATCATATTTGGATAAGTATAAGTCAGTCAAACGTTAATAGTTCTGAGACCATTGCAATCTGATGCTCAGATTTGCAAAGGTTGAGAACATCAACATGGTTGACATTCTTACTAAGGGAATTTTGAAAAACTATTTTAACCTATTAAAATACACATCTTGAGGGTCATACAATAAAATTTTCAGGTCATTTAGAGTTCCCAAATAATATAAATAAATTTTTCATTTCAGAGTACAATTTATGGCAGATTGACGCAATCCATACAAGAACGTGTTTTCAAGGGGTTAGGCTTGGAATTTTACTCTTTATGAGACACTCATAACATCGGAGAGCACATCTTCATGAAATTTCATAATTTTTAGAAGTCTATAACCAGGTCATCTAGATTAATCAAATCAGGATCTGAAAACAGAAACTGTTTTCTAGAGTGAGTTATTTGGTCCAAAAAGTTTTAAAAACCGAATTTCCCATGCTCACTATTCAACCCCCTCCCCTTCTAGTGGTGCTATACAGGCCCTACAAAGTCTTGCTTTGCACTTGATTAGATATGAAAATGAGTCTTGCATTATTTGATCATCTTCCTCCCTTTTTAAAGATGGTTGGCACACCCCATATGGATGAGTTCCTCCTTAAAGAATGTCTTGAATACCCTTGGAAGATGCCTTGTATATCTTTGTAACATGCCTTTGATTACTTGACGAAATGTGATTGGACAAACGACGTGTCTTCGCCTTGTTGTCACTCTATGATATGCTCTTCATTTTTCCACCTTGGTACAAAGAATATGACCTGGAACTTAATAACAAAAATCTGAAAACATTTCAAATTTTAAATTTGTTGATTGCCCATCAATCATAAGTGTGATTGCCTCCCATTTTTGGAATGAATTTGAAGATAAAACATGTGTAGAAATCGACCAAGAAGGCATATGCTGAGAACTTCAGCATTTGTTTGAATTTGAATCATTTCCTTGTGTGTCTTGGTCTTCATCAATATCACAATTCATTTGTGGATAATTCTTTGCCAATTATAGTGCCAAATAAGATCCACCTTGGCTCCAAATAAGCTCAAAACAGGCGTCCAACATCAGCTCTCATGTGCTGAAAATCATTTTTGAATTTTGACAAATAATGTTGTGGTATGTTCACATATATGGTAAATTTTAATCACCATTTAACTTGGTTTTCTAGAATACTTCAAGATGTGTCTTGGATGTATAAGACATGTCTAGATACATGTCACAATGTGTAGCCAAAAAAAGTCTGCTTGAAAGTGTAGAAAATCGAATTTTTTACTTCGGTCGATTACACGATTTTTCTCCAATTAATCTAAAACCCCTTAGACATGTAAAATGTGTTATGTACTACATAATATACATAATATAATGTGTAATTTCATCTCCAAAGGCTGAGAAAAAAATCGGCCATGTGATGCTTTAATTTGAATTTCAATTTCCAACAAATCAAGGCAAATGATACGTAATTGATATGTATAATTATGGTATGACTTTGGGCTGTATGAGACATCTAGTGCACAAAATGTTTGAGTATTTGAAGTGTCTATAGGCTGGACATCTTTGTATGGTAAGTATGTGACATGTCGGTGATGATACGGTAGTCATTTGATGTGGCAATTTTCAGTTTATGGACTTATGACATGTCGGTATATTTTTGGTAACTTGATGACATAGAATGTATGACTTGGAACCTATACATACTCAAAAATACGATGTGTATATAGTAACTTGATGTTGACGTACGTTTATGATGTGTCGGTGAAATATCGGGATAGAAATATACAACTCATCGTTATAAGAAAACTATATATATGTACATACCATGTATGCAACCGTGTGTGTGTATATGTGGAGTGGAGAATCACTTTCCATTTCAAATTTGTTGCCAAATAGGTATCTTTAAATATATCTCTTCAAGTATTTCATTTAATGAACTAGTTTATGTTGAGAAAAAAGGTTTGACTGATTTACAAATGCATGATTTAAATGTTACGTATTTACGAAATGCATGAATAAATCTTACTTGGCTTATTATGTGATAAAAGCGCTCTACATGTTTATATATAATGTTGTCGTACTAACAAGCCATGAAGCATTAAAGCTTACATAATATGGCAAACATTGGTTTTCTTTGTACTATTTTCAGGTGTCATAATTAATGAACTAAACCAGTTCATTAAGTGAAGTGCTTAAGTTAATGAACTAACTAGTTCATTAAATGAAGACACATTTGGGAAGAGTTATATGGCAACAAATTTGAAATGGAAAGTCTCCTCATCCTACTCATTTCACACGCCAATTATATATATAATATATATATATATCCATATTTTTTTAAAAGGCACTATATACTTATATTCCGACGTACCACCGACACGTCACATATATTATAAACGTACGTCAATGTCACACCATTATATAAACCTCATATTTATGATTATATTCAGGTCTTATATCATATGTAATAAGTCATGGTGACATCAAAATTATAACAACATGTTACAAGGTCATAAACCGAAAATTGTCGTATCGGGTGACACCGAAACTTCATCGGCATGTCACATACTTGACATACAAAGATGGCCAGCCTATGTACACCAAAATTACTCACAAATTTAGTGATCCACATGTTACAATCAGCCACAAAGTCATACCATGTTGGCACACACAAATCACACACAATTTAGCCTAGAATTATGGAGAATTCAAACTTAAGCCTATTTTATCACATAGGACATTTTATAATCAGCCATTGGAGCTGAATATGCACCTCATTTCATATATATTATGTGTGACATAATATATATTACATGTGTAAAAAGTTTGAAATTAATCGGAGAAAAATCGTGTAATCGACGAAAGTCGAAAATTTAGTTTTCTACGAACGTATACACATGGAACGTTTTTGGCATAGGTGTAACATGCATCTAGACACTTTTTACACATTCAAGCCATGTTAAATTGTTCTAGAAAATTCAAAATAAGGCTGATTATAATTTACCATATATGTGTGAATATTGTGCATTATTTGACAAAGCTTACCAAAAGAAAATTTCAGCACATACAGCCTCCTATCACACGCCATTCTCAGCATTCTTGGAGCCTAGGTGGAGCTTATTTGGCACTTCAATTGGTGGAGGACATGCCACACAAGATTGATGGCATTGAAGAGGGCACCACAAAAGGAAAGAATTCAAAAGAAACACATGCTGAAAATTTCAACACATGATTGAAATGCTGGCCGATTTTCCCCATTGTTTGTCTTCAATTGTCTTCCAAAATTGAAGGGGATTAAATTGTGATTATATAGTAATTATTAATCTTGATTTAGAGCACATGCCTCAGATTTTTTTTTTTTGAAAAATTTACAGCTCATTTAAATGGTGCCAAGGTGGACTAATGTTGGCCAATCAACAAGTGACAACTAGGCAAGGACAAGTCATCCCTCCAATCATATTACACCAAGTAAGCAAAATTGTGTCATCTTTTACACAAGGCAATCTTCCAAGGGCATTAAAGACAATTCTCAAGGAGGAAGATAAACCCTAGGGGGCTGACATGATGTTATAAAAAGAAGAAGATGGTGCAAGACAAGGCTATGTAACAATTGATATTCTTACAAGTGCTAAAAGAAAGACTACTCTCTTCTTCTTCCTTTCTTTCTCTTCTTCTTTGTCTCAAGCCTATCATTCATATATTCCACATATTATATAGGCTTTGATTGTACCATCTATACACGTTCATTTCTTGTAAAAGATTGATCAAGGTGCGATCAAACATTCATTCGATCGGTGGTGGAGTTTGTGATTGGTTTGTTTGACTGTTTTGATTGTAAAAGGGTAGAGTTGGTGTTTAACTCTAGTCATCCTTGTGGTAATGTGTTTTTGTGTATAGTGATAAGTGAGGAAGGTATCCCCGAAGACTGGAGTAGGTTGTTTTAACCAAACCAGTATAAAATTCTTGGTGTTCTTACTTTTCAGTGCTTTAGTTTCAGTTTCTAGTTTTCTGCATCGATTTTATTGCAACGGTGAGAATAGCAAACAATTTGCAAAAATCATAAAATTTTTCAGAACATATCCACACGTCGTAGTTTTCATTTGGCACAAGTTTCACCTTATTTGGATAAGTATAAGTTAATCAAACGTTAATAGTTCTGAGACTAGTGCAATCTGATTCTCTGATTTGCAAAAGTTGAGAACATCAACGTGATTGACTTACATCCCAAGGGAATTTTCAAAAACTGTTTTAACCCGTTAAAATACACATCTTGAGGGTCAAACCATAAAATTTTCAAGTCATATAGAGTTCCCAATTAATAGGAATGAATTTTTCATTTTCGAGTACAGTTTCAGACAGATTGATGCAATCTGACCAAAAACGTATTTTCAAGGGGCTAGGCTTGGATTTTAATTTGAAATTTTTGTGAGTTAATCATAATATCTGAGAGTACAACTTCACCAAATTTCATAATTTCTGGAGGTCTAAAACTAGGTCTTTGTAGCGCCCCGGCCCGATACTAGCATCGGAACCAGTGCACCCGCCGTAGTCTACTACGAGAACTACGAAGCGTCAAAGCAGATCAAGCGTACATCATTCATGACATAAGATAAATCAACGGAAACGTCGTAAAATTTAAAACTTCACCATCATTAATGTAACCAGAAAAATACAGTGGAAATAAAAGGTGTTCGATCAACTGTCTAACATATCCTCTAGTACAGCATAATAAACATCAAGTTTTCCAACTTAAAGAAAGTAATCAAACATCTATCTACTCCCAGGTCCATCATCCCATTGAGCCCACTCGCCATCGTCCTCGACGAATATCAGTTCATATTCTGGGCTCACCTGAAAAGAAAATAGAGTATCTGTTCTTAACAAAAATATCACCAGCAAGTAACCCGTCTATACACCTTACGAGATCACACACGACGAGTCACCAGTGTATGAGTCATTGCCCAAAATAAGGCGTCGGGTTAGCAAATAGCATCTTTATAGTAATTCCTCAAAACAGATAAATCACATAAATGGTACAGGAATACGAGAACAAACATGTAGCTAGAATAACATACAATATAACAGAACATATGCTAGTCACATTCCTTGCATGTCAAATCTTATGCTTCGTGTATCATGATGCATGTGCTTCTTTAAGACCACACACAGAACCCATGCATATGACTTCTTTCGTAAACATGCTATGCGTGTCATTTCAAACATTTCATAACTCTTCTTATCATATTCTTCGTGTAGCAGAACTTTATACCCTGTGGGTGATCAGTCCACAGCAAACAGAACTTTATACCCTGTGCTGAAAGGTCCACGGCCCCATAACATATAACTTTATACCCCGTGCTAATAGGTCTACGGCCCCATTACATATATCATATATCCGTGCTCATAGGTCCACGGCCCCATTACATATATCATATATCCGTGCTGATAGGTCCACGACCCTATAAAATACTTTATACCCTGCTGTTGATTCACAGGTCACGCTTTTATACCCTGCTTTCGCAGGCGTGACTTTTATACCCTGCGATCAACCAGCAGCCATAGTTTGCCTTTTGAAAACTTTAATCTTCTCTTGTAAACACATGTTCTTTCGTAAAGCAATTCTCAAGTCAAATGCAAGTGCTCATGTCATGATGCAGGATGCTCATGCAACTTCGTATCAAACATGTAACACACACACATCTTACATATCAAGTATGCGGCCTTGCACCTCAAACACTCCATGTTTGTATCTTTCCAAGTCCGTTCGTCTCACCAATTCACTTGGGATTCAATCTTATTCTTACTTAGTCAAACTTACCATCTATTCCTTAATTACACCTCAAATACCCTTGCATTTTATGTTCAAAAGAAGTGTATAGAGTTGTCACACATACATAGGGCGCCTAATGGGTCAAAAAGACTTCCAGTATACTTGGAACGCCACATGAGGCGCCTAAAGGGGACATAAGGCGCCTATACTAGGCGTTCGAAGTGTTCGGGAGTGTGCCGTATACATCGAACGCCTACATGAAGCGCCTTATGTGACATGAAGCGCCTAATGTAGGTGTTCAAATTGTACGGAGATGCACTGGGACACATTGAACGCCTACATTAGGCGCCTAATGTGACTTGAAGCGCCTAATGTAGGTGTTCGAAGTGTTCTGACGGTTCAGAACTGCAGTTTCTCTGCAGTAATTTCTTCCCATCACCTTCCTCCTTCAATCCTTTCATGTTTGCACTTCAAGATCCATCTTAGCACCTGGACTCATCACACTTAACACACAACTATCATGAGTTGATTCTTAAACACGTAGAGTAGTGTCTATCCTAAGCCTTCTATCACCCACAACCTCCAATATATCTCTTCAAACTTTCCAACACAACAAGTCTAACAACAATGACATCTTTAATCCTTCAACCTTCTGCAAATACGCTCAAAACACTTAAGATGTACATAATGAACTCAGGAACTTATACCAAACAATGAACACATTTCGAATAACACTTTTATGGGCATGTCTATCAACAAAGATCATAATGTAACCATTTTCAGAAATTGGCACAAAGAACATGATTCTACACCATCAACAACACAATAGCATAATAATAAAGCATCTAACATAAACAAATCGAAGTTACTAACGTGTGATCCGAGTTTTCTCTTTATAAGAACATAGGGCCTAAGATAACAAAATTTGCGTAAAGCGTATAGAAAGATTACTTGCCTTGGAATCTAGATACGCTTACGAGTGTACGGCAGAATTCCTGTAAAGATTGAACCTAGATTGGATGCTCTTCCTTCCTTTTCTTCTTCTTCTCTTCTTCTTCTTTCCTCTTTCTCTTTTCCTTGTCTCTCTGGCAGTTTTTCCCTCTCCTTTTTGTGTTTTAACCGATGGCTAGCCAAGGGGGAAGTTATGCCCCTTTGTATAACTCCCCCTTCATTTAAGTGGGGAGGGGTACTTTGGCTAATTTACCCTAATTTCTTAATTTCCATATTTCGCTTATTTTCTCACCTATATTTTATCTAACTCAGCCTCGTAAACTTATGCATTTAATGAAATTATATTTAATGTTGACTTCTAACTATTGAAAATAGTACTTAAAAGTCACGGGGTATGGCAGTCTTTTAGATAAATCAAATCAGGATCTAAAAACAGAAACTGTTTTCAGAAGCGAGTAATTTGGTTCAAAAAGTTTTAAAACCCAAATTTTCTGCACTCACTATTCAACCCCCTCCTTCTAGTGGTGCTATACAGGTCCTACAAGTGGTATCAGAGTGCAAGCATACTCCTTACAAGAGGATCCAACGATCTTTGTGAGATGACATCCACTAGTCACAAGATTAAACAAGAAGGTATGTTGAGTCAAAGGCCTCCTCTTTTTGACAGTGAGTCTCTTATACAATGAAAACTTAGAATGAAACTCTTTCTTATGGCTATTGATATAGACTTGTGGTCCATTATAAAAGATGGTCCTTTTATTCCTTCTACGTTATCCACGGTTGATGGTGTCACATTAGAAGTCGTAAAACCAAAAAAAGAATATTCTAGTGATGAAAAAAAAGAAATTAAGTACAAATGCTAGAGCCATACAACTTCTTTTAAATGGTTTGAGCAAAAGTGAATCGAGTTATGTGTCAAAATTGCTCTAGTGCCCAAGAAATGTGTAGAATTCTTGAAATGAAACATGAAGGCACTAGTCAAGTTAAAGAGTCCAAAATAAACATGATTATGTCTACTCTTGAGTCTTTCAAGTTATTACCAAACGAATCAATTGTTGATATGGACTTACGCTTGACTAACATTTACAACTCTCTTGAGTCTCTTGGAAAACCATTCTCTACATAGGAAAAGGTACAAATAGGACCCCAAAGTCACAACGCCTGAGGAAAGTAAA
Organism: Eustoma russellianum; assembly: GCA_036186865.1. Classification (NCBI taxonomy): domain Eukaryota; kingdom Viridiplantae; phylum Streptophyta; class Magnoliopsida; order Gentianales; family Gentianaceae; genus Eustoma; species Eustoma russellianum. The sequence continues at coordinate 10,382,752 of AP025057.1, forward strand.
GAAACAAGATCAATAAAAATGGAGGAACTAATCGGATCATTAAAGGTATACGAAAACAAACTCACACAAAGGAAATCAGAATCAACATCAAAACAAGGTAAGACTATTGCTTTTAAATCAAATGAATACGTCTCTACCTCTTTCGATCACTTAGATGATAGTGACACTGAATTGGACAACGAAGATCGAGTACTATTGGCTAAAGAGTTAAGAAAATTCATGAGAAAATCATTAAAGAATAAACATAATGCTGTTCCAACTAAGAGGAATAAAAATAAAAATAACGATAAAGATATGAAGTCCTATGAATGTGGAAAACTTGGACATTTATCATATGACTACCAGAACAAGGACAAAGAAACAAACAAGAACGGTGACAAGGATTGGAAAAAAAATGGGCCCGTCTCAGAATCTAAACAAAGCGAGGCTTGTAGCACAAGGCTATAATCAAGAAGTGGGAATAGATTACGAAGAAACATTTGCACCCGTGGCACGCTTAGAAGCCGTACGAGTATTACTTGCTATTGCTTGCATGAAGGATTTTAAACTCTACAAATGGACGTAAAAAGTGCATTCTTAAACGGTTTTATACAGGAAGAAGTATATGTAAAACAACCACCCGGTTTTGAAGATATAAAATATCCTAATCATATGTATAAGTTAAAGAAGGCACTATATGATTTAAAACAAGCACCTAAGGCTTGGTATGATCGTTTTACCACCTTTCTTTTAGAAAATAGATTTAAAAAAGGTACCATAGATAATATTTTATTCTTGAAACAAGAAAAATCGGATTTACTCATTATTCAAATTTATGTTGATGATATTGTCTTTGGATCCACATGTTGTTAGCTAGTCGAAGAATTTGAAACATGCATGAAATCCGAATTTGAGATGTCTATGGTTGGTGAGTTAAATTATTTTCTTGGTTTGCAAATTAAACAAACTAGTAAAGGCATACATATAAGTCAAGTTAAATGCATGAATGACATGATTAAAAAGTTTAACTTTGAAAGCTTGAAACCATCTCCCACCCCTGTGAGTGTAACCAGTAAAATTGATAAAGATGAGAATGGAAAAGACTTTGATAATGGTTTGTATAGGTCTATGATTGGTTCTTTGCTTTATCTTACTACAAGTAGACCCGATATCATGTTTAGTGTTTGTATGTGTGCTCGTTTTCAAAGAAACCCTAAAGTGTCACACTACAATGCTGTGAAAAGGATATTTCGATACATTAAGTATACTCCACATTAGGAATTTGGTATGATAAAAATTGTGAATTTAACTTGCATGCTTATACTGATGCAGATTATGGCGGATGTAAAATAGATAGAAAAAGCACAAGTGGTGCATGTCAATTCATTGGCAATTCATTGATATCTTGGTTTTCGAAAAAGCAAGCAACAGTAGCATTATCTACCACTGAAGCGGAATACATGGCACTTAGTTTGTGTTGCACACAACTTTTATGGCTACAACAACAACTATCCGATTGTGGGATAACTGTAAATCGCATCCCTATATATTATGATAGTATGAGTGCTATCAATTTGTCTAAGAACCCTGTATTACGCTCTAAGGCAAAACACATAGAGGTACGATATCACTTTCTTCGTGATCATGTAAACAATGGTGATATCGTTATAGAACATGTCCGTACTGAAGCATAAGTAGCCGACATATTCACCAAAGTACTTAATCAAGCCACGTATGAAAATTTACGCTCAAAATTAAGCATGATTAGGTTGATATGTTATAACTGCTATTTGTTTCCATTCTTATTTGCACTTTTGATGACATTTACAAAATAAAGGGAGAGAAAAAAACATCATTTAAGGGGAGCACGACATGATATTCAAATTTTAAATTTGCGCATAATTGTAGGGAAAGCGATCACATTTAAATCATGAACCAATGTTATTTTGCAAATCATCAAAAGGGGGAGATTGTTGAGAAAAAGGGTTTGAGTGATTTACAAATGCATGATTTAAATGTTATGTACTTGCGAAATGCATTAATAATCTTACTTGACATATTTATGCGATAAAAGCACTTTACATGTTTATATATAATGTTGTCGTACTAACAAGCCATGAAGCGTTAAAGCTTACATCATATGTCAGACATTTGTTGTCTTTATACTATTTTCAGGTGCCATAATTAATGAACTAAACTAGTTCATTAAGTGAAGTGCTTAAGTTAATGAACTAATTAGTTCATTAAATGAAGACACATTTGAAGAGAGCTATATGACAATAAATTTGAAATGGAAAGTCTCCTCATCCTACTCATTTCACACGCCAATTATATATATAATATACATATCCATATTTTTTTTAAAAAGCACTATATACTTATATTCCGACGTATCGGGTGACACCTCATATTTATGAGTATATACACCTCATATTTATGAGTATATTCAGATCTTGTATCATATGTAATAAGTCATAGTGACGTCAAAATTATAACAACATGTTACAAGGTCATAAACCAAAAATTGTTGTATCGGGTGACACCGAATCTTCACCGACATGTCACATACTTGCCATACAAAGATGGCCAGCCTATATACACCAAAATTACTCACAAATTTTGTGATCCACATGTTACGATCAACCACAAAGTCATACAATGTTGGCACACACATATCACACACAATTTAAGCTAGAATTATGGAGAATTCAAACTTAAGCCTATTTTGTCACATGGGACGTTTTGTACTCAGCAATTGGAGCTGAATATACACCTCATTTCATGTATATTATGTGTGACATAATATATATTACATGTGTAAGAAGTTTGAAACTAATCGGAGAAAAATCGTGTAATTGACGAAAGTCGAAAATTCGGTTTTCTACGAACGTACACACATGGAACGTTTTTGGCATAGGTGTAGCATGCATCTAGACTTTTTTGCACATTCAAGACATGTTAAAGTATTCTAAAAAATTCAAAATAAGGCTGATTATAATTTACCATATATGTGTGAATATTGTGCATTATTTGACAAAGCTTGCAAAATGAAAATTTCAGCACTTGCAGCCTCCTCTCACACGCCATTCTCATCATTCTTGGAGCCTAGGTGGAGCTTATTTGGCACTTCAATTGGTGGAGGACATCCCACACAAGATTGGTGACATTGAAGAGGGAACCACAAAAGGAAAGAATTCAAAAGAAACACATGCTGAAAATTTCAGCACATGATTGAAATGCTGGCTGATTTTTCTTCATTGTTTGTCTTCAATTGTCTTCCAAAATTGAAGGAGATTAAATTGTGATTATATAATAATTATTCACCTTGATTTCGAGCACATATCTCAGATTTTTTTGAAGAATTTACAGCTCATTTAAAGGGTGCCATGGTAGACTAATGTTGGCCAATCAACAAGTGACAACTAGGCAAGAACAAGTCATCCCTCCGATCATATTGCACCAAGTAAGCAAGATTGTGTCATCTGTTAAACAAGGCAATCTTTCAAGGGAATTAAAGGCAATTCTCAAGGAGGAAGAGGAACCCTAGGGGACGGCCATGATGCTATTAAAAGAAGAAGATGGTGCAAGACAAGGCAATGCAAGAATTGATATTCTTACAAGTGCAAAAGGCAAGACTACTCTCTTCTTCTTCCTTTCTTTCTCTTTTTTTGTCTCAAGCCTATCATTCATATATTTCACATATTATATAGGCTTTGATTGTACCACCTATACACGTTCATTCTTGTAAAAGTTTGATTAAAGTGTGATCAAATCTTCATTCGATCGGTGATGGTGTTCGTGATTGGTTTGTTTGATTGTTTTGATTGTAAAAGGGTGGAGTTGGTGTGTAACTCCATTTACCCTTGTGGCAATGTGTTTTTGTGTTTAGTTATAACCGAGGAAGGTGTCCTTGAAGACTGGAGTAGGTTGTTTTTGTTGAGAAATATGTTTGGATAATTTTCAAAGTCATGATTTTAAGTGGTGAATCCATAAAAATGTCATACATGGTGTTATATGTGATTAAAAGTTGAAAAAGTTGAGAAAAATGACATCGATCTCTCAGGTTGTTGTACTTCAATCGATCAATGTACTTTGATCCCTCACATCGATCGATCTATGTAAGGCAGAGAAAGTTCAAGACCTTACCGTGAGACGTCGATCTCTAAACCTGAGACACATCGATCGATCGATGTATATATCGAACCCTCACTTCGATCGATCGATGCGTACATCGAACCCTCACTTCGATCGATTGATGTAGGTCAGAGACAAACTCTAAAATTCACTGTGAGACATCGATCTCTGAAGTTGAGGCACTTCGATCGATTGATGTTTAGGGTTTTTAGAAATATTTTTCTAAAATGTGATAAAGTGGTTGTTTTCATTTGTACATGTTTTATATATCTTCATTATGTGATTATTATGTGATTTTGATAAATATAAATGTCTTTTGACTAATCATCATCTTCATCATCTGTACCCAGTATATCTCAATGACAACAAAAGCTATCGTTAGGGTCTGGGGAGGGTAAGTGGTAGGCAGACAATACCTCTACAACTTACCAAAAATGGCAATATTTGTATTTTTGAGTTTTGTAGGAACATGATGTGGTGAAAATACTTCAAGGACTTATTCTCATCTTATTTATCATGACAACGGTGTTATTAAATTCATTTCTGACCATCGGGGTCATTTCTGGAGTTTTCTCTCACTAGGGGCATTTTGGTCATTTTACCCCTGAGGGTATTTTTGGTATTTTCACTCAAGGAATCTCTTGAGTATATACGTATCTTCATTCTGGAGTTGAGTTATGATTATCTTGAAGATTATATGGTGGCTTTATATTATTTTTCTCAAATGATGATATTATCGACAGTAGCGGGATATGTGACGGGTTGTGATGTCACATTCTATTTCTTTCTTGAAGACCTTCTTCTATATGTTATTAGAGTATGTTTTTCATCATATTTCAGAGAATTTAAAGGTGTTCAAGGTGTGAAAATGATCACAACATACAAGAAGAAATATTGGAAATTTTGGTGTTGTTGACAAAATATTGTCAACTATTATTTGTTGATTTTGTCTTCAAAAATATGAGTTGATATACATATATATGTGATGAAAAAGGTGTATATTCAGTTGGAGATGATGTGTTATTCATTTTATAGCATTGTGACAAGTGGACCAATCAAAAAGAAGCTAGTTGGCAAAATTGCCAACTTGGAAATTTCAACTTTTGAACCGAACGGCTATATGGCTGTTTATGGCAGATTTTTTGAGTCAAACGGAAGCCTTCACATGTCCTATTCTCATGGAAAGGAGTTGAGGGATTCTTGTAGCATATTTCCTTCTTATTATCATCATTTTGCAAAGGATAATCAAGGCAATTCCAAGGTGGATAAAATCGGCCATGCTGAATTTTAAGGTGGACCAATCATTCTTCTTCATTTTGCCAAGTGTACAAGGTTGGAGTTTAACCCAAGGATCAAGCTTGGTTCTTGTTGTAATTTGGTTCATACCATAGTGAAATCCAAGGACAGGTGTTCTTTGAGACTGAAGTAGGTCACATTGACCGAACCAGGATAAATTCTCGGTGTTCTTATCTTGTTTCTCCATTTCTGCATTCTGTCCATTTTCCACTGCAGTTTTCACATAATTTCTCACATTTTGAAAAAATATCTAAACACAATTTGCGATTTTTGGTGGAGTTATACTTCAGGCTTTTATCTTTCATTTGCAACAAGAATCACTTGATTTGAGCAAGGGAAAGTTAGAATTTCAATCTTTGCAAGATAACTGCTTCAATCTGGCTGCAACCTGACCAGTTTTGAGAAAGCTTGACTTCTGTTTCAATCAAGAATTGTTTAAGTTCAGAGCCTTTTGGAAACATAAACTAGACATCCTAAAGAATTTTTTAAACAAAAATCAACCTTTTTGGTTAAGTATTGAAAGAGAAACACGTTTTTCAATTTCAGCAACATTCTGTCCAATTCTGTCCAGATTGACAATCTGAATCTTTTTATTTGTTTGAAGGATCAAATGATCCTATTTTTGTCTAATTTGTGGATAGAGTCTTGTCAACACATTGAAGTTTAGTTCTGGAAATTTTCATAATTTTTGGAGTTGTGTACAAGGATTTTTGAATTTTTCAAAAATGAGTTTTGAATCTGAGGTAGTCTCAGATTCTGTTTTCAAAGGGGATTTTTATCAAGGGTAGTAGTGTAATTTCCGCTAACCACTATTCACCCCCTTTCCTCTAGTGGTGTTTATTGCAGGTACATGGTCCAACAATTGGTATCAGAGCAAGGTCTACACCACTCAAAGAAGCAAGATTCAACACTATATGAACAAGATAAGGTGAAGAAAGAATAATTCAAAGTAGCCTGCTAATCTCAAATTAAGGATACATACAATGGCCATAGTTTTTCACAAATGTGAGTTGGAAGGTATGTCTACACAACGTCCTCCTCTTTTCGATGGAAGTAATTTCGTTCATTGGAAACTTAGAATGAGGCTATTCTTAATGGCTATAGACATCAATTTATGGTCTATAGTTGAAGATGAGTTGTACATTCCAATGAAAACTGTACAAGTTAGTGGAGTCCACAGGAAGTAGAAAAATATAAAAGCGAATGGTCTTCCGAAGATAAAAAGAAAATGTCCATGAATGCTAAGGCTATGCAATTACTGTTAAACGGACTAACGACCTCTGAAGCAGGGTATGTGTCGAATTGCACAAGTGCACACGACATGTGGAAATCTTTAGAATTAAAGCATGAAGGTACTAGCGGGTAAAAGAGTCAAAAATAAACATGTTTATGTCTGAGCTTGAATCTTTCAAAATGTTGACAAACGAATCCATAACATCTGTGGATTTGAGGATTACTAACATTTTCAATGTTTACCAACAATGAGAAGGTTCAAAAGGTGTTGTGAAGCCTTCCTGCTGAATGAAATCCTAAGGTAACAGCAATCAAAGAGACAAAGTCAATCACTAAGATGGATGAATTGATCGGTTCACTTAGAGTTTACGAGGTAAAACTAAACTAATGGAAGTCTGAGTCATCTAAGTCATCCGGTAAGTCTATAGCTTTCAAATCAACTGAATCACATGCAAATAATGATGATAGTAATAGTGACAATGAATTAGACGATGACTTAATATTGATAGCTAGAAAACTTAGAAAGTTTTTTAAACGGCCAAATAGGAATAGACAACGATCTTCATCTTCTTCCTCTTCTCAACCTAAGCAAAATAACTCTAATAACAACAAATGGTATAATAAAGAGTTAAAGTGTTATGAATGTGGTCAAAAAGGACACATCTCTTATAATTGTCCGACAAAGAAAAACGCCAACAACAATAATAATAATAACAATAAAAAAGGCAAGGAGATGCAAAAGTCAAAGGCAAAGGAGACCAAGTTAAGGAAAGGCATACGATCAATAAAGGCGAGCACGTGGAGCGACTCGTCCGACTCAGAATCCGACACTGAGGAAGCTTAAGTTTGTTTTATATCCGACGAGGTAAGTTCTTCATCTGATGAAGATTCAGATAATGAAATGTCGTTCGATGAAATGTACGAAGAATTTCAAGGATGCATGCTCACTGTAAAAGGCTCTCTAATGAAAAGAAGAAACTAATTGAAAAAGCGACAAGTTGAAGACGTCCAACTTGGAGTTTTCTGATCAATTAGAATCTTTTAAACATGAGTCTACTAATACTCTTGATTCTTTAGAGATTAAAATTGAATCATATAGGAAAAATGAACAAAAATTAAAAACTGAAAATAGTATGTTGAAGTCTAAGTTAGAAAGTTGTGAAACTGAGATAGTACAACTTAAATCTACTAAATTAAACTTAGAAAAAATGTTAGAACAATTTAAATCTAGTACAAACATGTTAGATACACTTATATCATCTCAAAAATACGGAAACGATAAAACTGGATTAGGATATAAAGAAGAAAATGTCAAAGTAGATAAAAAGACTAAGTTTGCTTCATTTAGTACGAAACTGCCATACAATACAGTGAAATCAACTTTGCCTACTACATCTTCTACTCCTTCTTCTGTTTATTCTAAGGCAAAAATACAACATGCACCCATAAAAGCACACACATATTAACATGCTACTAGGAAAAATTTTGCATCTAGACAACCTAGAAATTATGCCTATATGTATACAAATGCAACTAGACATAATAAAATGCATCCAACTTATTATGAACCTAAATATAGGTAACGTTCATATAAGACTTATAGAAATGCATATGAACACACATACATAGCGTCATTCAAGAAACAAAATCATATGCCTTATACACACTATCAAAATCGGCCAAGACATAGTACTTATCAACCGAGGGATAACATGAATAACCATGCTTCATCTTTTAAATAGAATGGACAATTACATGAAAATCCTTTGTATTATGCAACTTATAATAATGTCAAACTGCCTAGAAGGTATGTCCAAGTTTGGATACCTAAGGGATATCGAAACAAGGATGGTGCTCCTAACATTCAAAGACCCAAATAAAGGGTACCTAAAACTTTGTCTCTATTGTAGGAAAATCGCAAGGAATGCAAGAAGGAGACAAAGCCAAAGAATATAAAAACTAAATAGTTTTTAGATAGTGGATGTTCAAGGTATATGACGGGCAACTCTAAACTATTCACCGAGTTGGAACATATCGAGAATGGAGGAAAGGTGACATTCGGTGACAACAACAAAAAACAAGTTGTTAGAAAAGGAAAAATTTGGGACCCTAACACATTTCAAATACGAAATGTATTGTTAGTAAGTAATCTTTCTTATAATTTATTAAGTATTTCTCAACTTATAGATTGCGGATATAATGTTTCTTTTCTTCCCAATTCTTGTGATATAATAAATGAAAAAGGAGAAATTGTATTAAAAAGAAATAGAGATGGTAACATTCACACACTATCACTAAATAACATGTTAGATGCTAAGGTTAAGTGTTTGATATCACATGACTTAGATGTGAACTTATTGCATAGATGACTAGGCCATATAGGAATTTCAACTATTGAAAAGTTATCTAAGAAGAATTTAATAAGTGGCATGGCTAAGTTAGACTTAGATAATTTTTCACTATGTGAAACGTGTATTAAAGGAAAACACATTAAAGAAACTTTAAAACCGAAACATGAAGTGAGTACTAGTCATGTACTAGAATTCCTTCACTTAGACTTATTTGGTCCAAGTAGGACAAGAAGTCTAGGTGGACACTACTATGTGTGTATCATAGTAGATTATTACTCACAATACACATGGACATTGTTCTTAACACACAAAACGATGCTCTATTGGCAATCGGAACTCTTATCAAGCAACTCGAAAATTTTTACGAAGAAAATATTAAGAGAATTAGAAGTGATAGAGGTGGAGAATTTAAAAACAAAGATGTAGTCAAGTTTTGTGAATTACATGAAATAAAACATGAATTCTCACCACCTAGAACGCCACAACTCAATAAAGTTGTTGAACATAAAATTAGAACAATACAAGAAATTGCTAGAATAATGTTATGTGAAAATAAAGTACCAAAATATTTATGGCCTGAAGCCGTTAGTTGTGCATGTTATATAATAAATAGGCTTTCTATTAGAAAGAAATTGAATAAAACACCTTATGAATTGTTAAACAATAGACAACCTAAAGTAGATTATCTTAAAGTTTTAGGTTGTAAGTGTTTTGTGTGGAACACTAAAGATAATCTAGACAAGTTTGAACAAAAGTTTATTGAATGCATATTTGTTGGTTATTCAACTAATTCAAGGGCATATAGGTGTTATAGTCCTGCATCTAGAAAAATAATTGAATCCATACATGTGAAATTCAATGAAAGTGCATGTTTTGAAGTTAGTGATAAAACTCAACATAAAAAAGAAAATAATGTTGGAAATATGTTTGATGATGATGATATATTACTTGAGCCTGTACTTGATCATCTAGAAGCAACTTCCCCTGAACAAGACATGCATGAACCCTTAGATGAAATAGATGAAGAGATTTTGCAACTGGAAGATAATACAACTAACTTACAAGATGATCCCATTGTATACGACAATGTTCATACAAATGAAACATTTGAATAAGATGAGGGTGAACCTAGTCAACCTAGGAATTGGGTGGCATCCTAAAGAATTAATCATTGGGGATCCAAGTGCTGAGGTTAGAACACGTAGAAATATAACTCAACCTGAAGGACATAATTTAATCTCACACTTAGAACCTAAGAATGTAAAGGAAGTCTTAGGTGATATATCTTGGATAGATGCCATGCATGAGGAATTGAACCAATTTATAAGGAACAACGTGTGGAATTTAGTACCTAAACCCGAAAATAAGTCTATAATAGGAACGCAAATGGGTGTTTAGGAATAAAATAGATGAACAAGGAAACATCACACGGAATAAGACTAGGCTAGTCGCACAAGGTTATAATCAACAAGAAGAAATAGATTATGAAGAAACTTTTGCACCCGTTGCACGACTCGAAGCAATTAGATTGTTACTTGCTATTGCAAGACTAAGCAACAGCAAACTCTTCTAAATGGATGTCAAGGGTGTGTTCTTGAATGGATACATCCAAGAAGAGGTGTTTATGAAACAACTCCCCGGATTCGAAGATCCAAAGAATCCTAACCATGTTTACAAGCTTAAGAAAGCTCTATATGATTTGAAACAAGCTCCAAGAGCTTGGTATGATAGATTTGCAAATTTTCTTATAGCAAATAATTATCAAAGGGGGACCATAGACAATACATTATTCCTAAGCAGAAAAGATAATGACTTATTAATAATTCAAATATATGTAGATGATATAATCTTTGGTTCAACCAACCCTACCTTAGTAAAAGATTTCGAAGAGTGTATGAAGTCAGAATTTGAAATGTTAATGGTAGGAGAGTTGAATTATTTCTTAGGACTTCAAATCAAACAAACCCCTCAAGGAATCCACATTAGCCAACTTAAGTATGTCAATGATATGATTAAAAAGTTTGGCTTTGAAGAGTTGAAACCAACACCTACACCTATGAGCGTTAGCACCAAACTAGATAAAGATGAAAGTGGTAAACCTTTTGATGACACACTTTATAGGTCTATGATTGGCTCATTATTATATTTAACTACATCAAGATCTGACATCATGTTTAGTGTGTGGATGTGTCCTAGGTTTCAATATTGTCCTAAGGTGTCTCATTACAATGCAGTGAAAAAGATCTTTAAATATCTTAAACACACACCTCATTTAGGACTTTGGTATGACAGAAATGCTAAGTTGGAACTGTATGCTTATAGAGATGCTGATTATGGCGGCTGCAAATTAGATCAAAAATTTACTAGCGGTACATTTCAATTCATAGGAACCAACTTGATCTCTTGGTTTTCTGAAAAGCAAGCTAGTGTAGCTCTCTCTACCACCGAAGCCGAGTATATAGTCTTAAGCTTATGCACTACCCAAATACTTTGGCTTAAACAACAACTTAGTGATTTTGGCATTAAAATGAATAAGATTTCAATTTTCTACGATAGCACAAGTGCGGTCAATCTTTCTCGGAATCCGGTACTTCATTCTAAGGCCATACACATTGAGGCACGATACCATTTCCTACGAGATCATATTCAAAATGAGAATATAGTTATAAACCCTATAAGAACTGATCACCAAATAGCTGATATCTTCACCAAACCCCTTAATCAAGCCAATTTTGAAAACTTACAAGCCAAGTTAGGTATAATGACTTACAATACCATTGCATAGTTCTATCTTTTGCATGATTTGTAAAATAAAGGGGGAGATAGAATAAGAACATGATTTTAGTTGGTAAGTCATGATTTGGATGGTTGAATAATATGCTAAGTTTCAGTTGGTATAAGTTTTGGAGCATAGGTTAAGGGGGTGAGTATAATTTGAGGGGGAGCACATGAACACAACATGAGAATTGAGAGTTTGAAAACAATTGGTATAGAATTGGTGAAACAATTGGTGATTGGTGAGGTTTTCAAAACAATTCAATTGGCAAATATGTGATAAAACCATTGATAAAGAGTTATGACATCAAAATCATGTTAAGTTATTTTGAAAATTATCCAAAAGGGAGAGAATGTTGAGAAATATGTTTGGATAATATTCAAAGTCATGATTTTAGGTGGTGAATGCATAAAAATGTCATACATGGTGTTATATGTGATTAAAAGCTTAAAACGTTGAGAAAAATGATATCGATCTCTCATGTTGTTGCACTTCGATCGATCAATGTACTTCGATCCCTCACATCGATTGATCTATGTAAGGTAGAGAAAGTTCAAGACCATACTGTGAGACATCGATCTCTAAACCTGAGACACATCGATGATAGATGTATACATCGAACCTCACTTCGATCGATCGATGCGTACATCAAACCCCCACTTCGATTGATCAATGTAGGTCAGATACAAACTCTAAAACTCACTGTGAGACATTGATCTCTGAAGCCGAGGCACTTCGATCGATCGAAGTCTAGGGCTTTTAGAAATATTTTTCTAAAATGTGTTAAAGTAGTTGTTTTCATTTGTACATGTTTTATATATGTTCATTATGTGATTATTATATGATTTTGATAAATATAAATGTCTTATGACTAATGTGTCTTGGAAGTTTCTACAACTTACCAAAAAGGGCAAAATTGGTATTTTTGAGTTTTGTAGAAACATGATATGGTGGAAATACTTCAAGGACTTATTCTCATCTTATTTATCATGACAACGGTGTTATTATATTCATTTCTGACCATCGGGGTCATTTATAGAGTTTTCTCTCACCAGGGGCATTTTGGTCATTTTATCCCTGAGGGTATTTTTGGTATTTTCACTCAATGAATCTCTTGAGTATATTCTTATCTTCATTCTGGAGTTGAGTTATGGTTATCTTGAATATTATATGGTGGCTTTACATTATATTTCTCAAATGATGATATTATCGAGAGTAGCGGGATATGTGACGGGTTGTGATGTCACATTCTATTTTTTTTCTTGAAGACCTTCTTCTATATGTTATTGTGGTATATTTATCATCATATTTTAGAGAATTTAAAAGTGTTCAAGGTGTGAAAATGATCACAACATACAAGAAAAAATATTGGGAATTTGGTGTTACATGTTGACATAATCTTGTCAACTATTATTTGTTGATTTCTTCTTCAAAAATCTGAGTTGATATACATATATATGTGATGAGAAACGTGTATATTCGGTTGGAGTTGATGTGTTATTTATTTTATAGCTTGGTGACAAATGGACCAATCAAAAAGAAGCTAGTTGGCAAAATTGCCAACTTGGAAATTTCAACTTTTGAACCCAATGGCTATATGGCTGTTTATGGAAGATTTTTTGAGTCAAATGGAAGCCTTCACATGTCCTATTCTCAAAGCAAGGAGTTGAGGGATTCTTATAGCATATTCCCTTCTTATTACCTTCATTTTGCAAAGGATAATCAAGGCAATTCCAAGGTGGATAAAATCGGCCATGCTGAATTTTAAGGTGGACCAATCATTCTTCTACATTTCGCCAAGTGTACAAGGTGATTAGGTAGCCAACCAATGATGTGAAGACACTTAAGCATTGATGATGAAGATGGTGACACATAAGAGTTCTTATCTTCAAGGCTCACTTCACACTATAAATAGGAGGCAAAGGATGAAGAAGAAGAACACACTTTGAAGCTCATTTGAAAGCAATAGTTGATTTGTCTAGTTATCTTCTTCTTGTCATTCTTGTTCCATTCTTTGTAGCCAAGGTGTTCTTGTTGTATTTGTTGGAGAGATACAAGCCCCTTGAGCTTCATTTGTAAGATTGATTAGCCAATTCTATAAGGCTACATCAATAGGTGGTAGAGGTGTTGCAACTAAGTATTGCATAGAAGGTGTTCATCCAAGTCATGAATAGGGTTGGTGTTTAACCCAAGGATCAAGCTTGGTTATTGTTGTAATTTGGTTCATACCATAGTGAAATTCAAGGAAAGTTATTCCTTGGGACTAGAGTAGGTCACATTGACCGAACCAGGATAAATTCTCGGTGTTCTTATCTTGTTTATCCATTTCTGCATTCTGTCCGCTTTTTACTGTGGTTTTCACACAACTTCTCACGTTTTGGAAAAATAGATAAATACTTTCAAAACTCGTGATTTTTGGTGGAGTTATACTTCATGCTGTTAGCTTTCATTTGCAACAAGAATCACTTGATTTGAGCAAGGAAAAGTTAGTCATTCAGTCTTTGCAAGATAACTACTCCAATCTGGCTGCAATATGACCATTTTGAGAAAACTTGAATTCTGTTTTAATCAAGAATTGTTTAAGGTCAGAGCCTTTTGGAAACAGAAACTAGACAACCTAAGGAGTCTTTTGACATGAGGATCAACCTTTTTGGTTAAGTATTTAAAGAGAAGCACGTTTTTCAATTTCAGACTGTCCAATTCTGTCCAGATTGACTATCTGAATCTTTTTATTTGTTTGAAGGGACAAACGATCTTATTTTTGTCTAATTTGTGGACTGAGTCTTGTCAACACATTGAAGTTAAGTTTAAAAAAATATATGTATAAATATATACATACATGTATGCATATGTACATGTTTAAATATATATATGTGTCTGTGTATAAGTGTATTCATACATGTGTGTGTGTGTATATCTGTGTGTGTGTATATGTATGTGTGTGTATGTGTGTGTGTGTATGTATATATAAACACACATACATGTTCCTCCGCCATAAGTGAGGCAACTTAATAAAATTTTACATTGTTCTAAAAAAAATAAGCACACATACATGTTTAAATATGTATACACACATATTGGGCAAGGAATTTCAGGAGCCTCTAAGCTATTTTTAGGAGAATGTTTTGGCCATTTAACATTTTTTTGTAACATTTAACCCGCTCATCTTTAAAAAAACATAATATTTCGCCCAATCGGACAGATTTCCGTTTACATTGCCGGATTTCAAGGATAATCTCGTCTTTTTTCTCTTAAATTATAGAAAAGGTAAAAAATATATATTCTTATATCTTCCCCAACTTGCCACCTTCTGCTCTAAAAGTTTTGCCACCATCGCCGTCAACTTCAGACCTGCCACCTCCGCCGCCATCTCCCACTAGAAATTCAATGCTGGCAAGAAAAATTGTAGAAGTTTGAGAGAATTACAGAGGAAGAGAAAAACTATAGTGAGAGGATGGTAGAAGGAATAAAGGCATGGAGAAGGGTTGATATGTGGATAGCCCTTTTGTGGGAGGGCCTGTTATGACCCGTAATTTTTATTAAAAAGTACATTATATATATATATATATATATATATATATATATATATATATATATATATATACGTATTATACAAATGCACACAAGTCAGGAAATGGCAAACAAAAATAAAATATATAAATACCTTATACATGTTGAAAAAGTACTTAAAAGTACTATAAATCTT
Organism: Eustoma russellianum; assembly: GCA_036186865.1. Taxonomy (NCBI): domain Eukaryota; kingdom Viridiplantae; phylum Streptophyta; class Magnoliopsida; order Gentianales; family Gentianaceae; genus Eustoma; species Eustoma russellianum. The sequence continues at coordinate 10,398,227 of AP025057.1, forward strand.
GTGATCCAACCTTGTATAGTGTTATGTGACCTATTGATAGGAGATTGGATGAAGTTTGGAGTGTTTTATGAACAATGGAATGAAATGGGGGCGTTTCAAACACTTGAAGCACCTAATGTAGGCATTCGAAGTGTTCGGGAACACTTCCAGAACACTTCGAACGCCTTGTATAGGCGTTCAATGTCACATGAAGCGCCTAATGTCATTTTGTACAGTCGTTCGATGTTACATGAAGCGTTCGATGTCATTTTGTACAGTCGTTCGAAGTGACATGAGGCGCCTAATGTGCCCCGACTGTTCATAAAAGATGCAACTCTTGCACCAAATGATATCTCCTTTCATATTGAACGTCCATAACCGATCCAAGGAGGAAAAATCTGCAGAAAAAGGGTTTTTTGAACTTGTAATTTGTGAACTCAAAGCCTATAAATAGTAGGCTTTGCTATCTTCAAAATATACATGAAAAACACTTGATAAACTCTTGAATTCTTGTGAAAACTTCTGTAGCATTCTTCTTCTACCTTTCACTATCATTCTCTTCTACTAAACAAGTTCAATACTTTCTCTCTAAGAGCAACACAAAGGAAGTAAGCCGTTATATCCTGGGAAGCATTTGCTAGAAGTATACCTTGCTCTTCGGTATAGGCAAAATTGCTTTAAGGACAGTGACAATCCGTCACGTCTCGGCTGTTCTATAATTTTGTATTGCCAATATTCTTTGCAATTTTCCAACAATCTTAAAGCAATTTCTGATTGAATATGGCAACTAGACAAGCACCAGTTCCCGACATGTCAAAAATGGAGCCATTTGATGGCAAGTTCTTCAAGCGATGGGCGGCCGAGGTGCTTTTCTTCCTTGAGATGCTCTCAGTTTCGTATGTGCTAACTAAAGAAAAGCCAACGGATGAAACTGAAAGTATCAAATATGATGCTGATAATACAACGTGTAGAGGACACATCTTGCACTTCCTCTCCAATTCTCTATTTGACATTTATGTTAAATTCTTGTCAGCAAAGGAGATATGGACAGCACTTCAGAACAAATATGGTTCTGAAGATGTTGACAAAAGAAAGTATGTGGTTAGCGAATTTTTGAAATTTCAAATGGTGGACCACAAACCAATCAATGATCAAATTCACCAACATCAACAATTGGTGGATAATCTGGAGCAAGAAGGCATCAAAATAGACGAAACTTTTCAAGCAGTCTCCTTGCTAGAAAAGCTTCCATCTTCTTGGAACAAATACAAGAAGAAAGGGAAGCATGATGATGCCAAACTCACCATGGATGGTGTCATCAGACATATACGGATTGAAGAAAACAACAGACTTGATGACAAAGGACATGATGAAAGGAAATCTCATGCTAATGTGGTGGAGCACAAGCCTAAAAGGCAAAACGTCCAACACAATGGCAAAGGTAAGACTTTCATGCAGGGACAAGGACAAAAGAAGATGAAAGGAGCATGCTGGATGTGCAGAAAGCTTGGACACGGAGCAGCCAAGTGCAACCAACGGAAAGGCCAACCAAGTAATCAAGCACATCTGGTAGAATCTTCAAAGGCGAATGAGGAAGTCATCGCTGCAGTCGTCTTGTCTGAGGTAAACCTTGTTAGTGGTGCTTCGGAGTGGGTGGTAGACACTGGTGTTACCAGCAAGGATCTATTTTTTGATTATCAAGAAATAGGTGATTGCGAGCAAGTCTTCTTGGAGATGCACATGGTATCCAAGTACTTGGAAAAGGAAAGGTGTTTCTCAAGTTGACTTCAGGCAAAAAGCTGGATTTAAGCAATGTGCTGCACGTTCCTACAATGCATAGGAATTTGATATCCAGAGTACTACTGTGCGAATATCAAACTTGTTCTTGAATCTGATAAGCTAGTACTTTCTAGAAATGGAAAGTTTGCTGGGAAAGGGTTCTGCTCGGGAGGTTTACTTGTATCAGATGCTGTTTGTATTCTAAATAATAAGAATGCTCTAGTTCTGCTTATATTGTTGATTCTTTTGATATTTGGCATGCAAGATTAGGTCACGTTAATAAAGACGCCCTAAAAAGATTAAAGTTTACTAACTTGATATCCTATGCATGTGAAGATGACTTTGGAAAGTGTGAATTTTATGTAGAAGCAAAACATCATAAGAAGTCATTTAAATCTGTTGAAAGAACAACTGATAAGTTGGAACTAATACACAGTGATCTTGGTGATTTTAGAGGCGACACAAGTAAAGGTGGTAAAAATTATTACATCACATTCATAGATGATTTTTCCAGATACACTAGAGTCTATCTGTTGGTTCACAAAGATGAGGCTGAAAAGATGTTTATTAAATATAAAACCGAAGTTGAAAATCAGTTAGACAGGAAAATCAAAAGGTTGAGAACAGATAGAGGTGGTGAGTATAGTATATTGTCTTTACAAAAGTTTTGTGAGGACAACGGTATTATTCACGAATTTACACCACCTTACACCCCTCAATCCAACGGAGTTGCTGAAAGGAAAAACAGAACTCTTAAGGATATGATGAATGACATGCTTATAAGTTCTGGCTTGCCTAACAATTTGTGGGGGGAAGCAATCTTATAGCATGTCATATCTTGAACAGGATCCCACATAAGAAAAGCAACAAGACTCCATATGAACTTTGGAAAGGCTATGCTCCCAACTTAGATTACTTCAAAGTGTGGGGTGTTTAGGCAAGGTTGGAATTCCAGATTTCAAAAAGAGTAAGATAGGTTCAAAAACCAACGATTGTGCTTTTATTGGTTATGCTCAAAATAGTGTTGCTTACAGATTCTTGTCTTTAGTTAATGGTTCCATTATTGAGTCTAAGAATGCAGAATTTTTTGAGCATATTTTTCCTATGAAGAAAGAAGTAACAGTAAATTCAGGATATGAAAAGGGGGAGTCTAGTAAAGTTGTACAAAATGATAATAACTCACCTAGGAGAAGTAAACGGAAAAGAGTAGAAAATCATTCGGAGATGATTTTGCTACTGTCTTCATTTTGGAAGACGATCCGAAGACTTATCAAGAAGCAATTAAATCCATCGATTCTAAGTTCTGGAAGGAGGCAATCAATAGCGAATTAGAATCCATCCTTAGCAACAATACTTGGGAACTTGTTGATTTTCCTAGGGGATGCAAACCTATCAGTTGCAAATGGGTCTTTAGAAAGAAACTAAAGGCGGATGGGACAATTGATAAGTTTAAGGCTAGGCTCGTTGCTAAGGGTTTCACACAACAAGAAGGAATAGATTTCTTTGACACATATTCACCGGTTGCTAGAATAACATCTATTAGGGTGTTAGTAGCATTAGCCTCCATTTATAAATTAGTTGTACATCAAATGGATGTTAAAACAGCATTTTTAAATGGATATTTAGAAGAAGAAATTTATATGAAACAACCGGAAGGAATGATAGCTAAGGGCCAAGAACATAAGGTTTGTAGATTAAAGAAATCTTTGTATGGTTTAAAACAAACACCTAAGCAATGGCATAAGAAGTTTGACAATGCCATGTTAGCTAATGGATATGTTGTAAACGAAAGTGATAGATGCATTTACAGCAAGTTTAATAATCTTGATTGTGTGATCATTTGTCTTTATGTGGATGATTTGTTGATTTTTGGAACAAACGTCGATGTTGTGAATGACACTAAATCTTTCTTGTCTTCTGTTTTTGAAATGAAAGACATGGGTAAAGCAGATTTAATACTTGGTCTTAGATTAGTAGAGAAATATGGGGGTTATATGCTTTCTCAATCTCACTATGTTGAAAAGATTTTGAGAAAATTTAATCACTTTGATGTTAAACCTGTTAGCACTCCATATGATTCTTCTACAAGATTAGAAAAGAATAAGAATGACGGTGTTTCTCAATGTGAATATGCTAGGATCATTGGTAGTGTCATGTACCTCATGAATTGCACTAGGCCAGATATTGCATATTCTGTAAATAGGTTGGCAAGATATACTCATAATCCTGGTAAAGAGCATTGGGATGCTTTGAAACGATTGTTGAGATATCTAAGAGGAACTATGGATTTAGGACTTACTTTTACTAGATGCCCTGCTGTTTTAGAAGGTTATTATGATGCCAATTGGGTAACAGATAATGATGAAATAAACTCCACTAGTGGTTATGTGTTTACTTTGGGTGGTGGTGCTATTTCGTGGAAATCTTCTAAACAGACTTGTAAAGTTAAATCAACAATGGAATCAGAATTTGTTGCTTTAGAACTAGCATGTACAGAAGCAGAATGGTTAAGGAATCTACTTGTTGATATTCCTTTGTGAACTAAATCTATGCCTTCCGTGTTTATTCATTGTGACTCACAGGCAGTGATCGCTCGAGCAAAGAATAAAATATACAGTGGGAAGAGCCGGCACATCCGTTTGAGGCACAATATTGTGCGTGATTTGATTAGTTCTGGGGTGGTTAACTTGGAGTACGTAAAGACCAAGTTGAATCTTGCAGACCCCTTAACTAAAGGTTTGAATCGTAAGATGATTCAGAAAACATCGAGAGGAATGGGACTCATTCCATTTGATGTAAACTCTCTATGACAAGAACCCAACTCACTATTAGTAGAGATCCTACAAACGGAGTTCAATGTGGTAAAAACACGTCATAGAAGAGTTTTTTTAAGTACTATCACACTTGTCCCTTCCTATGTTGATGTTCGAGGATAGTACTCACTGCATGTTTGAGGGTGAGATGTAAATCTCTTAATGGACAATTCATAGCCATCAAAGATGGTGGTGTGTTGCAGTACACACTTGATGAATATCACCTATATAAGTGTGGAAGTGGGGCCGCTTCCTATGAGAGCCTAGAAAACTCTCTAGAGCACTTATGAATCCTGGGATTGGGTGCAGGGCCTTTAATGCACCACACCACGAACTTGTAAGAAGTTAGATAATGGCATGTCATTTGTATGTTCATATAAACAGTAGTGAAATATGTGGTTCAAGACGGTTGTCACCCTATTTCCGTTTATATAACTACAAATTGTACTACCGGCCAGTTCAAGACATTTGTCACTGCTCCGTTATGTGTCATTATCTTCGTTTGATAGTGAAAAGATTGGTTTATGTTCGTTCGTTTGAAACTATACAAGCTTGGATCATGTGGGGGATTGTTGGAAAAGTACTTAAAAGTACTATAAATCTTGTGATCCAACCTTGTATAGTGTTATGTGGCCTATTGATAGGAGATTGGATGAATTTGGAGTGTTTTATGAACAATGGAATGAAATGGGGGCGTTCCAAACACTTTAAGCGCCTAATGTAGGCGTTCGAAGTGTTCTGGAATACTTCCAGAACACTTGAAGCGCCTAATGTAGGCGTTCGAAGTGTTCGGGAACACTTCCAGAACACTTCGAACGCCTTGTATAGGCGTTCAATGTCACATGAAGCGCCTGATGTCATTTTGTACAGTCGTTCGATGTTACATGAAGCGCCTGATGTCATTTTGTACAGTCGTTCGAAGTGACATGAGGCGCCTAATGTGCCCCGACTGTTCATAAAAGATGCAACTCTTGCACCAAATGATATCTCCTTTCATATTGAACGTCCATAACCGATCCAAGGAGGAAAAATCTGCAGAAAAATGGTCTTTTGAACTTGTAATTTGTGAACTCAAAGCCTATAAATAGTAGGCTTTGCTATCTTCAAAATATACATGAAAAACACTTGATAAACTCTTGAATTCTTGTGAAAACTTCTGCGGCATTCTTCTTCTACCTTTCACTATCATTCTCTTCTACTAAACAAGTTCAATACTTTCTCTCTAAGAGCAATAGAAAGGAAGTAAGCCGTTATATCCTGGGAAGCATTTGCTAGAAGTATACCTTGCTCTTCGGTGTAGGCAAAATTGCTTTAAGGACAGTGATAATCCGTCACGTCTCGGCTGTTCTATAATTTTGTGTTGCCAATATTCTTTGCAATTTTCCAACAATACACACGCACACCCGGCAGCAACACGCATGATTACATCTGTATATTATATGTACACCAACACACGGCAACAGTAAGGAAAAGAAGGAAAAAAATAGATAAATAAAATCTAGAATGTAGTATCCTATTTGGGTTAGGAGAAGAATAAGTAAAAAAGATAAAATTCTATACAATTCAAGTCCTAATTAACTTAAAATACTACCTAAACCTAGCCTATATATACACACACATCATAAACAATTATACTCCATCTTCATACTTCAAAAAAAATGGCAGCAGCTCCAATAATATTTCCAGCAAATGGCGGCAGCATGGCTGCCCTCTTCCGCCACCGATTTTTTGATGTCAGCCTTCATCAAAGCATCAAAACTACATTATCCCTACATTTAACATTTGGCCAGCCCTCTTTCAATTCTCTCAATTTCTGCCGCAGCCAATAGGAGAAAGAAACAATAATTTCTTGAATCGTTGAACCCGATTCTTCGTATATCGCGTATAATCGAGACACGAGGCAAGTATCCTTACTATATTTGCTATGTTCTTTTGCAACATTATTATTCTATTTTCATATCGAATTGGATCATATATGTTGTCTTTGTGATTTGCATAGATTGTTGAATATACGTACGTATTTGTAGTATTTATGTATTGATTAGTGTATATGTATAAAGATGGAATAACATTGGTATGTACGTCAAAATATTTTATAAGTCTATTACATATTTGCTTTCACTGTAACCAATGTATATAGAATTTCTATGTACTACGTTGATCTATATGTACCTATGCTTCAGTTTTAACCTTTTCTTTTGGCTTTTGATTTTTTAGTAGTGTTTTTATATTGTTGTTATTGTTATTGTTATTTACAAGCCAAAGATGGAGCTGCGTATTTGTAAATCAAAAAGAACAAATAATGGCGATATTGCTTCTCAGTAATTGAGTACACGCCAATTTCATCTGCTATGAAAACTTCGACGTCATTATATCCTAAAGCATGCTTTAGCTACTGATTTTATTTAATAGATTAATTGGTTTGTTGAATTATTTATCTCAATTTATGTTGTTGAGTAGAAGATACAATAATAATTGTAGAGGCATGTTTAATCTTAGTGGTTTTTATGTATATTGGCCGCGGATATGGTGTTGTGCCGCTGCCCTTGCTTGGTGTAATTGTGTATGTATATGATAAAGCATGATTCAAATTGTAGCATATATTATTTCATGTGAATTAATTGATGATAATTGGAAATTGCTTGATGAATTATGTGTGTGCATGGCCGAATGGAAAAGTGGGCCGAGAATGTAATGCGTAAGTATAAGTGCGTAAATGTACGTGTATAGGCGCAGACATACACGTGGGTATACTTATACGAAAAGCGTAGGTATAAGCATGTATATGCACGTGTATGGACGTGGGCATATATGTGGTCATACTTACACGTGGATGACAAATTGTAATTGAAACAGAATTAAAGTGATAAACAGAAAAGTAAAAAATGGATACCGCATATGGATGCCGCTAGGGGTAACCGCATACGGGTATGGACATCGCATATGGATGCCGATAGGGGTAACCGCATATGGGTATCAGGAAAGGATATCGCATATGGATGCCGCTAGGGGTAACCGCATATGGGTATGGATATCGCATATGAATGCCCCTAGGGGTAACCGCATATGGGTGTGGATATCGCATATGGATGCCGTAAGGGGTAACCGCATATGGATATCAGAAATGGATATCGCATATGGATGCCGTAAGGGGTAACCGCATATGGATATCAGAAATGGATATCGATAAGGATACCGTAAGGGGTAATCGCCTATGATATCGGAAAATGGAAATGAAATATGAAAATGGGAACGAATATGAAATGGAAACGGAAAATGAAATACGAGAAATGAGAAAAGGAAATATGGAATGGAAATGAATAAAGAATAAATGGTTATCGAGTCGTTGCATTCATGATTTTGAAATGCTGCATCATGGTTTTGATTGTACTGGCTTATGTGTGCAATGACTTAGCTGCGCGTGCTTTACGTGCTTGATTGTACACGAATGGCGAAAGGGTAAATTTATTTGCAAAGAGAAGCATGTTATTTTATATTATGTCATTTATTTATAGTCTTACACTTGCTTCTCTATGTGTGATCTCATAGTAAATATAGTCGGGCTACTTGCGGGCGATGTATGTCGCTCACCCTCTCCCTCTACCAATCAGTTTTGCAGGCAGACAGGTAAATGAGCTAGGATATTGTGAATGATCGGGATTGGAGATTTCGGAACTGAGGATATTCGGATGAGACTCTCGAGTATTTCGTTGAGGCAGTTATATCGATATTTGAGGTTTATGTAGTTTGGAGACTAGTGTTTATCTACATTTGATCATTGATTCGATTTAGAATTTCTTAGACATTGTACTAATGATGATGATTATTTTATCGAGAATTTTAATTATACCGTTTCCACCGACATTGGTATACGTTATTTTGCTGACGTGTAATTGAATTGTATCGACGCCTTGTATTCTCCTCAGCGAGATACGGCGGATGAGTCGTTTCGAATACTAAAGCTCGGGACGCGTCACTACAGGGCACTTTGAAAAATTACTGGTGCGATCGAATTTCAGGAGAAAGCGATGACTCTTTAGTTGCTCGAGGGGGAGATGAAGATAGGGGGTTTATAGCTGGTGCGTGTTCCTCGATGGGTTTCAGTTGTAGTTATACTAGTGATGGAAAGATGAAGAAGATGGAGAATGATGATAATGGTGATGGCATAAGGGTGGCTAAGGCTAAGGTGGTGGTTGTGTGGAGGTGGTATTAGATAGAGACGAGGAAGGAAAAATTAAAAGAAATGTATAATTTACATTTGAATTTTGGCCACTTGATCGGAGAAAATGGCTGGAGTTGTCTGGCTTTTTAAAAAGATTATTAAGAGTATCCCAAAAGTATTGTAGGGAGTTAAATCAGGTACCCAACGGCCCGTAAGCAGGAGCTTGGTCATTTGCACAGTAGTCTACATAAGGAGACCACAGCACTGTAGGCAAGCTACAGGCCAAGAAGCTCCCATACTATGTACTCCCAACGGCCCGCTAGCAAGAGCTTGATCATTTACACATTAGTCTACATAAGGAGACCCCAGCACTGCAGGCAAGCTACAGGCCAAGAAGCTCCCATACTATGCACTTACTGGGAAGGGGCTTTCTTCCCTTCGACAAGAATTGAACCTTTAACCTCCTTTTCGAAAACCCCTGCTCGGAACCAGTTGGACTATGTTTTAGGAAGAGCTTTTTAAAAGATGAATAGATAAATGTTACCAAAAAAAGAGTTTGTCGCAAAAACGGTCTCTCAATATATATATATATGGATACTGACATACTCAAAATTTATTGGGGAAGAAGAAGAAATAACAAAGACTAGTAACACATTTACCCCAGTCTTAAATGGCCTTTGAAGACCAAGCAAAATAGACAATTGCTTATTTGAAGGACTAGAACCCTATGGTAAGGATGCTTAGTATGGGTGAACAAAAAATTTGAAAACCGGACCAAACAACCGAACCGTACCAATCCAAACCGGTCTTAAACCGAACCACAGTTTTACGGTCGGTTTACATACAAAGGAAAAACCGGACTGTTTTTACCGGTTCGGTTTCGGTTCTAAAAATTGTAAACCGTAAAACCGGACCGGACCTATTTAATAATATATATTAAATATTTTTTTCATTAAATATTAAACCCTCCAGTCTCTCCACTCTCCAGGGCAACCTAGAAACTTCCAGGCTCCAGCCTAACCTAATCGTTCCTCACTCCCTCAGTTCCCGCTTCCCCTTCCAGCAGCCAGCAGCACAGCAACCCTAATTTCATTCAGGAAATTTCTTCCCTCCAAATTCCTTTCGCAAACAAAACTCCCGTCTGTCTTCTCCATCTCCATTCGCTGAGTTTTTCTCTTTGAAGCCTCCTACTGCAGGCCTTCTAAGTTCTCTCGTCAGTGCCCAAGCAGAGTTGCACTCGCAGTCGTAGAGTCGCCAACGACCAGCGAGGCAGCGACAGTGGTGTTTCTTCTTTGTTGGGTGAAAAACTTGACCCCTAATTCACAATCACCAACACCACCAACAGATTTTCCACTTCCTCGGTACGTATTTACCCTTCAATATGTTTGTTTCCTCAATGTTATTTTTTACATAGATCTGAGCTCGAACAGTCCAGTCAAAGGTCATATAATGTGTAATTGTAGGCGATGGAGCTCTAAGAAAGACGTGCATGTTCATTTTCTACAAAAGACACAAGACTTCCCTGCTGACCTGTAGCCTGTGTAACAGTGTAAGAGTGTAAGTCTTCTTGAATTCTAACAGTTTCTAGCTATATTTGACTATCAGTAGTTTAGAAATCAGACCTTATTTGCGTTGATTACTTGTATTTGTGATCTATGTCTTCACGGCTTTTGATTCTTGGAAATGCAGTAGATTAAACTTTAAAGCACAAGAACATGGGTTTACCGTTTATCAATAGTCAGCAAAAAATTGATAAAGAAAATAGTAACTTCCTTTTTTTTATGTTGTTTGTGATTACTCTATAGCAGTTCAGTGTTAGATGAATTGGGTCAGCAACAACAATGGTGTTATCACATTGGTGATGTTGGTCATGTATTAAGCGGCTTCCAACAGCGATTTCCGGTAGTAGAGGTTTATCAAAACTCATTGCTTCTGTTGTTCATGTATTAAGCCGCTCCCAACAGCGATCTCCGGTGCTATGAGGTTTATCAAAACTCATGAAAGACGTCAACGTCATGTAACTTTTGCAGCAGCACTAGCAGCTTGCTTTCAGTTTTTTGTTAAGTGATGGTCTTTAAGAAATTAATTCATAGGACCATGAGGTCTCCATTTTTAGGCAGCAGCAGCTTTTGAATAATTCTTGTAAATTGTTGGTCTTTAAGAAATTAGTCATCTGTTTGCAAGGATCAAGTCTTCCATTATTTCTATACCCAGAGGCATTTTCTTTAAAAGTTTCTAAAGTAAGTTTCACAGGTATATATATCTAAGTGCTATAGTAGCAGTTTTGTTGGCATTCTTTGTGGTGTTCTTGCTGTTTAAGATACATTGTTTCTTAATTCTTCTTGGTGGAGGCGTACCTTGCTCTTGCTGAGTAATTTATATAGGAAAATTTTTTGAAGACTTATAAGTTACAATTCAAGATTCTTAAGGAGGAAAAAAAACCATTTTCAAAA
>AP025057.1:10415357-10578381 GCA_036186865.1 Eustoma russellianum
ATGAATTATGTGTGTGCATGGCCGAATGGAAAAAGTGGGCCGAGAATGTAACGCGTAAGTATAAGTGCGTAAATGTACGTGTATAGGCGCAGACATACACGTGGGTATACTTATACGAAAAGCGTAGGTATAAGCATGTATATGCACGTGTATGGACGTGGGCATATACATGGTCATACTTACACGTGGATGAAAAATTGTAATTGAAACGGAATTAAAGTGATAAACAGAAAAGTAAAAAATGGATACCGCATATGGATGCCGCTAGGGGTAACCGCATACGGGTATGGACATCGCATATGGATGCCGATAGGGGTAACCGCATATGGGTATCAGGAAATGATATCGCATATGGATGCCGCTAGGGGTAACCGCATATGGGTATGGATATCGCATATGAATGCCCCTAGGGGTAACCGCATATGGGTGTGGATATCGCATATGGATGCCGTAAGGGGTAACCGCATATGGATATCAGAAATGGATATCGCATATGGATGCCGTAAGGGGTAACCGCATATGGATATCAGAAATGGATATCGATAGGGATACCGTAAGGGGTAATCGCCTATGATATCGGAAAATGGAAATGAAATATGAAAATGGGAACGAATATGAAATGGAAACGGAAAATGAAATACAAGAAATGAGAAAAGGAAATATGGAATGGAAATGAATAAAGAATAAATGGTTATCGAGTCGTTGCATTCATGATTTTGAAATGCTGCATCATGGTTTTGATTGTACTGGCTTATGTGTGCAATGACTTAGCTGCGCGTGCTTTACGTGCTTGATTGTACACGAATGGCGAAAGGGTAAATTTATTTGCAAAGAGAAGCATGTTATTTTATATTATGTCATTTATTTATAGTCTTACACTTGCTTCTCTATGTGTGATCTCATAGTAAATATAGTCGGGCTACTTGCGGCCGATGTATGTCGCTCACCCCCTCCCTCTACCAATCAGTTTTGCAGGCAGACAGGTAAATGAGCTAGGATATTGTGAATGATCGGGATTGGAGATTTCGGAACTGAGGATATTCGGATGAGACTCTCGAGTATTTCGTTGAGGCAGTTATATCGATATTTGAGGTTTATGTAGTTTGGAGACAAGTGTTTATCTACATTTGATCATTGATTCGATTTAGAATTTCTTAGACATTGTACTAATGATGATGATTATTTTATCGAGAATTTTAATTATATCGTTTCCACCGACATTGGTATACGTTATTTTTCTGACGTGTAATTGAATTGTATCGACGCCTTGTATTCTCCTCAGCGAGATACGGCGGATGAGTCGTTTCGAATACTAAAGCTCGGGACGCGTCACTATAGGGCACTCTGAAAAATTACTGGTGCGATCGAATTTCAGGAGAAAGCGATGACTCTTTAGTTGCTCGAGGGGGAGATGAAGATAGGGGGTTTATAGCTGGTGCGTGTTCCTCGATGGGTTTCAGTTGTAGTTATACTAGTGATGGAAAGATGAAGAAGATGGAGAATGATGATAATGGTGATGGCATAAGGGTGGCTAAGGCTAAGGTGGTGGTTGTGTGGAGGTGGTATTAGATAGAGACGAGGAAGGAAAAATTAAAAGAAATGTATAATTTACATTTGAATTTTGGCCACTTGATCGGAGAAAATGGCTGGAGTTGTCTGGCTTTTTAAAAAGATTATTAAGAGTCGTGCAACAACACCCAGTCCCAAAGATATTGTAGGGAGGTAAATCAGGTACCCAACAGCCCGTAAGCAGGAGCTTGGTCATTTACACAGTAGTATACATAAGGAGACCACAGCACTGTAGGCAAGCTACAGGCCAAGAAGCTCCCATACTATGTACTCCCAACGGCCCGCTAGCAAGAGTTTGATCATTTACACATTAGTCTACATAAGGAGACCCCAGCACTGCAGGCAAGCTACAGGCCAAGAAGCTCCCATACTATGCATTTACTGGGAAGGGGCTTTCTTCCCTTCGACAAGAATTGAACCTTTAACCTCCTTTTCAAAAACCCCTGCTCGGAACCAGTTAGACTATGTTTTAGGAAGAGCTTTTTAAAAGATGAATAGATAAATGTTACCAAAAAAAGAGTTTGTAGCAAAAATGGTCTCTCAATATATATATATATATATGGATACTGACATACTCAAAATTTATTGGGGAAGAAGAAGAAATAACAAAGACTAGTAACACATTTACCAAAGTCTTAAATGGCCTTTGAAGACCAAGCAAAATAGACAATTGCTTATTTGAAGGACTAGAACCCTATGGTAAGGATGCTTAGTCCCCTTACCCTTTGAGTGTCTTGAATCAAGTGAAAATAAGAAGATGGTGGGAACGGATAGGAAGCAGAACACAAATGCTTCTGTGAGTACTTAAAAGGAAAAGCCTCCGTTGCTACAAATGTTGGTTTTACATAGGAAGTAAGCTGAAGTTGAGTAGAATTTCCTATTGAGGTGATGAGTTCTCATTAGCTTGAGACTACTCCAAATGACCACCCACACAACTTCTTGGTTTAGCTGATTTACTAGTTAAAATGAAATTCAGGATGCAAAACTAGGACAAAGCTTGTCTTTTGGTGATTAATATATATCCTGTAGATACTGGTTGACTTTGCACTTTTTGGTGTTTGTCTTTGTCTCCCTCGTTTGTGTATTTACACGGTTATACCTATCTTAATATCGAAAGCTTTCTATTTGCATTTACTAAATTCTTTCGCTAACACACTAGCATACCATATCCCCATTATTGTATCAAGGTATATATAGAGCCGGAAGTCTTGCTGAAATCAAACTCTCTATCTTTTGAGATAAGGATATTGTTTGTCTGCCCTCGCCTTCCCCAGACCCTAACGATAGCTTTTGGTTTCGTTGGGATATACTGGGCATGTGTTAGAGTTGTAACTAGTGTACAAATTAAAACCTCAAATGTATTATTATCAAGAAAAATAGAAAATCTGAGCTCTTCATCTAAGGTAACGAGTCCATTATGTTAAAAATATTAGTTACAGAAAATGAAAGATGACATGGTACAACATCCAAATTATCCTCATGATTTACAAACCAAAAGACATCCGTTCCAGACTACAAATGGACAGAACAATACAAAAGGATGCTATGGGACAGCAGACTAAGTACAACATTGAGATGTCTTCCAAATATAAACTTGACCCCCACTTGTAGCACCTGCTAGCATTCCAACCTCAGATGGATGCGCATCAAAACGACATGGAATGGCAGTCATGTGTTCACTGTGTAAAGTTGCCACAATTTCCTTCCCAGCTGTAGAGATAACATCAACCCCTCTTCTCATATTTCCAACAAAAATGTGAGAATCATCCCAACCCCATATACTCCTGATACACAAAGCAAATGGAAACCATCTGTTAACAGTTTATTTTGTTTCTATTTCTAATAGGGTAAAGAACACACTTTTTCTTAACTTTGGAATATGATGGAATAAAACAAAATGATTCACTAAATTAGATGCGCTTCTTATATTGTAAAGTATCAGTTAATCGACACAGTTTGAAGCAATTTGTATTATGGGTCATTGGGAACAACCTCTGTGTGTTTCTAATACATGAGTATAATTGCGTACATCCGACCCCCATACTCCGCCATAGGCAGGAGTCTCTAAGGCAATAGGATACTGTTGTTGTTAATAGTCTATTATGTTCATAATACATCTTTTTTAAAAATAAAAAATCAAAATAAAAAGTTCACAATGTGAAAAAGCTATTGCCAATTCTTTTACATTTCCACCACTTTTGTAGCAAAACTCATCCCTAAGTTGTGTAAAAAGTGGTGGAAATGTAAAAACAGAGCAAGTGATAATAACACATTGTACAAAATATAAGGTATGAAAACCGCTTCCATATGCCCCAACTGACATAAAACCCACACCATTCCATGTCATGAGAGAAGTGAACAAAACACAAACAGACAACAAATACAATATTAATGATAATAATAGATACAACAAGAATCCCGCTTTTCAGCTATATCAATTCAAGATAAAATGAAGAGTACCAAGACTAATTATTTTGCAATGCATCTAGAAAAATCAAAAAGCAGCACAAAATTTCAAACATTCACTATCAAGGAATAAGGAATCACTTAGTGAGACCTAGTAAGCTTTCATATGAATTCCAAATAGACAAGGGACTTTGGTTACTCAAACTAGATACTCATAATTCAAAGTTTGAAGCTAGAAAAAAACAGTTTTTAGAGTGGTCTAGGAATCACTACCAAACATCATAGTAGTTACTCCCTAACCAATCAAGAAAAGGCCTATGGGTCTGCCCCTCTAATTAAGGATAACCACCAAATGATGTGGCATTTTCGCGTACATGTCCATCCTTTATTGGCTAGGGACTATCTACAACAATGCCGAGTAGTTAGAAAATAAAACCTTAGAGCTCTTGCAGAAAAAAGATTTTAAAGCTCTTAAAGTTAAAAAAAAGTTGTTACAGCAAGTCGAAGAGAAAATCACTTGTAGGATAGTGATGTTAAGTTACTGAACTTGTAGAAGGGTAGCAAAAAAATTTCAAGTACAATATTTTCTTGGTTGCAGATTAAGTCCGTCCTCCCAACTTTAGAGGCTAGTAAAGGGAACATAAAACCATGACAAGAGACATAAGGATAGATTTATTGTTTTGAACAGTATTTTACCGTGTGTATCATAGAGTATTAGAAAAAAGTGATAAGATTTATTTTAAAAAAATAAAAAAGAAAAAGAAAAGAAAAGAAAGGAGTGCATAAACAAGCAAAAATTCGTCTAGAAACCCCAAACAAGACATTCTGGCTCAAAACTTATTCAAGGATCACTAACAATAGTGTTTCACTTAAAGAAAAGAGTAGATCCATCTGAAAACCCGTTTAGTATGGTTTGCAAGAAATATAATTAAGGGAAGACTTCAGAATTCTTGTCTGTAAGGATGAGAATTTAAATTTTACAATTCTGGAACACTAACAAGTTTCATGTTTGTATCACCTCAAAAAAGAAAAATTAACTGCTCTCTTTGATCGACTCTATAGTCCAGGTTTAGAACCACAAACTATTAGCATAATATCATTAGATGAATTTTCTATTAATAAATAACAACCACCGCATCGCTTTTCTCCCTTTCGAAAGCTATATATATATATATACACACACACACACACACACACACAACAACAACAACAACAACAACAACAACAACAACAACAACAACAGATAGTACAATAATAGAAATATGTACTAGTGAATGGATTTTATTAAATATAAATCAACACCTTACGATATTAAAATAGTCAACAAGGATATGGACAAATAATTGAAAGACAAAGACCAAAACAAAAAAGTGCAAATCAATCTAAGGTGTAGAGACTATCTAATTCTCTAAGTATGCTTTAAGGTGCTCCTATATCCTGTGTACCTCTCTTTAACCTTAATCTTCTGCCTCCATGAACTCCTATCCTAGACCATATCCTCGGAGAGGTACAACTCTAGTAAGTCAAGCCTAATCTGCTCATCCCACGTCAATTTGGGTCTGCCTTTACTCCTCTTCCCTTCTATAGTGAGGTTTTCAATTGCTCTGACAGATGTCGTTGTCTGTCTCCTCTTGACATGCCTAAGTCATCTCAGTCTTCCCTCTCTTATCTTATCTGTTATATCTGGTCACCCCTAACATTTCTCTTTATACCTCATTTCTTATCCGGTCTAGCCTTGTGTGTCCACACATCTTCCTCAACATCCTTATCTCTGCCACTTCCATCTTCTTCAACTATGTCTTCTTAATGGCACAGCAGTCTGTTCCATATAACATTGTCGGCCGCACTGTCACTCTATAAAATTTTCATTTTAATTTAGTTGAAAAATTCGTGTCACACAGCACTCCTGAAGCCGCCCTCCACCTACACCAACCTGCCTGAACCCGTGTGCTCTATATATATATATATACACATGTATATATATATATATACATGTATATATATATATATACATATATATATATATATATATATTAATGAAAAAGGATTTTATTGAGAAAAAAAACTGACCTCACTTATGGTGGAGGAAAACCTTATTACATAGTTGAGTCATCATAAGAAAAAAGCGAATGTAATGAGATAATGATTATATGCCGTCAATCATATATGATATGCCGCCAATCATATATCATATATATATATATATATATATATATATATATATATATATATATATATATTCAATTGGGGAGGGGAATCGAACTCGAGACCTGGGAATGGGATAAATGCTACTCAACCGCTAGACCTAAAGGTTTTTCACACACACACACATTTACATATACATATACATATACATATATATATATATAAGCGTGTGTGCATGAATATATAGTTTTGAGTGTATAATAAAATCCTCATTCAAATTTTTCGATGTAGAGGGAAAACGTGTGACACTTGTGATGATTCTGCAAATACTTCATATGTGTGTACACGTGTGCGCATACACACACACACATATATATATATGTACATATATATATACATATATCTACATATGTACATACATACATACATACATATACATATACACACACACACACACACATACATATATATACATATATATATATACATATATATATATATATATATATATACATATATCTATATATATACATATATATATATATATATATATATATATAGCTAGTGTGTGTGTGTGAATATATAATTTTGAGTGTATAACAAAATCCTCATTCAAATTTTTCTATGTAAAGTGAAAACGTGCTACACTTGTGATGATTCTGCAGATACAGCTAACTGCATGAAAATAAAGCAAAAACCCAGCTACTTGTTCTGTACCAAACTAGAAAGCTACTTTTTTCTTTATCAAAAGAGCAGACTTACCTAAATGAGGAGAGCCATCTGCCTGTCTGATTGTAATGATATATCCTGGACAAATCTTCATAATTCGTTCCATGTAACAACCCAACTGTGTCATCAACACTGCACTAATACGACAAATATCAATATGTTTCATAGCCAAATTTAAGCATGACGTGGAGATATTGGATTTTCATAGTAAAAGAACCAACAGAAGAACCCAAATATCTGAAGCAAATGGGGCATATCCATGTGGCTACCATTGAAGAAAAATGAGCCGGCATGATTTTTATATCAACTAATGATGCATATTTATACTTTAAAATCCCCACTCAAGAATAATATTTTACTCCATCCGTTCCATTTTATATGTTCATGCTACTATTTACGATGTTCCATTCCATATATGGAAAGAGAATTAATTTTGTTCTCAATAAATGTGCATTTATTAAAAGGAATAAAAACTAATGACATACAAATTAGAAATAGAAACAATAACTAAGCGTTTAACCAGATCTCATTAAAATGTATCAAATCCACATGGTCTTACATTTGGGATGGAGGGACTACATTATACTTCAATTAACAAGGTAAATTGTTATTTCATTGTTGTAAGTGCTTATTATTCACTGACCCGACTAAATTCCATTCATGGCTCTGTCGCGGAGTATGCTACTCCGCACATACCAGGCTGGTAGTTGAGTAAGCATGGGAACATATTGACATTTTATAGATTAGAGATATATCACAATGGTTGACCTTTTTGTACTAAAATGATGCAAACATGTAGGGCCTTACAAAGTTGGAATTAGGATGAGCAGCTTTCAAACTCAAGCGAAATATTCATCCTTGACAAGTTCATACATCATGATTTGTACACCTGAATGATTGGCGTGTGCAGAGGGGAGGGAGTATATTGTTTCGCGGTGAGATTGGAAATACATCAAAGCTCATGGAACATAAACGCCCTAGGTCTTGGCAAAGCATGTTAGCATTCATATGCAGTCTTCAACTTTTTTACCTGGTTGTGGCAAGATATCTCCCAGAAGGTGAAAAATAAGCAGAATGCACAGCTTTTTCATGTTTAAATTCCTTTAGAGATTTTGGCCTGCAGGCACTAGATCTTCTTAAATCCCAAATGCCAACCGAACCATCGGTAGAACTTGTTGCCATGATATTTGTGTTTAGCGGGTTAAAATCTATCGTATTGATCCGGCTTTGATGCAAATCCCACGAGGATGAGGATTTCCCGGATCTCAAGTCCCACATTCTGATGTCCCCACTACCCTCACCAAAATATAAAGAATTCATGTCATCTGGATTTTTGGATAAAGAAAATATAGCTTCATCGCAGGAATAAACTAAATCAAAGAGCTCCCTCTCGACATTCATCAGTCTAATAAACCCATCATAGGAGGAAGTAAACATCTGCATACACAAAAATAGCCTCAAGAAATGTGTTAAAGCCGTCATTTTCGATAAGCGCAACCAAAATAATGGTAAAAAAGAGCTACATCAGTATGTTTTGAAATGCATGACTAATGAAAAATATCTTGGGCAGTTTATACAGGCATCGAACCGATAAGAAAACAGAAGGAAAATATCATTTTGCCGGACCTTCAACAGGGTTAGATATCAACAAAGACTTAAAATTTCCATGACCAAATTCTAAGGACTGTCCAACCCCATCGTCCACCCACCCCCACAGGGAAGTAAAAAACTCGAAGATGGAAGGGACATATATAGCATGATCAGTCGGAGAAATTATCAAGCCAAAAATTCTTCATAATAAAAGACAAGCATCACATCGCAGGTCCATGCTCTTTTGGATCTTTAATTTTCACAGAGTATTGCATGAAATGAAGTTAATTTAAAATTAAATTTAAGTTCATAATGTTTACAATACGGATGTATATAAATCAATTGCATAAAGTACATCTACAAAATCATTAACTTAATCTTCAAGACAAAATCACACCTTTTAACATTCAAGTGAATGAAATTCAAGAACTCAGTTGACCTTATTCTGTTCATACAAATAAAGCAGCAGAAGAGTACCTTTGTTAAGGTGAAAGAATCAAACACTATCCCTGAGATCGGAGCCGAATGAGGGTGATAAACATAAATGCCATTGTCGTCGTTGTCATTGTCCTGCTTGGCATCAACATTCCAGAACCCCAGGTCTCCAAATTTCAGGTTCCAATGCGAGTCTCTCGATGTCAATTGAACTACAAATTTTTCCTCCAACCTTGGAGCTTTCAAATTCCATGTTTTCTTCCTTCTCATTGATGAAGCTGCAATTTATCTCCTTTTTGTCTCTGAACTCAGAGTTTCTAGAACATTTCAAAATTGTCTCAATGAGATTTATATCAGTGCCCTCAGATCTATATGCATCGCTCAGCATAATAGGTCCTTTTTCATAAGCCCTTCTTTTGAGTTCTAGTTCCATATCTGAATCGGGGCTTTTCTTAGATACGGACCTCACACTTTCATCAAATTCTTCTTTGAGACCACCAGCGGTGGAAGAATCAGGGGGTACTCCTCGAGTCCTGAGAGATCTGCGAAGAACCACAGGGGTTTGTGTTCTCTGTTTCTTCTCAGGGCTCAATTTATAGGACTTTTGTTGAGATCTGCCGTTCCATTAGTACATAGCAATTAAATAGGGGTAATATGTTTATATAACAGAAAACAGCTGTGTATATACCAATCATGCCGTTATTTTCATCTCTGTCTCAATTTTCTCTTTCTACACAGTTTAAATACCAAACTTGTCAGTGGCAACACATGAAAAAAAAAACAATCTTTCTTTCAAGTCCTAATCTAACTGAATTACCATCTTCCAACGGACTCAAAGAAAACCCATGAAAAAATCACGGTTCCCTTAAAGTACAAACATAATTGCAATTCTATTGTCTAACAAACATATTCCTTAAATCACACAAGTCACACGAAAAATCCCGAAAGTAACCGACCAACCATTCTATTGCTTAAAATGAAAAATTAATATGCAACTTTAGTTGCTCCAACATATTGTTGCAAGTTGAGAGGACTAACTCTCGACCCTGTCGGGCATAATCAGAGGCGCCAATCGAGCGTGTAGGCAGAATATGTGACTCTATCCAAAACACACAAAAGCAGGAACACAATCACTTCACTGCGACAATTCCGAAAGTTAAACGACAAATTTATCGAATGGTGCAAAACAGAACAGATATTTCACGCATAAACACCTCGATTACCAACCCCGTTTCATCCACCCACTAAGTCAGCGCAACTGCAAAAATGACCCAAAAACACTTGCCCGGAAGAAATTTAAGCGGCAAAATGCACAATTTAACACTCCCAAATTTTTGGGGAGCCACTGATGAAGTGTGGTGAAAGGGGTGTTACCTTGGACGTTTGGAGGCGGCGGAGAGTTGGGAAACCTTGGACTGAACTTTGAGGGCGGCAAGCATTTCATCGTTACGCTTTATGTTCTCCAACCGCCGTCGTTCGTAGTCGGTGAGTTTTTGAGGCTCCATATGAAGAGGCAGGAGGGAGAATACACGCTGCAATAATCGGAAGAAGTTAAAGCCTGCAGGAGGTTCTGGTAGGTTAGGTTTTTCATATAATGGAACTGTGTAGTCGTTAAGGCGGGAAATTCATCGGCCGGGAAATTTTTTATTTTTCTATTAATGATATTTTGCGCCAAAAAAATTAGGAAACCATCAGATCATCTCATTTTCTTTTCTGACATGTAAAAAAATCATACATTCATCCCAAAGGCTTGCACCATCCAAGTTTAAGAAAATTCGTGAAGAATATAAATTAGATTACTCTATCGTCTTCTAAGTTAAAAGTTCAGGATTTGGTGTCTATAATGTGTCTGAGTCCATATTTCGCTCTAATATAAGGAGTTAACCACATGATCCAAATATCCACACTGCGGCTGTTAAGGTTCGAATTGACAAAATTGAATACAATCTATCACACGAGTACACACCGAGTTACACCCTGATGTGCCCTCCCTTCTTTTCTTTTTTAAGCTTGATCCCATATAGCAACAGTCCCGATCTGCTGCGTCATGTAGCACATGGCAGTGTTGTCCAATTTTTTAAAATTTTTTTCCTTCCTCTACCTCTTCTTTCCATTACCACTTCTTCTTGCCGTCGTATATAATTTATTTTGCTTCCTAATTTCTTTTTTGTCTTTTGATTCTTTCTCTTTCTTTTTGTCTCCCTCACCATCAAAATATCCGACCAATGCTGCAACCTTCTCTCAAACAAATCTCAGCCACCTGAACTACAATTCTCGCCGCACCACCTGTTACACCCGGAAATTTTTTAGACTAGTCGTTTCGCATTAAATTAAATTGAGGTAGTCGTTGGATGTAAAAATCTTACGAATTTAAACTAGTTATAGCATATTGTTTATTGTCTAGGAGACTTCGTAGTTAGCTATGGGTATAAATATTGTTATATAAAATAGGGTGACAATAAAGGAAAAGTTAAAAAAAAGAAAAAAAGAGTTTAATGATGTCGTAGGATAGAAGGAAAAAAATAAAAATAAAAAAATAAATAATAAATAATAATAAAGTAAAATAAAGGTGAGGATAAGGATAAAAAAAGGGTTGGAACGTGCATTAATGGGGAATAACGTTTCCCCAAATGTAGCTATTGTATGCAAATAAAAAAAGGGGCAGGGGGAGCGTTGGGAATACAGAAAGAAAAAAAAACAAAAGAATAGCAAAGGAAAAGAAGGGTAGGAGGAGGGCGGTGAAGAGAAGAAAGAGCAAAGGAAAAGAAGGGTAGGAGGACGGCAGTGAAGAGAAGAAAGAGAGGAAGAGGAGAGAGAGGATAGAGAGTTCCAGGCGTTTTAATCTATCGCGGTGATATACAATTGCGTAGTTGTCTGCAATTGAGGTAGGTCCTTTTTCCTCCTCCAATTCGTACAAATTCAAGTGTGCTTTAATGGTAGATTATGTGTTTTTGTTGTTTTAATTATTGAACTTCATAGCATGATGTTAATCCGTGAGAAGCATGAAAGTTGCAGAATGTGGTATGCGTGTACTGTGTGCTGCGTGACTTGAATTTGATTTTAGGAAAAAATTTGATAATCAAAATATCACATCTTTACTATGTTTAGAGTTTTTAGTTGTTGATTTGGCCTTAGAATAGGTTCTCATAGACCGGAAATAGGCGAAAATATAGATCGGGGTCGAAAAAGGGCCACCGGAGACCGCCGGAGCGTCGCACGCGCCGTCGAAACCGGCCGCGCGTTGCCTTCACACGCACGCAGGGGGCTTCTGGCGTTTCAGCGCTTGAAATTGAATATATATATATATATATATATATATATATATATATATATATATATATATATATATATATATATATATATATATATATAGCCAGCTGCCAGCCGGCCCAATAACGCGATTATAAAAAAAGGAGTAATGACTGCAGGCCGGACCCCTAGCGAGCCGGACCAAAGCAATGCGCGGACCAGGGCTGGAGTAAAAGGGCCAGTCCATTTTGTAAAGTGAATGTTTGTTTTTCTGAATTCTTAAATATAATAAATATTTTTTTAATTAATTTAAAATAGAATTAATAATAGGAAAATATTAATAAATATCAGAAAATTAGTAATAAATTCCAGAAATTATAAAATGATGAAATTAATTTATTTTTGCTAAATTTCAGTAGTTGTGATAATTTATTTAATTAGGATAATTAGTTAATAAATAGAAATAAATTAGGAAAAATGAGAAAAAATATAGAAAATGCACAATAAATGTATACAAGCCATTGAAAAGTAGATTTAAAGTCAAACAACATTGAATCATTACTGGATAATAAATGAATCTATATTTGAGTGCCGGAGGATGGTGAGGATGTGCCAGGGGCCTCAGACGATCTTTAGATGAACCTAGATTTGAGTGCCGAAGGATGGTGAGGATGGGCAAGGGCCTCAGACGATTGTGTTGTTTGCGTTCATGGCATGTGCATTGCATTGATGGTGGGTCGTGACGTACGGGTCACGGGCGCTCAGGATGGTGTACAGTGGCAGGGCCAAGTACACTTAGGATGGTGACTGTGGGTGGGTACGACCCACAGCCACTCAGTAGGTCCTGGGATCATGCATTGCATGGTGGAGATATCGTCATTTTGTGTGACATGACTTTGTTGCGTGTGACATGCATAGTAGGACATGCATCACGATGTTGCGTATTTTTATCTGGAGTGATTTACCTTTTTGCATTCTTCCATATGCTTGTGTGATATCATGTTATGTGTTATGTGTTATATCATTTTTGTATGCTTGTCTTGTACTGGTTGGAGTCAGGTGCCTACTGGGTGATTTTCCGTCACTCACCCCTACTTCCCCCCCCCCCACCAGGTGAGCAGGAAGAGACTTGTGACTACGTCTTTGTTGAGGACGAGGCTGATACGGTGGAGTAAGCAGACTGATGGTCGCGCCTAGGATATAAGAAGACCCTGCGACTGTTTGTCTTTATTTTATTGGGATCTCATCGAACATCACCTTGTTTAGATTTTGAGACTTACGTTATTATCAGGATTTGATTAATTATTGTATTAAGGAATTTTATTTATCAAGAAAACTTTATGTTATTGTATTTCGTTTCCACGCAAAAAATTTCTACGTCTTTTCGGACATGATGGGAATTGATTCGACGCTTTGTATTCTCCTTAGTGAGATACGGCGGGCGTACTATTCCCGGTGCTAGGGTTCGGGAGCAGGGCGCTACAGGTGGTATCAGAGCCGAGGCTTCAGATCCGCCTCGGAAACGCAGGGTTAGCTAGACCACTTAGACATAAGCTATATGGCAATTATACCCCTAATAATTGAAGTAGGCTTAAGTTATGATCGGGTTAAGGGGAGGTGTGTGCCGACGGTGAGCTTTTCTTGTTAATTACTATTTTCCCTGCGATCGACTACTTCATTTATTTAGACTAACCTACATACTCTTCATGAACTCGAAATCCAGGAAAATGCCTCCACGACGTGAGCCAGCAGGTAATGGAGGACACGATGGAGATGACCACCAGGGTTAGGGGGCATACCCCAAGTCCTCGCAGATACTCTAGCCACTCTGACGATATTAGTGGCTCAGCAGCAGATACAGATGGCTCACCTGCAGCAGCAGCAGCAGCAGCCACCACCACCATTACCACCCCCAGGACTTCGTTTCTTCTATAGGGAGATGCAGCACTCCCGAGTACCGATGTTTAAGGGCACCACACGGCCAGAGGAGGCCGAAATTTGGTTCAAGAATATGACCGAGCAGCTGAGGTTATTGTAGGTGCCGGATGATTTGAAGGTGGAGGTGGTCGTTCCATTCCTTGAAGGTGATGCTAGGGAATGGTGGCTTGGTGTGCAGCGCCGGTTGACCACACAGTTGACTTGGGCCCAGATCCGGGAAGAGTACCAGAAGCACTATGTCCCCGAGAGTGCCATACAGAGGAAGAGTGCCATATAGAGGAGGATGACCGAGTTTCAGTTACTTACACAGGGGACCATGACGGTGGATCAGTACTCGGAGAGATTCCACGCACTGGGAAGATACATGCCTTCCGTTATGGATAACGAGAAGGCAAAGATGTCGAAGTTCAAGACTGGACTGAGCCATCGCATTCAGTCCTTGATTATTTGTGCCAGACCGAGGACCTTTGAGGAGCTGCTGGAGGTATGCCGGGATGTTGAGAGTGATCTCAGGAGGGATTGTGGCCGATGACCGGGCGAAGAGGCCACGAGAGGAGTACCGTTCTGGGAGACCAGGGAGATGGCTGAAGGTACCCCGCCGTCAGCAGCCGGGAAGCTCTTTTTGACCACCGCAGCAGCAGAGACCATTTACCCAGCCGCTTGCCATTGAGGGACCAGCAGTGACTCATGCACAGCCAGTGAGGGCCGTGGCACCCACCCCACCCTGTGCTCAGTGTGGGCGATTTCATCTTGGTCAGTGCTAGAGGACTGGGGACGTTTGCTACAGGTGCGGCACCCCAGGACACTTTGCTAGAGACGGCCCCGCTCATGGACAGGCACCCCCTCCACAGCAGAGCCAGACACAACAAAAGGGGAGGCCGAAGACTAATGCCCGAGTACATGTCATGACACACGCTGAAGTCGAGGAGACCAGCGACGTCGTAGCAGGTACATCTTAATTAAGTGTTAAATTTCTAGTTTGCTTTAAGTACCTTATCCTTCTTGTGGTTATGTGTTATATGCATAACCCTACACATGTTAGGTGAGATATTACTTAACAAGGTCCCAGCCTACGTCCTTTTCGATAGTGGGGCTAACCATTCATTTATCGCTACGTGGTTCGTCAAGAGTCTGAATATTCCACCAGAATGGCTGGAGATTCTCTACCGTGTCCAAACTGCCTGCGACCAGGTGTTTGTATCGCACTATCAGTACAAGGATTGTTCACTGGAGATTAATGAGCTGGAATTCACTGCGAATCTGATTCCGATCCAGATGCAAGATTTTGATGTTATTCTGGGCATGGATTTTCTGGCTAAGTATCAGGCCACGATCGACTGTCGGCAGAGGCAAGTCCACATGAAGACGCAGAGTAAGCAGGAAACCATCATTCAGGGGGATTTCAAGTTACATAAGGCGCCCAAGAAGATCTACATGAGTGCAGCGCAGGCGCACAGGGCATTGAGAAAAGGTAATCAGGGTTTTCTTGTATATGCTATAGGTGCAGAAAAAGAGTTACCCTCGATGGATTCGATACCAGTGGTGAATGAGTATAAGGATGTATTTCCTGACGAGCTGCCAGGACTACCGCCCAGTAGGGAGGTAGAGTTTGAGATTAATTTACTGCCTGGTGCTGAGCCTATATCGAAAGCACCATACAGAATGGCTCCGGCTGAGTTAAAGGAGCTAAAAGAGCAACTACAGGAGTTACTGGACTGAAAGTTCATTCGACCCAGCGTCTCACCATGGGGAGCTCCGGTATTGTTCGTGAAGAAGAAGGATGGCAGTATGAGACTCTGCATTGATTATAGAGAGATTAATAAGATCACCATCAATAACAAGTATCCTCTATCCCGGATCGAGGACCTCTTTGATCAGTTAAAGGTACCTTTAAATTAATGTAATTCAATTACTACTGTAAAATCTTTCAATTGACTCCTCAACTTTGGCGTTCTTCAGGGTGCTAAAGTATTCTCTAAAATTGATCTTCGATCCGGATATCACCAGCTGAGGATTAAAGCAGAAGACGTAGCGAAGACTGCTTTTCGCACTAGATATGGCCACTACGAGTTTTTAGTGATGCCATTCGATCTGACTAATGCTTCTGCAGCCTTCATGGATTTGATGAATACAGTGTTCAGAGACCAGCTTGATAAGTTTGTGGTGGTCTTTATCGATGATATTCTGATCTATTCCGCGGATGAGGAGTTGCACAAAACGCATTTGCGGGAGGTTCTGGAAGTCCTCAGGCATAAGAAGCTATACGCCAAGTTTAGTAAGTGTGAGTTTTGGTTGAAGATCGTTGCTTTCTTGGGACACGTGGTTTCAGAAGAAGGAATTTTTGTGGAAACCAAGAAGATTGAGGCTATTACTGAGTGGCCCAGACCGACTAATGTGACTAAAGTGAGGAGTTTTCTGGGCTTGGCTGGCTACTACCGGAAGTTTGTAGAAGGGTTCTCGTCTATTGCGGTGTCACTGAGCAGGTTGACTCAGAAAAAGTCGAAGTTTGTATGGACCGCTGAGTGCAAGCAGAGCTTTGCAGAACTTAAGAGACGGTTGACGACGACTCCTATACTTGCTCAACCCTCAGGCTCGGAAGGGTTTATCATCTAAAGCGACGCATCGAAGAATGTGCTAGGTATATGCATAAGACTTCCATTAAGTTTTATATGCATTAGAATATGGTCTAACCTCTTTCTTTTCAGGATGTGTCTTGATGCAGAACGACAAAGTTATTTCTTATGCTTCACGCCAGTTGAAACCATACGAGCAGAATTATCCGACTCACGACCTGGAGCTAGCTGCCGTAGTTTTCACACTTAAGATTTGGCGTCATTATCTTTATGGAGTAAAGTGCGAAGTATTCACGGATCATAAGAGTTTGAAGTACTTATTCACTCAGAAGGAGCTGAACATGCGACAGAGGAGATGGCTTGAGTTGTTGAAAGACTATGACTTGACTATCAGCTATCATCCAGAGAAGGCGAATCGAGTTGCGGATGCACTGAATAGGAAGTCCAGTCATGCCAGACAGACGCCGTTGGAGAGGGATATGGCAGAGTTAGACCTTGATATCGTGGACTCCACAACTAACATTTTAGCAGCACTAATTATTACTCCATCCCTAATTGAGCATATGAAGGAGGCGCAGAAGAGAGATGTGGCGCTTAGTGAGATCCGAGAGAAGATGATGACCAACCAGGTTGATGGATTTCAGGTACATGATGACGGTAGCATGTGGTTTCAGGGGAGACTGTGTGTTCTGGAGGACGAGGATCTCAGAAGAGCAGTATTAAAGGAGGCACATAACTCGAAGTTGTCGATTCATCCGGGTGCTACGAAAATGTATAATGACTTGAAGAAGCATTATTGGTGGAGCGGAATGAAGAGACATATAACCGAGTTTATTGAGAGGTGTTTTGTGTGTCAGCAGGTCAAGGCGAAACATCAGAGACCAGGGGGTTTGTTGATGCCATTAAAGATCCCTGAATGGAAGTGGGAGCATGTGACGATGGATTTTGTGATGGGTCTTCCGAGAACGAGAAATGGTAATGATATGATCTGGGTGATTGTGGATAGATTGACTAAGTCTGCTCATTTCCTGCCAGTGCCGAATGATGTGACTCTGGAAAGGTTGGTTACACTCTATATCGACAACATCATCAGTTTACATGGCGTCCCAGTCAGTATTGTCTCCGATCGGGATCCGAGATTTACTTCCAGGTTTTGGTCGGCATACAGAGAAGGATGGGGACCGAACTACGATTGAGTACCGCGTTTCACCCGCAGACGGATGGACAGTCAGAGAGAACCATACAGACGTTGGAGGATATGTTGAGAGCTTGCGCCATCGACTTCAAGGGGAATTGGGACGGTATGATCAAGTTGATTGAGTTCTCCTACAACAACAGTCATCATAACACCATCGGCATGGCACCATTTGAGGCGCTCTATGGGCGTAAGTGCAGATCCCCTATCCATTGGAATGAAGTTGGAGAGCATGTTATTACTGGTCCTGAGCTAGTTGAGCAGACCAAGGAGAAGGTTAAGTTGATTCAGGAAAGGCTTAAAGTTGCTCAAGATAGAAGTAAGAGCTGGGCTGACTCGAAGAGGTGCCCGTTGGAGTTTAATGAGGGAGAAAAAGTTTACTTGAAAGTATCGTCTATGAAGGGTGTTACGAGATTTGGTCTGAAAGGTAAACTGAGGCCTCGGTACATTAGACCTTATGAGGTGCTCGAAAGGATTGGTTCGCTAGCTTACCGATTGGCGTTACCTCCAGCGCTAGCCCAGGTGCACAATGTATTTCATGTCTCTCAGTTGAGAAGGTACGTTCCGAATCCAAGTCATGTACTAGATGCACCGCCTTTGAGGATCAGACCGGACACATCATACAAAGAGACTCCTGTTCGAATCATTGATCGCAAAGACCAAGAGCTGAGACGAAGAATCATTCCGTATGTCAAGGTGCAATGGAGCAATCACGAGGAGAACGAGGCGACTTGGGAGTTGGAGGATCAGATGCGCGAGCGCTACCACTACCTCTTCGAATAAGGTACTTCAAGTTTCGAGGACGAAACTTTTTGTAAGGAGGGTAGGATGTTACACCCGGAAATTTTTTTGGACTGGATGTTTCACATTAAATTAAATTGAGGTAGTCGTTGGATGTAAAAATCTTATGAATTTAAACTAGTTATAGCATATTGTTTATTGTCTAGGAGACTTCGTAGTTAGCTATGGGTATAAATATTGTTATATAAAATAGGGTGACAATAAAGAAAAAGTTAAAAAAGAAAAAAAAAGAGTTTAATGATGTCGTAGGATAGAAGAAAAATAAATAAAAATAAAAAAAATAATAAATAATAATAAAGTAAAATAAAGGTGAGGATAAGGATAAACAAAAAAAGGGTTGGAACGTGCATTAATGGGGGAATAACGTTTCCCCAAATGTAGCTATTGTATGCAAATAAAAAAAGGGGCAGGGGGAGCGCTGGGAATACAGAAAGGAAAAAAAACAAAAGAATAGCAAAAGAAAAGAAGGGTAGGAGGACGGCAGTGAAGAGAAGAAAGAAAGGAAGAGGAGAGAGAGGATACAGAGTTCCAGACGTTTTAATCTATCGCGATGATATACAATTGCGTAGTTGTCTGCAATTGAGGTAGGTCCCTTTTTCCCATCCAATTTGTAAAAATTCAAGTGTGCTTTAATGGTAGATTATGTGTTTTTGTTGTTTTAATTATTGAATTTCATAGCATGATGTTAATCCGTGAGAAGCATGAAAGTTGCAGACTGTGGTATGCGTGTACTGTATGCTGCGTGACCTGAATTTGATTTTAGGAAAAAATTTGATAATCAAAATATCACATCTTTACTATGTTTAGAGTTTTTAGTTGTTGATTTGGCCTTAGTATAGGTTCCCATAGACCGGAAATAGGCGAAAATATAGATCGGGGTCGAAAAACGGCCACCGGAGGCCGCCGGAGCGTCGCACGCGCCGTCGAAACCGGCCGCGCATGGCCTTCACGCGCGCGCAAGGGGCTTCTGGCGTTTCAGCGCTTGAAATTGAATATATATATATATAAGGGGGGGTAGAAAGGGCCGAAGCCCGAAACCTACAGGCAGGCCAGCCCTTAGCGGGCCGGCTGCGCCTGTTCCAGGGCCTGGCCCAAATTGAATCAAAAATAAAAAAATATATATATATTTTAGGGTCAGGCAGCAGCGGGGCCGAATGACCAATGGACCGGGCCAGCTGCCAGCCGTCCCAATAACGCGATTATAAAAAAAAGGAGTAATGACTGCAGGCTAGACCCCTCGCGGGCCGGACCAAAGCAATGCGCGGACCAGGGCTTGAGTAAAAGGGCCAGTCCATTTTGTAAAGTAAATGTTTGCTTTTCTGAATTCTTAAATTGAATAAATATTATTTAATAAATTTAAAATAGAATTAATTATAGGAAAATATAAATAAATATCAGAAAATTATTAATAAATTCCAGAAATTATAAAATGCTAAAATTAATTTATTTTCGCTAAATTTCAGTATTTGTGATAATTTATTTAATTAGGATAATTAGTTAATAAATAGAAATAAATTAGGGAAAAATGAGAAAAATATAGAAAATGCACAATAAATGTATACAAGCCATGGAAAAGTATATTTAAAGACAAGCAACATTGAATCATTACTCGGATAATAAATGAATCTATATTTGAATGCCGGAGAATGGTGAGGATGGGCCAGGGGCCTCAGATGATCTTTAGATGAACCTAGCTTTGAGTGCCGGAGGACGGTGAGGATGGGTCAGGGGCCTCAGACGATTGTGTTGTTTGCATTCATGGCACGTGTATTGCATTGATGGTGGGTCGTGACGTACGGGTCACGGGCGCTCAGGATGGTGTACGGTGGCAGGGCCAAGTACACTCAGGATGGTGACTGTGGGTGGGTACGACCCACAGCCACTCAGTAGGTCCCGGGATCATGCATTGCATGGTGGAGATATCGTCATTTTGTGTGACATGACTTTGTTGCGTGTGACATGCATAGTAGGACATGCATCACGATGTTGCGTATTTTTATCTGGAGTGATTTACCTTTTTGCATTCTTCCATATGCTTATGTGATATCATGTTATGTGCTATGTGTTATATCATTTTTGTATGCTCGTCTTGTACTGGTTGGAGGCAGGTGCCTACTGGGTGATTTCCCGTCACTCACCCTACTTCCCCCCCACTAGGTGAACAGGAAGAGACTTATGACTACGTCTTTGTTGAGGATGGGGCTGATACGATGGAGTGGGCAGACTGATGGTCGCGCCTAGGATATAAGAAGACCCTGCGACTGTTTGTCTTTATTTTATTGGGATCTCATCGAACATCACCTTGTTTAGATTTTGAGACTTATGTTATTGTCAGGATTTGATTAATTATTGTATTAAGGAATTTTATTTATCAAGAAAACTTTATGTTATTGTATTTCGTTTCCGCGCGAAAAATTTCTACGTCTTTTTGGACATGATGGGAATTGATTCGACGCTTTGTATTCTTCTTAGTGAGATACGACGGGCGTACCGTTCCCGATGCTAGGGTTAGGGAGCAGGGCGCTACACCACCACCGTTGTTTCTCCTCTATCTCCTCTTTCTTTTGAACTAAACAAATCCCAGTTTCAAATTATTTTTCAGTGAATCACAGAAAATAGATCCACTTCTGATTCGTGTTTAGTGTAATCACACGCTCTCAAAAGACCTCTTGAGAACAAAAAATTTATTAACTCACAAAAAGACACGAAGAACAACAAAGAATACAAAAAACTTGATGAAGAATACGAAAAACACGAATAATACGAATGATACGAAGAATGAAGTACCTTGTTAGATGCTCCGTATGAATGTAGCTTCACAATGAATCTTGTTAGACCAGCTGTTTATCTAGACTGAACAATTCTTGCTTGAGCAGCAACCTTCTTGCCAAGAGCCTTGATAGATCCTTAGAAAGCTTCTTGAACAACCTAGGGATGAATTTAAACCACAATTTCTGCTCACAGAATTGATTGAATTCAAAAGACGAAACGTAAGTTGACAAACTCTGAAAACTCACAAGAGCAAAAGACTCAAATTTCTCAAATTTTATTGATGGATAATCAAAATAGTGTACAAGGAGGCATATTTATAGGATCTAAAAACTCTAAAACGTAACAACAAGAAAAAGGAATATCTTATATAATTTTCTTTATAAATATCATATCTAATTTTTCTTAGAAAAAACCTAAAAGAATAAACAAAAAAAATACAAAAGAGGTATAAGGAAATTTTGACCGTCGAAATGCAATATAGATCGGTCGGCCGTAGGATGCGGATCATTCTCCTCCTCTTCAAAAGGATTTGTTGTCAAATCTAAATCTTCTTAGGTTTATTGGACTTCAATTATGTAAACCTAGTGAGGGCATTCATGGTCTTGAATGTCCTTAGCCCTGGTGCAAGTGGTGGGAACTCCATCATGATAAAATTTTGGCCTTTGGGTCATCGTAGAAAACGCACATCTCGTCTGCCGTATTAGTTGGACGTGATTCAGCTTTGTCAGGATCACCAGCAATGCTCCTCGAATCTTCACCAGAATGAGAGAATTTAGATAGTTATGTATTAATCTTTAGAATTGAGATCGTCGTAGTTTCCAACATAAGGACTATTATATTTTAACATGATCAAACATCATCTGTAACTGGATAACAATAATAAAGGTCATGATTGAATATGATAGAAATTATGTAGAGGATATTGAACAGTCAAGATATAATTTGTTCCTCTCTTTTGAGAGAGAAATCTTTAGATCCCTCGATAAGTAAGATTGTGAAATGCATGGTTGTGCTCAAATGAATTGGTAGTGTAATCCATACCATTTGTTTTATCAGCCTACTTGGAGATCGAGTAATCATACATTTGAACAATATTAGTATGACGCTCACCATAGCTTATGTTCAAACTAGATATCGTGTGACAAATAGATTAATACATACACTATTATTAAGCTAGTTGTACTATACTTGTATTAATTGGATAGTCGTAATACTTTTCTAGAGGCCAATTAGGACTTGTTGTTTTAGTAGAGATTTAAATGACCTCCAATTAATATGGGCCTATCGGGTCACACACAAGAATCTATATCTTATATGGATTTTGATTGGCGTTAACCAATCCAACTCCGAATCGAATTTTAAGGTTTATTTTTTTTCCAAAAAAGATACTACATTTGTAGGATCTGCAAGGCACCACTAGAAGGAGGGGGTTGAATAGGTGATGCGGAAAGTGTGGTTTTTAAAATTTGTTTAAAACTAAACAACTCAATTTCTGAAAACAGATTCTGTTTTCAGGACCAGTTTTAAAACGTTTTTAAAACCAGGTTATAGGTCTCCAAAAATTCTAAAATTTTGAGAGAACTTAGCCTCAGATGTTATGAAGGTCCTCTAAAAATTTCAAATTAAAATTCAACATTTAACCCCTTCAAAAACCGTTGGTGATCAGATTGCGCGAATCTGCCAGAAACGGTAGACGGTTTTGAAAAATTTATTCCTATTTGTGTGTAAGTCCAAATGCTCTGAAAATTTAACCACTAACTCCTTATATACTATATTTAAGTGGGTTGAAACAGTTTTTCAAAATTATTTTGGGGAGTAGGTCAATTACAATCAAAGTCTCAACCTTTGCAAGTCTGAAAATCAGACTGCACTAGTCTCAGAACTTTTGATGTTTGATCGACTTATACTTATCCAAAAGGGTTGAAAACTTGTGCCAAATTAACTCTAGAACGTGTGGCTATGTTTCTTGAAATTTTCGTGATTTTTGAAAATCGTTTACTATTTTTACGAACGCCAACAAAAAGAGTAAACTGTACAGTAACAGAAAGTAAATGCTGAAAGTAAATGATACCAAGAATTTTATACTGGTTCGGTTATCAACAACCTACTCCAGTCTTCAAGGAACACCTTCCTTGGTTCAAACTAGTCACACAACTCAAAAACACCTTACCACAGGGTTGATGGAGTTACACACCAACTCCAACCCTTTACAAACCTTGTATGTTCAATACAATGCACACGAACACCACCACCTTGCAAGAATGAAGATTGATCACACCTTGATCAATCTTTTACAAAGATATAGAATGTGTGGTGGTCTAAGATAAGCCTATTCAAGAATAAGAATATAAGTACAATAGGCTTTCAAGAAAGAAGAAAGAAAGAGAGTATAGAAGAAGAAGGCTAGAACACTTTTGATCTTTGAATTTTCAACTCTTGTTCTTGTCTTGTTTTTGCTCATCTTCTTTCCTTTTATGCTCATATGGCCGTCCACCCTTAGTGCCTCCCCCTCTTGAAAATTATCTTCTAAGTCCTTGGGAGAATGTAAGACATCATTGTGACATGGTCTTGCTTACTTGGCATCTTCTTATTGGATGATCATTTAAGCGCTGCTTATTTGGCACTTCATGATTGGTTGGATGTTGTCATCATTGATGACTTGGAAAAATCTGAATATATCACTTAAACATGTGCCAATATCAATCACAAAATAATTTCCATAAAGCTCAAGATTGTCACATAAATGTTGCAAGACAAAATTTCTTCCCAACCAAGCAAAAAATCGGCCATTATCAACATATACCATGCTGAATTTCCAGCATGTGATTCATGGAGATAAAGTTCAAAATATTACCATTTCTCTTTGATTTTTATTTTTAAAATAAATCATAAATTGATAGCAATTATCTTTATCAATTTGGAATGAAATTTGAACTCCCACTTGGCCTCATTTTCGGCCATTGTTCATACTACACATGCTGAAAAATTTCAGCATGTGTGATATTGAAGATATCACTATTTATGGCTTTGAAAAATATTTAAAATGCTTCCATTTCTTCTTCCAAACAATCACATAATTTAAGATGATAAAATATGTCACATTAATATGCAAAAATCGGCCAGCCATGGTTTAACACGCTGAAATTTTCAGCATGTGTTATAAGTGAGACAAAGTTTGAAATCTTACCATTTGTAGCTTCTCTCTTTAATTCACCAACATTGTATGATTGATTCTTGACCAATCAATATGCCTACAAGGCTCCAAATAAGCTCCATCTCAGCTGTAGAGGCGTTTGACAATGTATGTGCATGTGCTGAAATTTATTTTTGCTAACTTTGTAAAATAGTGCATATTTAATAATACACACATGTTATATTCCAATCAGCCCTTGATTTAATTTTCTAGAACACTTTAAGATGTATGACATATGTAAAAAGTGTCTACATACGTGTCATATGATGTGCCAAAAATGTTCCATGTATTGTGTACGTAGAAAACCGAATTTTCGATGTTTATCGATTACCCGGTTTTTCTCTAATTAAATTCCAACTTTTTGCACATGTTATATATATTATGTTACACATAATATACATAATATAAACTTTAATATTCAGCTTATGAGGCTGATTAAAGTGGCGCCTAGACATGTGACAAAATTGAAATTGGAATCTCCACAATTTGGCCTTAATGTGGGGTGATTTGTGTGTGCCAACATGGAATGATTTTATGGCTGGAATTAACCTCATAGCCACGAAATTTTTGAGCATTTTTGAAGTGTAGGGGCTGGCCATCTATTTATGGCGAGTACGTGACACGTTAGCGAAGTTTCAGTATTCGCTCGATACGACAATTTTTGGTTTAGAACCTTTTAACGTGTCGTATTTAATTTGCCATCACCATGACTTATATCATATGATATAAGACTTGAATATACTCATAAATATGAGTTAAGTATAGTGGTGTGACGTTAACGTACGTACGTAAAACATATAACGTGTTAGTAGTACGTTGGAATACATGTGTATGTGCCTTTTTAAAAAAAAATCTGAAAATATATGTATTTTATATGTATATGGTGTGTATATATTTAAGAGGGGAGGAGGAGAAAACTTTCCTTCCTTAGCCTTGTTGCCTTTGTGCCTTTTCCAAGTGTGGCTTCCTTTAATGAACTACTTAGTTGTATTAACTAAGTACTTCACTTAATGAACTAGTTTAGTTCATTAATGGTGGCACCTGAAACTAGTATAAACACAACAAATGTTTGCCATATGATGTAAGTTTTAACGCTTCATGGCTCGTTAGTACGGCAACATTATATACAAGCTAAATAAGGCAAGTTGTAAGCAACGTATCATGCATACATGTATATATCATGCACGTTTGTATATGTCATGCATTTAGATCACTTATTTTGAAATCACTCAAACCCCTTTTTCTCTACAACATTTATTAATTAGCCTCACTTATGGCGGAGAAATATCGTAATACATGAAATCTGAATCATCATATGAAAGATGCCTATATAAAAATCTAATGATTGCCAATCGCCAGTCATATATGATATGCCGCATTAAAACCTTGCCAAGAAAAACCATCCTTGTGCATAAAAACTTGGCGAAAGAAAAGCATACATATTTATATGGTTGGACGAAGGACATGGCACTCCTATTCACATCCGAATGATGTCGTAAACATTGTGGGTATACATGCTAGTTATGCAATGCTGAGTAGTCGGCAGAGTGGTAAGAAACCGAATACAAGGCCAAGCAGACATGTAATTAAATGTTGTCGTAGTCCAGTTGATCAATGCGTTGCCAATCTCCACGGTATCCTCAACAGGAAAGTGAAAAAGAAAAAGCACATCAAAGCAGTAACCATGAAGCAGCAACTGGAGAAATGGAGATACTAGAATCCGGCGGTAAGGAATCATACCGAGGTTGCTTGTGTTACTACATAACACAGGCAAAAAATGAAGGACATGGCTATCCGGTGGACCAGCATAGCGACAATAGTGGTAGATAAATACTTTCCAAAAGATGTATTCCTGGTGCAAAGGACCATATCATCAACCATGTAACGAGAGGATGTATTAATGAAAAATATATAAGTCTGAGAATATATAATTTCCATAATATTGCAAGCTCTGTGTGTCAGAGAAGTACCCTTGTTGGCCGCATCCTTAGATACGGGCAGGCAACGTGAAAACATGCTATAGTGAAATAGGGCAACCCTCCACAACCAATGTAACAATAGTGTAATCAAGGTAGAATGAGAGAGTACCAGTGTTGCCTTTGTCAATTGTAGACACATGCAACAAAGACGATGACCGTGTCAAAACATCCTCATGTCATAGGCGTAGATAAGGTAGAGAAACATCCATAAGTAGCGCACCTTTAATCATAGGGGGTAAGTCGGCCATCCTAAGAAAATGATGGAAATGATTATGTAATTGGCCATGCTGTGCGAGCAAATGAGCCACCATATTAGCATGTTGTGGGATATGAGTAAGCGTAACATCTCTGGGCTCGAGTAAATTATGAATGAGGGATGGATTGTCCGTAAACTGCACATGCTGAAGTACCCATAGAGAGTCCACCTCCATATCAACATGTCGATATCGCTGTAAGAAATATAAAGTGAAATAGTAGCCGTGAGTTCTGCTTGGAATGGCGTCGATAATGGAAGATACAATACTATTGCTTCCTTCAAATAGCCTGCTGAGTCCCGTAAAACTGCCCCTCCCGAGGCTGAGAAGGAACTATATGCTGCATCAATATTGAGCTTGAATCAACCTGAGGTTGGCGTTTGCCAACGAACAATTTGTGGGCGATTGACGCGAAGCTTTGCTGACAGCCCATTAGATAGTAAAATAGGATCTGATGTTGCGTATTTCTTCCCATGTTGCGTACTATACCATATATAAATATGTTGTCTAACTAGTTCAGTCAACTGTCGCAAGAACCAACGATCATCACCAAAAATCACCGAGCAATATATTCGCCATATAAACAACAATATAATGCCCGATCCAACAATGCACATCATGCCTCGAAGAGAGATCTCTCGGGTGGAAGTCCATCAAAGAAATAAATATTGAGTCAACATGCCACCTTGTGGCTGCGGACCATCAAATACTGACGCATAATTAGATCATATATGTCGAATATGCTCACAATGTAGAAACAAATGATCTTGGGTGGCAGATGATGCACGACAGAAAAGGCAACAAGTGGGTCTAGCAATTAGAAATCTCTGTAGATTGTCCTGTATGGGAAGAGCATGATGTTACAACTTCCATAAAAATAAGCGTATATTCGGCATGTGAGAACGATGCCAAATGAAAATATTGAATCTCTCAGTACACAACTCCAAAAATTTAAAAACTTTGTAGAAATAAGCTTCAAAGAGTTAAATTCACTCTGTCCAAAAGTGGGCTAAAACGAAGAATGTTTAACCTTCAAACAAGTGTGAAACTTCAGATTGTCAGTCTGAACTATTTTGGACAGAAACTTGGAAAACTTTGAAAGATTGTAACTTTTTAAATACTCAGTCAAAAAGATTGATTCTTGTGTCAAGATAAACTTTAGGATGTCTAGTTCATATTACCAAAAGTTCTTGACAGAAACTATATTTGATAAGATTGGAAAAACGAGTTTCTTGGAGACTAGTCAATCTGTTGACAGAACTGAGCAGTAATCTTTCAAAGACTGAATGACTAGCTTTTGCTCAAATTCAATTATTCTTATTGCAAATCAAAGCTAACAGTCTAAAGTTTACTTTCACCAAAAATCAAAGTTTTTAAAAATGCTTTGCTAGGTTAAACAGTCGTGCAAAGTAGAGTGTAGAAATTGTGAAAAACGGGCAGAAAAGTAAAGAGATAAATACACCAAGAATTTATCTTGGTTCTGTCAATGTGACCTACTCCAGTACCAAGAAATACCTATCCTTGGACATTCACTATGGAAGTAACACCTTCCAAATTTCAAAGTACTTGATTCTTGGGTTATACACTGTCATACCCCGTAACTTTTAAGCACGACTTTCAATATGTTAGGTCAACCTTAAACGCAATTTAATTAATGATGTAGGATGTGCGACTTAGTTACTTAAAATATAGGAAAAATAAGAAGAGGGGTTAAAAGTAGAATTAAAGGTAATTAAAGGAAATTACCTAAAAGGTCCCTACTAAGAGATAGGGAGTTACACCACTTTTAGTATAACTCCCCATCTCAACCTAGGGGACGGTTATTTGCACAAAAGAGGAAAAAAAACGCCTAGGAGGAAGAAAAGGAAGAAGAGAGAGAGAAGAAGAAGAAAGGAAGAAGAAGAAGGCTAACCTAGGTCCAATTCGTCCCGAAATTCTAGCACACACTCGTAAGCTTATCTCGATTCCAAGGCAAGTAATCTTTCTATACGCTTTACGCAAATTTTGATACTTTAGGCCCTATGTTCTTACAAAGAGAAAACATGAATCACACATTAGTAATCTTGTCTTGTCTATGTTAAATGCTTTATTATATGTAAGTTTTGTTGCTAGTTGCGTAAACTCTTGTTCTTTGGGCCATATTTCTGAAAATAGTTGTGTGGTGCTTTGTTGTTTGTCAAGCATGCCCATGAAAGTGTATATTTTGATGTGCTTATTGCCTTGTTCTATTCTTATGTTGATTGTCTACACTTAGACGTTTGAGAGTAAGTGCAGGGAATTGAAGGATGAGTGATGGCATTGTTGTAGACTTGTTGTGTTGGGAGTGTTGATGATAACTTTTGAAGGTTGTGAATGATTGAAGGTTAAGAGTGGATATTGTTAGACATAACTAAGCATCAATTCATGACTAGATGTGAGTTAAGAATGATGAATCTAGATGGTAAGATGAATCTTGAGAGGTTTAACATGAAAGGGTTGAAGGAGGAAGATGATGGGAGGAAGTTACTGCTGAGAAACTGCAGTTTAGCATCGTCAGAACACTTCGAACGCCTACATTAGGCGCTTCAAGTCACATTAGGCGCCTAATGTAGCGTTCAATGTGTCCTGAAGCTTTTTCGTACAGAAAAACTGCAGTTTAGAACCGTCAGAACACTCCGAACACCTACATTAGGCGTTCTATGTCACATTAGGCGCCTAATGTAGCGTTCAATGTGTCCTGAATCATCCCCGAACACTTCGAACACCTACATAAGGCGCTCTATGTCACATTAGGCGCTTCATGTAGGCGTTCAATGTCTATGGAACATCCCCGAACACTTCGAACGCCTAGTATAGGCGTTCTATGTCACTTTAGGCGCCTCAAGTGGCGTTCCAAGTATACTGGAAGTCTTTTTGACCCTTTAGGCGCCCTATGTATGTGTAGTAACATTATACACTTCTTTTGAACATAAAATGCAAGGGTATTTGAGGTATAATCGAGGTGTAGATGGTAAGTTTGATCAAGTAGGTATAAGATTGAATCCCAAGTGAATTAGTGAGACGAACGGACTTGGAAAGATACAAACAGGGAGTGTTTGAGGTGTAAGACCGTATACTTGATATGTAAGATGTGTGTGTGAGATACCTTTATTATCTTCCAGTGCTCATAAATTACAAAGTGTTTTGAAAGTGTGCTAGAGTTGTAAACATTAAGTGTGAATGAGTAGGGTTAAGTATGAATTCGAAGTGGATTCGTGATACGAAAGGGCATGAAGTGGTATGAATGAGGTGTATTTGAGTTGTAAACGTTAAGTGTGAATGAGTAAAGTCAGATATGAATCCAAAGTGAGTTAGCAATATGAAAGAGCACAAAATGGTACGAAAAGGGTGTGTTTGAGGAAGTATGAACAAGCAAGGTTAAGTGTGAACTCGAGATGATTTCGTAATACGAAAGGACATGAAATGATACGAGCAGGATGTGATAGAGGTTCAGGACTTTGTACTTGATATGTAAAGTGTGTGTGCATGTTTACACGTCTGATATGATGTTACACGAGCATTCTGCATCATGACATGGGCACTTGCATTTGATTTGAGAATTGCTTTGCGAAAGAACATGTGTTTACAAGAAAAGTTTGAAGTTTTCGAAAGACAAGATGGCTGCTGGTTGATCGCAGGGTATAAAAGTCACGCCTGCGGAAGCAGGGTATAAAAGCGTGATCTGTGAATCAACAGCAGGGTATAAAGTATTTTATGGGGCCGTGGACCTATCAGCACGGAAAATAAAGTTATTTTATGGGGCCGTGGACCTATCAGCACGGAAAATAAAGTTATTTTATGTGGTCGTGGACCTTTCAGCACGGATATATGATATATGTAATGGGGCCGTGGACCTTTCAGCACGGATATATGATATATGTAATGGGGCCGTGGACCTTTCAGCACGGGGTATAAAGTTATATGATATGGGGCCGTGGACCTTTCAGCACGGGGTATAAAGTTATGTTTGCTGTGGACTGATCACCCACAGGATATAAAGTTCTGCTACGCGAAGAATATGATATGTAAAGTGATGAAATGTTTTGTGAAATGACATGCATGACATGTTATGAAAGAAGACATATGCATGGGTGTTGTGTGTGATTTTAAAGAAGTACATGCATCATGATACACGAAGCATAAGACTTGATATGCAAGAAACATGGTTAGTTTATGACTTGCTTATGTGATACGTTGTTTTAATACATGCTTGTTCCAGTACCCGTGTACCATATATGTGCTTTATCTGTTTTGAGAAATTCTTATTGAGATGCTATTTGTTAACCCGAGCACCTATATTTTGGGCAATGATTTATACACTGGTGACTCGTCGTGTGTGATTCCGTAAGGTGTATAGACGGGTTACTTGCTGGCGATAATTTCGCTAAGAACAGTTACTCTATTCCTTTTCAGGTGAGCCTGAAAATGAGTTGATATTTATCGAGGACGATGGCGAGTGGGCTCAATGGGATGACGAACATGGGAATAGATAGATGCTGGATTATTTTCTCTGAGATTGGAAACTCAATGTTGTTATGTTGTTCTGATATTTATGTTAGCTAGATGACCAAACACTTTTTAATTCCGCTGCATTTTCTGGTTTTAATGACGATGAAGTTTTAAATTTATCAACGTCTCCGCTGATTTATCTTACGTCATAGATGATGAATGCTTGATCCGCTTTGACGCTTCGTAGTTCTCATAGTAGGCTACGGCGGGTGCACAGGTTCCGATGACAGTATCGGGCCGGGGCGCTACAGGTGGTATCAGAGCCTAGGCTTCAGATCTATCTCGGAAACTTAGGTTCATGATCTTATAGCAAATTAAGATGTGATTTTTCCTTAAGTTTGACCCTTAGGTATAAGTTGATGATTTCCTAGAGTGTAAGTATGATCTGGGTTGGGTGTGTGCGAGCGCGTATATTATTTAAATTTCTATAATAATTTAAATTTCAGACCCCGTTGATCTCTGGGACACAATTCTGCGACATGCCTCTCTGCAGTATTACGTGCCCGAGATAGAAAGCTTAGACAAGATAAGGGCGTCCGACAGGCTGAAATGGGGTCGGATGACAGTGTCGGAGTATGCCGATTGTTTCCATGCGTTGGGTTAATTCGCTCCTACGATTATGTAAGATAATCGCTTAGAGATGATGAAGTTTGAGTGAGATTTGTTCTCAAGAATCCAGTCCGCAATTGTAAGTGCTGGGAGGAGAACCAAAGAGGACATGATGGACACGTGCTTTCACGTCGAGAGTGATTTCTGCAGAGTGGCGGCAGGTGATGGCCGATGCAGGATACTCTGACAAAGGTTAGAGATCAAAAGAGGAGAGTGGAGTTGGTGACAGGCCATAGGAG
The DNA here is from genome assembly GCA_036186865.1 of Eustoma russellianum. Classification (NCBI taxonomy): domain Eukaryota; kingdom Viridiplantae; phylum Streptophyta; class Magnoliopsida; order Gentianales; family Gentianaceae; genus Eustoma; species Eustoma russellianum. The sequence continues at coordinate 10,447,561 of AP025057.1, forward strand.
TTGCTGCATTGCAATAAGAGTCATGATGGGAATGTGGGAAGTTGGCAAGAGTATGTTACCAACACAGACCGGTGGGTTGTCTCATTAGAGATTTCCAGAGATGAGGAAAATGCTCGGGAAGAGGCGACTCAGCAGCCGAGAACGAATACCGCGTCCATGTTATGACTGATGCGGATAACTAAGAAGCTATCGACGAGTATGAGGTACAATTTTAGTGAATAAGATATTGGCCAATGTACTTTGCAATAGCGGAGTGAACCACTCTTTCATGGCAAACGGATGCGTTAAGTGCCTTTATGGTTCACCGGAATAGTTAGAAACTCAGTACCATGTCCAAGCACCCAAGAACAAATTATGATTTTACACAACACTTACTATCGATTGAAGCAAGTGTCAGGAAAGAATCATAAGATGGAAGATGTAATCTTTGAAGGGGTTTGGCGTTGCCGTTGAATCAAAGAAAGTTGAAGTTACCACCGATTGGTCTAGACCATGGATGTCATCGATGTGCGGAGTTTCTTGGGTCTAGCTAGTAACTACATGAGGTTTGTCGAGGGATTTTCGATAGTAGCAATGTCTCTCAGTCATCGTACTCAAAAGAAGTTCAAGCTTGAGTGGACGGCGGAATGTGAGAAAAGCTTCACGGAGTTTAATAAGAGATTAACCACATCCCCAGTATTGACTCAACCCTCTGGAACTGAAGGGTTTGTGACCTATAATGATGCGCCAAAAACAAAAAGAGGGGGCTTAGGTACGTAAACTGTAACATAGGTTATGATTTTTCATCCAAATCAAGTTTAGTTTGATACTTCACTTGTAGGTTGTGTTTTGGTACAACACAAATGAGTTATCACGCATGCTTCGAGATAGCTAAACATGAGGCATCGAAGATTGTGGGAACAACTAAAGGACTGCGACATGACCATTAATTACCATCCCGGAAAAGTTAATAAAGTGGTAGATGTATTAAGCAGAGAATCTAACCATGCGCGACACTCATCACTTGAGAGAGAAATAGAAGAATTTGGCTTGAATTTGGTTGACTCTATGGTTAATGTTTTCGCATTATAGACCGTCATCTCAAGATTGATGAATTAGGTGAAAGAAGCTCAAAAGGAGAATAAGACTGTGGGTGATATTGCTTGGAAACTGAGGCATAGTCAGGTTGATGGATTTCAGACCAATGAGGACGGGCGCTTATGTTTAGAAAAAAAATGTGTGTATGCCTGATTTAGATGAGCTAAGGAAAGAAATATTGCAAGGGGCTCACAGCTCAAGGTTATCGATATATTCTAGTAGCACCAAAATGTACAGGGATCTATGACAATACTATTGGTGGTGTAAGATGAAGAGGCATATTGAGGAGATTTGAGGGATGTCTAGTGCGTCAGTAAGTGGAGATAAACACCAATGACCTGGTGGATTATCGATGCTGTCGGAGATTCCAGAGTAGAAATGTGAATGTGTCACAATGGACTTTGTGACTGGTCTACCGAGAACAATAAGTGGATATAACATGATTTTGGTGATTGTGGATCGGTTGACCAAGTCTACACATATTCTACCTGTCTCGAGGGAAGCATCTCTCGATAAGTTGGTAAATTTGGATATGGTCAACATTTGTCAGCCTGCATGGTGTTCCCATGGGCATAACGCCTAACCGAGACCAATGGTTTACTGCCAAGCACTGGACAATATTTTAGAGAGCCATGGGGACGGAATTAAGGTTAAGTACAGTGTATCATCTCCGAACCAATAGACAATCTGAGCGGACTATTCAGACCCTAGAAGACATGTTAGGGACTTGTGTCCTATACTTCAAAGGAAGTTGGGATGGAATGATTAAATTAATGGAGTTCTCGTATAATAGAAGTCACCACCATGCAAGTGACATGGCTCTTTTGAAGCTTTGTATGGAAGGAAATGTAGGTCTTCGGTTTATTGGGACGAAGTGGGCGTGAGGACCATCACGGGACCTGATCTATTGGAGAAAACGCTAGAGAAGGTGAAAGTCATCCGGGAAAGGCTCAAGGCGGCTCAGGATCGTAACAGGAGTTGGGCAGATTCCAAACGACGACCATTGGAATTTGATGTAGGTGAAAAGGTCTACTTGAGAGTATCGCCTACAAAGGGTGTCATGCGGTTTGGAGTAAAAGGCAAGCTAAGCCCTTGCTTCATTGGTCCCTATGAAATACTGGAGAAAGTAGGAGCCTTGGCATATAGGTTAGCATTACCTCCCGTGTTGGCGCAAGTTCACAATGTCTTTCACGTGTCACAACTAAGGAAGTACGTGACGGATCCAAGTCATGTACTTGAAGCTCAACCTTTGGAACTTAAGGATGATGTTACATACGAGGAGATACCCGTGAAAATTGTAGACCGAAAGGATCAAGTGTTGAGAAAGTGGGTGATTCCTTATGTGAAAGTCCAGTGGAGCAACCACACGGAACGTGAGGCCACTTGGGAACTCGAGGAACAAATGCGGGAGAAGTATCCTCAACTCTTTGACTAAGATACGTAAGTTTCGAGGACGAAACTTTTTGTAAGGGGGGTAGAATGTCATACCCCGTAACTTTTAAGCACGACTTTCAATATGTTAAGTCAACCTTAAATGCAATTTAATTAATGATGTAGGATGTGCGACTTAGTTACTTAAAATATAGGAAAAATAAGAAGAGGGGTTAAAAGTAGAATTAAAGGTAATTAAAGGAAATTACCTAAAAGGTCCCTACTAAGAGATAGGGAGTTACACCACTTTTAGTATAACTCCCCATCTCAACCTAGGGGACGGTTATTTGCACAAAAGAGGAAAAAAAACGCCTAGGAGGAAGAAAAGGAAGAAGAGGGAGAGAAGAAGAAGAAAGGAAGAAGAAGAAGGCTAACCTAGGTCCAATTCGTCCCGAAATTCTAGCACACACTCGTAAGCTTATCTCGATTCCAAGGCAAGTAATCTTTCTATACGCTTTACGCAAATTTTGATACTTTAGGCCCTATGTTCTTACAAAGAGAAAACTTGAATCACACATTAGTAATCTTGTCTTGTCTATGTTAAATGCTTTATTATATGTAAGTTTTGTTGCTAGTTGCGTAAAGTCTTGTTCTTTGGGCCATATTTCTGAAAATAGTTGTGTGGTGCTTTGTTGTTTGTCAAGCATGCCCATGAAAGTGTATATTTTGATGTGCTTATTGCCTTGTTCTATTCTTATGTTGATTGTCTACAGTTAGACGTTTGAGAGTAAGTGCAGGGAATTGAAGGATGAGTGATGGCATTGTTGTAGACTTGTTGTGTTGGGAGTGTTGATGATAACTTTTGAAGGTTGTGAATGATTGAAGGTTAAGAGTGGATATTGTTAGACATAACTAAGCATCAATTCATGACTAGATGTGAGTTAAGAATGATGAATCTAGATGGTAAGATGAATCTTGAGAGGTTTAACATGAAAGGGTTGAAGGAGGAAGATGATGGGAGGAAGTTACTGCTGAGAAACTGCAGTTTAGCATCGTCAGAACACTTCGAACGCCTACATTAGGCGCTTCAAGTCACATTAGGCGCCTAATGTAGCGTTCAATGTGTCCTGAAGCTTTTCCGTACAGAAAAACTGCAGTTTAGAACCGTCAGAACACTCCGAACACCTACATTAGGCGTTCTATGTCACATTAGGCGCCTAATGTAGCGTTCAATGTGTCCTGAATCATCCCCGAACACTTCGAACACCTACATAAGGCGCTCTATGTCACATTAGGCGCTTCATGTAGGCGTTCAATGTCTATGGAACATCCCCGAACACTTCGAACGCCTAGTATAGGCGTTCTATGTCACTTTAGGCGCCTCAAGTGGCGTTCCAAGTATACTGGAAGTCTTTTTGACCCTTTAGGCGCCCTATGTATGTGTAGTAACATTATACACTTCCTTTGAACATAAAATGCAAGGGTATTTGAGGTATAATCGAGGTGTAGATGGTAAGTTTGATCAAGTAGGTATAAGATTGAATCCCAAGTGAATTAGTGAGACGAACGGACTTGGAAAGATACAAACAGGGAGTGTTTGAGGTGTAAGACCGTATACTTGATATGTAAGATGTGTGTGTGAGATACCTTTATTATCTTCCAGTGCTCATAAATTACAAAGTGTTTTGAAAGTGTGCTAGAGTTGTAAACATTAAGTGTGAATGAGTAGGGTTAAGTATGAATTCGAAGTGGATTCGTGATACGAAAGGGCATGAAGTGGTATGAATGAGGTGTATTTGAGTTAGTAAACGTTAAGTGTGAATGAGTAAAGTTAGATATGAAATCCAAAGTGAGTTAGCAATATGAAAGAGCACAAAACGGTACGAAAAGGGTGTGTTTGAGGAAGTATGAACAAGCAAGGTTAAGTGTGAACTCGAGATGATTTCGTAATACGAAAGGGACATGAAATGATACGAGCAGGATGTGATAGAGGTTCAGGACTTTGTACTTGATATGTAAAGTGTGTGTGCATGTTTACACGTCTGATATGATGTTACACGAGCATTCTGCATCATGACATGGGCACTTGCATTTGATTTGAGAATTGCTTTGCGAAAGAACATGTGTTTACAAGAAAAGTTTGAAGTTTTCGAAAGACAAGATGGCTGCTGGTTGATCGCAGGGTATAAAAGTCACGCCTGCGGAAGCAGGGTATAAAAGCGTGATCTGTGAATCAACAGCAGGGTATAAAGTATTTTATGGGGCCGTGGACCTATCAGCACGGAAAATAAAGTTATTTTATGGGGCCGTGGACCTATCAGCACGGAAAATAAAGTTATTTTATGTGGTCGTGGACCTTTCAGCACGGATATATGATATATGTAATGGGGCCGTGGACCTTTCAGCACGGATATATGATATATGTAATGGGGCCGTGGACCTTTCAGCACGGGGTATAAAGTTATATGATATGGGGCCGTGGACCTTTCAGCACGGGGTATAAAGTTATGTTTGCTGTGGACTGATCACCCACAGGATATAAAGTTCTGCTACGCGAAGAATATGATATGTAAAGTGATGAAATGTTTTGTGAAATGACATGCATGACATGTTATGAAAGAAGACATATGCATGGGTGTTGTGTGTGATTTTAAAGAAGTACATGCATCATGATACACGAAGCATAAGACTTGATATGCAAGAAACATGGTTAGTTTATGACTTGCTTATGTGATACGTTGTTTTAATACATGCTTGTTCCAGTACCCGTGTACCATATATGTGCTTTATCTGTTTTGAGAAATTCTTATTGAGATGCTATTTGTTAACCCGAGCACCTATATTTTGGGCAATGATTTATACACTGGTGACTCGTCGTGTGTGATTCCGTAAGGTGTATAGACGGGTTACTTGCTGGCGATAATTTCGCTAAGAACAGTTACTCTATTCCTTTTCAGGTGAGCCTGAAATGAGTTGATATTTATCGAGGACGATGGCGAGTGGGCTCAATGGGATGACGAACATGGGAATAGATAGATGCTGGATTATTTTCTCTGAGATTGGAAACTCAATGTTGTTATGTTGTTCTGATATTTATGTTAGCTAGATGACCAAACACTTTTTAATTCCGCTGCATTTTCTGGTTTTAATGACGATGAAGTTTTAAATTTATCAACGTCTCCGCTGATTTATCTTACGTCATAGATGATGAATGCTTGATCCGCTTTGACGCTTCGTAGTTCTCATAGTAGGCTACGGCGGGTGCACAGGTTCCGATGACAGTATCGGGCCGGGGCGCTACAGGTGGTATCAGAGCCTAGGCTTCAGATCTATCTCGGAAACTTAGGTTCATGATCTTATAGCAAATTAAGATGTGATTTTTCCTTAAGTTTGACCCTTAGGTATAAGTTGATGATTTCCTAGAGTGTAAGTATGATCTGGGTTGGGTGTGTGCGAGCGCGTATATTATTTAAATTTCTATAATAATTTAAATTTCAGACCCCGTTGATCTCTGGGACACAATTCTGCGACATGCCTCTCTGCAGTATTACGTGCCCGAGATAGAAAGCTTAGACAAGATAAGGGCGTCCGACAGGCTGAAATGGGGTCGGATGACAGTGTCGGAGTATGCCGATTGTTTCCATGCGTTGGGTTAATTCGCTCCTACGATTATGTAAGATAATCGCTTAGAGATGATGAAGTTTGAGTGAGATTTGTTCTCAAGAATCCAGTCCGCAATTGTAAGTGCTGGGAGGAGAACCAAAGAGGACATGATGGACACGTGCTTTCACGTCGAGAGTGATTTCTGCAGAGTGGCGGCAGGTGATGGCCGATGCAGGATACTCTGACAAAGGTTAGAGATCAAAAGAGGAGAGTGGAGTTGGTGACAGGCCATAGGAGTTGCTGCATTGCAATAAGAGTCATGATGGGAATGTGGGAAGTTGGCAAGAGTATGTTACCAACACAGACCGGTGGGTTGTCTCATTAGAGATTTCCAGAGATGAGGAAAAATGCTCGGGAAGAGGCGACTCAGCAGCCGAGAACGAATACCGCGTCCATGTTATGACTGATGCGGATAACTAAGAAGCTATCGACGAGTATGAGGTACAATTTTAGTGAATAAGATATTGGCCAATGTACTTTGCAATAGCGGAGTGAACCACTCTTTCATGGCAAACGGATGCGTTAAGTGCCTTTATGGTTCACCGGAATAGTTAGAAACTCAGTACCATGTCCAAGCACCCAAGAACAAATTATGATTTTACACAACACTTACTATCGATTGAAGCAAGTGTCAGGAAAGAATCATAAGATGGAAGATGTAATCTTTGAAGGGGTTTGGCGTTGCCGTTGAATCAAAGAAAGTTGAAGTTACCACCGATTGGTCTAGACCATGGATGTCATCGATGTGCGGAGTTTCTTGGGTCTAGCTAGTAACTACATGAGGTTTGTCGAGGGATTTTCGATAGTAGCAATGTCTCTCAGTCATCGTACTCAAAAGAAGTTCAAGCTTGAGTGGACGGCGGAATGTGAGAAAAGCTTCACGGAGTTTAATAAGAGATTAACCACATCCCCAGTATTGACTCAACCCTCTGGAACTGAAGGGTTTGTGACCTATAATGATGCGCCAAAAACAAAAAAGAGGGGGCTTAGGTACGTAAACTGTAACATAGGTTATGATTTTTCATCCAAATCAAGTTTAGTTTGATACTTCACTTGTAGGTTGTGTTTTGGTACAACACAAATGAGTTATCACGCATGCTTCGAGATAGCTAAACATGAGGCATCGAAGATTGTGGGAACAACTAAAGGACTGCGACATGACCATTAATTACCATCCCGGAAAAGTTAATAAAGTGGTAGATGTATTAAGCAGAGAATCTAACCATGCGCGACACTCATCACTTGAGAGAGAAATAGAAGAATTTGGCTTGAATTTGGTTGACTCTATGGTTAATGTTTTCGCATTATAGACCGTCATCTCAAGATTGATGAATTAGGTGAAAGAAGCTCAAAAGGAGAATAAGACTGTGGGTGATATTGCTTGGAAACTGAGGCATAGTCAGGTTGATGGATTTCAGACCAATGAGGACGGGCGCTTATGTTTAGAAAAAAAATGTGTGTATGCCTGATTTAGATGAGCTAAGGAAAGAAATATTGCAAGGGGCTCACAGCTCAAGGTTATCGATATATTCTAGTAGCACCAAAATGTACAGGGATCTATGACAATACTATTGGTGGTGTAAGATGAAGAGGCATATTGAGGAGATTTGAGGGATGTCTAGTGCGTCAGTAAGTGGAGATAAACACCAACGACCTGGTGGATTATCGATGCTGTCGGAGATTCCAGAGTAGAAATGTGAATGTGTCACAATGGACTTTGTGACTGGTCTACCGAGAACAATAAGTGGATATAACATGATTTTGGTGATTGTGGATCGGTTGACCAAGTCTACACATATTCTACCTGTCTCGAGGGAAGCATCTCTCGATAAGTTGGTAAATTTGGATATGGTCAACATTTGTCAGCCTGCATGGTGTTCCCATGGGCATAACGCCTAACCGAGACCAATGGTTTACTGCCAAGCACTGGACAATATTTTAGAGAGCCATGGGGACGGAATTAAGGTTAAGTACAGTGTATCATCTCCGAACCAATAGACAATCTGAGCGGACTATTCAGACCCTAGAAGACATGTTAGGGACTTGTGTCCTATACTTCAAAGGAAGTTGGGATGGAATGATTAAATTAATGGAGTTCTCGTATAATAGAAGTCACCACCATGCAAGTGACATGGCTCTTTTGAAGCTTTGTATGGAAGGAAATGTAGGTCTTCGGTTTATTGGGACGAAGTGGGCGTGAGGACCATCACGGGACCTGAGCTATTGGAGAAAACGCTAGAGAAGGTGAAAGTCATCCGGGAAAGGCTCAAGGCGGCTCAGGATCGTAACAGGAGTTGGGCAGATTCCAAACGACGACCATTGGAATTTGATGTAGGTGAAAAGGTCTACTTGAGAGTATCGCCTACAAAGGGTGTCATGCGGTTTGGAGTAAAAGGCAAGCTAAGCCCTTGCTTCATTGGTCCCTATGAAATACTGGAGAAAGTAGGAGCCTTGGCATATAGGTTAGCGTTACCTCCCGTGTTGGCGCAAGTTCACAATGTCTTTCACGTGTCACAACTAAGGAAGTACGTGACGGATCCAAGTCATGTACTTGAAGCTCAACCTTTGGAACTTAAGGATGATGTTACATACGAGGAGATACCCGTGAAAATTGTAGACCGAAAGGATCAAGTGTTGAGAAAGTGGGTGATTCCTTATGTGAAAGTCCAGTGGAGCAACCACACGGAACGTGAGGCCACTTGGGAACTCGAGGAACAAATGCGGGAGAAGTATCCTCAACTCTTTGACTAAGATACGTAAGTTTCGAGGACGAAACTTTTTGTAAGGGGGGTAGAATGTCATACCCCGTAACTTTTAAGTACGACTTTCAATATGTTAAGTCAACCTTAAATGCAATTTAATTAATGATGTAGGATGTGCGACTTAGTTACTTAAAATATAGGAAAAATAAGAAGAGGGGTTAAAAGTAGAATTAAAGGTAATTAAAGGAAATTACCTAAAAGGTCCCTACTAAGAGATAGGGAGTTACACCACTTTTAGTATAACTCCCCATCTCAACCTAGGGGACGGTTATTTGCACAAAAGAGGAAAAAAAACGCCTAGGAGGAAGAAAAGGAAGAAGAGGGAGAGAAGAAGAAGAAAGGAAGAAGAAGAAGGCTAACCTAGGTCCAATTCGTCCCGAAATTCTAGCACACACTCGTAAGCTTATCTCGATTCCAAGGCAAGTAATCTTTCTATACGCTTTACGCAAATTTTGATACTTTAGGCCCTATGTTCTTACAAAGAGAAAACTTGAATCACACATTAGTAATCTTGTCTTGTCTATGTTAAATGCTTTATTATATGTAAGTTTTGTTGCTAGTTGCGTAAAGTCTTGTTCTTTGGGCCATATTTCTGAAAATAGTTGTGTGGTGCTTTGTTGTTTGTCAAGCATGCCCATGAAAGTGTATATTTTGATGTGCTTATTGCCTTGTTCTATTCTTATGTTGATTGTCTACAGTTAGACGTTTGAGAGTAAGTGCAGGGAATTGAAGGATGAGTGATGGCATTGTTGTAGACTTGTTGTGTTGGGAGTGTTGATGATAACTTTTGAAGGTTGTGAATGATTGAAGGTTAAGAGTGGATATTGTTAGACATAACTAAGCATCAATTCATGACTAGATGTGAGTTAAGAATGATGAATCTAGATGGTAAGATGAATCTTGAGAGGTTTAACATGAAAGGGTTGAAGGAGGAAGATGATGTGAGTTATGTTTGCTGTGGACTGATCACCCACAGGATATAAAGTTCTGCTACGCGAAGAATATGATATGTAAGGTGATGAAATGTTTTGTGAAATGACATGCATGACATGTTATGAAAGAAGACATATGCATGGGTGTTGTGTGTGATTTTAAAGAAGTACATGCATCATGATACACGAAGCATAAGACTTGATATGCAAGAAACATGGTTAGTTTATGACTTGCTTATGTGATACGTTGTTTTAATACATGCTTGTTCCAGTACCCGTGTACCATATATGTGCTTTATCTGTTTTGAGAAATTCTTATTGAGATGCTATTTGTTAACCCGAGCACCTATATTTTGGGCAATGATTTATACACTGGTGACTCGTCGTGTGTGATTCCGTAAGGTGTATAGACGGGTTACTTGCTGGCGATAATTTCGCTAAGAACAGTTACTCTATTCCTTTTCAGGTGAGCCTGAAAATGAGTTGATATTTATCGAGGACGATGGCGAGTGGGCTCAATGGGATGACGAACATGGGAATAGATAGATGCTGGATTATTTTCTCTGAGATTGGAAACTCAATGTTGTTATGTTGTTCTGATATTTATGTTAGCTAGATGACCAAACACTTTTTAATTCCGCTGCATTTTCTGGTTTTAATGACGATGAAGTTTTAAATTTATCAACGTCTCCGCTGATTTATCTTACGTCATAGATGATGAATGCTTGATCCGCTTTGACGCTTCGTAGTTCTCATAGTAGGCTACGGCGGGTGCACAGGTTCCGATGACAGTATCGGGCCGGGGCGCTACATACACCAACCTAATCAAGACTTGACCACAACACCTTACTATCACAAGAATGTAATCACCTCACCTCCTATTGATGTTGCCTTATAAAATGGCTAATCAATTGCAAAATTTATGAATACAAGAGGTGTATATGTAGCATAATAACAACAAAAATTTCTATAGCATCAGCTGCAAGAACAAGAAATGGATAGAAGAAGAAGAAAAGAAGAGAAGAGCTCAAGGTGTTGTGTTGATGATTGTTGTTATGTCTTCCTTCTTCAACTCCACTCTTATTTATAGGTGTGAGGAGCCCGTTGTGGATAATGATGCCCACATGTCACCTACCATATCACCAATCTCACTTGTCTTCATTTGATTGGATAACCATCTCACAACCTTGCGTAGTTGGCACCTTCAAGACATGTGATTGAACCACTTTAAATGCTAAATTTTCTCTGCAGAAATTTTGAAGAATCAAGTGGTTTTGGATCACCACTTCTTTCTCCACCTTCTTCTCAACCTCTTCAACAACTTGGTTGGATATAGGATGACTAATCTAGCTGATCTTCAGCTGTCAAAATCGAAATTAATGCCACCTTGGGTGCCAAGTATGCAAATCATTCTCAACATGTCATCTAGGAGTGTTTTGGTTGGTCCATGTGTTGTAGTCTTGCTCATATGTAAAAATTTTATTTGTCCATCTCATATAAACATATATGGACGTTTTAATGTTAAACAATGAGTAGAAAAACAGATAATAATGGCTGGATAATGATGAAAGTTAGTTGCCTTGTAAACATCACCAATTATCCAAACTACTTTCCCTTTTTGCTCTTTTAAGTATATGATAACACCATGATGATCATATAATGTGACAAAATAAATGGCACAACGTAAGAAATTCGAGAAAACCAAAAACCATAACATATACGGTTAATATAAATATGAAGTCCATGACCACCAAGAATAACATGAAGACCATGAATATGATATAGGAGACATCCATAGAGAAACCATTTTAGCATTACACAGAAAATAAATATGTGTAAATGACCAAAATACCTTTGTCTCCAAAATGGCCGAAATACCCTTGAGCATCAAGTATGACCAATAAGGGTGTAATAACACTCCAACTTTGTCTTTTCGTTAATATGGATGTTCTTCATAAGATATGCCCCTGCAAAATCACATAAACACTCTTTTGCTCTTGTGGTAAGTTGTAATAACTTCCTTGGCATGTTAGTGATATAACATATGCATAAAAACACATAAACACATCAAATCCAGGCAATGGAATCATGATATACATGTATAGAATGTTTAAAACCTCATTACATGTAAAGAAGATCATGTGTATACGAATACTGATTATTAGTTTGTCATATGTTGGAGAAATGTTTCAAAAATTTGTTGACATCGATCGATTCATTTCTCGATTTTAGAGATTGATGTATACATCAATCGATCGATGTACCTTTAATTGAGAGATTGATGTCTTACAATGAGGTTTTGTTTTTGATTCTGTTTGACATCGATTGATCGATGTTACATGCTGATGTACATCAATCGATCGATGTATATTATGTTGAGAGATTGATGTCTCACAGTAAGGTTCTTGTTTTATTCTGCCTAACATCGGGGATGATGTACATCGATCGATAGTTTCTCAACTCGAGAGATCGATGTTATTTTGTCATTTGTTTTAACTTTCTGATACTTTTATAACATAAAGTAGCACTCATTAAGTATTTTAACACTTAATAAAATCATGCTTTTGGAAATTATTCAAACATAACATTCTCAACATGATTGTTATCTTTGAGTCATGTATAACTGGTCTTCTAAAAAAGGTCATGTATAGTTGGCCTTTTTCTAGCATGACAGAGTAATGGTCTTAGACCTACAAAATTTAGCTATGAATTAGAGCTAATAGTTAGAGAAGCACCTGTCTTTAAAAACCAGAACAAAAGCAAACCATGTCGTAATCGGAATCTGTGTCAGTACATTCTGACCAAAAGTCACTGAACTTTTAAATGCCATAAATATGCATGTGATTTGATAAAACTATGTAGTTGTCATGCCCTATACTTCTGTGGGTAGGTGAACATGGTATTGATAGCTTAACGAGGTCAACTCTCTTACTGAACATCGTGTTTTTTCGCTCTAGTCTATATAGTGTTTTTACATATGAGCAGGTCAACAAGGAGGACCATTATAGTGTCGTGTAAACTTAAGTTTAGAAGACAATAAAGTGATTAATGAATTCTTCAATAATTGTTACAGTACTGACATGTTGCTAAGTATTATGTTATGATTTTACGTTTTATTATTAGTTTAAGCTTTGAGTGTATATGTTGAAGTTTTGATTTGTACTGAAATTAAGGACATAGAGAATAGAGTTATGCTATATTGAGAAAGTAACTTCGTTTCCATATATACATATACATAAATACATACATACATAAATACATACATACATATATATATACATATATATACATATATATACATATACATACATATATATACATAGATATATATATATATATATATATATATATATATATATATATTTAATCGAGGTTACGTGATTATTTAACTATTGGCCGGTCCAACCAGGGATTTAGGACGTGTCTGCGGCATTGTGTACGAACTGCGACATTGTGTACGATTATGTCTTGTAGGCACTACGCATGTGCGGTTCCATTATTAATAAAATTTCTAAAAAACTGCACTATTTTTTTTTCCCTGTTATGGATATATTGGAATCTCAAGGATAAACATGATGTTGATATACATTGTAGAGATAGACAATTTATATTAAATGTGGATATCCAAAGTATTATATCTTGTGTATTATCCAAATGGTTTGTCCAGGTTTATATTCGCTCCACGAGTCCTATAAATAGGACCTTATATCATATATGAACGACACACCTTGAAATACAAAGTTCTCTTGTTTCTCTTTTCTCTTCTTTACTATATTCAGTGTTATAACACGTTATTAGCACGATTCTCTAAGTAGCTATAGAAGATTCACCGTGGGAGCTGTATGGTAAATGATAAAAGGCAACTGGAGTTTCTGTTTCGAATTCTTGTATGGTAAAGTTTCGAATTCTTGCATTGTAAATGATAAAAGGGAACGGTATGGTAAAGTTTTTATTTGCATTTTCTTTCGAATTTTCGTTTACTGTTTCTTTAGTTTCATTTTCTGTTTGTTTCATATTATATTTGATATGTCTAAAGTATATCAATAATGCGATTCATGAACCGTTTTATCATGCCGAAGCATGAATTGTTAACATGCCCGAAGCATGAATCGCTTTATCATGCCCGAAGCATGAATTGTTAATATGTCTAAAACATTAATTGTTATCATACCGGAAGCATAAATCTTTTTATCGTGCCCAAAGCATGAATTGTTAACATGCCTGAAGCATTAATTGTTATCATGCCCGAAGCATGAATCGTTTTATCATGCCCAAAGCATGAATTGTTAACATGCCTGAAGCATTAATTGTTATCATGCCCGAAGCATGAATCATTTTATCATGCCCAAAGCATGGATTGTTAACATGCCTGAAGCATTAATTGTTATCATGCCCGAAGCATGAATTGTTAATATGTCTAAACCACTAATTGTTATCATGCCTGAAGCATGAATCGTTTTATCATACCCAAAGCATGAATTGTTAACATGCCTGAAACATTAATTGTTATCATGACCGAAGCATGAATCGTTTTATCATGCCCAAAGCATGAATTGTTAACATGCCTGAAACATTAATTGTTATCATGACCGAAGAATGAATCGTTGGGCATGCCTGAAACATGAATTGTTGACACGCTCGAAGCGTGAATAATGGATTAAATTGACATGCCTAAATGCATGTCTAGTATATTTGGGGAAACTATATTTACTCCCGGCCCGTATAGAAATCGCTGTGAAATTATTCAATATCATTGTTTGCTTTATTAGTTTCTACCACATCAATGTTTCTTGTATGCATGTAGAAGTATCGTCGAACAGCATAAATTTCTTGCATTCCGCTTCTATTATTTTCGTAATTTACGTTTGCATTGCATGGCAGAAGTTTAGTCATATTGGATAATGCATTAAAAAAAAGGGAATTTTTGATGCACAAAAGTGCAGATGCATTCTCATGAGGCATCAATTTTACCGAGAGATAAAGAATAAAACAGCAATTGGTCCACCTTGCCATGTCAACGTATATACACGTACATACACATACCATGTGTATAGGTGTACCCATATAGGTTTGATGCCATGTATATATATATATATATATTATTATTATATACAATGTGCAGAGATTTGTGCTTGTGCATAATTTATCGGTCTCAAAGTTATACATATATATACACACACACACATAAACTGTCTCAGAATAATCTACTTATACATACATATATATATATACACACACACATATATATATATATATATATATATATATATATATGTGTGTGTATATATATATATATATTGCTTCCTAAAATATCTATGGATAATCTCTGAGATGGTTTTAAGCAAATCTAAATAATTGGGTAAGATATGTATGCAGGAATTTACGATTTTGGAACATCACATTAATTCAATTACGTAGTTTCTGTTTCCGGAAATTTCATACCTACATATAGTTACTAAATTTGAAATTAGTTAGGTTGTTTTTTGTTCTGGAAATAGATGCATATACATCGATTATTGTTCAGATTTATATATCTATTTATAAACTGAAATTGTGGTCCAGAAATATATATAAATAGATTTTCAGTTTTCAAAAGAAAAATTACATATTTATACAGGTATATATTGATGGTTTCTCAGTCACACAAATGAAGGTGTGATAAATATACCATACACGTAATCTCTGTCTAGAAAGTTAGTACTTAAGCGGGATCGTCTATGACCCCACCGTCTGCTTGGGACTTTACGTGGAACGGTAATACTATCTAGGAAAATGATTGTGGTCTTTCCTGGATATTACAGAATCAGTTCACTTCACATTTTCATTATGATTTCATCTTTTGTTATGTCACATAAATGGTTTTATCATATTATATAATTTCTTAGTCATTACACGATTACACAATAGCCGTGCCTGAAGCATGAATTGTTAACATACCTGATGCATGAATCGTGGACATGCCTGAGGTATGATCGTGGACATGCCGGAAGCACAAGTAGTCAACATGCTGGAAGCATAAGTAGTCGACATGCCAGAAGCATAAATAGTCGACATTCCAGAAGCATAAATAGTCGACATGCCGGAAGCATGAATAGAGGATATGTCTGAAGAATGAATAACGGATATGTCTGAAGCACAAATAGTAGACATGCCTGAAGCATGAATAGTGGACATGCCTAAAGCATGTGTACCTTTAATTCGACTATCCTTAACTTGACTACGAATTGTTCTATTGAGAATTTAGATTCACGAGATGATAGCGTTGACTCTGTCCTTCTTTTTTAAATATTACCATGTCTATCTTTTGACATAATCTTTTGCAAAGCACGAATTAATGTGAAATCATTATATTATTATATCCACAATGCCCATTTAGATTATGCATTATTTGAAGCATTTTGAATATTATACTAATCTGTTTTGGATGTCAAGTTTCTTTGAATCACAATTTTGTTATTCATGATATTGATTGACCTCAAATCTTAAAGTGGTAACATTATATTGACTATTTCTGAGTTGATGTTCCAAAATTAATTTTGATATTAACATATCATCCAAAGTGAATGATACGGGCATATGTCTAGTTGACAGTGGAACGACACACACAACATTGACTGAGGGCTCCAGAAGAGTTCTAATTGGCAAAAGCATGTTAGTACCAATTCGAGTACTACGACATCGATTGAGGGCTCTAGAAGAGCAACCATTTTATTAACGGGTGGTATATGTATTGATTAATATGGCATCATTTCCCACCAAGTCGAAAGGAAACTATTGAATTTAAAATATATACGTCTTAATGGCATTCATATTGAACCATGAATGAGAGAAATATGAAATTTTTATAGACAGTATTTCAAGCCAGAAGCTTGTTAAAGAAAAACTCCCAATTTTCTCATCTGGATTGTATTATGCGACTATACATCCAGTCGAATGTGATATTGTGATGAACCAGAATCTCGATAATCAAAGTTATTTATGACATAATCGACTTGGTCACCCAGATAGAATAATGGCGCGTACAATTGTACAACACTCGTGTGTGTTCTCTTTAAAGAACCAGAATATTCTAGAAACTTTTTCATGAACAAAAAGATTATATTATCTCATGATTTTGTGTGTGTTGCTTGTTCATGTGAGTTTGCTTTCGAAAAGACCAGTAGCTTTTGCCAAGCTTCTTGCTCAGATATATGATTATCCGATTAAATTTATTAAGTATTGATAATACATGTGATTTTATATTGGCGTTGATCATTCAGTTGCAAGTGTGCACACTTAAAATGACCCAGCAGTGTCATTTATTAAACGTTTACAACTGATTGCTAGACGTTTGATTTTAAGGACCAATTTACCCACATAAGCTAAGGGACATGCAATTATATATGCATCAACATTGATTGGGTGAATTAGTTTTCTCGCCGTTAGGGGGAGAGAAAATACTGATTCCTGAAGAACAGCGTGAAATTACATGGAACGTTCCTTCACTATCTCACCTTAACACACGAACACATCAATACGAGCAAGAAGTAAAATGATAGCAAAATCCCACGTTTTGGCGATGAATACGCCGATTCGACTTGATGTCTCTGAAGGACATGATAATAGTATACCAAAAACAAGTATAAAACGTGGACGCCCAGTTGGTGTAAAAGATAAAAGCTCTCGAAAGAGAATGGTAAAATAATACTCCAGAAAAGAATACTGAACAAGAAATTAGATGTTCACAACTCGAAAGCGCAATAGAAATAAGTACTGATCAGTCTAAAAATCAATAAACAAGTTGCTCCCGAAGAAGCAAGTGAACACAATTTTGAAAAGATCTCTTTGAATTATGCAATAAGAGAAAATTAGGATAAACAAATGATCATTACTGATCATGTATTAATTGAGGGATTGCGTGTTAGTGTATGTGCCCTAGGCCATGATTTGGATATTTATGTTATGCATTTATTATTAATAAAAGAGGTTTTATTATCATTATTGTTGGTTAGTATGTTACACAATTTTGATATATGTCCCTGATTCATTATTGTTATGGAGATAAAATAATTTATAATCAGTATGAGTATTGATTTGATAATCATGAGATGATTATGTGTATGGTGATACGAATCAATCTCATAGATACTTGTTAGAGAACAGTGTATTGGATAGACCCATCATGAGATTGCTACATAGATTAGCGTCATAAGTAAATCTCATGATAGTCATGTTTTAATCCTTTGACTTGAGATTGTCATAGTTTCCAACATAAGGACTATTATATTTTGACATGATCAAACGTTATCTGTAACTGAATAATAATAAAGGTCATGATTGAATGTGATAGAAATTATGTAGAGGATATTGAACAATCAAGATAGAATTTGTCCCTCTCTTTTGAGAGAGATATCTTTGGGCCCCTCGATTAGTGAGACTGTGAAATGCATGGCCGTGCTCAAATGAATTGATAGTGTGATCAATATCATTTGTTTTATCAGTCTACTTAGAGATCGAGTAATCATATGTTTGAACTATATAAGTATGACGCTGACCATGACTTATGTTCAAACTAGATATCGTGTGACAAATGGATTAATGCATGTACTATTATTAGGCTAGTTGGACTTTACTCGTATTAATTGGGTAGTTGTAATGCCTTGCTAGAGGCCAATTACGACTTGTTGGTTTAATAGAGATTTAATCAACTGCCAATTAATATGGGCCTATCGGGTCACACACAAGAATGCGTAAGGCTGAGATTAATAATATTAATAATATTAATATTGGATATTAATTATTATTATTATTATCGTTTTTAATATTAATAATATTAATATTGGATATTAATTATTATTATTATTATTTTCGGGTTTTTGGTGATTATATATACATGTGTATTATCGGATAATAACGAGAGAATCCATATCTGATATGGATTTTGAATATCCTGATAGAATCCGTATCTGATATGGATTTTGATTGGCATCCACTAATCCGATTAGGACTCGGATTCTGATGTCTACGTATGTGCATATATACTTGTGTATCTCGTATGCACAAGACACACGAAAAATACACAGAGTCACAAAAAAAAACCCTAGAGCCGTTTTTGTGAAAAACGAGTTCTTCAGCCGCGCCGTTTGAAGAGCTAGCACTCCGGGCGGAAGCGTTCGTGTGGATACCGACAGAGGGTGTTCGTGATTTCGCACCTCTTCCATCTGCAGACTTCGAATCTACAGAGGTAGTTTTTGATTTCTTTTGTTGAATTAAACGAACAACATGGATCCTTGGTAGGAAATCGGAGATCAAGTTTTTGTTTTCCGCTGCGCGTTTTGCAGTGATCTCGGTTGATTTCCTAACATTGCGTATGAAATTATGAATCAGGATCCTGAACCAACGTTAACTGAAATGTGTTGACACAGAAATCATTGGCGAAAATAGAAAGATGCAATCCAAACCCCTGAAGTGAAAGCCGCAAAGCATTTGGACCCGTAGTCCAAAACCCTTGAAGGGAAAGTCACATTTGCAATTATTTGACATGCATTCAAACCCCTGAAGGGATCAAACATATTGGATATAAATGAGTTTTTCACAAAGAACTAGGTTTGACTATGATGAAACATATTCTCCGATAATTGATGCCACAACATTACAATATTCAGTCAGCCTAGCAGTCACTTAAACCTTGATATGTGGTTAATGAATGTAGTCACCACTTACTCATGAATTACAAGATGATGATATAAAATCCCAGAAGGATTTAAATTGCCTGCAGCATGTAATCAAAGGATGCATGAACTATACATAATCAAATTATAGAAATCATTGCATGGATTAAAAAAATCTAACAGGATATACATGTTGATGATCTAAATCTTGTTGGAACTCCTGAAGAGCTTACTAAAACCTCTAGTTGTATCATGAAAGAGTTTGAGTTGAAAAACTTTGAGAAGATCAAATGTTCTCTCGACCTGCAGATCGAGCTTTGAGTAGTCATAGCGTGGTACGATCGAAAGACTCATTTCGACCACTAGAAGATAACGAAGAATTGTTAGGTCCTGAAGTACCATATCGTAGTGTTGTTGGTGTTTTAAAGTATCTTGCGAATTTCGATACCATATATAGCATTTTAGTAAATTTATTGAGAAAGATAATTCAACACCAATACGAAGACGTTGAAATAATGTCAAACACATTTTTATCTTCTTGGAACACCATAGGTATGTTTAAACTACTCAAGGAAGGTAGCACCATAATTAGTGGGTTATGCTGATGCTGGCTATCTCTCTAACTCGCATAAGAAAAGACCATAAAATGGATATATTTTGGTGTGGTCATATTATGGAGATCTCTTCATCATTATAAGATTTTGGCATTGCATGAAGCAAGATGTGAATACATTTGCTTGAGGTCGACGATTCATCATATTGAAGACGCCGACAACAATCTTTATGGATAATGGAAGATGTATTGTTCAAGTTGAAAATGGCTACATCTAAGAAGAATGAAGCATATATCACCAAAGTTCTTCCACACTTATGACCTCGAGAAGAATGGTGATATTAATATCCAGCAAATACAATCAAGCCAGAATTTTGACGACTTGTTCACAAAAGCACTACTAACAACTACATTTAGAAAGACGGTCTACAACATTGGAATACGTCGACTCAAAGATCTCTTGCTAGCATCAAGGGGAGTGTGATTACTACATACACACTGTACTCTTTTTCCTTCGTCCAAGTTTTTTATCCCACAGGGTTTTTCTTGGCAAGGTTTTAACGAGGTAGTGTATCACACTTACCAATTATTATGAATATGTACTCTTTTTCCTTCGACCAAGTTTTTATCCCACTGGATTTTTCTTGGCAAGGTTTTAATGAGGCATATTCTATAAAGTTTGGATATCCAAAGGGGAGTGTTATGGATATATTGGAATCTCAAGGATAAACATGATGTTGATATACATTGTAGAGATAGACATTATATTAGATGTGGATATCCAAAGTATTATATCTTGTGTATTATCCAAATGATTTGTCCAGGTTTATCTTCACTCCACGAGTCCTATAAACAGTACATTATATCATATATGAACGACACACCTTGAGATACAAAGTTCTCTTATTTCTCTTTTTTGTTCTTTACTATATTCAGTTTATAACATATGCAATTTAATTATTTTTATCAAGGTTTTTACAAATATTTCTGACTTTTTCGTTATCTATTTTTGTGTGTGTATATAACCCGTTAAGTTAAAGTTTAATAATATCTTTTGCAACGTTGATTTGAGTCAGAACATTTGAGTAATTTAGAATGACAATTAATTAAAAATTCTACACATAAACTAACAAATATTTAGTCATCCAGTTAATAATAAAAGCCACTATTTTGATTTGCACTGGACTAGCTTTATGTGTTTTTATTAATTAAATTAATTTATGGTCAGAGAACATTTTTCCTTGTTACAAATGGGATCTTTCAAATAAATGTCTACAATCTATAGTAGTTTGCACAATATCAATTTGAATGTGGGAAATTAAAAAACGCAAGCTTCTATATATAATGACCCTAATCTTAATTATGTTACCATCGAAATGATAAAGGTTCTCTCTTTTTGTAAATAAAAATTTTTTAACTGCTAGATATATGTGGAATAGCCTTTTTTTTCCCTACATCATATTTAAGTGGCATTGATATTGCGGAATAAGAGAAGAAAATACAATATCCCTTCTTTTTTCCTTTTAATTATGTCTACTTTCTTCTCATTAAATGGATAACTAGAAAAAAAAAGCAATATAGACCGACATACCATCTTAGTCCGTATGTCTCAAAAATATAGTCACATTTTGTTAAACAAGTAATTAGTCAAATACCAAAGTAAAACGAAAATTTTAAAATATTTAATACGATAGTTTGTCGTAATAACCTTCACATCATCTGAGTAAACTGATGGGGGAGGTCGAATTTCTATATAAAGAGGAGATGTAAATTATAATTAATAATATATAAAATACTTTGATAATTTAATTTTAAATGGTGTTTGAGTGACTGTATGGTAGACCAAGTGTAACAATATTTGAGAAAGGAGGGTGCATAAATAAATGTCTTTACTTGATCTAAATTGTCCACTGTAACCTAAAGCTACAATAATACTCCATGTAATTTCATAGAACTTTATAAATATATTTGTAGCACATGGCACAATGTAACAACTGCTCTTCAACATAAGTATCAAAAATTACAAAAAGGGAAAAACTAAAAGAAAAGGTTTTATAAGGAATAATTACTTGTACAAAATGGAAGCTTAGGAACTCCTTTTTTTCCTTCTATGCCGTAAGTACAAGTGAATAAGATCTCTTCTCCCCCAATAACAAAAAAGGACAGTCCACCAAATACTATCCACTAATATATTAATTATAAAAAAACAGAAAAAAAAACAAAGAAAATAAAAATGATCGACTTAAAGAAATCTTGTTATTTTTTCATCAAGTCCCTTCAACTTATTGCGGAAATAAATAATCAGTGCTTTAGACCGTGTAATGTTGTTGGATGGTTTCTATATCCAGTCCCTTCAACTTCACAACTGATTCAACATGTCCTTTCAGTGTGTGGAGTTCTCTCAACCTGCAAGATTTGTCCCAGTTAGATAGCAAACTTGAGAGACTATAGCAAATTTAATACAAAAATACAACAACATTATCCTATTGTCTTAGAGACTCCCGCCTATGGCGGAGTATGGAGGGTCGGATGTACGCAATCATACTCATATGTTAGACACACATGATGGCCATCATGAAAATTGCGTCAAGCTTCGTCGATCAACTGCTACTTGATAATATAAGAAGCACATCCAATTTAGTGATTGAGTTTGCTTTATACTATCATATTTCAAAGTCAAGAAAGCGTGTGTCCTCGACTCTATTGGAAATGGAAAGAAATTTACTACAAAAATAAGAAGCTTAATATGCATGTTTGGGATCTTGACTATCTTCATTTGTTTGAGAATGATACGTTTGATGATGAGCTGATAAATTTTTTCCCCTGCTAT
Source organism: Eustoma russellianum (assembly GCA_036186865.1). Classification (NCBI taxonomy): domain Eukaryota; kingdom Viridiplantae; phylum Streptophyta; class Magnoliopsida; order Gentianales; family Gentianaceae; genus Eustoma; species Eustoma russellianum. The sequence goes on from AP025057.1 coordinate 10,470,399, forward strand.
TTCATATGGCTATACCTTGCAACCTCAGCGCGCCTCTTGGCTTGTTCAGCAATCTCAGACAGCTCGTGATAGTTCTTGTCATGGAACAAGTTGGTTGCTTCAGGTGTCTGCAATCCATGAAGAGTGCGTTGAGCCAACGCCCATTGTGCCTCCCTCTCTCCCTTTCCGTAATCCTTCTTTGTGGTGAAAGCCGTCTATATTGCCCGATACAGATGATTTCAGACATTGAGAATCTAAACTGACTAGTTGCATTTGACAGTAAACATGTATGTTTGCTTTCTTACCTTGTTCTCAATCATGGAGTCCCATGCCTGGCCACTCAGAGCGTATCGAATGATGAACTTGAGGACATCAAGAGGGAAATAAGTGACAATGCTGTAAATCCAGATGACTCCACCCCAGCCCCATCCAATGCCTTGGATTCTGGCAAAGCCCCAGTTTGCATATACCGCGATTATTGTAGCCAACTGAGTTAGGAGACAATATTATGTGATCAATCAGAAAATTCGATCTCATGGACAGGACTAACTTAGTTATGCTAGAATGGTGAAAAACAGAAAAGTACTTACCAATTGGGCTGCAAGAAAAGCAGACACAAGCAAGAACCCTGGGCGCTCTACGAAAGACCAACTACGCGATCTTGTCACAAAGATTAGTGCCTGGCTTATGATGCTAACTTGGAGGTAAAGGCCAGCAGTGAGCTCATCTTGGTGACCCCTAATTGATCTCACCCCAAAGACATCCTTTGAACCGTTAAGAAAAATAAATAAAAGTCATTAGTATGCATTTTAATGGCATTGAACATCTGACTAAAACTTGCTTTTGAAGGACGAAAGATAAACTTACAGAGAAGAAATCAGTATCTGATGCAAGATAGAAAAATATGACAGTCATCAGTGCTAGGTAGGTCCCAAGGACAATGCCAGTAGCAAATATTTCCTTGAGCTTCCACGAGTCAGGCACAGGAGATGGCTTCACTCTATCTTTGGAGATAGTCATGATGGTTCCATCATTTAAGATCGCTATGATCAGAACCATGAAAGGTGAGAAGTCAAACTTCCATATCAGGGCAATGAGCATGAAGCCCATGACGATACGGATTGTGATTGAAACAGCATAGATTGTATAATTCTTCATCCTTTGGAAGATTGCCCTGCTTGTAAGCACAGCACTGATGATCACACTAAGCCCTGGTTCTGTCAGAACTATATCAGATGCACCTCTAGCAGCATCGGTTGCATCAGCCACCGCGATCCCAATGTCTGCCTTCTTGAGTGCTGGAGCATCGTTTACACCATCACCTGTCATTCCACAAATGTGTTTCCTTTCTTGCAACTTCTTCACAATTTCATACTTGTGCTCTGCAGGTATAAAGTTTTGTGTTAGTTGTCGTGTCCTCGGTAAGACGAACTCTTTTCATTTCACTGAAGGCTTATCAAGTGCTATTTTCTAAACTTACCAGGGAATACTCCAGCAAAGCCATCAGCCTTCTCAATGAGCTCGTCTATGGGAATCGAAGCAATTGACTCATCCTTGCTCTGGCCTAAAAGAGAAGATGAGGGATACATATTTGTGCCCATGCCCAATCTACGGCCTGTCTCCTTACCAATGGCAAGTTGGTCACCAGTAATCATTTTAACATTGACACCAAGGTTAAGGGCTTTACGGATAGTCTCAGCACTATCGTGTCTTGGAGGATCAAACAAAGGCAACAAACCAACAAACTCCCAAGGTTCTCCAGGACTGTCCTTGCTCTTCTCTGGCACGGCCTGTGAAAGATTACAATACCTTTTAGCTCAGTAATTTATTAAGCTTACAAAAATTTTAAGGTGTATAGATGTGAACCAAAATAAAAACTATACTATAAATATAGTTGCCCACCTGAATTGCCACACCCAAAGAACGAAGACCACGATTGGCAAAGTTGTCAATGATTTCATGAGCTTTCTTCAATGTTTCACCTTTCAGTTGGCAAAGCTCAATGATCTAGTGAAAGTAAGTGCAAGGGAGGTCAAGAAGCTAGGTACTAAAGTCACATTAAATCATAAGAAAGTGAGGAAAGAAACTGACTTGTTCAGGGGCGCCCTTGCTACTCCTGTGCCATTTTCCATTAGCATCAATGTAGGTTATTGCAGTACGCTTATCTACTGGATTGAAAGGCAAGAAATGCACCTCTGTGATTCCAGCTCTTGCCTACAAAAATGAAAGCCAATATGTTCTAATCATTGTTGACATTCTCACATAAAAACAAGATCAAACTGTCAAATTATTTTTGTTAAAGCATGCAAGGTTGATACCTCTTTGGGGTCACTCAAGATTCCTACAATTGAGGCATCGATTGCATCCTGATTCTCAACCCTTGAAGCTCTTGCAGCATGCAAGATAAGGATGTCTTTGTCCATGTTTTTTGGGAACACCTCAATCATGTTTTTATCAACTGTAAGCTTGTTGAGGGTGAGAGTGCCGGTCTTATCGCTGCACAAGACATCCATACCAGCCATTTCCTCAATAGCTGTCATTCTCTTGGTAATAGCACCTTGCTCTGAGAGCCTATGAGATCCAATAGCCATGGTTACAGACAAAACTGTTGGCATAGCAATTGGAATTCCTCCAATAAGCAGCACCAACAAATTATCTATTCCATCTCTGTATCTCCTGTGCTGAATTGGGTACATCACTACAATCTCTATCAGCATGCCCACAGCAATGGAGCATATACAGAAGTTCCCAATAGAAGTCAACACCTGATGACATTTGGCCAAAAATCTCATAACTGAACAACTAAAACAAGCAACTCACCATAGAGGCTGTAAATGCTAATTTAGAGACAAAGTACAGGTTGCTTAGTTAGATAGGGCCTGCTACTCCAACATGCTATTCTAACTTGATGCTTCGGTCAATGTAGTACGTATTACTTTAGTCAAATGTACTAAAGTAATACGTATTACTTTGACCGAACTTTATGTTAGAGTATCAGATCCCATATACTTGGCAGTACCTTTTGGAAATGGCCAACTTGGTTGGTACTATCAACAAGGTGGGCAGCTTTACCAAAGAAAGTATGTACACCAGTGGCGATGACAACGGCCTCGATTTCACCTTGCTTGCAGGTGGAACCAGAGAAAACTTCGTCACCAGGGTTCTTGGTCACAGGTAAGGATTCACCAGTCAGAGCTGATTGATCAATTTTTAAAGGGTCTCCCTCCAAAAGTCTAGCATCAGCTGGGATAATGTCACCAAGCTTAACACTGATTATATCTCCTGGAACTAGGATTGATGCATCTTGCTCGCTCCATTTTCCATCTCTCAAAACCTTCATCAAGATGAATTGGTTATTCAAAAATGTTATTTCACTATCATATACATTTTTTTGCTAAAATTTCAAGCAGACTCCCCATCTTACCAGACCCTTGAAACTGTTACATATTCTTAAAAATCTAAACTGCTTTTATCTTGTTTTATATACATATGAAGACACTTGTGTAATAACTTCTCTCTCTCTCTAAAAATAACGAACTTCGTTATGTTAATGAGTTATGAACCTTGGTTTTGGGAGCAAGGCCAGCCATAAGAGCAGCAGCAGCATTGCCTGCATTGTTTTCCTCAATGAAACTAATGGTTGAGTTGATAATCAACAACACCACTATACCAACAAAGTCTTGCCAATCTGGTGGCTTGCCCTGCATTATTCACACAAGAAAATTATAAACTTGTGTTTTACATATTTGTAGGAATGAATAAAGATTAATTAATGATGTTGTGAAAGGTCGTTTTTACCCCTCCATTTGCCAAAGCAATTGCCATGATAGCCGCGGATTCCATAACCCATGAGAGAGGATTCCACATAAACCCCAAAAACTTCAGAATCTTGCTCTCCTGTGATGGTGGATAGACTTTAAGTTCACTTTTAACCAAATAAAATGAATTGATAAACGGGTCAAGGTCAATCAACATTTATATTAAAAAGTAAACTAAAAGAGAAAAAGAAAATCTTTTCCTATATCGGTGGACATGAATCTTTTTTTTGGAGCAAAAGGTGAAATCCCTCATCCCGGAGGTCCGCACTGCTCCAGTCCCAAAGAACTGTGTGGAGAATGTAAATCAGGAATCCAGCGGCCTCTTAAATTGGGTGAGATCTTACGCAAAATCCTTTTTTAATATCACGTATGGTTGATGAATAATTACTAAACACAGTAACTTATAAAACAATAAAAATATTTATGGGTCATACTCTTTTTTCCTACACATCAATATCAACATGCCAATTTTTCTTTGAACGTTATAAAACTTACCATATATACAAAACGCATATTTTTGCCTAAGGCATTCATAGATTGAAAGGAAAAAAAAAAAGGGACATGACTCCCACATAACGGGACACAAGAAAAGGGAAAAAGATAATAGGAAAACCAAAAAAAAAAAAAAATATCCAACCTTTTTTTCCTCAAGCTTGTTGGGGCCAAAAATAGCGAGCCTGTTGGCTCCTTCATCAGATGTCAACCCCTCTCGTGTGCATTTCAGCTGGGTGAATACTTCCTCGATAGGGACCTTTTCCTGTAGATAAATTTTACATGCTGATTTCATCCTCTTCATTACATTACACATTCAACAAATTTTCTAATCTCCATGTATAATCATCCCATGCATGATGTATTAATGGAACGTCAGATCATGATTCATTACTTCACTAGAAGAGACATATGTCCTATGTAACTGTTCCATTAGTACTGCTGGAACCCCTCCCCCCTCCTTTTAAATAATAACAGTAGTAGTGTCAATAAACCAAAAGTAAGCATCGTCATATGTCTCACGGTTGAGTAACACTTAGAAGACTTAAAACTCGATTCTCCTTGGTGAAAAAGTAAAATGAAAAAATAATCCTCTATATTACTTACGAGATCAACGTGTTCATTCTTGATCTCCTCCAAGGAAATATCCGAGGCCATGTATGCTATTTATTGTTATTAATTTCGTTTGAAGAACAGTGGGGATTTCAGATCATCTGAATCAAATACAAGTAGATAAAGGAAAAAAATATGAAGGAAGAAAGATAAAGGGAAGGGGTTGTTCTCTCTATCTCCCTCCCTAAACGGGCTCTCTATAATTCAGCTGCTGAATTGTCTCTATAAAGAGTTTGGAAGCCGTGGTCTTTCAGAAAGTTGCGTTCTTATATACTATAAAGCCAAGAGCTGCAACAGTTAACACAAATCATCCATGGCCGTTCATATTTTCCTTTTTTTTCGTCAAAAATGGAAAGTCAAATTTGTGGAGGCTCATGAAGATCTCCAACAGAACGGGAAATTATTGCATGGCTTTAGCGTAAAATAAGGATGTTTTCTTGGTTGTCATCTTGTAGTCTTGAATTAATGCGTTCTTCCGTACAAGGTCGGAATTCAGAATAAAGGACCTCAAACGCCAGTTTTTGACAACGGATGGCAATAAAACTGACCGAACGGCTAAACTATTTACTCTCTAACTAATTATATATTTAAAAATATGTAGTGCTGTTATATAACTAATCAATACCTCTTTGTTTGATACATGAATTTTTATGTATTTTTGTTTCATTGTATAACTAGTTATTTTTGGCAACATGGTTCATTCCTTCGACCAGTGTAACCGGTTGAATAGATCTAACTTCTCATCACTTGGTTAAAATTAATTAGTGAAAACTTATATGTAACAAACAATAAGATAAACCGTCATCTTCACGTTGAAAAACGCATTATCGGAGAACTACGCTCGTGCATTTGTATAGGGTCCGGAGAAATAAATGCTTAAAGTAGAAGGTCAATTTGGAGGGACATAAATTGTTGGAGAAAATGGAAAAAAATTGAATTTGGGCCAAGTTGCAAACTGTGGTTAGCAACGTACTTTGAGCTGAGTTATGATTAGTTTCATTAATGATGAGTAAAAACTAATGAATCCTTAATTATCTACGTGAGGATGTCAAAGACCTGCTGAATGTGGACGCACATGAAGTGGAAGAGTGATAAGGAGGTTCATATTAATGATCCAGCAAACTGATGATTCTAGATGTGAGATGAGACGTTTAATACAAAGAATTGATCACTTGTGGGGCAAGATCAGTTGATGGGAGTGATGATTCGATCACTGCACGTGGAGGAACAAACTGGTGCACAACCAGGAGCAAGGAAGAAAAAGAATTGGATGGCGGGACATTTAAATAGATAGTAAATTTACATTTTTGCCCTTTTATTGCTACGATGTATTGTTAGTTAATAGGGGCATTCTTGTAATTTCACTAGGTAATTATTTTGGCAATTCAGTTCCACCCTGTATAAACTATTCGACGGAATTCCAAATGAAGGCAGCAGAAAAATCTTCGGCAGTTACTCCTCTTCTTGATTCGTTTCTTGTGTATTTTTTTCCCATCTTTTGCATTCTCTGTTGATCTTCTTCAAATAGAGATCTTCTTAGTTGCTATTTCTGTTGCTTTCTGCAATTTTTTTGTAGTTGAATTTGATGTTTGAAAAATTCACATGGTATCAGAGCTATTTCCATGATCATCATTGATTAATCGATGAACTTTGAAACATTCATGGCTTCAAATCAAAATTCACCTGGCAGTTCGAATCACTCTTCAATGAACACATCCTCTGTTCCAATTGATCCGTCAGAAAATCCGCTGTACATACATCTGGGAGATAGTCCATCTCTTGTGCTCGTGCAACCGTTATTGGATGGCAACAATTATCACGGATGGAGCAGGATTTTTCGAAGAGCACTTGAATCAAAGAATAAGGTTGGATTCATTACAGGTAACATTCGTAAACCTTTGGAAACTAATCGCAAGTATGCCGCCTGGACCAAGGCAAACAATATGATTGCTGCTTGGATTGTAAATTCTGTTATTCCTTCTATTGGACAAAATGTAATGTGGTTTGATAATACATTGGATATTTGGAATGATCTTAAGCACATATATGGTAATGCTGATGTGTTTAGGTTGTCTGATTAGCAAGAACAATTCTATGCTACTAAGCAGGAAGATAGTTCAGTCACTGAGTATTATACAAAACTCAAGGTTCTATGGGAAGAACTTATGGTGCTGAAAGCAATTATCAGTTGTGTATGCAATAGATGTACATGTAATGTGTCCAGTCAGATCAACAAATTTATAGAGGATGATTATGTGATCAGGTTCATCAAAGGACTTAACGATGAATATGAACCAGTGAAATCACAAGTTTTACTGTCTAGTCCCTTGCCAGATTTAAAGACCACATTTCCCATGACAGTTAAGATGGAAAGAAAACTACACTATTCAGGAGGACAGAATCAATTTAACAACAATCCCTCACACGTGCTTAACACTAACAGTATGCCTAGGTATGGAACTTATGGGTCCAGTCCAATGAATTCCAATGGTAGAAATATGAATTGGCAAAAGCCTGCTGGTAGAGGTGGTAAGAAGGAGTTTCAAACTCAAAGGTATGGTAGTGGTAATTCCAAAGCCCCTGTGTGCACCTATTGTAATATGTCAGGTCACACCATTGATAGGTGTTATAGGAAACATGGTTTTTCTCGAGGATACAAACCAAGGAGCCAAGTAAATTGTGTGGAAAGTGATTCAAATGTATACAATCAATCTGATTGTGAGACCTCTCAGGCCAGTGAAGCCATGAATGATAATGTTGCCTTAACTCCTATACATGTAGCCCCCTCCTTAACATAGGAACAATATGCACAATTGCTGAGTATGTTACAGGAGCACAAGGGATAGAGGAGTTTTGACGAATGCTAATGCTACAGAGATGTCAAAAAGTCACCATGCTGTACTGTCAGCTCAACAGACCACTAACTCTCGTAAACAGCAAGGTAATGTAATACACAATAGTTTCTTGTATATGTATATTGGATTCTGGTGCTACAGATCATATCTGCTGCTCCATTTCTCTTTTTAATTCTTATCACCCTGTCTCAAACATGTCTGTTAAGCTGCCCAACAATCACTCCACTGTTAAGATATAAATTGTTTTGATGATGAAAAGATGTTTTAAATAAGTTAAATTTATGCTTGAGACTTGATGCAAGATGAGAAAATTACACTATGTCAAAAATGGTTGAGATTGGAACTCACTGTCCAACATCCATCACTCAGACTGGGGACATCGATCGATCGATGTACTTCAGCCTCTGGCTTCGATCGATCGATGTCAGGCAGAAACCTTTCTGTCCAACATCGATCTCTCAACCTGGGGACATCGATCGATCGATGTCACTTCAGTCTCTCCTCAAGGAGACTTCGATCGATCGATGTCAGGCAGAATACTTTCTGTCCAACATCGATCTCTCAGTCCAGGGGACATCGCAATCTCTCCTAGGGGGACTTCGATCGATCGATGTCAGCAGTTTCAAAAACTGCAAAGTTTCTGTAGGACATCGATCTCTCACCTCAGGCACTTCGATCGATCGATGTCCCCTAGAATTCAAAATTTTTTGAATGTTGGAACAAAATCCAAGGGAGATTCATGGTATTTTCTCTATCCAATCTTGCTCAAATTTCTTGTAGACTTTACTCCAACATACTACATGCTTCCTTGACTATTGTATCCATGTCTAAGCAATCCTAGGTTGACTATTGAGGATCAAATTACTCCATAGGATGGCTAAAGACTATTTGGGCATTATCTTGACATTTGGCGTAGTTGAAGACATGGTGGAGACCTCAAAACGTGGTGAAATTCAGCTATAAATGGGATAAGCTTGGATAAGGCAAATACACACTTTCACCATCATCTAGTTTCATTATTCATTTTTGTATAGTTCTCTTACATTTGTAACATTGCTTAAAGCTTGTTAAGCTTTTCTTTGCTCTTCATTGTTGTATATAGAGAGATAGAGAGTCTAGCACAAGAGGAACCATAAATATTTGATCTCTTAGACTAGTGAGAAAGTGTGAACCATACTATTTCATTAAACCCACTGTGAGAAAGTTCTTGAGGGAACTTTGTTGAAATTGTGAGGTAGTAAAAAGTTGTTCTTGCTAAGAGCTGTAGTTGCTGTAGTTGCACAAGTGTATTTTGTGCAAGCAGTTGCTGTTGTTATTGCTTACACTAAGGTGTTAGTGTAAGTGTTGCTGTGGTTGTTCTTATTGTCTCTAATAAGAAGAGTAGTTGTTGAAAATCCACTTTGGCAACAAAGTGGTAGTGGAGTAGAATCATTTACGATTCGAACCACTCTATATCCGGTGTATTCATTCATTGCTTCTCACCTCCCATTCTTGCTTTGATTTTGAATTTCTTTTGAGTTGAGCCAAACAAGAAAATCCCGCAAAAAGTACCAAACACTCTATTCACCACACCTTCTAGAGTGTGTTTCGGACCTAACAATTGGTATCAGAGCCTAACCTTGATTGCTTGACCTGTCTTTGCAAGTAGCAAGGTTAAAGATCATGGCAATGACAACCTCAACCTCTTCATCTCACACTTCATCTCCCAAGCCTACTGCACTATTTTCCAGATCAAACACTAAAGCGCCTATGTTTGATGCCCAAAATTATTCTTTGTGGAAATTTCGGATGATCAATCACTTGAAAGGCTGTGGATTTTATATATGAAGAGCCGTTGTCAAAGGAATTGAAGTTCCTATGATTACCAACTCAAAAGGAGAATCAATGTTCAAAGATGAGGATGACTACACCAACGAAGAGAAGATAAAATTCGCCATCAATGGCAAAGCATTTGACATTCTCTCAAGTGCTCTTACCACCACCGAGCTCATAAGACTTCAAGGTCTTGAAACAGCTCATGAGGCATGGAAAAGGCTTGAAATGATATACGAAGGGACTGAACAAGTAAGAATGGCCAAAAGACTCATGCTCATGAATGAATATGAGATGTTCGGAATGAAGAGCGGTGAGAAGATTGAGGAAACAATCGACCGATTCCCATGAATAGTGAATCAACTTTCCATGGTGGACAAGAAAATCTCAAACGAAGACCTTGTCTCAAAACTCCTCAACTCTTCGCCAAGAGAATGGGCACCTAAAGTCACCGCCATCACCGAATCAAAGAATCTCAATACTCTTACCCTTGATGAGCTATCTGGTAATCTTCTTACTCATGAAATTCTTATTGATGAACAAAATATGATGAATCCTATCAAGCCCACATAAACATCACACAAATGGTTGGTGGTAGAGTCTGATGAATCGGATGAGGAAGTTGCTCTTCTAGAAAGAAAATTTAGAAGAATGGCAACAAGAAATAAAGCTCATGCAAGAAAGTTTTTCAAAAGACCACCCAAGGAAAAAGAAAAAAGTGAAAATTGCTAAAGATGTGGTTGACCCGGTCACTTTATTGCCGATTTCCACGTCAAGGAGCCGCAAAAACAAGAAAAGAAGGTCTTTCCTCAAAAGAAGAAAGCTCTTAATGCGGAGGTAACCACGTGGGATGATCTCCTTTCTGAATCGGAAGGAGAAGAGAGTGAAGATCAAGGTGTTGGACTTGTTGCAATAGTTGAAAATCCAAATGTTCAACATACTTGTCTCATGGCAATTGAAGATGCCTTGAGGTAAATTCTAATCCTTCTAATTTGCAAGATGAAATAGGAGATTTGCAAGATGATTTTGAAAAACTGAACTTAAAGTATAAACATTTGAAGAAAGAATTCAAGAAGTGCATTTTAGAAAATAAGAACTTGCATGATAAGAACATTTTGATATTTCAAGAGCATGACATCATACTCACCATGTATAAAACTGTAGCTCTTGAAAATGTAGAAATTAGAAAAGAATGTGAGAAACTAAGGTTAGATTTGCAAAGGCTAACCAATGATAAAAATAATCTAGACAAACTACTTGGAAACCGAAGAATTGGAAATGATAAATCCGGTTTAGGATTTAATTCATCACATTCTTCCATTAAGCCTAAGTCATTAAAGAAAAAGACAAATAAGAGAAAAATACAACTCATCATCTTCTAAACCAAAGCCTATACACACTTGTCTTCATTGCAACAAAGTAGGACATGTGAAGAATGAATGTAGAGCCAGATTTGAAAACATGTATGTTTGGAAGCCTAATGGTCGACAAACTAACCCTAAAGGACCCAATCATCAAAGGGTACCAATGCATAAATCTCTTGGTTTTGTAGGCTCTCAAGATAAATGGAGTAGCCAAAGAAGAAGGAACCAAATGGCTTATTGACAGCGGATGTTCAATGCACATGACCGGAGACAAAACGTTATTCACCAAGCTCAAGCTCCAAGATGGTGGAACGGTGCATTTTGGCAATAGGAGAGCCAAAATCCTTGGAGATGGAGAAATTGGTAACTCTTCTTTTACTATTAATAATGTACTATATGTAGAAGGGCTTAAATATAATTTGATAAGTGTTAGCCAACTATGTGATGCTAAGTTTCACGTTGAATTTGTGAAAAGAAAATGCATTGTGAAAAAGAATGATAAGATTGTTATTGAGGCTATAAGGAAAAATGATTTTTACAAATTTAGCACACATGATTTGATATCACAAAATGTTTCTTGCTTAGTTGCCAAAAATGATTTGACTCAACTATGGCATAGACGACTTGAACATATTAGTTTCAAAAATTTCAAAGAGATTTGCAAAAATGAAAAAGTCCAAGGTCTTCCAAAATTGAATTTCGAAAACCATGGCTTATGTGACACTTGTCAAAAGGCAAAGCTTGTTAAAACAAGCTTCAAGCCCAAAAGTAAACTCTCCACCACCAAACCCCTACAATTACTTCATATGGATTTGTACGGGGATATTGGTACAGCAAGTCTAAGTGGAAAACATTACACCTTTGTGGTGGTAGATGACTTCTCTAGGTACACTTGGGTAATGTTCTTAGCTAAAAAGAATGATGCATGCCAAGAATTTATAAAGCTTTGTAGGAGACTAGAAAATCAAAGAGAAGACACAATTAAGGAAATTAGAAGTGATAGAGGTGGTGAGTTTGATGGAGAGTTTCAAGAATTTTGTGTATCCAAAGGGTATGGACACAATTTCTCGGCTCCAAGAACTCCTCAAATAAATGGTGTTGCGGAAAGGAAAAATAGAACACTTTAAGAAATGAGTTGAGCCATGCTAAATGAATTTGAGCTACCCAAGTATTTTTGGGCCGAAGCGGTAAACACCGCTTGTCATGTGATCAATAGAGTTTATTTGAGACCATCTCTCAAAAAGACTCTTTATGAGCTTTGGAAAGGTAGAGTATCACATATTGGTTATTTCAAGGTTTTTGGTTGTAAGTTCTTTATACTTAACACCAAAGATAACTTGGATAAACTCGGTTTCAAAGCGGATGAAGGAATCTTTATGGGATATGCTCAAATTAGCAAAGCATTTAGGGTATATAATAAAAGGAGCATGAGTTGAAGAATCATTTCATGTCAAGTTTAGTGAACTCATTGAGGATGAACCAAATACTAATGATGATGATAATGAAATAATTGAAGTAAGTCATATAGAGAAATTTGAGAATCCAATAGGTAATATTGTCATTGACCTTAGGATTGATCCCCTTGAACCTAAGGTTGAAGATGAAGAAGTAGGAGGAGATACCTCAAATTTACCGGATTCATATAAGTATCGGAAACATCATCCTAAAGAATTAATATTAGGTGAAACTAGTCAAGGTATAATGACTAGGAGGAAATTTAATGAAAATGCATTCATTTCACAAGTTGAGCCTAAAAATATAAAAGAGGCAACTAATGATGAAGATTGGGTATTAGCCATGCAAGAAGAACTAAAACAATTTGAAAGGAGTGATGTTTGGGAATTAGTAGCTAAACCTAGTGATCATCCTATAATTAGCACTGAATGGGTATTTAGAAACAAAATAGATGATAAAAGAAATATCACTAGAAACAAGGCTAGGTTAGTAGCTCAAGGATATAGGCAAGAGGAAGGCATATACTATGATGAGACCTTTAGCCCTGTAGCTAGGTTATGAGCTATTAGGATGCTATTAGCATATGCATGTTATAAGGATTTCAAACTATATCAAATGGATGTGAAATCCGCATTCTTGAATGGAATAATTCAAGAAGAGGTGTATGTAGCTCAACCACTGAGGTTTGAAAATCATGATTATCCAAATCATGTATTTAAACTCAAAAAGGCCATTTATGGACTTAAACAAGCTCCTAGGGCATGGTATGAAAGATTAAATAACTTCCTACTTGAGAACAAGTTTTCAAGAGGAAACGTCGACACTACTCTTTTTATTAAAGAACAAGGAAACCATCAATTGCTTGTTCAAATTTATGTGGATGATATTATATTTGGTGCTACTAGTGATTCTCTTTGTGAGCATTTTGCTAAATTAATGGAAGGAGAATTTGAGATGAGCATGATGGGTGAACTCAACTACTTTCTTGGTCTTCAAATCAAGCAAACTCAAGATGGAGTGTACATATCTCAAACAAAATATACAAAGGATTTACTCAAGAAATACAAGTTTGAGGATGGAAGAAGTGTGAGCACACCAATGAGTACAAGTACAAAGCTTGACAAAGATAAAAAGGAAAGCCGGTTGAGGTAACCAAATATAGGAGTACGATTGGTAGTTTACTTTATTTAACCGCTAGTAGACCGGATATTTTGCATGCTGTGTGTTTATGTGCTAGATTTCAAAGTATGCCTAAGGAATCGCATCTAGTTGCCATTAAACGTATCTTTAGGTATTTGAAAGGAACCTTGAACTTTGGATTGTTTTATCCCAAAAATAGTTGTTTTGATTTAAGAAGGTATAGTTACTCTGACTATGCCGGAAATCTTGTTGATAGAAAAAGCACCTCCAGGACATTCCAATTCCTTGGAGATTGCTTGGTTTCTTGGTTCTCCAAGAAACAAAATAGTGTGTCACTTTCAACGGCGAATATGTATCGGCCGCTTCATGTTGTGCACAACTACTTTGGATGATCAACACCTTAAGTGATTACAATGTTAAGTTTGATAAAGTCTCCATCTTATGTGACAACACTTCAGCCATAAGTATAGCATAAAATCCAGTTCACCATAGTAGGATAAAGCATATAGAAGTGAGGCATCACTTCATAAGGGATTGCATTAAAAAAAGATTAGTATGCGTTGAATTTCTTCCAACCAATGACCAACTAGCGGATATCTTTACTAAATCTCTTCCCACTGAGACATTCGAATCAATTAGAGCAAGATTAGGGATGATAAACATTGGTTAGAAGGTAAAAAGAGTCAAAAGGCTGATTTCAGAAGACATCGATCGATCAATGTGGTAGTCTGAGAGACTGATATAAAAAAGGACACCAATGGATCTATGTCTAGGACATTGATCGATCGAAGTCCCAGACATCGATCAATCGATGTCAGCGGGACAAGGTTATTAAAACCTGCAACTCCTTTCCTATTCTTCACTTTCCTCTCTTCCAAACGAAATCCCTAATTTCCCTTTGATCAAAACACTAAGAATCTCTCTTCTACACTCAAAAATCTTGCCAAAGTCTCCATTTGTTCTACAAATCCAACCTTATTTTCAAAAATCTCATCATTTTCATCTCTATTTTCTACAAAATCCGAACCCTAACTCTTTAATGGCACCAAGAACGAAAAAGCCAGCAAAAAGACAAAGAACCTCGGAGGAAGAAGCAAGTGAGCCACAACAATCACATCCTCAAGTGCCAACAGGGTCTAGGACGCATGGGTTGAGGAAGAAGGCCATTTCCTCTCATGAAGCCATGTTGAGTGAGACAAGAGGGAGGCTCACTCTAAACAACTTTCCATGGCTCAAATACGGGGAATACACAAATGCTTTGAAAGAGCCTACGGGCACAAGTAAATTTGCCTATATTTCCCTAAGAGCTTAATTGCTATTTATTGAATGCGAAAACAAGAAGAGGTCTACCATCCCATTTAATTTGCTCAAAATTGAGGACATTTTGAGCAATGAGGAATTAAAACCAATCATTGATTGATTTGATAATAAAAAATGGAGACCTGTTTGGGAGGTCTCTCAATGACCAATATGTCTACCCGATACACTAGAATGTTTTATGTCAATATGTGGGTAGACTACAGAAATAGAGTGACTTATGCTTTAAATTCAATAATAGAGGGTCAGTTGTTGATGTTTCCTTCTAAGACCATCAATGAATTGCTTGAAGTTCCTGATGAGGGTTGGAAAGACTTTGACCCCTAGAGGTGGGATACCTATAAGTACCAAATCTCTGAAGATGAGGTCAAAACATTTTTTGGATTTCACCCCACCAAAAACACAAATGACATGCCTTTGGTGTATAGAGTCTTGCTAGCCATTGTCACTTTTTGTGTCAATGGTGAGTCAGCTAAACTTCCGAGCAATCTAGATTTTTACATTGCTTACTGTATTGCTATGAGGGAGAATGTAAATTTTGGGGAGATTGTGTTTGCCAATATGATGGAAGCTGTAACAAAGAAATCCAAAGCACTTCCATATATAAATCTCATCTATAGATTGCTTAAGAAGGCTAATGTAGAGTTGGATGACGAGTACACGGAGCAGATATCCAACAAACATTACTATACTAAGGCAAATATCCAACAAATTCATAAGTCCAGGAAAGAGGCGCAAAGACGGGGTGGATAACAAGAACAAGAAGAGGAAGAACCTGAAGATCCCATTCCTCCACCATCACCCACTGAACCTCCCACGGAACCCTCGTCTCACCCTTCACCACAACCGCCCCCACAACCAAGCTCCACCTCCTAAACGGACAAAGGAAAAGCCCCAATAGAAGAAGCTAGTGACTCAGAGGAGGAATTCAACGTAGAAGCTGAGATTCAAGACCTACATCACACTCTTGGTCAATGGGGGGAAGATCTAACCAAGGAGGCCGTACGCATAGATGATCTAGAGAGGGACTATAAGAACCTCCAGGACCGGGTCCAAACGTTAGAGACGAAAGTTGATACTCAGGTCAAGAATTTAGATTCGGAGCTGACCGTTCAAAAGACCAAGTACCAAAAGTTGAAGACCAAGCTCAAGGGGGCTCTCTCTGTTTATGCTTCTCTTCCGATGAAGAGTAGTTACTATATGGTTTCCCATTCCCCCGTAGCTATAGGAATAGCTTAGAAGTTGAGATTACTCTTATATCTCATGAACTTCTTATTTGCTCATTGATATTTCAATTCTTTATTTTTGTGTCTCTTATTTTTTTTGATGTTTTCAAAAAGGGGGAGAAGTTGGTGTTGATGGTGTCTTGATATGTCTTGATATGTTGGTATTGATGGTTGATGTTAATGGTGTCTTGATATGTCTTGATATGTTGGTATTGATGGTTGGTGTTGATGGTGTTTTGATATGTCTAGATATGTTGGTTAAAGTTGTCTTCTTGATATGTTGGTATGGTTTTGGTTGTTGCCTTGATATGTTAGTATGTCATGGTTTAGTTTGTTGATGGCTTAAGCCTTGTTGTTTTACATAACATAGCTTGGTTTGAGAAGTTGGATTTGGCATTACATGGCATGAAGTTTCTTGATCTTGACCTTAAATGCTTGTGTAAAGTCATTGTTACTTGGTATGCTATCTCACATATTGAAAAGATGAAAATATGAAATGTGGTGCATGGGTTGAGGGGGAGCATTTTGATATTGACATCATATTTGTTGATTTTGGGTAGATTACATGTTAAGGGGGAGTTTTTTTGATGTGTTCATATGATGAGGGAGCATGAACTAAGGAGGAGTTATAAAATATCAAGTTTAGATGTAAATGTATCAAGTAAAAACATCTTTTGAATCATGGTTTTCAAATCATCAAAAAGAGAGAGATTTTTAAGATATAAATTGTTTTGATGATGAAAAGATGTTTTAAATAAGTTAAATTTATGCTTGAGACTTGATGCAAGATGAGAAAATTACACTATGTCAAAAATGGTTGAGATTGGAACTCACTGTCCAACATCGATCTCTCAGATTGGGGACATCGATCGATCGATGTACTTCAGCCTCTGGCTTCGATCGATTGATGTCAGGCAGAAACCTTTCTGTCCAACATCAATCTCTCAACCTGGGGACATCGATCGATCGATGTCACTTCAGCCTCTCCCCAGGGAGACTTTGATCGATCGATGTCAGGTAGAATACTTTTTGTCCAACATCGATCTCTCAGTCCAGGGGACATCGATCGATCGAAGTGACATCTGTCTCTCCCAGGGAGACTTCGATCAATCGATGTCAGTAGTTTCAAAAAATACAAAGTTTCTGGAGGACATCGATCTCTCACCCCAGGCACTTCGATCGATCGATGTCCCCCAGAATTCAAAATTTTTTGAACGTTGAAACAAAATCCAAGGGAGATTCATGGTGTTTTCTCTATCCAATCTTGCTCAAATTTCTTGTAGACTTTACTCCAAAATATTACATGATTCCTTGACTATTGTATCCATGTCTAAGCAATCCTAGGTTGGCTATTGAGGATCAAATCACTCCATAGGGTGGCTAAAGACTATTTGGACATTATCTTGACATTTGGTGTAGTTGAAGACATGGCGGAGGCCTTGAAAACGTGGTGAACTTCAGCTATAAATGGGAGAAGCTTGGATGAGGAAAATACACACTTTCACCATCATCTAGCTTCATTATTCATTGTTGTATAGTTCTCTCACATTTGTAACATTACTTAAAGCTTGTTAAGCTTTTCGTTGCTCTTCACTGTTGTATATTGAAAGATAGAGAGTCTAGCACAAGAGGAACCATAAATATTTGATCTCTTAGACTAGTGAGAAAGTGTGAACCTTACTATTTCCTTAAACCCACTATGAGAAAGTTCTTGAGGGAACTTTGTTGAAGTTGTGAGGTAGCAAGAAGTTGTTCTTGCTAAGAGCTGTAGTTGCTGTAGTTGCACAAGTGTATTTTGTGCAAGAAGTTGCTGTTGTTGTTGCTTACACTAAGGTGTTAGTGTAAGTGTTGTTGTGGTTGTTCTTATTGTCTCTAATAAGAAGAGTAGTCGAAAATCCACTTTGGCAACAAAGTGGTAGTGGAGTAGAATCATTTACGATTCGAACCACTCTATATCCGGTGCATTCATTCATTGCTTCTCACCTCCCATTCTTGCTTTGATTTTGAATTTCTTTTGAGTTGATCCAAACAAGAAAATTCTGCAAAAGGTACCAAACACTCTATTCACCCCCCTCTAGAGTGTGTTTCGGACCTAACATCCACCACTGTCACACAGTGTTCAATCCTTCTCTTACATTGTACAAAGTGCTATATGTCCCATCCTTTACTTTTAATCTAATATCACTCAGTCAGCTTACTCTTGCTGGGAGCATTGACTTATCATTTCATTCCAACATGTGTTACATTCAGGACCATATGAACAAGATGATGATTGGTTCAACTAAGGTTTTCCAAGGCCTATATCATTTAATTGATCAATCCGAGCATAATGCCTCTTCAGTTAGTTCTTGGCAAGCACTTGCAGCCTCTTCTTCCTCCTCAGACTCCTTTCTTTGGCATTCCAAACTTGGCCATCAGGCTTCATCCAGAATACAAGAGATTAGCTGATTAGACCCTGTGGTAGATGCCAGTTTTAATTTTCATTCTTCTACTGTATGCCCTTTGGCCAGACAAAAACGTTTACCCTTCCCTATATCTCATTCTGTAACTCATTCACCTTTTTCTCTTGTTCACATAGATATTTGGGGGCCATACAAACACCCAACCATGTATCAGCTGTTATGAAAAAGTATCTGAATGATTTACAAATGCATGATTTAAATAGTACAAGTTTACGAAATGCATGAAAAAATTATTATTTGACTCGTTTTGTGATATACATGCCTCATATGCTTTATATATATTGTTGCCGTACTAACAAGCCATGAAGCGTTAAAGCTTACATTTTGACTTCTTTGACACCTACTCACCAGTGACTAGGATCACTTCCATAAGGATGCTAGTGGCTATTGCTACAGTCTATGATTTAGAAATCCATCAAATGGATGTGAAGACTGCCTTTCTGAATGGTGATTAGAGGAAGAAATTTATATGGAACAACCCGAAGGGTTCGTCGTTCCAGGACAAGAAAAGAAAGTGT
Organism: Eustoma russellianum; assembly: GCA_036186865.1. Classification (NCBI taxonomy): domain Eukaryota; kingdom Viridiplantae; phylum Streptophyta; class Magnoliopsida; order Gentianales; family Gentianaceae; genus Eustoma; species Eustoma russellianum. Next base: position 10,489,449 of record AP025057.1, read on the forward strand.
GTAGACTTGTTAAGTCTCTATACGGACTTAAACGAGCACCCAAGCAATGTCATTTAAAGTTTGATTAGGTAATGATGTCAAACAGCTTCGGGATCAACGAGTGTGACAAGTGTGTATACATCAAGAGCACACCAAGTGCTTATGTGATAGTATGTCTCTATGTAGACGACATGCTAATCATGGGCAGTACTCGTGACATCATCTTGAATACGAAGAAAACGTTAACATGAAATTTTGATATGAAGGACATGGGTGTTGCCAATGTTATTCTAGGAATTAAAATTTCTCGGATGACTGATGGTCTTGTTATGTCGCAAACTCATTATATTGAATCTGTTCTCAAACGATTCAATATGTTTGAAACAAACCAATAAAGACCCCACTTGACTTAAGTATACACTTAAGGAAAAACCGAGGCTAACCTGTAGCTCAATTAAAATACTCGCAGGTAATCGGGAGTCTGATGTACATAACAAATTGTACAAGATCAGACTTAGCTTGTTCAGTAAACAAATTGAGCAGGTTTACCAGTAATCCAAGTGATGATCATTGGAAAGCTCTAAATAGAGTGATGAGGTATCTGAAATACACAATAAACCTTGGATTACATTACACGAGATATCTAGCAGTATTAGAAGGATATTGCGATGCAAATTGGATATCAGACAGTAAGGACTCGAAGTCCACCAGTGGATACTTATCACTGTTGGTGGTGCTGTTGTGTCGTGGAAATCCACGAAACAAACATGCATAGCTCGGTCCACTATGGAAGCTGAGTTTATAGCACTGGATAAACCTGGGGAAGAGGCTGAATGGCTTCGAAATTTCCTAGAAGATGTTCCATGCTGGCCTAAGCCAATCGCTCCTATTAGCATGCACTGTGATAGTCAGTCAGCTATAGGACGTGCTCAAAGCAGCATCTACAATGGTAAGTCACGACACATACGTCAGAGACATAACACCATTAAACAGTTGATCTCCAATGGCGTGATTTCCATTGATTACATAAAATCAATGGAAAATCTTGCGGACCCGCTTACAAAAGGCTTGCCTAGAGATCGGATGTCAATTTTGACAAACGGAATGGGACTAAAGCCTATAATGCAAGAATCTTTGTAATGGTAACCCAACCTTGTTGACTGGAGATCCCAGAATCTTGGTTCAATGGGACAACTAAGTTATGAAGTTTGAGTTTAGCACTTACTCATTCTGTCACATAAAAGTGTTGTCTGCAGAGAATATTTAGGGTAAGCTAAAGCTTTCAATGATGTCCTATATCTTGATACATCAAGTGGAGTATGGAAGAATACTCTTGATAGGAATCACCTATGTAAGTTGAAGTGGGTCCGCTTCTATGAAAAGTCTGGGAGGCAAGATTTCTCTAAAACACTTTCTGAAACTAGTTTGTTCATGGCCAAAACGAGCACAACCATGAGAACCAAAAGGGTGTTAAAGAAAATGTTGTGTGAGTATTGTTGTCTAGGTTCACAACAAAGGCTGACTGGTTCAAGACATCAAGTCACTAATTAGCCGAGTGAATCCGATGGTACATCACTATGAAAGGTTCAAAGCAGAAGCTACCTCTTCTGATGCAATATTTTCTTGTCTGAATTCTCCTTAGAGTCTGCATCTGTATTTGCATTAATTTCCGTTCATGTGGAGGATTGTTGGAGAATTAAAAGTTTGTGCTTTAGCCCATTAAGGAAAGTTGCATAACTTGGTTTAGCAACATATTTTGAACTTAATTATGATTAGTTTTTGTTAATGAAAATCGAAAACTAATGGGTCCTTAATTATCTACGTAACGAGTAGTTAATTTTAGGCTTTGGAATCACTCAATTACGATACCGGGTGAATGAGAAATTAATGCTCAAAGTGGATGGAAAACATGGTTAATGGGTGATGTGTTCTATTCTTAGGAGGCCACATCACCCTTATGGAGGAATACCACATTGGATATTTGGACATGTTTAGCCACCTTATAAATGGCTAGAATGGACACTTTAGATGTGCCCTTGGGGCATGAGAAGTTTTTGACCGGAGGGAAGACCTAAAAAGTGCCACACGCGCGCGCGCACCGCCGCCGCCCGCCCGTCCGGCCGGCCGGCTCGGGCTCGTGGCTCGTGTGCTCGTGGGACGGGCTGGTTCCTATCTTTTTGGAGAAAATTTATTTGGGCTTTTGGATTAATTTTTTTTGTAAATAGTTAAAAGGCTTCGGGCCTAGCTGCGCAGCGGCCCAAATGCTCTCCTATGTGCGTGGTCGTGCGCGGTCTGGTCAACGGATAAATGCGTTCTAAACGCGTTTCAATTGTTCGGTTATGGTTTAAATTGAACGGGTATATTTTAAATGGTCTCCTCCAGTGTGTGATAAGATCAAACGGTTTTGATCTAACGGTGACGGAAAGGCAGCTTTGATCCAACGGCTGAAATTCGAACTGTCCTAACCGCCCAACCGAATGTGGTTTTCATCTAACGCTCCAGGTTTAATCCTGTGAATCGGTTTTTCATCTAACGGCTGTAATTTAAATCTTCCAAAACCGACAGAAGGTTTTTATCTGACGGCTAGTGTCAATCTATGGTTATGATCCGACGGTCACGATTCCTTCTGCGAAAACCGATTTCCAACCGATCCCTTTATATAAACAAAGGATGGGTGTGCAATCAAAGCACACACTCATCTTCTGAGTTTTGCGTTTTCCTCATAATTTCTGCATCACGTCCAAGAGAAGTCAGGACACTCGAAGGTTCGTTGTAGTTCAAGTTCAGCAGTGCCGCTCAACTGAACAGGTACCCGTTGTATCCTGGGAGACGGTTGCTAACGCCAGTTAGGCACAGTATACCGGAGCAATACGTCTTAAGGACAGAGTCCTCGACTCGTCCCGGGTTTGATTTACTGTTTACACTCTGTACGATTGCGCCTTGGTACAGGATTGATGGTTTTCAACACAAAGCGCACACACATATATATATATGGACACATATATGCATAGCTTCCTCATCTATGAACTCAGACAATGAAAAGAAACTGAATTTCAAATTAAAAGTTTAGGTTCATGTACTATTGCATGTTAACATAATGTCGACATGCAAGAGCGCTAATGTGGAATTTGATTATCCAAAACAATGAGAATACATACGATGCCTGAGTTTAATGACTAAAATTATTTAGTCATTTTGAATTACGATCAAGTTATTTTTTATTGTTTCCGAATCTAATAATTATTCATATCTTATAAGGTAAATATTGTTGGAAGAAAGCACATAAAAGTAATTTAGAAAGTGCAACCAAATTTATAGAAAAATATGTAAGAAGCTTGATTGGAGGATGAAGTAAAAACATCGATTGTATGAGTAAGATGGTACTCTGAATTTTGAACTATGAGGTGACCTAACATTTGCTCAGTGATACCAAACGTTCGGTGATGAACTCTGAGTGCGGTATCTGAGCTTGGTCTAATTTTGAAGTTTTTGTCTAGTGCTACACCAAATGTTTTGTCTATAGTTCGATGACGGGTTTTGAGTTGCAACCTTTGAAAATTTCGAATTCAACATTCAGCAAAAATGACCGAATGTTCTGTCGACTCAGATAGCAAAAATTCTATTGTCTTTTGATAAAATGATACAACCCTTGTAACGTGGGACACCTTCTTTCAATCTTCAACGATTACAAACAAATTTTGGAAGTTATATTGTGCCAAGAGGTGTCAAATTAACTTTTTTCTTGTGAATTGAGGTCAATAAATACAAGGATCAAAAGATTTTGAACAAATAGTTTTTGATATACTTTGAAACTATCATGGAAACATCCTTTTGAGTCATTCGTAAAAACTTGCAGAGCTTCTCCATTGTCTTTCTTTCTTACTATTGTGTTAGATATTTCAAATAGAAAGTTCAATCTTTCTCGTGTCGAGAAAACGAAAGAAAGGAATCGTTATATTCCGGTAAGCATTTGTTGTGTAGTCTACCTTGCTCATTGGTAGAGACAAAATCGCAATCAAGGACGATGTAACATTTGTTACGTCTCGGTTATTCACTCTTTTGGTTTATCTTTTCTTTCTGTTTGATTATCATATCTTGGAATTCTTTCTACAATCTTCTATTTTTAAAAAGAAGTTTGCCGAAACTTGAAAATATTTTTATGATGTCTTCTTTCAGTTTCTATATATTTCAACTTAGTTATGTCATGATTTCATCATGATCTATCATCTTCCAAGTCTTGTAAACCTAAATTTTCAATAATGTATAAACAAATTTTTGTTTGATATGGCTACCAAACAACCCATGGTTTCTAATATGTCCAAGTTGTGTTAGGTCCATACACACTCTAGAGGAGGGGTGAATAGAGTGTTGGGTAATTTTGCAGAATTTTCTTGTGCGGCTCAACTCAAATGGAATTCAAAATTAAAACAAGAATGGGAGATGAGAGACAATGACACCGGATGTAGAGTGGTTTGAATCGTAAATGATTCTACTCCACTACCACTTTGTTGTCAAAGTGGATTTTCAAAAACTACTCTTCTTACTAGAGCTAATAAGAACAACCACATCAATACTTACACTAACAACTTAGTGTAAGCAACCACACCAACTTCTTGCACAAAATACTCTTGTGTAACAACAATAACTACAGCTCTAAGCAAGAACAACTTCTACCCTCACAACTTCAACAAAGTTCTCTTCAAGAACTTTCTCATAGTGGGTTTAAAAGAAGTAATGGGGTTCACACTTTTTCACTAGTCTAAACACAAGCAAGAGATCAAATATTTATGGTTCTCTTGTGTTAGACTCGTTATCTCTCAATATACAACAATGAAGAACAAAGAAAGGCTTAACAAGCTTTAAGCACTTATATACATATGAGAGAATATACATAATGAAGAATGAAGTTTGATGATGATGAAAGTGTATATTTGCCTCATCTAAGCTTCATCCATTTATAGGAGGTGTTCACCACGTTTTGAACCTCCACCATGTCTTCAAATCCATCAAATGTCAAGATAATGTCCATTTAGTCTTTAGTCACCCTATAGAGTGATTTGATCCTCAATACCCAACCTAGAATAACTTAGACATGTATATAATAGTCAAGGAAGCACGTGTGAGGTTAGAGTAAAGTCCAAAGAAATTTGATCAAGATTGGAAAGAGAAAACATCATGAATCTCCCTTCGATTTTGTTCCAACGTTCATAAAAATTTGAATTCTTGGGGACATCGATCGATCGAAGTACCTGGGGTGAGATCGATGTTCTCTAGAGAGTTTCCAGTTTTGAAGCTGCTTGACATCGATCGATCAAAGTCTCTCCTAGAAAGACTGATGTGACATCAATCGATCGATGTCCCCTGGACTGAGACATCGATGTTGGACAGAAACTTTCTGGCCTGACATCGATCGATCATAGTCTCTCTTGGAGAGACTGAAGTGACATCGATCGATCGATGTCCCCTGGACTAAGAGATCGATGTTGGACAGAAACTTTCTGGCCTGACATCGATCGATCGAAGTCTCTCTTGGAGTGACTGAAGTGACATCGATCGACCGATGTCCTCAGTTTGAGAGATCGATGTCCTCCAGAAACTTCTCAAACTTAAATAACTTTAACATAGATCGATCGAAGTCTCTTTTTGAGAGACTGATGTGACATAGACCGATCTATGTGAGAGATCTATGTCCCATAATGTGTTTTTCTCATCTTTGCTACAAATTTCAAGTGCGACGTTCCTTTTTAACTTCTTCAAAACACCTTTTTATATCATCAAAACATTTTATATCTCAACAACCTCCTCCTTTTTGATGATTTCAAAACCAAAACTTTAATGGTGTTTTTAATTGAAAAACTTGCATCTGAGCTAGCTAATTATTTCAATTTTGACATTTTAAACTTCCCCTTATTTCATGCTTCCCCATGACGTATGCAAACTATCCATAACTCCCCCTCAACATGTAATTTTCCCAAAAACAATAAGTATGATGACAATGTCAAAATGCTCCTCCTCAATCAAATCTCCTCCTCAACCAAATCATGCATCAAATTCTATATTCTCAAATTTTCAACATGTGTACCAAAGTTTTAATCAAGCAAGCATACTGTTTTCAATATTATAATCTCATACCAATACTAAGTCATGTAATACTCAACATTCCAAATATGTGCATACCAATGTCATTAGCAACTTCAATAACCAAAACAACCATTAGCAACTTCAATAACCAAGACAACCGTATGCATTCATTAGCAACTTCAACCATTAGCAACTTCAATAACCAAGACAACCATATGCATAATTATTAGCAACAATGCTAATAACATCAATAGCAATGCCACTATCAATCCCAAACAGTAATCCAAAAGGAATGCCACTATCAATCCAAAATGGTAATCCCAAATACCAACTTCTCCCCATTTTTGAAAGCATCAAAAAATAGCAAGACCAAGAAAATGAAGGATAAATAAAAATATCATTAATAGAATACGAAGTTTGAGATACACAATGAAACTCAACTTCTAAACCATATCCTACAGCTACGAGGGAAATAGGGAAGAACTAGGAGCTCTATTCTTCATTGAAAGAGAATGCTAAGCCAGAAACACACGCCTTGAGTTTCGCTTTGAGCTTGTATTTCTTTTCGATTCTTGAAACTCGCTTCTTGAGGCTTGTATTTTCCTTTTCAAGATCGTCAATCCTAATTTGATCTTTGGTGAGATCTTCGCCCTATTGATCTAAAATAAAATGAAGCTCTTTAACTTCATCTTCGGCATTAAAGGTATCTCGGATCTACTACCTTCCTCCATTGGAGCTTTTTCACTCTAGAAGTAGGGCTTTGAGGTTGAGGTTCAGTGGGGGGATCGTATTGAGAAAAAGGGTTTGAGTGATTTACAAATGCATAATTTAAATGCTACGTGCTTACAAAATGCATGAATGAATTATTACTTGACACATTTATGTGATAAACATGCTTTATATGCTTATATATATTGTTGTCGTACTAACAAGCCATGAACCATTATAGATTACATCATATGGCAAATATTTGTTATCTTTGTACTATTTTCAGGTGCCATAATTAATGAACTAAACTAGTTCATTAAATAGAGTACTTAAGTTAATGAACTAACTAGTTCATTAAATGAAGACATATTTGGAGAAAGCTATATGGCAACAAATTTGAAAATGGAAAGTCTTCTCTTCATTTCATCTCAAACGCCTAATATATACATATTACATGTATCCATATTTTTTTAAAAAGGCACTATACACATATATTCTGACGTACCACCGACACGTCACATATATATAAACGTACGTCAACGTCACACTACTATATACACCTCATATTTATGAGTATATTTAGGTCTTATATCATATGATATAAGTCATGGTGACGTCAAAATTATAACAATATGTTGCAAGGTCATAAACCGAAAATTGTTGTATCGGATGACTACCGAAACTTCACCGACATGTCACGTACTTGCCATATAAAGATGGCCATATATACATCAAAATACTTCAAAGTTTCGTGGCTCCCATGTTACAATCATCCACTAATTCATACCATTGACAAAGCTTGCCAAAATGAAATTTTAGCACGTGTGCAGCCTCTCTACATGCCTACTACATCCATATTGGAGCCAAGGTGGAGCTTATTTAGCACTTTAATTGGTTGAAAATAAGCCACACATGATTGGTGACATTGAAGAGGGCAACACAGAAGGAAACGATTCAAAATACAACACATGATGAAATTTCAACACATGTTGTTTGTTATGGCAGAATTTTGGTGCATTTTTATCTTCAATTTATTCCAAAATTGAAGGGGATTAATGTGTAATTGTATGATAATTATTTGACTAGAATTTGAGCACATGTTTTCTAATTTTTTGAAGAATTTACAGCTCATTTAAAGGTTGCCAAGGTGGACCAATCAACACGTGGCAACTAGGCACGGATAAATCATCCTTCCAATCATATTGCACCAAGTAAGCAAGATTGTGTCATATTCTACACAAGGCAATCTTCCAAGGACATTAAATACAATTCTCAAGGTAGGAAGAAAGCCTTAGGGGGCGGCCAAAGGGAGGTAAAAAGGGAAGATAGTGCAAGACAAGGCCAAGCAACAATTTATATTCTCTCAAGTGCAAAAAGCTAGACTACTCTATTCTTCTTCCTTTCTTTCTTCTTCTTCTTCTTAGTCTCAAACCTATCATTCATATATTCCAAATATTATAGGCTTTGAATATACCACCTATACACGTTCATTATTTGTAAAAGATTGATCATTGTGTGATCAAACCTTCATTCAATCGGTGGTGGTGTTCGTGATTGATTTGCTTGATTGTTATGATTGTAAAAGGTGGAGTTGCTGTTTAACTCCAGTCACCCTTGTGTTAAGGTGTTTGTTGTGTTTAGTGATAACCATGGAAGGTGTCCTCGAAGACTGGAGTAGGTTGTTTTAACCAAACCAGTATAAATTCTCGGTGTTCTTACTTTTTAACACTTTACTTTCACTTTTCAGTTTTCTGCATCGAATTCATTGCAATGGTAAAAATAGTAAACGATTTTCAAAATTCATAAACTTTTGCAGAAACATAGCCACACGCCTAGTTTTCATTTAGCGCAAGTTTCACCTCATTTGAATAAGTATAAGTCAATCAAACGTTAATAGTTCTGAGACTAGTGCAATCTGATTTTTAGATTTTCAAAGGTTGATAACATCAACGTGGTTGACATACTTCGCAATGGAATTTTCAAAACAGGTTTCCACCCATTAAAATATACATCTTGAGGGTCTTATCATAAAATTTTCAGACCATTTAGAGTTACCATTTAATAGGAATAAAATTTTTAATTCGGAGTACAGTTTCTGACAGATTTGCGCAATCTAACTAAAAATGTATTTTCAAGGGGTTAGACTTGGAGTTGTAACTTGAAATTTTCGTGGGTTAATAATAACATCTGAGAGTCCAAATTCACCAAATTTTATAATTTTTGGAGATGTACAACTAGGTCATTTAAATAATTTAAATCAGGATCTGAAAACAGAAAGTGTTGTCAGAAATGAGTAGTTTGGGTCAAAATGTTTTAAAAACCAAATTTTCCGCACTCACTATACCACACTACCCACCTACCCCTCTTCTAGTGGTTATATACAGGTCCTACAGCTCGGTGGGATGTGTTGGAGATATTGGATCTTCAGCAGGGAAGTTTTTAGCTTCTTCCTCTTCGAGTTAGTTTTGATCTTTCGTCTTTGGTATTCCTTTCAGGATTTATGAATTTGTTGGATATTGGCTTTTGTGTAATAGTCTCTAGAGGCTATCTTTTCACCATACTCCTCATTCGACTCCACATTACACTTTATTAGCAATCTATAAATGAGATTGCTATAAGGTAATGCTTTTGATTTTTTCGTTACCGCCTCCAACAGATTTGTAAACACAATCTTCCCAAAATTTAATTGCTCCCTCATGGCTATACGATAAGCAATATAAAAGTCTACATTACTTGGTAGTTTGGCCGACTTACCATTGACACAAAAGGTGACAATGGCAAGCAAAACTCGATACACTAAAGGCATATCATCTGTGTTTCGGGTGGGGTGGAAGCCAAGGAAGGTCATAACTTCATCATCAGACACTTTATACTCATAATTGTCCCACTTCCAAGGATTAAAATCGTCTAGACCCTCATTAGGAACACCAAGAAGGTCATTTATGGTTTACAAATCAAATGAAACAAGTTGAACTTCTATAACCGAATTTAACAAAAAGGGCATTCCATTTAGGTACTCTACCCACATGTTAGCATAAAACAATCGTGTATATCGAGTGGACATATAACTCATGTCCGATACATCCCAAACAAGTCTCCATTTTTGATCATCAAACCAATTGATGATCGGTCTCAATTCCTCATTGCTCAAAATATCTTCAATTTTGAGAAATTTCAATGTAATGGTGGACCTTTTATGGTATTCCCATTCATTAAGTAAATTTTGAGCTCTAAGGGAGATGTGCATAAATTTACCTCGATCCACTGGATCGGTTAGAGCATCCTCATACTCTACGGACTTGAGCCATGGAAATTTGTTTACCACAAGTCTCTTCCTCGCCTCATCCAACATAGCATCTTGAGGTTGTTCTGCTGCATTCTTTAGTCCTTTTGTTCTAGAACCAGTTGGGACTTGAGATTGTTTGTAGGACCTGCAAGGCACCACTAGAAGGGGGGTTGAATAGTGGGTGCGGAAAATTTGGTTTTTAAAATTGCTTTAACCAAAAATCCAACTTCTGAAAACAGTTTTAAAAATTTCTTTTGGGAAGTTAGTCAAATACGTTCAAAGTCTCAACCTTTGCAAGCCTGAAAATCAGACTACACTAGTCTCAGAACTTTTGACGTTTGGATGACTTATACTTGTCCAAAAGGGTTGAAACTTGCGCCAAAGGAACCTTAAAACTTGTGGCTATGTTTCTAGAAAGTTTGGTAATTTTTAAAGTTTTTTTTTGCTATTTTTAAGAACGTGATGAAAATGATGCACTATGCTGGAAACTGAAAGTAAGTGCTGAAAGTAGAGAACACAAGGAATTTTATACTGGTTCGGTTAAAACAACCTACTCCAGTCTTCGACGGCAACTTCCTCGGTTATCACTAATCACAAAACAACAAACAACACCTTAGCACACAGGGTTGATGGAGTTACACACCAACTCCAACCCTTTACAAACCTTGTAAGCGATTACAATGATCACAACACACACCACCGAGCGAATGCAAGATTGATCACACCTTGATCAATCTTTTACAACAATATAGAGTATATGGTGGTATAGATGAAGCCTATTCAAGATGTATGAATATGAATACAATAGGCTTTAAGAGAGAAGAAAGAAAGAAGTGTAGAAGGAGAAGGAGATGAATGCGTTTTTGCTCTTGGAATTGTAAGCCTTGTCTTGTGTTTTTTTGTTCTCCTTCTTCTCTTTTTATCGACATTGGCCGCCCCCTATACCTTCTCTTCCTCTTGAAAATTTTCTTTTAAGTCCTTGGAAGAATATCTTGCATCATTGTGACATCCACTTGCTTACTTGGCAACTCCTCATTGGATGATCATTAAACCTTTGCTTACTTGGCACTCATTGATTGGATGAAATTTGTCATCATTTGATGACTAGATAATCTGAAAAATATCACTTAAAACATGTGCCAATTAGCCATAAAAATGTTGCCATAAGTCTCATATTAAATTCCATAAAATTTACAAGACAAAATAATCACCATTAAGCTCATGAAAATCGGCCACTTGATTATTCCACATGCTGAAATTTTCAGCATGTGCACTATCCAAAATACATTCAAATTGTTTCCATGTTGGTATAGATTATTCCCTTGAAAATGAAAAATAAAATATGCCTAATTTCAAGACAAGAATTCGGCCATATACATTCCAACACATGCTGAAATTTTCAACATGTGTGATATTTCAAAATATCATCACATTATTTCCACAATATTTTTAAAACATTGCCGTTTTATTCTTTCAATCAATCCATATAATTCAAAGAAGTAAATATGGCACAATTAATCTCAAAAATTCGGCCAACTCAATGCACACATGCTGAAATTTTCAGCATGCGTTACAAATGTGACATAGTTTGAAATATTACCTTGTGTAGCTCCTTTCTTTATGTCACCAACCTTGTATACTTCATTCTTGGCCAATCAAGATGCCAACAAAGCTCCAAATATGCTCCAACAAGGCTGAAATAGGCGTGTGCTATAGCTTGTACATGTGCTGAATTTTATTTTTGCAAACTTTGTAAAATAGTGCACAATAATTATACACATATGGTATATTCCAATCAGCCCTTAATTGATTTTTCTAGAATGCTTTAGAATGTATAGAGTATGTAAAAGTGTCTAGATACATGTTATATGTCATGCCAAAATGTTCCATGTGTCGTGTTCGTAGAAAACCGAATTTTCGACTTTTGTCGATTGCGCGATTTTTCTCCGATTGAATTCAAACTTTTTGCACATGTTATATATATTATGTCGCACATAAAATACATATCAGCTCTAATGGCTGAAGTAAGTGGCGCCCCATGTGCATAAAAAGTTGAATTTGAAATCTCCACAATTTGGCCTTAATTGGGGGTGATTTGTGTGTGCCAACATGGAATGATTTCATGGATGAATATAACACATAGACCACGAAAGGTCTGGTCATTTTTGAAGTGTACGGGCTAACCATCTATATATGGCAAGCACGTGACACGTTGGCGAAGTTTCGGTATTCATCCTATACGACAATTTTTGGTTTAGAACCTTGTAACGTGTTGTAATAATTTTGTCATCACCATGACTTATATCATATGATATAAGTCCTGAATATACTCATAAATATGATGTAAATATAGTGGTGTGACTTTAACGTACGTTCGTAAAATATATAACGTGTCGGTAGTACGTTGGAATATATGTATAGTGCCTTTTAAAAATCTGAATATATATATATATATATATATATATATATATATATCTATATATATATGTGTGTGTGTGTGTGTTTGTGTGTGTGTGTGTGTGTTAAAAGGCATGTATAAAGGAGAGAGAAGACTTTTCATTCTTCAATTTGTTGCCTTTGTGCCTTCTCCAAATATATCACCATTTAATGAACTACTTTAGTTCATTTAACTAAGTACTTCACTTAGTGAACTAGTTTAGTTCATTAATGGTGGCACCTGAAAATAGTTCAAACACAACAAATGTTTGCCATTTGATGTAAGCTTTAAAGCTTCATGGCTCGTTAGTATGACAACATTATATATGAACTATATAGGCAGGTTTCACGCAAAAACGTGTCGTCATAAAACGTGTCATGCATTTCTTTGGTACACGTTATTTAAATCATGTATTTTGTAATCACTCAAACCCCTTTTTCTCTACAATCTCCCTCTTTTGATGATTTACAAAATAACCTAAGTTCATGATTTAAGTTTTGTCGCCCCCCTCCAGTCATGCACAAATTCAAATTTTGAATTTCGAATTTCGAATTTTCTCCCCTTGATTTGTGCAATCAATCTCTCTCTCCCCCCTTAAATCTCTCTCTCCCCCCCTTAAATCACGTAAATTTTAATCCATCGAGTCGCATTTAATTTCCTTAGAATTTTCTAATTATCCACCCGTAGAAACTGAATCTATCCCTAGTCAGTTTTCTACAGGTTCGTTGTTGACACGGTCGTAATTAAAATCTTCACCTCCCGGTCCTTCGAAATTAATTATATGTTCTATCAATAGGTAGCTAATCTATTGACGCAATAAACACACCACAACAATTAACGATTGGGATAATAAACTAGTAAATTAAATAAATCAAAGAGGGAAAACTAATACATTAAAACATCAAAACAATTCAGTTGTCACAAAAACTAGTCAAGAAAATAAGAATCTAGCCACAAATTAAATCCATACGATCCATCATATCCATATATTCGCATAAAAGAGTAGCAGAAAAAGAAACCGTGTATAAACAGCACTGTAAAGCAGTGTCGGAATCCGGTAATCTTCTTACTCATAAAATCCTTATTGACGAACAAAATAGAATGTTGCTCTTCTAGTAGGAAAGTTTAGAAGAATGGCAACAAGAAATAAGGCTCAAGCAAGAAAGTTTTTCAAGAGATCATCCAAGGAAAAAGAAGCAGGTGAAAATTTCTATAGATGTGATCGACCCGGTCACTTCATTGTCGATTGCCACGTCAAGGAGCCGCAAAAACAAGAAAAGAAGGTCTTTCCTCAAAAGAAGAAAGCTCTTAATGTGGAGGTAACCACGTGGGGATCTCCTCTCCGAATGAGAAGGAGAAGAAAATGAAGACCAAGATGTTGGACTTGTTGCAATAGTTGAGAATTTAACAAAGTAGGACATGTGAAGAATACCTTGAGGTAAACTCTTACTCTTCTAGTTTACAAGATGAGATAGGAGATTTGCAAGATGACTTTGAAAAATTGAATTTAGAATATAAACGCTTGAAGTAAGAATTTAAAAAATGCATATTAGAAAACAAGAGCTTGCATAATAAGAATATTTTGATGTTTCATGATCATGACATCATACTCACCATGCACAATACCGTAGCTCTTGAAAATGTGAAAATCAGGAAAGAATGTGAGAAACTAAGATTAGACTTACAAAAACTAACCGATGGTAAAAATAATCTAGACAAATTACTTGGAAACCAAAGAATTGGAAATGATAAATCCGGTTTAGGATTTAATTCATCACATTCTTCCATTAAGCCTAAGCCATTAAAGAAAAGGCAAATAAGAGAAAAACACAACATGACTCATCATCTTATAAACCAATACATGTACCCACTTGTTTTCATTGTAACAAAGTAGGACATGTGAAGAATATATGTAACGCTAGATTTGGTAGTATGTATGTTTGGAAGCCTAAGGGTCAACAAGCTAACCCTAAAGGACCCAACCATCAAAGGGTACCAATGCATAAGTCTCTTGGTTTTGTAGGCTCTCAAGATAAATGTAGTAGCCAAAGAAGAAGGAACCAAATGGCTTATGGACAGTAGATGTTCAACGCACATGACGGGAGACAAAACCTTGTTCACCAAGCTCAATCTCTAAGATGGTGGAACGCTGCATTTTGGCAATGGGAGAGCCAAAATCCTTGGAATGGAGAAATTGGTAACTCTTCTTTTACTATTAATAATGTATTATTATAGAAGGACTTAAATATAATATGATAAGTGTTAGACAACTATGTGATGCTAATTTTCAAGTTGAATTTGTGATAAAGAAATGCATTGTGAAAAAGAATGATAAGATTGTTTTTGAGACTATAAGGAAAAATGATGTTTATAAATTTAGCACACATGATTTGATATCACAAAAAGTTTCTTGCCTAGTTGCTAAAAATGATTTGACTCAACTATGGCATAGACGACTTGGACATATTAGTTTTAAAATTTTAAAAGAGATTTGCAAAAATGAAAAGGTCCAAGGTCTTCCAAAACTGAATTTCGAAAACCATAGCTTATGTGACACTTGTCAAAAGGCAAAGCTTGTTAAAACAAGCTTCAAGCCCAAAAGTGAAATCTCCACCATCAAACCTCTACAATTGCTTCATATGGATTTGTATGGGGATATTGGTACGGCAAGTCTAGGTGGAAAACATTACACCTTTGTAGTGGTAGACGACTTCTCTAGGTACACTTGGGTCATGTTTTAGCTAAAAAGAATGATGCATGCCAAGAGTTTATAAAACTTTGTAGGAGATTAGAAAATCAAAAAAGACACAATTAAGGAAATTACAAGCGATAGAGGTGGTAAGTTTGACGGTGAGTTTCAAGAATTCTGTGTATCCAAAGGGTACGGACACAATTTCTCAGCTCTAAGAACTCCTCAACAAAATAGTGTTGCGGAAAGAAAAAATAGAACACTTCAAGAAATGAGTAGAGCCATGCTAAATGAATTTGAGCTACCCAAGTATTTTTGGGCTGAAGCAGTAAACATCGCTTGTCATGTAATCAATAGAGTTTACTTTAGACCATTTCTCAAAAAGACTCATTATGAGCTTTGGAAAGGTAGAGTACTAAATATTGGTTATTTCAAGGTATTTGATTGTAAGTGTTTTACACTTAACACCAAAGATAACTTGGATAAACTCGATTTCAGAGTAGACGAAGGAATCTTTATGGGATATGCTCAAAATAGGAAGGCATTTAGAGTATATAACAAAAGGAGTATGAAAGTTGAAGAGTCGATTCATGTTAAGTTTAGTGAACTCCTTGAGGATGAACCATGCATAAATAATGATGATGAGGAGGAAATAATTGAAGTAAGTCATATAGAAAAATTCAAGAATCTAAAAGGGAATATTGTCATTGATCTTAGGATTGATCCACTTGAACCTAAGGTTAAGATGAAAAAGTAAGAGGAGATGCTTTAAATTTACCAGATTCATATAAGTATAAGAAAGATCATCCAAGAGAATTAATACTAGGTGAAACAATTCAATGCATAATGACAAGGAGGAAATTTAATGAAAATGCCTTCATTTCACAAGTTGAGCCTAAAAATATAAAAGAGGCTATAAATGATGAAGACTAGGTATTAGCCATGCAAGAAGAGCTAAATCAATTTGAAAAAGTGATGCTTGGGAATTAGTGGCTAAACCTAGTGATCACCCCATAATTGGAACTAAATGGGTATTTAGAAACAAAATAGATGATAAAGGAAACATCACTAGAAATAAAGATAGGTTAGTAGCTCAAGGATATAGACAAGAAAAGGCATAGATTATGATGATACTTTTGCCCCCACAGCTAAATTAGAAGCTATTAGGATGCCATTAGCATATGCATGCTATAAGGATTTCAAACTATATCAAATGGATGTGAAATCCACATTCTTGAATGGAATAATTCAAGAGGAGGTGTATGTAGCTTAACCACAAGGGTTTGAAAATCATGATTATCCAAATCATGTATCTAAACTCAAAAAGGCCCTTTATGGACTTAAATAAGCTCCTACGGCATGGTATGAAAGATTAAGTAACTTCTTACTTGAAAATGAGTTTTCAAGAGGAAACGTCAACAATACTCTTTTTATTAAGGAACAAGGAAACCATCAATTGCTTGTTCAAATTTATGTAGATATTATATTTGGTGCTATTAATGATTCTCTTTGTGAGCATTTTGCTAAATTGATGGAAGGAGAATTTGATATGAGCATGATGGGTGAACTCAATTACTCCTTGGTCTTCAAATCAGCATGCTCAAGATGGAGTATACATATCTCAAACAAAGTACACAAAGGATTTACTCAAGAAATACAAGTTTGAGGATGGAAGGAGTGTAAGCACACCAATGAGCACAAGTACAAAGCTTGATAAAGATGAAAAAGGAAAGCCGGTTGAGGTAACCAAATATAGGGGTATGATTAGTAGTTTACTTTATTTGACCTCTAGTAGACCGGATATTTTGCATGCTTTGTGTTTATGTGCTAGATTTCAAAGTATGCCTAAGGAATCGCATCTAGTTTCCATTAGACGTATCTTTAGGTATTTGAAAGGAACCTTGAACTTTGGGTTGTTTTATCCCAAAAATGGTTGTTTTGACTTAAGAGGGTATAGTGTCTCCGACTACACCGAAAACCTAGTCGATAGAAAAAACACCTCCGGGACATGCCAATTCCATGGAGATTGCTTAGTTTCTTGGTTCTCCAAGAAACAAAATAATGTGTCACTTTCAACAGCGGAATCCGAATATGTATCGGTCGCTTCATGTTGCGCACAATTACTTTGGATGATCAACACCTTAAATGACTACGATGTTAAGTTTGATAATTCCCCATCTTATGTGACAACACAGCAGCAATAAGTATAGCACAAAGCCCGATACACCATAGTAGGACCAAACATATTGAAGTGAGGCATCATTTTATAAGGGATTGCATTCAAAAAAGATTGGTATGCATTGAATTTGTTCCAACCAATGACCAACTAGCGGATATATTTACTAAATCCCTTCCTACTGAGACATTTGAGTCCATTAGAACAAGATTAGGGATGACAAATAAAGTTTAGAGGGTAAAAATAACAAATTTCAAAAAGATGTATACATGAATCGATCCATGTATTAAAATAAGAGATCCATGTATGTCGATCTCTGACGTCGATCGATCGATGTACGTCGATCTTTAACATCGATTGATCGACGTCATCGATTTCTGCAAAATTAATGTCTGGCAAAAACACGAATTTCTTCATTTCCCATTTACTAAAATCAATCGTCCTCCTCTGAAACTCAGCGTCTCCCTCTCCAAAAACGTTCTCTCTCTTAAGTTTCATCTCTCAATCAAGCTTTCATTATCTCCACACTTGATTTTTTACTTTTTACTCTTAAATTTCTTCATCCTATCCTAAAATTCTCTCTCTCTCTCAAGCCCTAATTTTCTCCAACATGTCAAAGAAGCAAAAACACCACAAAAAGAGCAAGAACCACTAGAAGTGAAGAAGAAGGTTCAAGCAATCCTCCCCATTGACAATCTTCTCAACCCCAGGCAAGAACTCAACCTAGATGGAGGCAAACCATGGATTTTAGTCAAGCCAATGTGTTGGCTGACCTCCGAAGTGGATTAACCTTCGCCATCTTCCCTTGGATCAAGACTAAGGAAGCTAAGAATGCCTTGAAGGAACTACACCCACTCGGACATATGAGGTACATTACTAGACATTCTCAAATGTTATATGACAAGTGGGATAGAGAAGAACGGGCAACCATTCCACTCAAATTTCTTAGAATCAATGACATTATAAGAAATATAATTAAGTCCTATCATTGAATGGTTGGATGTCCAACAATGGAGAAGTATTTGGCTTGAAAGAGAGATGGACAAAATGTCCACTAGGTATACTACGCTTTTCTATGCAAATTTATGGGTTCAATATATTAATGATCTCCCGTTAGCCTTGCACACCATCATTGATGATACTCACATTGAATGGGATGTTAGAAACATTTGTGAGTTGATTGGAGTACCAAACGAAGGGTACTTTGAGTTTGATGCATTGAAGTGGGATACGACACGATGGAAAGTCACTGAGGATGAAGTGAAAGTGTTCTTAGGTTATCATCCAACCAAGAACACTAATGACATACCCTTAGTATACCGAACACTCTTTGCCATAGTTACTTTTTATATAAATGGCAAATCCGCTAAAGGGCCTAGCAACTTGAATTTCTATATTGCCTACCGCATAGCCAACCATGAGAGAGTAAATTTTGGACATTTTTATGATAAATGTGATTGAGGCTGCAACGAAACAAAACAAAGCTCTCCCCTGTAGTAATCTTATCTACCGAATGCTTGTGAAGTTGGGGGTATATGTAGATGACACAGATCTTGACCAAATCACACATAAGGATTTTTGATAAATTCAACATCCTACAAGTACAAAGGCTAGGAAAGAAGCTATGAAAGGCTGGGCACAAGAAGAAGAAGCGGGTGAAGACGTCGGTGCTCCGGAAAAGGCACAAATTCCAATGCCTGACACCCAAGAGAACCTAACAGCTTGAGCTCAAATGTTCCGGAACTTCAAGCTCAAGTTACTAGTCTTCACAGGAGGCCGGTGAGCTACGAGGAAAAGTGACAATGCACAAGTCAAGGTTTTCCAAGCTCAAAGCAAAGATGAAGGCGTGTATCTCCGGAATTACTTTTTCATCCAATGAAGACTAGGCCTCGTCTTTATCGTTCATTCCCCGATTATCCCTATTTTTAGATATTTATCGGCTTATGTATTTGCTAAACATTGTTATGTTTTGAAGTTTTAATGACGTAATTGTTTTCTCTTCGGTCATTATTTTTTGATGCTTTCAAAAAGGGGGAGGACGATTGATTGAATTGTATTGCTTGGTTGCTTGCTTAATATGAATCTTGAAGGAAAAGTAAGTTTGACTGCTTGATATGAATGAAGGAAAAGTGTATTGCTTGCTTGATGTGAATCTTGATGGCTTTGATATTAATCTTGATATTAAATGGCCAGTGAAAGAAAAAAATTTGGAAATTGATGAATGTTTGGTTGAGGGGGAGTCTTTTGGTGCATAATTGGTTGAAGGGAAGCATTTTGATATTTTCGACATATTCATTGGATTTGGAAAGATCATGTTAACATGTGCTATGGCATTAGGAAAAGTATAAAATGCATATACTAAGGGGAGATTGAAAATTTCAAGTTTGAAACACTTAGCTAATTCAAAATGTAAATTTTTAAACAAAAACATCTTTCAAATCATGGCTTTGAAATCATCAAAAAGGGGGAGGGGAGATTTTTGGATATGAAATGTTTTGATGATATTAAAAGATGTTTTGAATGAGTTAAAACGGAAATTCACACTTGGAGTTTGAAGAAAAATGAGAAAAAACACACTGTGAGACATCAATCTCTCACATAGATCGATTGATGTATACATCAGTCCCTCAGGAAGAGACATGGATCGATCGATGTTAAGATTGTTCAAGTTTGGAACTTTCTGTCCAACGTCGATCTCTCAGCTTGAAGGACATCGATCGATCGATGTACATTAGTCTCTCACAGGAGAGACATCGATCGATCGATGTCAGGAAGTTTTCAAACCATAAAGTTTCTGGAAGACATCGATCTCTCAGGCTAGGGGACATCGATCAATCGATGTACATTAGTCTCTCACATGAGAGACATCGATCGATCGATGTACTGCAGTTTCAAAACTGCAAACTTTCTGGAGGACATCGATCTCTCAGCACAGGCACATGGATCAATCGACGTCTCCCAGAATTCAAAATTTATGACCGTTGGAACAAAATCCAAAGGAGATTTATGATATTTTCTCTTTCCAATCTTGCTCAAATATCTTGTGGACTTTACTCCAACATAATACATGCTTTCTTGTCTATTTTACTCATGTCTAAGATTCTCTAGGAT
Organism: Eustoma russellianum; assembly: GCA_036186865.1. Taxonomy (NCBI): domain Eukaryota; kingdom Viridiplantae; phylum Streptophyta; class Magnoliopsida; order Gentianales; family Gentianaceae; genus Eustoma; species Eustoma russellianum. Next base: position 10,509,916 of record AP025057.1, read on the forward strand.
GCCTATTGAGGATCAAATCACTCCATAGAGTGGCTAAATGCTATTTTCACTTTTTCAAGACTTGAGGATTGACTTGAATACATGGGGAAGGCTCCAAAACATGGTGAATTCCTCCTATAAATGTATGAAGCTTGAATGAGGCAAAAACACACTTTCACAATCATCAAGCTTCATTATTCATTGTTGTATATATCTCTCATATGTGTATATGTGCTTAAAGCTTGTTAAGCTTTTCTTTGTTCTTCATTGTTGTATATTGAGAGATAGTGAGTCTAACACAAGATGAACCATAAATATTTGATCTCTTGCTTGTGTTTAGACTAGTGAGAAAGTGTGAACCCTACTACTTCCTTAAACCCACTGTGAGAAAGTTCTTGAAGAGAACTTTGTTGAAGTAGTGAGATAGCAAGAAAGTTTTTGCTTAGAGCTGTATTTGTTGTAGTTGCACAAAGGCATTTTATGCAAGAAGTTGTTGTTGTGGTTGCTTACACTAAGTTGTTAGTGTAAGTATTGTTGCGGTTGTTCTTATTAGCTTTAATAAGACAAATAGTTGTTGAAAATCCACTTTGGCAACAAAGTGGTAGTGGAGTAGAATAATTTACGATTCGAACCACTCTATATTCGGTGTACCCATTCATTGTCTCTCATCTTCCATTCTTTCTTTGATTTTGAATTCCATTTGAGTTGAGCCACACAAGAAAATTCTGTAAAATTGCCCAACACTCTATTCATTCCCCCTTAGAGTGTGTTATGGACCTAACAGGTCGAGGGGTAGAAAGTGAGCTGAGTGAAATTATAGTTTTGGATGGACGGGAGGGGGTTGGGCCAAGGGGGTGGGGTGGGGAACCAGTCTAGCGGGGGGCAGTGAGGGTTGACCGAGGATGTGGGGCCAGGGGTGGGGATTTGGATAGTGGGTTGGGGGAGAAAGTAGACGGAGAGAGGTCATGTGCATATATATGTGTGTGTGTTTTTTTAATGAAAGATGGCGGTACCGTCCAGTATTTTATTAATATAAGCAGCCCTCGCTTGTGGCAGAGGAATACCATGGTTACATGTATTGTCTTATGGCTACAGGAGCTCTCCCAAAATAATAAATGCTAGCAAATACATCAGTCTATGAACAAACGAAAGTAAAAGCCACGTGTGATCGAAATGCCGTAGAGATAGCAGCAATCCAAGAAGTGTAGCTCAGGTCCAGTCGGAATAAGAAATTGTGATTGGATATTTCGAAATAATTTCAGGATTGGAATTTTTTTAGAGAATATTTGGTATTTGAAAATTTGTTATATTGGAAATGACTTTGGAAATATTTTGAAAATTGTGCATTGCATTTTGCAAAATTCACCCTCACAAGAGAAATATATCTTTAAGCTGATTGATCCCAAATAAACGGAGCGTCCAAGCATAATTACCTATCTGGGATAGGGTGCACGGACATATTGGATTGCCAATTATAAGGCCCAAGCATGATGACCTATCAGGTATAGGGCGTTTGGGCATATTAATTATTGAGGCGATCAATTCGTAGTTCTTACGGTATAAGTCACTTGTAAGTAAAGTGTTATAGCCATCGCATTGAACGTTGTCACCGAACATAAGGTCAAGTGTAAAGGAGCCGTAGGGCTCACGGTAAAAAGAGCCGTAAGGCTCACGAGTAAAGGAGCCGTGAGTGGCTCACATTTGGTTGTTGTATTGTTGTATCTTTCGGTTGCTGCATTCCAGCACTTCGGTTGCTGAGGAGATTTCTCAATGTCTTATCTTAACAACTCTTTGTTATCTCTTAGATATTTTGTAGTCTTTTACTTATACTGAAAAAACCCTAGTTGGGAAATAGCTTTTATACCTTTTTGAGCTGTAGATGCCGTATGGCCTTTGATGAATGAAAAACACCATTTGAGTTATTAATCTTTCATGGTATCAGAGCGATAAAGACTCCCACGAGTGTTTTTTTCTTCTCTTCATTTGATCCGTGTGTTTTATCCATGGCTGAAAACACGTCCCGAAGACATGGCTCCCTTGATGGAGTTATTGCCATTAATGTTGAAGCACATTTGCCTACTAAACTGCACAAAAAATAATTTTCCGTCTTGGAAGGCTCAATTTGATGCCTTACTGTTTGGATATGATTTGATGGGATATCTGGATGAAAGCAAACCTTGCCCATCTAAATTTGTGACCGACAAGGATGGTGTCTCGACACCTAATCCATATTTCGGTATCTGGACTAGGCAGGACAAGATGCTGCTACATGCAATTCTTGCGTCTGTTTTAGAGACTGTGGTACCTCTGATAGCCACAGCTAATTCTTCTCGTGATGCTTGGACGAAACTGCACAAGCTTTATGCCAACAAGTCTCGTTCACGCATCATGAACCTCAAAGAAAAACTTACCAACATCTCATGTGATACTCAGTCTGTTGCTGATTATCTTCAAACAATCAAAGGCATTGCAGATGAACTGGCCCTTGCTGACACACATCTCAGTGACGATGATCTGACCATCTTTGCTCTTAACGGTCTTGGTAGCAGCTTCAAGGATATTGCAGCTGCTATCTGTGCTCGTGACTCTCCTATCACTTTTGAAGAGTTGCATGACAAATTGGTGGAACACGAAACATTCCTCAAACGAGAAGAGTCTCGCCATAGTACTCCTGTTACTATTAACACCACTCAAACAAAACTCGGTCGTGGTGGTCACACTGGCAGGTATCCAGGTGCACGCCATGGTGGAAATCGACCTTACCCTGGCAAGCAAGGCTCGCAGCAGCCGGGTGTTCAACCGAGTTCTACTGGTGGACATCCGCCCTCCAACAATTTTCGTTCCTCTCGGCAGTCTTCTCAATCCGGTGTGGTCTGTCAATTTTGTTACAAGCGTGGCCATACAGCACGTCAGTGCTATTCTCTAAAGTGATCCCTGCAGCAACCCGAACTTAATCACACCACCTCTGGGACTCTCAAACCTGACTGGATCTTGGATTCTGGAGCCTCTCATCATGTGACCAATGACCTAAACAATCTTACTCTTCACCAGCCCTATGAAGGTCCCGATGATGTCTTGCTCGGGATGGGTCTAACCTCAACATCACAAATACTGGTTCTTCTGTTGTCTCAACTTCCTCTAAACCTTTTATTTTATCGGATGTTTTGCATGTTCCTTCTCTCAATAAAAACTTAATTTCCGTTTCCAAGTTTTGCCAACACAATAATACCTCTATTGAATTTTTCCGTTTGCCTTTGTTGTCAAGGATCTCACCACGGGGGCGCAGCTCGCTCACGGACGGACCAAGGGTGATGTATACGAGTGGAGCATTGATCCTCCCAAAGCCACTGCCACCACTCTGTCCGCACCCCTTCTCCAAACGCGTCAATGCTAGCTCCATTTCGGACATGTCTACTTGGCATCAACGCCTTGGTCATCCTTCCATGCGTGTGTTTCAGTTTCTTAGTCGCAATAATAATCTTGGTGTATCTTCTCGAGATTCACTTGAACGTTTTGTTTTTGGGTCTTGTCTCAGTAATAAGAGTCATAAACTCCCTTTTCATCGGTCGACAGTTGAAAGTCGTGGTCCTCTGGATGTAGTGTACTCTGATGTATGGGGTCCTTCCCCTGTTGACTCAGTGGATGGTTTTCGTTATTATGTTTTATTTATTGATTATTTCACCAAGTATGTCTGGTTATTTCCCATGGCTCGAAAATCTGATGTTGCCACTATTATACCAAAATATAAACGCATGGTTGAAAAATTTTTCAACCGCCCTCTTATCACACTTTATACTGATGGCGGTACGGAATATAAAAGTCTTCAACATTTTTTTGCGTCTGAAGGTGTTCAGCATTGCATCTCACCCCTATATATCCTAAACATGTTGGCTCTGCCGAACGTAAACATCGACATGTTGTTGAAACTGGGCTCGCTCTTCTTCATCATGCTTCTCTCCCTGCCAAGTTTTGGTCCTATGCATTTTTAACCGCCGTATATCTCATCAATCGTCTTTCTACTCCTGTTCTTCATAATGCCTCACCGTATGGTTCTCTTTTCTCCAAGCCTCCCAATTATCAAATGTTACGTGTGTTTGGATGTTTGTGCTACCCGTGGCTTCGGCCGTACACTAATCATAAACTTGAGCCTCGCTCCAAACCTTGTGTGTTTCTTGGCTATTCCAACACTCATCATGCGTATAAGTGCTTTGATCCTTCGACCCAACGTCTTTACATCTCTCGTCATGTTCAGTTTATTGAGCATTTTTCCATTTGCCTCTTTACCCGATCCCACACTAGTCCCTGGACCGGCTGCTCCTTGGTTCTCCTGCTTCGGTCCCAGTGAGTCTATCCCCCTCCTGCTGAGGTTCTTTCGCCTGCCCCATCGTCTGCATCGCCTTCTGGATCCGCCGGGCTGCCTGCCTCTCCACACAGGTATTCTCCTACCCATGCTTTAATTCTGCCTCGTCCCCTTCCCCTACTCCCACTTCCTCCCTTCCCGCGTCACCTTCCCCAGAATCTTCCTCTGCCCAGCCTGCACCCCTAGTCCCTCCTTCCACTCACCCTTCTCCCCCCACCCTTCGCCTGGTTCAGTGCCTTCGCCACCCCAGCCGTCTCCCATCGTCACCGCTCTCGAAATCAAGTGTTCTGTCCGAAAAAATATCCTGACTACATCCAACTTCTTCACACGACCAAACATCCTCTTCCTGAATCCCTTGAACCAACCAATGTCCGGCAGGCTCTTAAGGATCCCAAGTGGTGTGCTGCGATGCACGATGAGCTTGCTGCTCTAGCTCGTAACGGTACGTGGGTTCTTGTTCCACCCCCTCCCGATCACAATCTTGTTGGTTGCAAATGGGTGTTTCGTATCAAACGTAATCCTGATGGCACTGTTGCTCGTTACAAAGCTCGGTTAGTTGCCAAGGGGTTTCATCAGCGACCGGGCATTGATTTTCATGACACCTTTAGTCCAGTGGTCAAACCCACTACCATTCGTGTGGTCCTCTCTGTTGCCTGAGTCATGGCTGGCCTATTTTCCATCTTGATGTCAACAACGCGTTTCTTAATGGCCACCTAACTGAAGATGTGTATATGACTCAACCTCCAGGTTTTCGCGACACCAAAAATCCAAATCATGTGTGTCACTTGCGCCGTGCGCTCTATGGTTTGAAGCAAGCCCTCGCGCGTGGTATACTGAGTTAAAACAATTTCTCATACGCTATGGTTTTTGTATTTCTAAGTCTGATACTTCTCTTTTATCTATCGTTGCGGCTCTACTGTTATCTATTTCCTTGTGTACGTTGATGACTTACTTGTCACAGGCAATTGTCCTAATTCTATTCGGCAGTTTGTTGCGTCCCTTGGCTCACGTTTTTCTCTCAAGGAACTTGGTCCGCTTAGCTACTTCTTGGGTATTGAGGCAGTCTTCACTACTACTGGCCTTTCTTATGTCAGAGTAAGTATATTCGCGACTTGCTTGATAAGTTTCATCTCACTGGCGTCAAGGACGCTGTCACTCCCATGTCTTCCACCAGCCGCTTAACTCTACATGATGGTACCCCTTCTGCAGATGCCACTCAATTTCGGAGCCTTGTGGGTGCGCTCCAGTATCTTCAGCTCACCCGCCCGGATATTGCATTTGCTGTGAACAAACTTGCCCAATTTATGCACTCTCCTACCCAGACACACTGGACTGCTGCTAAGCGTTTGCTACGGTATCTCAAACATACACTGCATTTTGGTCTCACACTTCGGCGCACCCAACCACTGTCTCTTCGGATGTTTTCTGACGCTGATTGGGCTGGCGACCATGACTCTTATCGCTCAACAACTGCCTTTGTCCTTTTCCTCAGTAATAATCCCATTTTATGGTGTTCTAAAAAGCAACGTACGATTGCTCGTTCGTCTAATGAACCGAGTATCGTGCTGTTGCGTCTGCTGCTGAGGTAACTTGGGTTTCAAACTTGCTCTGAACTTGGTGTTTCACTTTCGGCCACGCCTACAATTCAACGTGACAATTTGAGTGCTACCTATCTATGTGCCAATCCAGTGTTCCACAGTCGCATGAAACATATTGCTCTTGACTAACATTTCGTTAGAGAAAAGGTTGCTGCGGGTTCTACGTGTGTGCATGTGTCCACTCAAAATCAACTTGCGGATGCTCTTACAAAACCACATCCAAAAGAACGCTATTTCTTACTTCGGTCCAAGATTGGCCTTTCCGACGGAACCGCCATCTTGCGGGGGCGTGTAAAGGAGCCGTAGGGCTCACGGTAAAAAGAGCCGTAAGGCTCACGAGTAAAGGAGCCGTGAGTGGCTCACATTTGGTTGTTGTATTGTTGTATCTTTCGGTTGCTGCATTCCAGCACTTCGGTTGCTGAGGAGATTTCTCAATGTCTTATCTTAACAACTCTTCTTATCTCTTAGATATTTTGTAGTCTTTACTTATACTGAAAAACCCTAGTTGGGAAATAGCTTTTATACCACTACAAAAAAAAGAGCATATAGCGACAGACAAAAAACGTCGCTATTTCGTCGCTACAGGCATATAGCGACGAAATAGCGACGAAAAAAGAATGTCGTTATACGGCTTGTCGCAAAGCAAATTTCGTCGGCAATGCGTCGCTTTTGCGACGAAACAAAATTGCGTCGGTTGTATCGTCGCAAAACTGCGACGAGAAAATGTCAGGTCTGCGACCTTTATTCTGTTGTCGCTGTTTCGTCGGTAAATTATTTCGTCGTATTTCGTATTTTTATTTTTTATTAATGTTCTGCGACAAATAATTTCGTCGCAAACTTTCGTCGGTATATGTTTTACCGTCGCTATTTATTATTTTTTTATTTTTTGTTTCCGTTTATTTCGTCGCAAAATGTCGTCGTTAAATGTCTTGTCGTCGTAATTTTAAAAGTTTGGGTTTGTGATTCCGATGCGGGACAGACCAATTGCGTCGGGGGTTCGGCGGTAGGGGAGGGGAAAAAGAGGAAAGGGACGAAGAAGGAGGGGAAAGACGGAGGGAAGATGAAAGGGGAAAGGGGGGGAGGGAGGAAGAGAGGAAGAAATTAGTAATTAAAAGTTTTTATTATTATTATTTAATTTCTATAATATATTTTATTTTGTATATTAAATCATTTGTACAAATATTATACAGTAATACGGTATTTGCGCATTCAAGTTCGTATAATTAAACAACACAAACGAAATAGAATCCGTAAAATTGTCAGATAGAATATATAAAATAAAATAAAAACATACAACAAATGAAATAGACTGTACAAACAATGAAAAATAAAAACTATGAAGAGGAAGATGGAGGGGGATCATGCGGAGAAGAGTGACCATCAGGAGGGCGGGGCTGAGGCTGAGGCTGAGGCTGAGGCTGAGGCTGAGGCTGAGGCTGCGATGAGTTGGAAATGAAAGTCATGACGACCTGCGACAGCTGGAAGATTTGTTGGTTCGTTGCCTGCTGCACCTGCATCGTCTGATGCTGCGCCTGCTCAAACGCATGCTGAAGCGCCTGCTGAAGCGCCTGCTGCATCGCCTGCTGCTGCGACTGCAGTGCCTGTAAACTCTCCTCTTGCCTCGTCCTGATGGACTCTATCTCACGCTGCAGCGCCGCATTATCTGCTTCCAGGCGCGAAATATCCTCTGGCGTCGCAGAAGGCGCGGAGGTGCTGGCCTCAGAGGAAGCACCTGGATGCAGAACTTCGGGAAAGAATCGCGGCGCTGCTGATCCAACCCCGTACACCTCCTTCTTCTTCTTATTCTGAGGGCCGACGGTCCGAACCGCATCCCAATAAGCGCGGTTCTTGTCGGCCTGTTCGCCCCTATCTGCGAGTAATCTGTTGTACTCGTCCTGAAATGAGAATATGAATTGTTATGGTTTAGCAATAAAACAAACTAAGGAAAAAAACAAATGAAATCGTAGTCTACTTACACTGATGTCGCGGGCCTTCGTCGTGATCCAGTCCTCCGTTCCGTCGGAGGCTCTCTTCCGATGCGTCTTGTAGAAGAGATCGTAGGAGGCTGGCCACTCCCCCGTCTCCTGTTGCTGAAAGAATGAAATAAAATATGTTAGTGATATGCAGAATTTTTAAAAATTTCGGCATGACCTATTCGTTTATCGGAGGTATCCCGGCCTTAAAGGCCTCTCCCAAGTCAAATCACATGTACCAACTTAAAGTAACCATATACGAATACCAAAAAAACAACAGCGCAACATAAGTAATCAACGAATATAGATAATCCACTTAACTCACTGAATGTAAATAATCCAATTAAGTCGATGAATGTAAATAATCCAATGAAATCAATGAAGGTCGTTATAATCCAATATTAAAATACTCACCATAGAACGCATCGTGGTGGCGTGGGAAACCGAACCACCTGAGTGTGTGGCAGGTGCTGGGCCCTGTATGTTGCCGCTGCGCCGGTTCGCCGCGTTCCGGGCGCTGCGGGCTTGGTAAGCAGGGTCCCTCCACCCTGCTACCCACGCCGCCCAGACGGCCTCGGATACGTAGGCAGGCCTTACCCACGTGGGGTCACGCTCCGACTTGGTCTTGAGGGAGTTGACGAAGTCCCCGTAGCGTTTGGCGGCCCTATGCCGCCAGGCCTGCTCCACGTCGCGGGCGATGTCGGCTGGCCAGCTGTACGACTTCTGCAATTATCATACGGAGGAATAATAAAAGTGTGGTTAGAAAAGTAATGATTGATTACGCATCAAAAAGTGAAATTCATCAAATTTGAATACCTGAAACTCATCCCAGTAGAAGCTACGTGTCTCCGGGGTGACACGGCCCCAGGTATATCCAGATGGGTCAAGCCTCAGGTGGAAGGACCGGGTGATGCAACCGGAAAGCGCGCCATTGTCCGATCCAAACCTGAAAGAGTTTAAGTTGTTAGGAAAAAATAACGCGTGAAATATATTTGAAAACATGTTAAATAAATTAATCATCACTTACGTATGGGTATCATTTGACCAAGGGAGGGGACGACGTCCTGATATGACACCCTGGTCCGATGCCGCATCAGACGCCGGATGAGGTGCTGAAACGCTGGGTGTGGGTGGCGTCGTATGTCTGGGGGGTGCGGACATGTCGGCAGACCGTAAAAGGTCTGAGTCCGCAGCCAGAGCGGCGGTCGAAACCGAGGCATACGTATCATGCTGAGAAATGAAAGCATCGAACTCTCCTTGAAGGTCCTGTGCAGATGGTGGGTATGTGGATCTCGTCGGTAAACCGTCACTAGCCATCAGATCTGAGAGGAACATATTAATAATTTTTAAACGGAGGGCACAAAAAAATAAATCATTTATATATACCGTATATACATATATATACCATATATACCATATATACCCGTATATACCTGTACATACATATATATACCACCATATACATATATACCCGTATATACATATATATACCCGTATATGCATATATATATATACACCCGTATATACATATATATACCATATACATATATGTACCAAAAATAGATTATATAATTATAAATATATTTAAATAGGAAAAATATATACATACATAATTCTACCAAAAAAAACAGTTTGTAATAATTTTACATATATTTATATACAAACATTACAAAAGATATATTACAAATCTATTAAAAACAGTTTTTACAAATTTAACTATATTTAAATACGAAATTAAATATATGTACCGTATATATGTATTTGTGCGTGTATATATGTATTAAAAACATATACATACATATACTTATACATATACATACATATACATACATATACATATATATACATACATTTACAAATCTATTAAAAACATATACATACATATACCGTATATATGTATATGTGCGTGTACCGTATATATGTATATGTGCGTGTATATATGTATGTATATATACCGTATATACATACATATACCGTATATACATATATGTATATATATACCGTATATACATATATATATACCGTATATACATATATTATATATACCGTATATACATACATACATATATATACCATATATACATATATATATATACCGTATATACATATATATACTATATACATATATATGCCACCCACAGCCACCCAAGCCCACCCACACCCAGGCACCACCGCCGCACCACCGCCCACCCCACCACCCCCGACCACAACCAGCTCCAGGCCCCCACCCCCCACAACCCAGCCCCCACCCCGACCACAATCAGCCCACCCACACCCAGGCACCACCGCCGCACCACCACCCACCCCCACCCCCGACCACAACCAGCTCCAGGCCCCCACCCCCGCACAACCCAGCCCCCACCCCCGCACAACCCACCCCCCGCCCCCAGCCCCCACCCCCGACCACAATCAGCCCACCCACACCCAGGCACCACCGCGGACCACCACCCAGCCCCCACCCCCGACCACAACCAGCTCCAGGCCCCCACCCCCGCACAACCCAGCCCCCACCCCGACCACAATCAGCCCCAGCCCACCCACACCACACCACCGCCGCACCACCACCCAACCCCCACCCCCGACCACAACCAGCCCCATCCACAGCAAGGCAGCCCCACCCACAACCACCCTCCGCCGTCCCATCCAACACCCAGTCCCACACCGCCCCACCCAGCCCGAATCCCTCCACCCCAGCACAATCCCTCCACCCCCGCCCACAACCCACCACCAACACCCACAACAAAGAATTCAATCTATACCTACTTAAAATGATTTAAAAAGAAATAGGAAGAAAAACTAACCGTTGCAGGAGGAGATTTTGCCGGGGGTCCTCAGAGCGAAGTTCGCCGGTGGGAGGGGGGAGAGTTTTTGCGGGGGAGGCCGGGGGGAGTTTTTTTGCGGGGGAGGGAAATGGGGAAGAAGAAGGGGGAGTTCAGTTTATGTTCGAAATTTTGCGACGAAATAGCGACGGAACATCCGTCGCTATTTAGTTTCGTCGCTATTTTTCATGGGTCGTCGTTATTTCAAATTTGGCGACGAAACATTTCGTCGGTAACTCGTCGGTGTTATCATTTTCGAAAAAAAAATAATACAAATATAAAGTAGTATATACATGATATAAGTGCATCAACACATACACACTTTCATATAAAGAGGTACATAAAAAATTTTGGCTAACGTCAATCTTCCTGGTCATCTGCATCCTCATACGCATCTTCATCTTCGTCTTCATCTTCATCTTCATCTACATGCTCGTCGTCCTCTTCATCCTCGTATTCGTCTTCGACTACGTCTTCAATATTGTCAGGCGGTTGTATGTTGAGATGAATTTCGATAAAACCGCCGTTGGGGTCATTTAGAGGGAGGTCGTGCAGTTCAACATGTGTCGTATCTAGAACGGACGGGTTTTCTTCTTGAAATGCGGCGTCCATACCATCTGAAACTGTCTGTATACTCACATCAAACTTGCTCGATTTCACTTTGCACACAGCTCGCCAGTCTTTTGAGCTCGCATTCATCCTCGTTGTTGGATACGATAGATAGTACACCTGGGACGCTTGACTAGCCAAAACGTATGGATCGTATTTTCTGTACCGTCGCCCTTGGTGTATGTCTACCAACTTATATTGGTCGTGGACCTTTGTGCCAACGCGATAACCTTCTCGAGTTGGATCGTACCATTCGCATTTGAATAAGACCACCCGCTTTATAGGCAATGCGGGATATTCGAGCTCAATGATGTCAGTAAGGTAGCCGTAGAAGTCATCCTCGTCCGGGCTATTGTCATAACGCTTGACACACACACCGCTGTTCTCCGATGATTTTCGGCTGGCATGGGAGACTGTGTGGAATCTATACCCGTTGACAAACACATGTCGTGTCGCGATATTCGAGCTCAATGATGTCGCATGTTGAGGTCGCGCATATCAAGTCGTGCCTTCGAATTGTCTTTTGTTTTTCCTGGCACATTCAGCACTGTATTGAAAATGTTGTCAAACACGTTCTTCTCAATATGCATGACATCCAGGTTATGTCGGATCATATTGCTCTTCCAGTATGGAAGCTCCCAGAATATGCTTCTCTTCTTCCACCCGATACAGTAACGAGCCAGGTCTTCGTTGTGACTGCCGTCCGGATCATCAGCGACCCCCACGAATCCACAACTGTCTATCTCCTGCAGCACCTCTGCACCCGTGAGGAGCTCGGGCTTTGTGTCCTTAACGACAATGCCAGGCATGAACGCCGTCACGTTCCTTCTGTACGAATGACGTCTGGGCAGGAACTTCCTATGGCTGTCGAACCAGCTTATCTTACGTCCATGTTTCAAGGACATCGTCTTCGCTTGCTTCATGCAGCAAGGGCAAGCGTATTTCCCCGCTGTGCTCCACCCCGACAACATAGAATAAGCCGGGAAGTCACTGATCGTCCACATCAGCGCGGCGCGTAGCTGGAAGTTTTGTTTAGTCGATACATCGAACGTCTCCACGCCAAACTCCCATAACCACTTCAGCTCCTGTATCAACGGCTGCAGGTATAGGTCGATCTTCTGTTTCGGATTCCTAGGACCTGGTGCGATCACAGTCAAGAACATGTAAGGCTTCTTCATGCACATCCAAGGCGGTAGATTGTACGGCGTCACGATTACAGGCCACGACGAATACTGCTCTCCCGACTGTCCAAACGGGTTGAACCCGTCGGTGCATAAACCCAACCTAACGTTCCTTGTCTCCGACGAAAAACCCGGATGCGTCGCATCGAACGTCCTCCAAGCTTCGCCGTCAGATGGATGGCACATCTCACCGTCTTTCGTGTAGTGCTCCGCGTGCCACCTCATCTGGCTAGCTGTGGCACCGGATGCGTATAGCCTCTGCAGTCTAGGGGCGAGAGGTAAATAGTAAAATTGTTTTCTTGGCACGTTCCGGTTTCTTTTGTTCGTTCTCCACCTGCTTGTCCCACAGACCCTGCACATGTCTTTATCCTCGTTGATGCCCCAGTATATGATGCACCCCTGAACAACAATCGATTTTCTGAACCGGCAGTCCCAACGCCTGCAGCTGTTTCTTCTCGAATAAAAACTGTCGACCATTGTGTTCCCTTCAGGAAGAGATTCCCTCATCAGCTGACACATCCCATCGTACAATCTCTCCGTCATGCGGTGTTCCGTCTTCATGCTCGTCATCCGACCGATCATGGACATCTGTGTGACTACCGCAACCAGGATACAGCGGCGTGTTGGCGGCGTTCAGCATCTCAAAAAACTGTCTCGCCTGAGGGTTCGGATCTTCCTCCACGAATGTACGCGGCTGTTCATCCGGATCCTGCATTTGTAACAACTGCTCTCCGGTAAATGCGCCAGCGGCTGCGTCTGTCACCATCTGCATGTATGGGTTGTGAGATCCCTCGCCTATTTCTTCGGCATTAACCTGACCGGGTCCCCCTTCGACGTGTACAGTTGCAGATGTAGACGCCCCCTCATATTCGCCGTGACAGTACCATGTATGGTAATTGTGGACGAAACCTTGTTTCAATATGTGAACCCTCACGTCACCCGGATCCTTATATTTACGGTTCTTGCATTTCTTGCACGGACATCTAATCTGCGTTCCACTTTCATTACTCGTCGCAAAATCAATAAATTCTTCGAGACCTTCAACAAATCTAAAACACCACTCCCCGTTGTTTACTCTCTGGTACATCCACTTTCTATCGCTTCTCCTCGGATCCATTTTCTCGCTACACCTTGAAACTAACAGCAGCTATCTTTTTTCGTGTGTAGAAAAAATCAAAATTCCACACTTCTGTATTTTCGTTCAAAATTGATGATTGATGTGTTTGAAATGAGAGAGAATGGGAGAGAGAGAAGAGAAGAAGAATACAATGGTTTTATCGTTCCCAGTATAAGACAATACCGACGACTTAGCGACGAACGGCGACGAACAAGAAACACAAATCCCGGAGACAAACAAACACATATACCGACGACTTAGCGACGAACATCGACGAACAAGAAACACAAATCCCGGAGACAAACAAACACATATACCGACGACGTACCGACGACCAGCGACGAAACACGTCGTTTGATATGCAAAACGTCTCTTCATTCCGTACGACGTGTTTCGTCGCTAAGTCGTCGGTACGTCGTCGGTAAAAGACAGTCCGTCCAGTTCCCCATGCTTACAACTTACGATGTTTTGCGTCGCTAATTCGTCGCTATGTCGTCGCTGATTTCACTATATAAACAGTGGATCAGCGTGTGCCCACAACAACATATAAAACAACTATTTTATAATCCAAAATGGTTCGTACTAAAGCGCAAGCACGACGTGGTGGACGTGGTGGTAGGGCGGCAACACCGCCAACTGAAGTGCCTTCTTCTTCAACTGTTCCTCCCCCACCTCCTCCCCCACCAGAGACCTCTGATCGCCGGGATCGACAAATTGTCGAACTCCAAACAGAAGTACGAGATCTGTGGAAAATGTTAGATGAGGTGAAGGCCCATGTCACGGTTCAGGAAGAGCGTCTCGACTGCATAGATAAAAGGCAGATGCGGATTAAATCCAAATCTGCACAGTTGAGACGCCAACTGAAGGCGTGTGCGGAGAGTATAGCTTCTCTCTGTTCGGATGACGAACAGTGAGTGGCTACTCTTCGCTATTTAGCTTTTTTTAAATATTTCTTATTATATTTTGTAATTTTTAATTTTTAATTATATATTAATGAAGTTTGTTTTTTTAATATCGTATTTGTTTTCTTAATAATTATAACACGTGTTTAATCTCTTACGAATCCTGACGACGCACCTGTATACGCGAAATGTGGTTAAGAAAAATTTGTTCCGACTAATTCACCGACTAAACATCAACTATATACCGACGAAACCTAATACAACGACGAAAACCTACTAACTATATATATCTTCGACGAAACTTAATAGAACGACAAAAACCTATTAACCGTATCGTCGAAACCTAACTATATCTTCGACGAAACTTAATAGAACGACAAAAACCTACTAACCGTATCGACGAAAAAGGGAAAAACTAAATACAATGGGAAGAACGGGCTTCGCGGTTTTTTTTTTGAATTTACCGACGCTTTACCGACGAAACAGCGACGGAAAACGTCTCTTCACATTATTCGACGCGTTTCGTCGCTATTCCGTCGCCAAGTTGTCGCTATTCGGCAGTGTCAGTTCAGTTCCCAACGGTTGCATCGTACGATAAACATACGTCGCTAATTCGTCGCTACGTCGTCGCTATAACTTCCGAAAGGTCATCACTGCACATTCACTGCACTTCACTGCACATTCACTGCACTTCACTGCACATTCCCAACGGTCACATTCACTGCGTCGCTATGTCGTCGCTATGTCGTCGCTCATTTCACTATTTATACCCCAAACATCCGCTGTTATACATACACACATAGAACGTTATAAATAATCAAAATATGCCGCGTCGTTTTAAAAGAACCCCAAGGCGTGGTGGACGGGCAAACAGTGCCCCTCCAGAAGGGCCTCCTCCTCAACCACCATCGGTTGAGCGAGAGGGTTCTGTATCTGTCTATGGCCCACCGCCGCATCAGGATGATCAAGAACAAATGCCGGTGCAGGACGCCGACTTCCGTATGCTGATGGCAAACATGCATCAGCAGTCGCGGCAACTGCACTACATGACTAGAAGGCTGCGGAAGATGAAATTTAGATACTACAAGCTCAAGCGCCTTCTCAAAGAGTTTGCGGAGAATGTCGCGGCCACTCTTTCGTCCGATGACGAAGAGTGAACGGCCCATCTCCGCATCTCTTTTTAGATTTTTTTTTATTTTCGTTTCATAATGTAACTTCTTATTATTAAATGAATGAGTATTTTTCCCAATTACCGCTTTCTTTTTCCTTAATCAATACACGTGTTTGATTCTCGATGTATCTGCGACGACACACAACAAACCGAATTACCAACGGAAAGTAATTCAAAACATTTGCCACATACGGGTTTCATTGACAAAAAAACGACGATACACAACTCCAAGAACTTAGTGGACGACGAATTTGTTTTATACATTTTAGCGACACAATTGCGACGACATAGCGACGAACCGTTACAAACTAAACCGACGAATAAAAACACTCAGAATAGCGACGAAACACGCAGAATAGCGACGGGACACCGACGTAATTCACCTGACTGACTATTTTTTTATTAGCGACAACAAATTTCATCGTACTTTCGTCGCAATTAGCGACCACATTATTTTTGTCGCAATCTCGTCGCTATTACCGACGAAACAACGACTAATCGTTGTTCGTCGGTGATTTTTTCGTCGCCAAACACAATTTTTTTGTGGTGTACCTTTTTGAGCTGTAGATGCCGTATGGCCTTTGATGAATGAAAAACACCATTTGAGTTATTAATCTTTCATCAAGTAAATTCAAAATTCAAATTTAGTCAAATACATTAAGGTTTGACCAAACTCTTGACCGAGCTTAACAGTCAAAGATCGTTGAGCAAACTTGTCGAACATTCGCTGACAGAAATTAAAATTTTGGTAACAAAACAAAGGGTCAGTTTGCTGAAAATCACCAAACTTTTGGTGACAACGTTCGGTTACTGAAAAGTAGCTATTACAGCTTGTTTTTCAAATTTTGTGTCAAATCAGCAGTTTCTAATAAATATTGTGGAGATTGAATGGGATGGGGGTTAAAAACCCAACCCTAATACCTCCACCCCTTTCATTTTGCGCCTCTCCTCCTTGGTGCTGTTCGCCGTGGTTGAGCACTTCCCTATCTCCATCTTTTTTCTCGGTCATTTGACCATTGTCGCTAACCATCTCCAGCCATGCAGCCAGTCATTGCTGGTGTTCTCCAGGATGCTCATGGCAGTGGCCCCCCTTCCTATTTGGCTTCTTGGTTGCTTACAATCCTCCCACCAATCTGGGTTACCAACAATCTTGAAGCATGTCTCTTTTGTGTGTTTTTTTCATCCCATAATGGGTGCAATAAAGAACATACCTATCATCCTTCTATGGGCCAAGAGATAAAGTCTATAAGCGCAAGCATCCCATCACACTGGATTTTGTGTCCCTTTTTGTAGCGACCCGTCAAGAGCCCTAGTACTCGAAACGACTCACTCGCCATATTTCGCTAAAGAAAATACAAGGCATCAAAATCAAAACAAATACACGTCAGCAGAAGTCAAAATTTAAAACCTCGAAATAATCATAATCATCAATATCAATGTTAGAGAAATCTAAATCCAATGCAATAGTCAAACGTAGATAAATACTAAATCTCTAAAATTACATAAACATTGAGTAGCAAAAATAACTATCTCTAATAAATCCTCAATGAGTCTCATCGGAATATTCTCAATCCCGAAACCTCCATTTTTGATCATCCTTGGGTGTACTAACTCAATTACCTGTCTATCTGTAAAAAAATATTAAAGCGTAGTTTGTCGCTCAACAAGTAATCCCACTATACTTACCATGGGATAATACCAGAGAAGCAAGTATAATAAAATAAGTATCGATATAAAATAATAGCATGCTTCTCTTCGCAAGTAATTTGCAATTCTGCCCCTAACATCCAACAGTAAATAGAGCAAATAGACCCAACAAAGTACGTAACAAAGTCCAATAAAGCACGTAACAAAGTCCAATTAGGTGTTAGTCCAAACCAAAATCGATGATGCAATTTTTCAAATATCCAATGCGGCCCAAAATTCCGAAGTCAAAAGTCCAAAGTTTCCGAATTCGATTTAACCGGTCCAATGTCCAAAATTCAAATCCGAGTACCACTCGGTCCAAATCCAAATATCAAAGTGTCCAAAATCAAAATATCCAAAACCCGCTAAAACGATCCAAAATAATGCAATGACTATAGTACTTTCCCTACAAATGACTTATACTGTAAGATTTACGAATTGGTCCTCCAATAGTCAATATGCCATAGACTCCCGAACATTCTAGGTAGTTACGTCTATGGCGCCCTAATGGCGGCCAATAAGTCCATGCTCCCGAACATTCTATGTAATTACGCCCGGACGCTCCGTTTGTTTGGAACCAACCCGGCTTAACAATATTTTCAAGCGTAGGGGTGAATTTCCAAAAATATGCAAACGCAATTTTCAAAACTATTTTCCAAGTAACAAAGTTAGTCCAATTTACCAAAATAGGCCAAAATGTCAAATTTATCAAAGTTACCAAATTGCCCTCCCAATATCAAATAATTCCACACAAATAATCCAAATAGGACAAAATATCCAAAATATCAAAACCATCTCCATCTCACAGCTGTGTATGCATACACGTAAATATGTCCACACCCATACGTGCACATATACATGTATATACGCACACGTGACTCTCTCGTCCACTTTTCTTCCAATTCTATACAAGTCTCGGCTTTTATATATATGATACAAAATTATAGTTTTATGTACATATCAATAATACACGTCACATATTTTTAACTTAGGAAGCTCAGGGCCTTGAAATTATATATTTGATTTCATAAGTGATTTAAGGATGTGACTGCAATTAATATGCCTAACATGCTTTCAGTCTTTTTTTCCCCTAAATTATACCACATGCAATAAACATATAATTGTTACATTCTTACCCATGCACGTATAATTTTATTACAAACATAAACGTATAATTTTTTTTGCAAAAGCAAGTATAGAAAGATTACTTACATCGATTTCTTCTATACTATATCTGTTATAACCGTGTGTTTAAAAAAAAGGGGGGGGGAGAAGAATATAATAATAATAATTTAAATAACTAAATTTTATCCCAATGTATTAAGTTAACCCTTATCTCTCCCTCAATCCCCTCTCTCATTTAACCCTCATTAACCCTAATCCCTCCCCCCTTTCTTTTTAACACGGCAGCCTCCCTCTTCTCTCTCTCCCACTCAATTTTCGGCCAAGAGAAAAAGGGAAAAGGGAACCTTTGATCCAAGGATTCAAGAGGAGGAGATCACAACCCTAATCAGATCTTCATCATCTTTCGCGTGTATCAATTCTTGCTAGGATCGAGGTAGGTGCATCCTAATTACTCCCTCAAAACGGTACGAAGGTTGCATAGGCAAAAAGGGTATTTTTAGGTGTTGTTGTTGTCGTTAATTCTTGATTTCGATTGGATCTTAATTATATGCCCAATGTGTTTATTTTCCGTTTTACGTTCTTGTATTCAATGTGATCTTGTTGTTGTACGTTTCTTTGTGGGGTTGAGATGTCGTTATGCGTGTATGGATATGTGGGATGGGTGAAAGGTTGAATGAGATTCGATGATGGACTGCAGAAATTTCAGAATGAGAATTCTGAAATTCGGGGACATCCATCGATCGACGTCCAGAGGCTGAGGGTTCGACGTGCCTCAGATGGATATCGATCGATCGACGTCCAGAGGGCGAGAGATCGATGTACCTCAGAAGTACATCGATCGATCGACGTCTCAGAGGTGAGGGTTCGATGTACCTCAGAAGTACATCGATCGATCGACGTCAACTGAGTGATGGTTCGACGTGTCTCAGTTGGACGTCGATCGATCGATGTCAGAGGATGACGTCCAACTGTTTTCTTCCCCTTTCTCTCGCATTCATGGCACGTGCATTGCATGAGGTACCCATTGTCTGAGGGCGTGCGTTTCGGAGGATACGTAGCGTCTATAGGGCGTGGGGGCCGGATGATACGCAGCGTCGGTCGGGCTGGGTGTCATGTGATACGCAGCGTCTATAGGGCGTGGGTGCCGTGCGAATACGCAGCGTCTATAGGGCGTGGGTGTCGTACGATACGCAGCGTCTATAGGGCGTGGGTGTCCAGAACAGCAAGTGGTGGCTAGAGACCATGACGCTGGAGTTAGGTCCCGGGAGCATGCATTGCATATAGGTCCAGGAGCATTTTGCCTGACATGTTTCTAGTTGCGTATGACACGTTATGTGAGCATGCATCACGTACTTGCACATACATCTTGTGTGGATTGTTTACTTTCCGTATAAGTCATGTCGGGTTGTTTTATGTCGGTTACATGGAGTGTCTTACTTTCCGGTGGCATGCTATTTGTCTTATGTGGCTACGTGGTGATATCTTTTTGGGTATGTAAGTTTTGTATTGTTTTGAGAGGCACCTACTGGGTGATTACCATCACTCACCCCTACTATTCCATATGTAGCCGAGACGGAGTATGATTATATCTACGTTGAGGACGGGTCCGACATCGTGGAATGGGCTGAGTGACTCGTAGAAGTGCGTGCAGCAAGGATGGAGACGGGCTTTTGTGGTGCCATGGGGTGACACAGACAGTTTAATTTTCAGCTTTACTTTGAAAACAGTTTCATACTTTTAAATTTAGACATTGGACCTTGACTTGTAAAGCCCGGTCAGCCTAGGATTAGTCGTTACTTTATTAAAGTTCATTAATTTCAAATTAGTGTTGTGACTTGTCGTTTCCGCAGAAAGAAAAGGAAAACTTTTCTATATCAGCACTGACGTGTAGCAGGTTGATGTGACGCCTTATATTCTCCTGAGTGAGATACGGCGGGTGCACCGTTACCGAGGATGGAGTTCGGGAGCGGGCGCTACAATATCGTACACGAGTTTGTTGGCGCAAGAAAACCCTCTATTCCTGTCCTAGGGTACCTCGGCTGAAGGCAATCACAAGAAACTGCACCTTTTTTTTGCTCTTATTTGATTGCTCACGTTGGCCAAGAATTTGCAACACCAAATATCAATATTGGATGTTTGTGACTGCTGGCCGCTGGAGACTAATTTGGAGGAGAAAAATTTGCTGACTTCTTTTCTTTCAGCAGGGGGCGGCAGGTTCAGAAAAGTGTGTGTACAATTTTGTTTAGGATAGGGTATTAAATAGATAGGTGTAAGTTTAGATAATTAGGTATATTCCAATTTGAAATAAGATTCCTTTTATGTAAATTCTATCTTAGTTTACCTAATTGTATTTGGTTTATGACTTATCCTAATTTCAAAATTCTAAATAGACTAGGATTTTATCATCTTAGTTTTGCTTAATTTGTTTTTCTTTTCTCTTTTTTTAACCCCTAAGGGGCATGGACATAACACTTTCCCTCGGTTTGTTGTGTTTTTTATGGTCAAACCAAAAGAAACCCCTGATCATGTCTCCATCTTGTCTGAGAGGGATGATTTTAAAGCGTCATCCTGGTTTTGTCCCTCTTAATGACCGCGTACGCCGCCTTAATTGGGTGAATTAGTTTCCTTTTCAGTGGTTCTCTTTTCATAGTCTCAAATTTGTCATCTACGACTGTTAAAAGCTAAAATAATCATTTTGTCTCAGACTATTGAGAAGTAATTTGCGAGTTGTATGGTTAATTCATTAGGAAAGTTGTTGGTACATGGGTTTGTTTTGGCTTCTACATTTTTTCTGTTCTGACATTATTTTTTTGTTTGATTTGCAGGCACTTGGTTTGGGATTGTGGAATATTTTATCCGGTTGTTCTCTGGTCACTTTGACGAGGGAGGTAAATTAGACGATTATGAGTTTTTTTCTTGAGTCCTAGTATATTGGTAAAGTTTTTGTGATATTTGTTTTGATGATTTTAGCTTTGTTGGCTGCCTCTGTTCATTGGCTGTTTTGCTAAGATACTTTCTTTTGGCTGGGTTTTGTCAAGTTGAATTTGTTCACATGGTTGAGAGGGGTGTGGACTGTGGTGAACTCGTTTCTGAGTTATATGGATCATACAACTCGCTTCATACCGTGTTATGAGTGAAAATTGTATTTTATGATTTTTTAAAGACCAATACATCCCATATTAATATTACAAATATTTCTCAATATATGTAATGTAATAACGTTCAATAAATATCAAATATTCTCTCCATTTATGCACATAACTTTATTAGATATTTTCTATATTTGCTAATGTTTTCATGGTTTGTCTAGAGGTAAAACTGCATATGACCTTTTCCAACACTTTATTTTCATGCGAAGCGGATGGAAGTGGGCAAATTGTTAATCAATAGATATCTCAAAGCGCCAATTGACTGATAAAAGAAAGTTGTCTGGTGTAACTACTAGCCAATATCGATGGCCCAATTTTTTTTTATTTTTTATTTTTGAAAGATTTGCATGTTCATCACTTCGATATCAAATTAGTGTTAAAGTTATCTTAACTATGGTAGGCAGCCTAATGACTTAACCAATCATTGTCTTCTAACTTAAAGATCATCAAAATAATCAAACAATTTGTCATGTAAAATGGCCATTGCCATTACAGTAGAATTAAATCAAATGGGAACACATATTAATAAAAAATGTGTAAACATTTTTTTTTATTTTTCAAATGGTATGTAGCAATTTAAATTAATTTTGCTTATTTTGTTTATATAGCTTTAGGTTAAGAAGGTTTATTAAGGAAATAGGGGCACCTTAAAGTGTACTGAGGGGCTTAGATACTCTTTACACTTTAGGTTGACTTTGTAGTTTTTTGGTTTTTGTCTTTGTCTTTCATCATGTGTGCATATACATGGTTACGACTATTTTAATTTCAGAAGCTTTCTATTTGTATTTACTAAATTTCTTCACTATTACACTAGTACACCATATTCCTATTATTGTATCATCTATGCGAATACATATAGAGCCGTGAGTCTCACAGGAAGCAAGCTCATTATCCCTTGGGATGGAGGTATTGTTTGCCTGTCTCTCACCCTTCTCATACCCTAGCGATAGCTTTTGCTGTCGTTGAGATATTATGGGCATGGTTGTTGTTGTTGTAGTAGCTTTTACCAACTTAATCTATTTTGTTCACATAGATTTTAAATGTAAACATGTGTAGTATTTGCCTATAAATAGGCTAGTTTTTTTAATATTATAACATATCTCCAAAAACAATTCTAAGACTTCAAAACAGGAACATTGTGCATTGAGCAAAGCTTAGTGTTCTTCTATTCTTTCTTCCCTCAATTTCTTAGATATTTTTGAATTCAAATTCCTCCAATTACTAGCAACATTATACTCATTTCCAATTGGATTTCCCTTCTGTAGAACCTTGCTGGTGTATCTTCTTTTGAATAGAATGAAGTCTCGTCGCCCAATCCATAAGTTTTGTAGGCAATAAAGATGAAGTCCATATTGTGATGCTACAAGCTCATACATATAAATACAAAATTGAAGAACTAGAGCTATGTGAAATAAAGAAAATAACAGCGGAAAATGATACGATATTTTACTATCCACTAACTAACAAGTACATTAGATACAACTTGTAGTATAGCAATGAATTAAGCTCGTTCCCACAAAGATTCATTTGAAGTACTAAAACAATGATTTATCTTAGTTTAAACCTAATGAACTAAATCTGGTAATAAAACCACAAACTAACTACTAATTATCTAGACTAAATGTAACAAAACTACAAATCAAATAATAGATTTTAACTTTTTCTTTTAAGATTTTCTTGATTATTTTATTGATCCAGTTGAGTCCTTTTCTAAAGAAGCAATTTTTCCAATCTTCAACTAAAATAATTAAATAGTTTTTAATTCCTAATCCCTAAGGATGAAATTTCTCATTTAATTTTAATTTATCCAATCTCTGGCATAAAAAGTTAATTCAATTTGACAAATTCCATATCTTTATGTGAACTTTAATCAAAAAAAATTACATTAAATATCTATAGAATTTCTAGTTTCGTTTAATCATACAATTCTACCTATAGAAATCAAATATTCATACTCAATTTTACTATAAGTTTATGGTTGACACGATCCTAATTCAAATCTTCACTTCCGTAGTTTTTCTAATTTGATTATGTAATCTATCAATAGGTAGCTAATCTATTGACGCAATAAGAACACCAACAATGATTATGTTGAGAAATATGTTTGAAAAATTTTCAAAATCATGATTTTAAGTGTTGAATACTTAAGAATGTCACACATGATGTTATAAAGGATAAAAAAGTTGAATAAGTGAAGAAAAATGACATCGATCTCTCAGGTTTATGCACTTTGATCGATCAGTGTACATCAATCTCTCACATCGATCGATCCATGTAAGGCACAGGAAAATCTAAACCTCACTTTGAGACATCGATCTCTAAACCTGAGACACATTGATGTAGGTCAGAGACAAAATCTGAACCTCACTGTAAGACATCGATCTCTCAAGCAGAGACACTTCGATCGATCGATGTCTAGGGTTTATGGAAAATTTTTTCTAAAATATGATAAAATGATTGTTTTCAATTGTACATGATTCATATATGTTTATCATGTTGTTATTATGTGTTTTTGATGAATATAATAACGTCTTGTGACTAATATGCCTTGGAAGTTTCTACAACTTACCAAAAAGGGCAAGGTTGGTATTTTGAGTTCTTGTAGGTACTTGCATGGTGAAAATGATACAAGGACTTTATTGTTTCTTATTCATCACAATGAAGCTGTTTTCGTATCTATTTCTGACCATCGGGGTCATTTTCGGAGTTTTCTCTCACCAGGGGCATTTTGGCCATTTTATCCTCCAAGGGCAGTTTTGGTATTTTACTCAAGGACAACTCTTGATTATCTTATTATCTGCATCGTGGAGCTTATTTATGGTGTTCAATACTATCCCAGAAATTTATGTATAATTATAAATTAAGAAAATAATCGGAGACGTTAATAAATTAACCTCGCGGCTTTAAGACCCGCGCTATTGACTGGTCTCATGTCTGCGTCACTGGTACGCCGTCTGGGTCTGCAATCTCATTCTCTCTCCTGGCGTCAGTAAAAGGGGACCCAGTTTCTTTTCTCGCTCCTTCTCGATGCGCTGCCTTTTGCTTTTCTTTTTCTATTTTTTCTTTTTGATTGATGAACTCTTTGGAGAGAAAACACTATCTAACCTTTGGGATAGAAGTATTGCTCACTTTTTTCAGATTTTAAATTCTAGCGATATTTTTTTCTATCGCTGAGATATAGTGGATGTGTATTGTTGTTAAACTCTTTGAAAAAGATGTTATCCCATATACGAACAGAGAGCTATTAGAGAACGAATCTAACATTCTGTAAAGCACAGGGATGAGCCGAAGTGAAAGGTCGAGGTCATCACAGTGATGAGCCGAAGTGCCATCACATTGATGAGCCGAAGTGCAAGGCCAGTACTGGGCCGAAGTGCACTGCAAAGATCATCACAGTGATGAGCCGAAGTGCAAGGCCAGTGATGGGCCGAAGTGCACTGCAGAGGTCATCACAGTGACGAGCCGAAGTGCCATTACAGTGATGAGCCGAAGTGCCATCACAGTGATGAGCCGAAGTGCAAGGCCAGTGATGGCCGAAGTGCACTGCAGAGGTCATCACAGTGATGAGCCGAAGTGCCATCACAGTGATGAGCCGAAGTGCAATGCCAGTGATGGCCGGAGTGCACTGCAGAGGTCATCACAGTGATGAGCCGAAGTGCCATCACAGTGATGAGCCGAAGTGCAATGCCAGTGATGGCCGAAGTGCACTGCAGAGGTCATCACAGTGATGAGCCGAAGTGCCATCACAGTGATGAGCCGAAGTGCAATGCCAGTGCTGGCCGAAGTGCACTGCAGAGGTCATCACAATGATGAGCCGAAGTGCCATCACAGTGATGAGCCGAAGTGCAAGGCCAGTGATGGCCGAAGTGCACTGCAGAGGTCATCACAGTGATGAGCCGAAGTGCCATCACAGTGATGAGCCGAAGTGCCATCACAGTGATGAGCCGAAGTGCAAGGGCCAGTGATGGCCGAAGTGCACTGCAGAGGTCATCACAGTGATGAGCCAAAGTGCACTGCAGAGGTCATCACAGTGATGAACCGAAGTGATGAGCCAAAACATAGATGAGCTCAACACAGGGACCGAGGCGATTCCAGGACTCTTTCCTTAAGACGAATTGCTCCGGTATATTGTGCCCAACCGAAAGTAGCAAACGTCTCCTAGGATACAACGGCCTACAGTTCCAAACGAGTGACACTACTACGTAAGAACTCCACGAACCTGACAAGTGTTCTAATCTCTCTTGGATTGATGAAATGCAGCAGCAGTGTATGCAGTATGCAGCAATGGATTATGCAGTAGGAGAAGAGAAGGAAAATTTCTGTGTATTGAAGAAGCAGTGCACTGCCATTATCTATAGAGGGAAATCTGGGAGGTTACGGCAACCCACGATCGTACTGATCGGCCAGTAACCCCAACGTTCACCACGCACCCCACAACTGCCTCTGCTCAGCCATTAACCCATGACTGATAGGAATCAGTCAGTTGAAACTGTCAGCTCAATCTGAGCCGTTAGATCGTAGGATTAAATCATAACCGTAGGATCAAATAAATTATTTTTTGGAAAAATTTAAAAGAAAATTTATCCAAAAAGATAAGATTCGGGCGGGCAAGCCACGTGCCACGAGCCCAAGCCCAAGCCCAAGCACGAGCCGAGCCGAGCCCGGCCGGCCAGACGGGCGGGCGACGGCGCACGCGTGTGGCACTTGCTAGGGTCTTCCCTCTAGTCTAAAACTTCTCATGCCCTTAGGGCACATCTAAAGTGCCTCTCCTAGCACTATATTTGGTGGCATTTTCCCTTCAATTTGCCAATGTGGTATATTTGTAAAAAGGTGATGTGTCTTCTTCTAATGAAGCCACATCACCAATTTTCCAATTTGCAACTAATTTTATTCTCACTTTGAGCATTAATTTCTCATTCACCCGGTATCAAAATTGAGTGATTCAAAAGCCTAAACTCATCTACTCATTACGTAGATAATTTAGGATTAATTAGTTTTCATTTTTGATAAACGAAAACTAATCTCAATTAAGCTCAAAGTATGTTCCTAACCAACTTTGGACAAACCCATTTATAAAATTTTTCTCCAACAATCCCCCACATGAATGGAAATTAATGCAAATGCAGATGCAGACTCTAACGAGAAGTCAAACAAGAAAATGTTGCATCAGAAGAGGTAGCTTCTGGCTTTGAACCTTTCGTAGTGATGTACCATCTGATTCACTCGGCTAAGTAGTGACTTGAATGTCTTGAACTAATCAGCCTTTGCTGTGAACCTAGACAACAATGCTCACACAACATTTCCTTTAACACTCTTTGGTTCTCATGGTTGTGTTCGTTTTTGGCCATGAACAACCTAGTTTCAGAAAGTGTTTAGAGATTTCTTTGCCTCACAGATTCTCATAGAAGCGGCCCCACTTCACACTTACATAGGTGATTCCTATCAGGAGCATTCTGCCATACCCCACTTGATGTATCAAGATATAGGACATCATTAAAAGCTTTAGCTTACCCTAAATATTCTCTGCAGACAGCACTTTTATGTCGCGGAATGAATAAGTGCTAAAACTGAACCTTCAATACTTGGTTGTCCCATTGAACCAAGATCCTGGGATCTCCAGTCAACAAGGTTGGGTTACCGTTACAAAGGGTCTTGCGTAGTAGGCTTAAGTCCCATTTCGTTTGTCAATTTTGACATCTGATCTCTAGGCAAACCTTTTGTAAGTGGATCCGCAAGATTCTCCTTTGATTTTATGTAATCAATGGAAATCACGCCATTAGAGATCAATTGCTTAATGGTATTATGTCTCCGATGTATGTATCGAGACTTACCATTGTAGATGCTGCTTTGTGCCCGTCCTATAGCAGACTGACTATCACAGTGTGTGCTGATAGGAGCGATTGGCTTAGGCCAACATGGAACATCTTCTAGGAAATTTCGAAGCCATTCAGCCTCTTCTCCGGCTTTATCTAGTGCTATAAACTCGGCTTCTATAGTGGACCGAGCTATGCACGTTTGTTTTGTAGATTTCCATGACACAACACCTCCACCAACAGTGAATAGATATCCACTAGTGGACTTAGATTCCTTGCTATCTGATATCCAATTCGCATCACAATATCCTTCCAATACTGCTGGATATCTTGTATAGTATAATCCAAGGTTCATTGTGTACTTCAAGTACCTCATCACTCTATTTAGAGCTTTCCAATGATCTTCACTTGGATTACTGGTAAACCTGCTCAATTTGTTTACTGAACAAGCTAAGTCTGGTCTTGTACAGTTTGTTATGTACATCGGACTTCCAATTACCTGTGAGTACTTTAATTGAGCTACAGGTTCACCTCGGTTCTTTCTTAAGTGTACACTTAAGACTAGCGGGGTCTTTATTGGTTTTGTATCAAACATATTGAATCGTTTGAGAACAGATTCAATATAATGAGTTTGTGACATAACGAGGCCTTTAGTTATCCGAGAAATTTTAATTCCTAGAATAACATTGGCAACCCCCATATCTTTCATATCAAAATTTCGTGTTAACATCTTCTTAGTATTCAAGATGATGTCACGAGTACTGCCTATGATGAGCATGTCATCTACATATAGACACACTATCACATAGGCGTCTGGTGTATTTTTGATGTACACACACTTGTCAAACTCGTTGATCCTGAAGCCATTTAACAATATTGCCTCATCAAACTTCAAATGCCACTGTTTGGGTGCTTGTTTAAGTCCGTACAAAGACTTGACAAGTTTACACACCTTTTTCTCTTGCCCTGGTACAGCAAACCCTTCAGGTTGCTCCATATAAATTTCTTCTTCTAACTCACCGTTCAGGAAGGCAGTCTTCACATCCATCTGATGGATTTCTAAGTCGTAGACTGCAACGATAGCAACTAGCATTCTTATTAAAGTGATCCTAGTTACCAGTGAGTAGGTATCAAAAAAGTCAAAGCCTTCCTTTTGTCGATAGCCTTTAGCTACCAACCGTGCCTTGTACTTGTCAATAGATCCATCCTCTTTCAGCTATTTCTTAAAGATCCACTTGCATCCGAGTGGTTTACTTCCTGGTGGAAGATCAACCAGCTCCCAAGTGTGATTTTGAAGAATCAATTCTATCTCACTATTTACTGCCTCTTTCCAGAGGGGAGCTTCTGGAGTTGACATCGCCTCAGAAAAGGTTCTTGGATCGTTTTCTACCAAGTATGTTAGAAAATCTGGTCCAAAAGATGTTGGTACTCCGGCTCGTTTGCTTTGACGCAGTCCCTCAATTTCTTGAGGGGTCGTCTCATGCACTCGCTTACTAGTGATTGTTTCTTCGTCGTTTTTGT
Source organism: Eustoma russellianum (assembly GCA_036186865.1). Taxonomy (NCBI): domain Eukaryota; kingdom Viridiplantae; phylum Streptophyta; class Magnoliopsida; order Gentianales; family Gentianaceae; genus Eustoma; species Eustoma russellianum. The sequence goes on from AP025057.1 coordinate 10,538,919, forward strand.
CTTTCTTTAGAAAGACATCTTCAAAGAACACTGCATTTCTTGATTCCATGACCACATTCTCATGTATGTCAGGAATATCCGACTTGTGCACCAAGAATTGATATGCACTACTGTTAGTTGCATATCCTATGAATATGCAATCAATTGTTTTAGCCCCAATTCTAACTTGTCTTGGTTTGGGTACTGCGACCTTCGCCAGACACCCCCACACTTTCAAGTATTTGTAACTAGGCTTATGGCCTTTCCAAAGCTCGTATGAGGTTTCATCCATCTTCTTAGGTGGAATTCTATTTAAAATGACGTTGGCTGAGAGAATTGCTTCCCCCCCACAAGTTCTGTGGTAAACCCGAACTTATCAACATAGTATTCATCATCTCTTTTAGAGTACGGTTTTTGCGTTCAGCAATACCATTCGATTGAGGTGAATATGGTGCAGTCGTTTGATGAATAATGTCATGTTCTGAACAGAACTCATTAAACGATGCATCATATTCGTCACCTCTATCACTACGAATCGTCTTAATTCGTTTGCTAAGTTGATTCTCAACTTCATTTTTATAGTCCTTGAAAGCATCAAGGGCCTCGTCTTTGCTACTTAGCAAATAGACATAACAGTATCGTGTGCAATCATCGATAAAAGTTACAAAATACTTTTTACCACCTCTTGTTTGCACAAATTTTAAATCACTACATCGGTATGAATTAAATCCAAAGGTTCAGTGTTCCTTTCTATTGAAGGAAATAGCGTCTTTGTCATTTTTGTTCAACACAGACTTGGCATTTTTCTTTATTAATGTTCAGTTTGGGTAATAAGTCAAGATTAATCATCCTTTGTATTGACTTATAATTAACATGTCCCAAACGAAAATCCCTTAAGCAAGAAGACTCAAGCATATAAGCAGAAGTAGAAGCATTCTTATTGGCCTCTTCGGGCAAAGTTTTCTTGGGTAAAACAGTTATCACACTAAGTTTGAACATGTTGTCGGTCAAGTACCCCTTCCCCAGAAATACCCCATTCTTACTCAGAATAAATTTATTACAATCAAATACTAGTCTAAAACCATGACTGACTAGTAAAGCTCCAGAAACTAAGTTCTTGCGGATGTCAGAAACGTGCAATACATCTCGCAGAGTCAATTCCTTTCCTGAAGTCATCTTTAGAATCACATTGCCCGAACCTTCAATCTTCGAGCTATTAGAGTTCCCCATGTATAGCTTTTCATTATTCTTCGCCGGAGAATAGTCTTTGAACATCGCCCTGTTTGCACAGACATGTCAAGTGGCTCCAGTTTCCACCCACCATTCACGAGGATTTCCAACTGCGTTGCATTTAGAAACAACAGCACACAAATCCAGATCATCCATCTGACTGACAAGGTTGGCTTTCACTTTTTCCTGCTTTTTCTTGGGCTTACGGCAGTCAACACTGCGGTGCCCCTGAGTTCCACAGTTATAACATTTTCCAGTGAACTTTTTGGCAACTTTCTTGCCTTTAGGGTTCACTCCGACAGGATTTCTCTTTTTCTTTTTCGTCGCCTCTGCGACATGAGCTTTAGCATGACCAGAACTCGAACTTGGCCTTTTTTCGGATCTACGATTGTCCTCCTCTATACAGAGTCGAACAATTAGATCCTCCAATGTCATTTCCTTTCTCTTGTGTTTGAGATAGCTTCTAAATTCCCTCCACGAAAGAGGTGGCTTCTCAATCACAGCCGCCACTATGAAAGATTCACTGAGCGACATGCCCTCTTCTTCCATTTCAGACACCAGTATCTGTAATTCCTCAATCTGAGAAACAACAGTCTTGGAATCTGACATTTTAAAATCAAAAAATTTGCCAATGATAAACTTCTTTGTACCGGCATCCTCCGTGCGGTACTTCTTATCTAAGGCCATCCACAATGACTTTGTAGTTTTATAAGTACAGTACAGTCCATACAATGAATTATCTAAACAACCTAAAATATGACTCAAGCATACATAATTGTTAAAATTCCATGCTTCAGTCATCAAATGGTTCTGCATGTTCAGATTCGGATCTTCAACCGGAACCACCTCCGGAGGATCCTCATTCAGCATCTTTCCAAGCCCAATGTTGTCAAGAAAAACAGCATCTTTTGCTGCCAGCGTTTGAAGAAACTGCCTCCAAACTTCTCAGGCTTCTCAACCTGTCCAGCAGCAGGAACATGTGCAGGAATGGGTGCAGCAACAGTAGGTGCAATTGGAACAGCAGTGTTCTGTTCCTCAGCGCCGATGTGCGAGTTAGAGCTTTCGTTCTCCATCACGTTTAAATTTCTGACAAGTCATGAAACAAGAAGTCAGTATACCAACAGAATACTGTAAATAAAATCGGTACAAAACTGAGATAAGAACAGTAATTCGTCTTAAGTTTGTTATCCCATATACGAACAGAGAGCTTGTTATGCCCCGCACCCTCCGTAGGGTAATTAAAAGACAAAGAAGGATTTCACAGAAATTAATGACGGTCAACCGTAACTAATTACGAATTAAATAATAGGATTAATGAGAATTAAATGAAGGGTTAAATAATAGAAAATTAATTTGTATTTAATTTTTAGAATTAAATATTAGGATTATCTTTTAAGATAAATAAGATAATAGATATAATTTAGAAACACCAAATTCCACCCTGCCCATATAAAAAACTTGACAAACGTCAGTTTCCTCATTACGCAGAGAAAACTGACGCAGCATCCTTCCTCCCCTATACACGATTTTGGGACTCTTCAACCCTAGGAGAAGAATCTCTCCAGAAAGCCATCCAATCTTCCTTCGTTCTTCAATCCGTTCTCGTGTAATCAAAGGCAAGTAATCATCTTATAAGTTCCTACGTTTTGTGAAAGAAAAATGGCCTATTTTTATACTAAAATGGATCACCATGCAGTAGTTTCGTTTCGTGATTATGTGTATGTGATTTCTGTGTTTTGATTTTGATTTGGCCGTTATATGATGAAAACCGTTTTGTTGTTGAGGATTACTTGAGATCCTGCAAATCCCTACCCCGTAAACCCTTTTGATGTGCTTTCATTGTTGGATAGGGTTGGGAATGGGAAAATAGAGGGATCTTTCGAGTTCATGGGAAGGAACAACGTGTGTGTAGGCTTGAACGTGTGATGGGTTCTGAGAGGGTTTTGACGTTGATGATTTGTGCTTGGATTGATAGGGTGGTTAGGCTTGGAATGATGGGATGAAAGTTGGAGAAACGATGGTTGAAAAGTGCATCTTCTGTAGGAAATCGCAGAACAAAGTTCACAGGAAAGGCTGACATCGATCGATCGATGTCAGAGATCGATGTCCCCTGATGGACATCGATCGATCGATGTTGGGTGAGATGAGAGATCGATGTCCCCTGTTGGACATCGATCGATCGAAGTAGGGGAAGGTTTAGAGATCGATGTCCTCTGTTGGACATCGATCGATCGAAGTAGTAAAGGGCTGAGAGATCGATGTTCTCTGGTGGACATCGATCGATCGATGTGAGGGTATGATGCCACATCGATCGATCGAAGTAAGGGGATGATGTCCATCAGTTTTGTGGGAAAATAGAGGAAGGAAGAGGGAAGTTCGGGGAGTCTTTGGGTGACCTTAGAGACTTCTTAAGATCTGATTAAAGGTAGTCTAAGTCTTGGGAACATGACCTAGGATGGTGAATCAACATGGTGAGTTTGAAGGGGTTTTCGAATCGGATTCTAACGAGGATGACTTAGGAGGGTTAGAAGATGGACGTACGAGGTGTTTTAGAGTTCAATGAAGGAAGGAGAGGGATACTCGCATTGGTTGTGAATATTAGAATCGGGACTAAGTATTGACGAGTTTGATGAAGCCTAAGTTTGATGTGTAAGTTAGTATCTTGTGTGTTGTTTATACTTGCGCATGTGAATGTAAATTGCATACGAGAACGAGAAATGTGATTGAAACGAGGAGTCTTGCATCATGGCACTTGCATTTGCATATTGATTTGAAAAGAGATGTGCTTCGGCACAGATTTGCGAAGGTGACCTGCAATGTTAACCGGGATGGAAATATAAGCTGGGGTGCATTGCAGGGCACAAAAGACTGTAACGTTAACCGGGATGGAAATATAAGCCGGGGTGCGTTACAGGGTATAAAGTCCTCTGCAATGTTAATCAGGATGGAAATATAAGCCGAGGTGCATTGCAGAGTATTACGAGTCTGTGATGTCAATCGGGATGGAAATATAAGCCGAGGTGCATCACAGAGCATAACGAGCCTGTAACGTTAACCGGGATGGAAATATAAGCCGGGGTGCGTTACAGGGTTACGAGTTACGAGACCGGACATTGAGGCATGCATTTCACTGATTTGAAAAGAAATGGCTCATGCATTTGTGATTGTGTAGTGTAGTGCATATTTTGACATGCATCACGAGAGTCGTTGTGGTATGGATGAGCATGGTATTTGATTGTAATGGATTTGTTAATTGCGTTCGAATTGTTATACTTGCTATTACGTGATTCGTTTATTTATTTGGAAGTTGTACAAGACATGTGCCCCACAATTCCCTTGAATTATATATTACTCATGTCTTGCCATGTGTTGATCCCGTATGTCTTATAAGCGGGTTACTTGCTAGCGTTTTTCGCTAAGGGTACTGCCTTTGTCTTTGCAGATGAACCTAGTTACGACATGATTTTCATTGAGGATGACGGCGAGTGGGCAGAATGGGATGTTTAGACTTTGTGGAGTGGATTGATTAGATAGTTTATGTCGTTTCTGTTTCTTAATTCATTTGGGATTTTAGATGGCTGCGACCATACACAATCCGTTTGGTATTCACATTGTCGGTTGACGTACTGCATTGATGATTTAGATTGACGAGATATGTTTCCGCGCTTATTTCTCTTACGTCATTGATGATGTGTATTCGAGAGATGAGACGTCTTGTAGTCTTCTCAGTAAGCTACGACGGGTGTACCGGTTCGGATTCCGCTGTCCGGGTCGGGGCGCTACAGGTGGTATCAGAGCCTAGGCTTCAAATCTACCTCGGAAAACCTAGGTTATGACATATAGAGTTCTAAGTTATGATTTTCACCGTAGGTTGATCTTTAAGCCTAAGCATGTAATCTTAGGTGTAAGTTTGATTGGGATGGGTGCGAGTGCGAGTGCGATAAAATGTAATCAATCAATGCTATTTATTTTAGTTCATGAATTCCGCCTTGCACAACATTATGGACCCCAAGTACTTATTTTTGGAACTGCTAGATACTAATAAGCGTGATCTTGCAGAAAAATGCCTCCTAGACGTGACAATCAAGGAAACGGTGGCAATGGGGACAATAATCCTCCACCACCACCACCAGTCCTAGTCCCACAAGCGCTGATTGATGCTATCACAGTGATAGCACAAGGAGTTGCGCAACAACAGCAACAGCCCCCTCCGGCACGACCCCCACAGCACGGCATCAGATACTATATTGGGGAGATGCGCAAGATGCATGCCCCAAACTTTGAAGGGAACACTGACCCAGAATTGGCTGGGTTCTAGCTGGACGAAGTGGAAAAATGCTTCAGGCTTGTGCAAGTGCCTGAAGATCTGAAGGTGGATGTGGCCACCCCGTTACTAATCGGCAGAGCCAATGCATGGTGGAATGGCATGTTGCCAAAGATGACCCTTCCTATTCAATGGAGACAATTTGTACAGGCATACAAGGATTACTATGTGCCTGAGACTGCCATTCTGGAGAAGATGAGGCAGTTTGACAAGTTTGAACAGGGGAGAATGTTTCCGATTACGCCGACCGGATCCATGCCCTGGGAAAATTCACGCCCATGGTGTTGGAGAACAATCGGATGAAAATGCTAAAGTTTGAAGAGGGTCTGAACCTCCACATACGGACTGCGATAGCGGGGTCGAGTTTGAAAACCTTTGAGGAGATGCTGGACGCATGTTACCGAGTGGAGAGTGACATGCGTAGATCACAACCAAGAGAGGCTCGTGAAGAATCGAGCAAGAGGCCGAGAGTAGAGCAGAGTGGAGGTAGGCCCGGACGTTGGGTCAAGATCCCTATGAAAGGGGAGGCGGGGCCAGTTCAGAGGGCACCGCAACAGAACCAGCCGAATCGTCAAGCACCTGCAGAATGCCCACACTGCCAGAAGAGACACGCGGGTGAATGTTGGAAAATAAGTGGAGCGTGTTTCAAATATGGGAAGGCGGGCCATAGGATCAAGGATTGTCCCGAATGGGACCCTAAGCCTCAAGCAGGAGCAGGGCCAGCTCAGCAGCAGAAAGGCAGGCCCAATGCCAGAGTCCACGCCATGACGGACGCTGAAGTCCAGGAGGATGCTAATGTTGTAGCGCCCCGGCCCGATACCGTCATCGGAACCAGTGCACCCGCCGTAGCCTACTATGAGAACTACGAAGCGTCAAGCAGATCAAGCGTACATCCTTCATAATGTAAAATAAAAAAAACCAGCGGAAACGTCATAAAATTTAAACCTTCATCGTCATTAAAACATCCATAAAATGCAGCGGAATTAAAAGATGTTTGTTCCTCTTGCCAACATAAGTTTTAGATCAACATAACAACAAATGAGTTTTCCAAACTGAAATAAAGTAGTCCAGCATCTATCTATTCCCATGTCCATCATCCCATTGAGCCCACTCGCCGTCGTCTTCAACAAATATCAACTCATATTCAGGCTCACCTGAAAAGGAGCAGAGTAATTGTTCTTAGCGAAATTATCACTAGCAAGTAACCCGTCTATACACCTTACGGAATCACACACGTCGAGTCACCAGTGTATAAAACATTGCCCAAAAATAAGGTGCTCGGGTTAGCAAATAGCATCTTAATAAGAATTCCTCAAAGCAGATAAAGCACATATATATACACAGATATGAGAACCAACGTGTATTTAAACAACGTATCACATAGCAAGTCATAAACTAGTCACGTTTCTTGCATGTCAATTCTTATGCTCCGTGTATCATGATGCATGTACTTCTTTAAAATCACGCACAACACCCATGCATATGTCTTCTTTCATAAACATGTCATGCATGTCATTTCACAAAACATTTCATCACTTTATATATCATATTCTTCGCGTAGCAGAACTTTATACCCTGTGGGTGATCAGTCCACAGCAAACATTACTTTATACCCCGTGCTGAAAGGTCCACGGCCCCATTACATATATCATATATCCGTGCTGAAAGGTCCACGGCCCCATTACATATATCATATATCCGTGCTGAAAGGTCCACAGCCCCATAAAATAACTTTGTTTTCCGTGCTGATAGGTCCACGGCCCCATAAAATACTTTATACCCTGCTGTTGATTCACAGATCACGCTTTTATACCCTGCTTTCGCAGACGTGACTTTTATACCCTGCGATCAACCAGCAGCCATTTTGTCTTTCGAAAACTTCAAACTTTTCTTGTAAACACATGTTCTTTCGCAAAGCAATTCTCAAATCAAATGCAAGTGCCCATGTCATGATGCAGGATGCACATGTATCTTCGTATCAAACATGTATCACACACATGCATATATCGTACTTATCAAGTATACAGTCTTGCACCTCAAACACTCCGTGGTCGTATCTTTCCAAGTCCATTCTTCTTACGAACTCACTCAAGATTCAATCTTATTCTAACTTGATCAAACTTACCATCTACACCTCAATTACAACACAAACACCTTTGCATTTTATGCTCAAAAGAAGTGTATAAGGTTACAACACGTACATAGGGCACCTAAAGGGTCAAAGAGACTTCCAGTATAGTTGGAACGCTACATGAAGCGCCTATAGTGACTTAGAGCGCCTATACTAGGCGTTCGAAGTGTTCGGGGATGTTCCGTAGACATTGAACGCCTACATGAAGCGCCTAATGTGACATAGAGCGCCTTATGTAGGTGTTCGAAGTGTTCGGGGATGATTCAGGACACATTGAACGCTACATTAGGCGCCTAATGTGACATAGAGCGCCTAATGTAGGTGTTCGAAGTGTTCTGATGGTTCTAAACTGTAGTTTTTCTGTACGGGAAAGCTTCAGGACACATTGAACGCTACATTAGGCGCCTAATGTGACTTGAAGCGCCTAATGTAGGCGTTCGAAGTGTTCTGACGATGCTAAACTGCAGTTTCTCTGCAGTAACTTCCTCCCATCATCTTCCTCCTTCAACCCTTTCATGTTAAACCTCTCAATATCCATCTTACCATCTAGATTCATCATTCTTAACTCACATCTAATCATGAATTGATGCTTAGTTATGTCTAACAATATCCACTCTTAACCTTCAACCATTCACAACCTTTAAAAGTTATCATCAACACTCCCAACACAACAAGTCTACAACAATGCCATCACTCATCCTTCCATTCCCTGCACTTACTCTCAAACGTCTAAGTGTAGACAATCAACATAAGAATAGAACAAGACAATAAGCACATCAAAATATACACTTTCATGGGCATGCTTGACAAACAACAAAACACCACACAACTATTTTCAGAAATATGGCCCAAAGAACAAGACTTTACGCACCTAGCAACAAAACATACATATAATAAAGCATTTAACATAGACAAGACAAGATTACTAATGTGTGATTCAAGTTTTCTCTTTGTAAGAACATAGGGCCTAAAGTATCAAAATTTGCGTAAAGCATATAGAAAGGTTACTTGCCTTGGAATCTAGATAAGCTTACGGATTTACTGCAGAATTTCTGTAAGAATTGAACCTAGGTTGCTCGTTCTTCCTTCCTTTCCTTCTTCTTCTCTCCTTCTTCTTTCCTCTTTCTTTTCTCTCTCTTTTCTCAGAATTTTCCTTCTCCCTTTGCTGTCAAAACCGCCCCTCATGCTAAGAAGGGGGAAGTTATACTAGATTTTGTAACTCCCCTAACTCCTCGTAGGGACTATTTTGATAATTTACTATGATTTCTTTTAATTCTACTTTTAACCCCTTTCTTTTGTTCTTCTATGTTTTGTGTAACTAAGTCACATTACCTACATAATTAATTAAGTTTCATTTAAGGTTGACCTAAGTATTGAAAGTTGCGCTTAAAAATCACGGGGTGTAACAAATGTCGTGACAGGTATGACCTAAGTTAAATAATAGTTGCTTAAGCTGAATTTTAGTCCTTTAAGTTGATGATTGAATATGTGTTATGTGAAAACCTTTATGTGTTACCCTCTTGTGATTAGGTGTGATCCTAGTTAACCAAGTACCCGCAAATGTGTTATTTAATAGTGGAGCTAGCCACTCCTTCATCTCTAAGCGATTCGCCAAAGGACTCGACTGTTTACCCGAATGGCTTGAGAACCCATTTAGGGTGCAGGCAGCAAGAGAGCAAGTACTGGTTTCTCACCACCAGTACAAAGATTGTGATGTGGAATTAGATGGAAAACTCTTCCCAGTGACCTTAGTCCCAATCCCAATGAAGGACTTTGATGTAATATTGGGCATGGATTGGCTGACCAAGAATCATGCCAATATTGACTGTAAACTCAAGCAGGTGACTCTCAAGGACCCTGAGATGAATGACGTCACTGTACAAGGAAACGTCAAGATAACTAAAGCTCCAAAGAAGAGATACATGACGGCGATTAAGGCCTTTAAGGCTTTGCAAAGAGGAGCTGAGGGATATATGGTGTATGCCGTAGATGCTAAGCAAGAAGTTCCTTCTATAGATCAAATACCGGTAATCAATGAGTTCAAGGACGTATTTCCGGATGATTTACCGGGAGTACCGCCATCGATAGAAGTGGAGTTCGAGATTAACTTGATACCCGGAGCCGAGCCTATATCTAAGGCACCCTACAGAATGGCTCCAGCTGAACTTAAGGAGCTAAAGGGGCAACTTCAGGAATTGCTAGACAAAAAGTTAATTCGCCCCAGCGTATCACCGTGGGGAGCTCCAGTTCTATTTGTAAAGAAGAAGGATGGCAGCATGAGATTGTGTATTGATTACCGTGAGCTGAACAAGATCACCATTAAGAATAAATATCCTCTGCCAAGGATCGAAGATTTATTTGATCAGCTAAAGGGAGCTCGCTGGTTCTCAAAGATTGATCTTCGTCAAGGGTATCATCATCTGCTTGTGAAAGCCGGAGACGTACCTAAAACAGCTTTTCGGACTCGATACGGGCATTACGAATTCTTAGTGATGCCTTTTGGACTAACTAATGCCCCAGCGGCTTTCATGGATTTGATGAACACTGTGTTCCGAGAACAGTTGGACCAATCTGTAGTAGTGTTCATCGATGACATCCTAGTCTACTCTCCCAACGAACAAGCACACGCTGAACACTTAAGAGTGGTGTTGCAAATCCTGAGACAACAAAAGCTCTACGCCAAATTCAGCAAGTGTGAATTTTGGCTAAGAAGTGTAGCCTTCCTCGGTCACGTAATTTCAGAAGATGGGATCTCTGTGGATCCTAAGAAGATAGAAGCCATCACTGAATGGCCAAGACCCACAAATGTAACCGAAGTCAGAAGCTTCCTAGGCTTGGCCGGCTACTATAGAAAGTTCGTTGAGGGATTCTCAACGATAGCAGTTCCATTGAGCCGACTTACACAGAAGAAGACCAAGTTCGAATGGACGGCTGAATGCGAGCAGAGCTTTACCGAGCTCAAGAAGAGGTTGACCACAGCCCCGGTGTTGGCACAACCCTCCGGCACCGACGGCTTTGTGATCTATAGTGATGCGTCCAAGAAAGGACTAGGTATGTACACCATTACAATTAATGCATTGTGTATACATACACTAGTCTTGAACTAACTTTCTGTTTATAGGTTGTGTCTTGATGCAAAATGAACGAGTCATTTCGTACGCATCAAGACAATTGAAGCCATACGAGCAGAACTACCCGACGCATGACTTGGAACTCGCAGCTGTGGTATTTGCTCTTAAGATCTGGAGACACTATTTGTACGGAGAAAAGTGTGATGTGTTCACTGATCATAAGAGCTTAAAGTACCTATTCTCGCAGAAGGAGCTAAACATGAGACAGAGAAGATGGTTGGAGTTACTCAAAGATTATGACTTGACCATCAACTACCATCCGGGTAAGGCCAACAGAGTGGCGGATGCGTTGAGCAGAAAGTCTAGCCACGCGAGACAATCTCCGTTAGAAAGAGAAATCGAGGAGTTTGATCTTGAATTGGTGGATTCAGTGGTAAATGTCCTTACAGCTTTGTCTATCAGCCCAGACTTGGTAGACAGAATCAAAGAAGCGCAGTATGAGGACCCAGCACAAAAAGAAGTCCGCGACAAATTCTCCACGGGACCAGTAAAGGATTTTCAATTGCGAGGAGATGGAAGTCTATGGTTCCAGAATCGGTTATGCGTGCCAAGTAAAGACGAACTCCGAACAGAATTGCTCCAAGAAGCGCATAACTCAAGGATGTCTATCCACCCCGGGAGTACTAAGATGTATAAGGACCTAAAAAGAAACTATTGGTGGATAGGGATGAAAAGATCAATTGCGGCATATGTCGAGAGGTGTTTCGTATGCCAACAAGTCAAAGCCGAACATCAACGACCTGGTGGTTTGATGAAGCCACTAGAGATTCCGGAATGGAAGTGGGAGCACGTGACGATGGACTTCGTAATGGGACTACCCAAGACCCACAGTGGAAATGAAATGATTTGGGTGATTGTAGACCGGTTGACAAAGACAGCCCATTTTGTAGCTATGCCACATGGAACGTCCTATGAGAAGCTTTCCAACATATATGTGGATAACATTGTAAGTCTACACGGAGTCCCAGTTAGCATTGTGTCGGACCGTGACCCCAAGTTCACCTCTAAATTCTGGAGGGCATTTCAGAAGGCGATGGGTACCGAACTGAGGATGAGTACCGCATACCACCCGCAAACGGATGGACAATCCGAGAGGACCATTCAAACTTTGGAGGATATGTTAAGAGCATGCGCTTTGGATTTCAAAGGAAACTGGGATAGCATGCTAAAGTTGATGGAGTTTTCGTACAATAATAGCTGTCACAGTGCAATTGGTATGGCACCATTCGAAGCGTTATATGGACGTAAGTGCAGGTCCCCTGTTTGTTGGGACGAAGTCGGGGAAAGGACAATCACTGCACCCGAGTTGGTTGAACAAACGGTTGAAAAGGTCAAAGTGATAAGAGAGAAACTAAAAGTGGCTCAGGATCGCAATAAGAGTTGGGCCGATACGAAAAGACGACCTTTGGAGTTTGAGGAAGGCGATAAGGTGTACCTATGCATTTCACCAACCAAAGGAGTCGCAAGATTCGGAATGAAGGGCAAGTGAAGCCCTAGGTATATTGGCCCTTACGAAGTTCTTGGTAAAGTTGGTGAAAGAGCATACAGACTCGCCTTACCTCCGAATTTGTCACAAGTCCACAACGTATTTCATGTATCCCAACTAAGGAAATACGTGCCAGACCCGAGCCATATCCTGGAAGCTCAACCGTTGGATGTTAAGGAGGATATCACTTACGAAGAACATCCAATAGAGATTGTGGATAGAAAAGATCAAGTCCTACGCCGACGCGTCATTCCGTATGTCAAGGTTCAGTGGAGTAACCATACGGAGCGCGAAGCCACGTGGGAGCTTGAGGAACAAATGAAGGAGCTATATCCACATCTCTTTCCATAAGGTACGCCAGTTTCGAGGACGAAACTTTTTGTAAGGGGGATGGAATGTTATGCCCCGCACCCTCCGTAGGGTAATTAAAAGACAAAGAAGGATTTCACAGAAATTAATGACGGTCAACCGTAACTAATTACGAATTAAATAATAGGATTAATGAGAATTAAATGAAGGGTTAAATAATAGAAAATTAATTTGTATTTAATTTTTAGAATTAAATATTAGGATTATCTTTTAAGATAAATAAGATAATAGATATAATTTAGAAACACCAAATTCCACCCTGCCCATATAAAAAACTTGACAAACGTCATTTTCCTCATTACGCAGAGAAAACTGACACAGCCTCCTTCCTCCCCTATACACGATTTTGGGACTCTTCAACCCTAGGAGAAGAATTTCTCCAGAAAGCCATCCAATCTTCCTTCGTTCTTCAATCCGTTCTAATCAAAGGCAAGTAATCATCTTATAAGTTCCTACGTTTTGTGAAAGAAAAATGGCCTATTTTTATACTAAAATGGATCACCATGCAGTAGTTTCGTTTCGTGATTATGTGTATGTGATTTCTGTGTTTTGATTTTGATTTGGCCGTTATATGATGAAAACCGTTTTGTTGTTGAGGATTACTTGAGATCCTGCAAATCCCTACCCCGTAAACCCTTTTGATGTGCTTTCATTGTTGGATAGGGTTGGGAATGGGAAAATAGAGGGATCTTTCGAGTTCATGGGAAGGAACAACGTGTGTGTAGGCTTGAACGTGTGATGGGTTCTGAGAGGGTTTTGACGTTGATGATTTGTGCTTGGATTGATAGGGTGGTTAGGCTTGGAATGATGGGATGGAAGTTGGAGAAACGATGGTTGAAAAGTGCATCTTCTGTAGGAAATCGCAGAACAAAGTTCACAGGAAACGCTGACATCGATCGATCGATGTCAGAGATCGATGTCCCCTGATGGACATCGATCGATCGATGTTGGGTGAGATGAGAGATCGATGTCCCCTGTTGGACATCGATCGATCGAAGTAGGGGAAGGTTTAGAGATCGATGTCCTCTGTTGGACATCGATCGATCGAAGTAGTAAAGGGCTGAGAGATCGATGTTCTCTGGTGGACATCGATCGATCGATGTGAGGGTATGATGCCACATCGAGCGATCGAAGTAAGGGGATGATGTCCATCAGTTTTGTGGGAAAATAGAGGAAGGAAGAGGGAAGTTCGGGGAGTCTTTGGGTGACCTTAGAGACTTCTTAAGATCTGATTAAAGGTAGTCTAAGTCTTGGGAACATGACCTAGGATGGTGAATCAACGTGGTGAGTTCGAAGGGGTTTTCGAATCGGATTCCAACGAGGATGACTTAGGAGGGTTAGGAGATGGACGTACGAGGTGTTTTAGAGTTCAATGAAGGAAGGAGAGGGATACTCGCATTGGTTGTGAATATTAGAATCGGGACTAAGTATTGACGAGTTTGATGAAGCCTAAGTTTGATGTGTAAGTTATTATCTTGTGTGTTGTTTATACTTGCGCATGTGAATGTAAATTGCATACGAGAACGAGAAATGTGATTGAAACGAGGAGTCTTGCATCATGGCACTTGCATTTGCATATTGATTTGAAAAGAGATGTGCTTCGGCACAGATTTGCGAAGGTGACCTGCAATGTTAACCGGGATGGAAATATAAGCCGGGGTGCATTGCAGGGCACAAAAGACTGTAACGTTAACCGGGATGGAAATATAAGCCGGGGTGCGTTACAGGGTATAAAGTCCTCTGCAATGTTAATCGGGATGGAAATATAAGCCGAGGTGCATTGCAGAGTATTACGAGTCTGTGATGTTAATCGGGATGGAAATATAAGCCGAGGTGCATCACAGAGCATAACGAGCCTGTAACGTTAACCGGGATGGAAATATAAGCCGGGGTGCGTTACAGGGTTACGAGTTACGAGACCGGACATTGAGGCATGCATTGCACTGATTTGAAAAGAAATGGCTCATGCATTTGTGATTGTGTAGTGTAGTGCATATTTTGACATGCATCAGGAGAGTCGTTGTGGTATGGATGAGCATGGTATTTGATTGTAATGGATTTGTTAATTGCGTTCGAATTGTTATACTTGCTATTACGTGATTCGTTTATTTATTTGGAAGTTGTACAAGACATGTGCCCCACAATTCCCTTGAATTATATATTACTCATGTCTTGCCATGTGTTGATCCCGTATGTCTTATAAGCGGGTTACTTGCTAGCGTTTTTCGCTAAGGGTACTGCCTTTGTCTTTGCAGATGAACCTAGTTACGACATGATTTTCATTGAGGATGACGGTGAGTGGGCAGAATGGGATGTTTAGACTTTGTGGAGTGGATTGATTAGATAGTTTATGTCGTTTCTGTTTCTTAATTCATTTGGGATTTTAGATGGCTGCGACCATGCACAGTCCTTTTGGTATTCACATTGTCGGTTGACGTACTGCATTGATGATTTAGATTGACGAGATATGTTTCCGCGCTTATTTCTCTTACGTCATTGATGATGTGTATTCGAGAGATGAGACGTCTTGTAGTCTTCTCAGTAAGCTACGACGGGTGTACCGGTTCGGATTCCGTTGTCCGGGTCGGGGCGCTACAGAGCTATTAGAGAACGAATCTAACATTCTGTGAAGCACAGGGATGAGCCGAAGTGAAAGGCCGAGGTCATCACAGTGATGAGCCAAAGTGCCATCACATTGATGAGCCGAAGTGCAAGGCCAGTGATGGGCCAAAGTGCACTGCAGATGCCATCACAGTGATGAGCTGAAATGTCATCACAGTGATGAGCCGAAGTGCAAGGCCAGTGATGGCCGAAGTGCACTGCATAGGTCATCACAGTGATGAGCCGAAGTGCAAGGCCAGTCATGGCCGAAGTGCATTGCAGAGGTCATCACAGTGATGAGCCGAAGTGCCATCACAGTGATGAGCCGAAGTGCAATGCCAGTGATTGCCAAAGTGCACTGCAGAGGTCATCACAGTGATGAGCCGAAGTGACACCACAGTGATGAGCCGAAGTGCAATGCCAGTAATGGCCGAAGTGCATTGCAGAGGTCATCACAGTGATGAGCCGAAGTGCCATCACAGTGATGAGCCGAAGTGCAATGCCAGTGATGGCCGAAGTGCACTGCAGAGGTCATCACAGTGATGAGCCGAAGTGCAAGGCCAGTGATGGCCGAAGTGCACTGCAGAGGTCATCACAGTGATGAACCGAAGTGATGAGCCAAAACATAGATGAGCTCAACACAGGGATGAGCTCAACACAGAGATGAGCTCAACACAGGGACCGAGGCAAGTCCAGGACTCTTTCCTTAAGACGAATTGCTCTGGTATATTGTGTCCAACCGAAAGTAGCAAACGTCTCCCAGGATACAACGGCCTACAGTTCCAAACGAGTGACACTACTACGTAAGAACTCCACGAACCTGACAAGTGTTCTGATCTCTCTTGGATTGATGAAATGCTGCAGCAGTGTATGTAGTACGCAGCAATGGATTATGCAGTAGGAGAAGAGAAGGAAAATTTATGTGTATTGAAGAAGCAGTGCACTGCCTCTATTTATAGAGGGAAATCTTGGAGGTTACGGCAACCCACGATCGTACTGATCGGCCAGTAACCCCACGTTCACCATGCACCCCACGACTGCCTTTGCTCAGCCATTAACCCACGACTGATAGGATTCAGTCGGTTGAAACTGTCAGCTCAATCTGAGCCGTTAGATCGTAGGATTAAATCATAAGCGTAGGATCAAGTAAATTATTTTCTGGATAAATTTAAAAGAAAATTTATCCAAAAAGATAAGATTCGGGTGGGCGAGCCACGTGCCACAAGCCCAAGCCCGAGCATGAGCCGAGCCGAGCCGGCCGGCCAGACGGGCGGACGGCGGCGCACGCGTGTGGCACTTTCTAGGTCTTCCCTCCAATCAAAAACTTCTCATGCCCTTAGGACACATCTAAAGTGCCTCTCCTAGCACTATATTTGGTGGCATTTTCCCTTCAATTTGCCAATGTGGTATATTTGTAAAAAGGTGATGTGTCTTCTTCTAATGAAGCCACATCACCAATTTTCCAATTTGCAACTAATTTTTATTCTCACTTTGAGCATTAATTTCTCATTTACCCGGTATCAAAATTGAGTGATTCAACAGCCTAAACTCATCTACTCATTACGTAGATAATTTAGGATTCATTAGTTTTCATTTTTGATAAACGAAAACTAATCTCAATTAAGCTCAAAGTATGTTCCTAACCAACTTTGGACAAACCCATTTACAAATTTTTCTCCAACAAAAGAAAGAGAGGAAAAGTGTTCCAGAGAAGTGTTGTGTCCGCCTGCGGCTTTATTCAGATGATCTCGATTGCCCATATTGATTTCTGATAAAGTGGGATCTTCATCAGGTGGATCAGGGGTGATCCTTGTGGTATGCCATCAGTTCTTCGTTAGGGTCCGTTTCTAGAACCTGAGAAGAAAAGGCAACGTTAGAGGCCCAGGGTTAATGCCCTGGGGAAAACCCTCCGACGCTCAAGTCAGTTGTGTGCATGTTTGTATGGGTGAATGCTGGAAACAAAGGTTAGAGTAACATGTTTAAAGCTCTCTTTTTGAGAGGGTGGTTGTTTGGTGTAAACGAGCTCGGGCTTAGCTTTGGCCGAGCTTAAGATACTTTTTAGTCTGGAAGTGGACTTGCTCGGCTTCAGTCAAAGAAGCTCTTATTTATAGCTGTTGAAGTTGAAGGCCACGTGGCCTGGAGCAAAAATGGTGATGACACCTGGCTGTCCTGGTGGCATTTTCGGTTTGCATGGCCGCCACGCGGCAATAGATGGCGGCGGTACTAGCAATTCTTCTTTGTATGGTTGACATGTAGAGATAAATGGATGCACTGCTGGCAGTCATGTGCTACATGAAGGCCAAGTGGCGCCACTTGTCGAGCTGGAAGGGCAAGTTTGCTAAGTGGCAGGACTCTGCCTGAGCATACTGTGGCCGAGCTGAGGCGCTTCTTATGCAGTTCAGCCAGAATACTGAGGCAATGGCGGTTGGATGATCTGCCGAGCTGAGCAGACCAGGACAAGCCCTCTATATATATTCTGAGCTGACCAGACGATGGTCGTGCTGACATGACTTCGGCCCCTGGCCGAGCTGATTCGAGGTCGAGGCAGAGCTTAAGTCTTAGCCTTGTGATCCGGTCTAATAACTCTTCGAGGAAAACTGAGTTGGCCGATGTTGGCCAGTCAAAGTCTGACAGAGAGATGAGACTCAGGGGCGGGCCTGAATTAGCCGAGCTTGACTTACGTTGACTGTTGCTGACTAACGTGGAAGTCCTTTGTCATATTCAGTAGCTGAGTTCTGGTTTCATCAATTTCTATTCAGAATCATCGAACATTTTATTTTTTACGCAATAGATAAAAACACATATAGTTCCATTCTAATAAAATAAGTTAAAAATATATCTTTTTAGCTAACTTACATACAAAATAGCCTCGTTTAATTAATCAATTAAACTCTAAATATGTAGTTAGTTTCGATAAAAGTTAATAGTTTTCAATTATTTTGACAAAAACTAAAAATAGTCAAATTAATTTTTTTTAAGTCGATTGAACCAATAAAATGCCTAAATATTATAAATATAGAGTAGTAGAAGATATAAAAATATATATAAATATCAATTATATAAAAAAGAAATTACCACAAGTATGGAGCAGATTTCCTGCGATTGCAACGATAATTTCTCAATTATTCTACCGAGTAGAAGAACAGCATAAAAATGCAGCTGATTGTTGTTGCCACAAGCATGAGAGACGCCTCATCAAAAGTGATCTAATTCCTTTAACAAATTGTTTATAAACAGCTCTATCTTCTTTGATCACTTCAAAATGCTCTTCGCTTTAAGCATGGATTATTACTTCAATTACATTTGAAATGTCTACAGAATTTTGCGTCTTAGCTTTCAAGAACGTAATGCGGCCTTTTAATTGATGTGTGCTTGACGACGCAAATGATTCAATCTTTCTGTATTCTAATTAAACCTCTACAAGCATCGTGTTTAATTGTCAAGAACGGTTTACACTACCTTTAGCTATGTACTTTTTGGTTTGGAATGAGCAACATCCTCCAACCTTGCAGCTTATTTGTGATTCAAGAACAAACTTTTACACACGATTTAACACATCTAAAACATTCTAAAATGACTCCCAAACATAATAAACAAAGTGTACAACATTTACAAGCAAAATAGTCATTTATGCAAAACACCACAGACGTGCTTCCTCTCCCTCCATCCCGCTGCACATCCTCTTTATGCAATTTATTTCCTTTATCCTCATCATTTATGATGTAGTGTGCTCTTCGGAGGATTTCGTTATTTAATATTTTTAGATTCAGCGGTACAAATTCTTCTTCTTTTTTTAAAGTCAAAAGATAGTTTCATTCAAGTGGAAATGTCTGCAAGGATCGCAGCAGTTACATGATCAGGGGATGGTCACCCCAAAAATAGTAAGAAGCTCCAGAAAAGGCTAATTGAGCCAGCAAGTGTGTAAGGCAATTGCCCTCCCTTCTAACAAAATGAAGGATAACTCTAAATACGGCTCGCATCTCAGCCTATTCCACTCATGAGAAACTTTGATTATTAAGTAATTATATTTTTAAAAATAGACGATATTTTTAAAACAAATCAAAATAAAATTATGATAATATAGGGAATAACAATTATTCTATGAAGCACGTTTACAACAGGTGCAGAACGTTGTCCAAGGAATGCTATGAGCCAAATTCCTTACTCAAAACCCACAAGCTAAATAACAAAGAATTTTAATTACAGAAAAGCAGGAAGAAAAGTTAGCAGATAAAGGAATTTCCAAATCTGCCATACTTAAATACATCAATAACACTTTTCAACTTTGCTACAATCCCCATACTCATCATATCAGAATAACATACATCACTAGATCTAGCGAGCATGTTAACATGAGTGAGATCGACGAAACCGGTTTTATTCAACCTTTCTTATATCAATCAGTGTCAGCACTGAAATCAGGCTCCGGGGGCTTTTGGGGTTTCACCAAACTCACTGTTCCCCTGAGGATCCGGTTACGATGAACCCCGCGGAGGGCATTTGCAGCAAACCGTGATGCCAAAAACGTTGCACCGATGCTATAGGTACCTGCAGACTCATTATTACTGAGCCCAGCTGATTCTTCCAGTTCTTCTTCTTTCCTTCGGATCTCCAAAGTCTTCCTTTTGCAATATCTCCGCCAGGCTGCTTGAATGAAGCAAGCAGCCCAGGTCCTCCATTGCTGCGAGTAAAACCGGAACGTGTGTTGAACCTGTCTACTGTGAAGCTTCCTAAATTGACCAGCCACAAATTTCAGTTCATCAGCAGTCAGTGCAAAAGCCTCAACCTCAGTTAAAGCCTTTACAGTCCTAGTGGAAGATGGAAGGTTAGAGCCAGATTTGGGGTCAAGTGCCCATGTTAGAAGCTCCTCGCCGCAAAAATCCCCTTCTTTCAATTTACTCTGGTTAAAAAAAACCACTTCTTCCCCCATCAGTTGTCACGCTTTCAAGGCGACCGCGTATGATGAAATGCATTTGATCCACTGGATCTCCTTCACGAACGATGTAAGTGTTCTCGGTGTACAAACAAGGCTTTAACCTTTCACAAATAGCATCAAGCAACCTTTCATCCATGTTCTCAAACAACGGAACCTGCAACAGGATAGCTATTACATATTTTAGATAACAGAAATCTAAAACAAAAAGAAGAGAGGGGGGGGGGGGGGGAGGGAGGGAATAAATTTGAAAAAGACATTAGTTTCTGGATCCTGATAACAACTTGAGCTGTAAAACGTTCCATGTACTTCGATGCAGGAATAAAACAAATTTACTTGATGAGTAAGAGCACTATCTTATAGCATTTATAGACAATACCCTCTTCACCAAAGCCAGACAAAGGTGACGCTTTATATCCCTTCTGAGGTCCTTTGGCAAACTTTGAACCAAAGCTGCTTCGTCCACTCCACGTGTTTCTAACCACTTGTACTGATCATAACGTCTAACTCTTTCGCGCAGATCCTGTGGGAGAAGACGATGATGCATCCACTGTTCTGAATCACGCCGTTTAACTCTCATCTCTTCAAGTCGAATGGTAAGAGACTGCAGATACGTCTGTAAGACCACAATGCCATAAGTTAGTAGCAAATAATAAGGCCTTTCCCCATTATCATTCATGTAGATTTTGTCACTTTACACATGATTTAATAGTTATATTTACATTCATTATTTCTTTCGCATGCTTACCAAGTCATGGCCTCATAAATGGTAATAACCAACTGCAAGATCAGATGAGGAGTCGCTAAACATAAAAAAATAGACTTGAAGAAGGCAAGAAGAAATCTTTTCTGTTTGGTAGTGGTTGCTAATGGTAATTAACGTTGTTTAGTCTATATACTGTCATATACGCTTCGAGCAATCCAAGTTTAAGTCAAATTATTTTTTTTGAATTTATCTCAATCTGAAGTTAATGTTAAGTTGGCAAGCAAATCTAGCATCTACACTAAAATTCCGACTCAGTCATAGTAGGGATGGCTATTTTAGGATGTTTTCCCATGTAAGTAGGCTATGTGCCTGATCATTTTCCCATTCCATTTGGTGCACCTTCAACAGTTCCTCAAAAGTCTTAAAGAAGAGAATTATCAATCAAAACTCAGCAATAGCATGGAGGACATTTGATTTCAATTATCCGACCCATACCCCGTTATATGCGGGAGCCTCTAAGACAATGGGGTAATGTTGTTGTTGTATCTTACACAGCCATTTCAGATAGCCTAAACTTGTTTTTGCATCATACAGAAACAGCTAGTTGGAGAATGTATTCACAGAACCTGAAGACATTATAATATATATTACGTACACATCAATGGCATTGCAGAAATTCCCACCTCAAGCTTCCAGCGCAAGAGCAATATGTTAATCCCTTGGGAAGCATTCAAGGGAGATTGCGTATGCTCTCAAATTTATTTAATACAGTTAAGGGAAAACTATCTTAACCCGTTGCCTATCTGTTAGGAAATACAACTTTATCCTTCTTAATGATTGGATTACAAGTCCTATAAATGCAAGTGTTAAATTTTTTTAACATTATTAATTAAGTTGAATTCTTTTATCTGTGATCAAAAGTTAATTAAAAAACAAATCATCCTCCTCCATTTGCCTTCATGTCCTTGTCTCCCCTCCTCCTGCCACCTCTCTCCAGTGACGTGCTCTTCCCCCCACCTACCTATCCTCCTGCACCTGAACATGCATGTAACTGGTCATAGCAGTCAAATTTATTGGTGCTATGGACAGAAATCAGTTGCAGCATCCCTCTGCCCCTCCCTTTCTTCTATCATCCCTTTTCCCTCTGCCTTTCTAAATGAGAAATATATTCATCAGTTTTCTTCATCATATTATCAACTTCAGCCTCGCATTGGATGCATATTTTAAACCTTAACCACACATCTGTTAAAAGTGGGTCATTCCTACTTGTTTACAGATCATGTAGCTGCTGGAGTCATTCAAATACAGCAATGTCATTGAGCCAGTGGCTTTTTGGATTATTGATTTCTCAGAACAATATTTTTGCCTTTTTTTTTTTTTTGGGTGGGAGGGAGAGGGGGAAGGGGTGAGAGGAGGATTCCTGTTGGAATGGTTCGATGATGTCATTGTTTGTTCTGACAATCAAAATTCATGGTGAAGCATGTCAATCAAAGTGAGGTCAGGCAAAAAAAAAAAAGTTACATCGGGATGGAGGTCTTTGTATTCGTTTTTGTATTTCCAATTTCTGTACTGATCAAGAAAGAAAATGGATAGTAGCAAGGACAATTTAATAGTTCTAATAATTTTCTTTAGCTTTGATGGGATGTTTTTGTCTCTGTCTTTCATTATTTCTGCATATACACGATTGTGGCTATTTTAATATCGAAAGCTTTCTATTTGTGTTTACTAAATCCCTCCACTAGTACACTAACACACCGTATTCCTATTATTGTGGCATTTATGCAGGTACATATAGAGCCGGAGGTCTCATGGCAAGCAAACTCTCTGTCCCTTGGGATGGAGGTATTGTTTGACTGCCTATCAACCTCCCCAGACCCTAACGATAGCTTTTGCTGTCCTTTGAAATACTGGATATGGTGGTTGTTGTTGTTATTTGGGATGTTTTGCTGTCATTTGGACCTTGAAAGACCAATAAATTTGACCGCTAAAAAAGGAGTAGAGATCCTCGAGCCTGTACCTTTTTCATCTTCTAACCCAAACAGTAAGATCATGTCACATATACAATTTTAGGGAGAGTGGAGACACATGACATGATCGTATGATCTCACTACATGGGTGGATGAGATATCTTTTGCCCTAAAAAAGTATTAGCTGAATGGACATTGATAACGATAGTAACCACTACCGAGGGAATTACTGAGAATTATCCAATAAAAGCAGTAGTTCTTGATATAACTATCTGCCAGGAA
The DNA here is from genome assembly GCA_036186865.1 of Eustoma russellianum. Classification (NCBI taxonomy): domain Eukaryota; kingdom Viridiplantae; phylum Streptophyta; class Magnoliopsida; order Gentianales; family Gentianaceae; genus Eustoma; species Eustoma russellianum. The sequence goes on from AP025057.1 coordinate 10,562,058, forward strand.
AACAAGCACTAAGATTCATTTGATGGAGTACAATAAAGGGGAAAAAGGAATTTATCCAAAGGAACATCACAGGGAGGGCGTAAGTATATGGCATCATCCATAAGTTATACTTTCAACATCCCAAAAATATTGTCCAAGTTTCCATTTTGGTTTGCCTCAAAAATATTGCCAACATTCCAAAAATAGCAATTGTTAGAAGTCAAAGTTTCCGTTCTACCCTTTCCATTAACACTTACATGATATTTATTCTCTACTTCACCTCAATTAACCAAGGGTAGAATATGAACAGGACTAGAATAGTTAGACTTCCTTACTATGCCAAAAGGTCAAACTAAGACAATATTTTTGGAACAGAGGAAGCAATATTTTACCTGCATGTTGCCAATCAATAAGGCGAACAGAATGAGTCCAAATATTGCTAGGGCGATTGAGAAAATCGACTCCCCTACATAAGTGCTGGTCTGAAGGCCCTGGCCAAGTGTACTGCTGTTATAACCGTGTGTTTCAAAAAAAAAAAAGAGAGAAAGAGATAAATAAGAGATAAGGGTAAAATATTTAAATTAGGAAATCTTATCCCTTTCCCTGAATTAACTTTTAATCCCCTAAATCCCTCTCTCATAATGAACCCTCATCAAACCCTAACCCTCCTCCTCTCTTTTCTCTATTGCGGCAGCCTCCCTCTCCCCTTCTCTCCCTATCAATTTCGACCACAAGAAGGAAAGGAAAAAGGAGGATTTCGATCCAAGGATCAAGAAGAGGAAATCAAACGCTCACAAGATCACCACACCTTTCTATATCAATCACTTCTTGCTAGGATCGAGGTAGGTGCATATTCATTATTTCCTCAAAACGGTATGAAGGCTTGCATAGGCAAAAGGGTATTTTTATGTGATGTGGTTGTCGTTAGTTCTTGATTTTATTTGGATCATGTGCAACGTGTGTATTTTCCGTTATATGTTTCTTGATTCAACGTGATCTCGTTGTTATATGGTTCGTTGTTACTTGGGGTTGTGAGGTTTTGATGCGAGTACGGATATGTGGGATGGGGGAAAGGTTGTTTGGGATTGGATGGAGGGATTGCAGAAATTTCAGAATGGGAGTTCTGAAATTCGGGGACATCGATCGATCTACGTCCAGAGGATGAGAGATCGATGTGCCTCAGAAGGACATCGATTGATCGACGTCCAGAGGGTGAGAGATCGATGTGCCTCAGATGGACATCGATCGATCGACGTCCAGAGGGTGAGAGATCGATGTGCCTCAGATGGACATCGATCGATCGACGTCCAGAGGCTGAGGGTTCGACGTGTCTCAGAACCACGTCGATCGATCGACGTCAGAGGATGACGTCCCACTGTTTTCTTCCCCTTTCCCTTGCATCCATGGCACGTGCATTGCATGAGGTACCCATTGTCTGAGGGTGTGCGTGTTCGGAGGATACGTAGTGCCTATAGGGCGTGGGGGCCGTGATGATACACAGCGTCGGTCGGGCGTGGGTGTCATGTGATACGCAGCGTCTATAGGGCGTGGGTGTCGTACGGATACGCAGCGTCTATAGGGCGTGGGTGTCATGAGATACGCAGCGTCTATAGGGCGTGGGTGCCGTACGATACACAGCGTCTATAGGGCGTGGGTGTCCAGAACGGCAAGTGGTGGCTAGAGACCATGACGCTGGAACTAGGTCCCGGGAGCATGCATTGCATATAGGCCTAGGAGCATATTGCCTGACATGTTTCTAGTTGCGTGTGACACGTTATGTGAGCATGCATCACGTACTTGCGCATGCATCTTGTGTGGATTGTTTATTTCCGTATAAGCCATGTCATGTAGTTTATGTTGAGTACGTGGAGTGTCTTACCTTCCGGTTGTATGCTATCTGTTCTATGTGGTTACGTGGAGATATCGTTTTGGGTATGTAAGTTTGGTATTGTTTTGAGAGGCACCTACTGGGTGATTACCATCACTCACACCTACTATTCCATATGTAGCCGAGACGGAGTATGACTATATCTACGTTGAGGACGGGTCCGATACCGTGGAATGGGCGGAGTGACTCGTAGAGATGATTGCAGCGAGGATGGAGACGGGATTCTTATGATGTATTGGGATACACAGACGTTTTAATATTCAGTTTGACTTTATGAAAACAATTTCATGCTTTTAAACTTCCAACATTTGACCTTGACTTGTAAGGCCTGGTCAGCCTAGCAATAATGTTGTTTATTCTCTTGAAGTACGTTAAATTCAAACCTTTCGATGTGATTTATCGTTTCCGCGCAAAGTTAAGGAACACTTTTCTATGTCAGCACTGATGTATGACAGGTTGATGTGACGCCTTGTATTCTCCTGAGTGAGATACGGCGGGTGCACCGTTACCGAGGATGGAGCTCGGGAGCGGGGCGCTACAACTGCACAGGAGAAAAGTAGTACAGAAGACATCTTCAGATAACTAACATGTTTGAAATCGTAGTAGAGGTAATCGTCCCAACTTTAAGATAAACAGGAGCGTGCCAGTCTATGGACTAATGCATTCCAGGTCAAAAATAGTCCAACGGATGCATTTGTAGTAAATGTCCAAAACCTGTAATTGGGCAGTTTCAAAGCATAGAAGATATATTTGTGTAGCAATATTTCCAAATAGCTAAATCCGCAGAGATAAATATAGAATTTTCATGGTTTTTTAATCTGCTATAAACAGGACAAGTAAATATCTAGAGGAAAATGACAAGTAAGCAAGAATGCATTTGGACACCAAGGCTTCTGTTACTCTCCTTTGTCACACATAACATTAGCCAATATCCATCCTTTGCAAGAGACCAATCTTAATATTATGACTCATCAGCTGCAGTCATCCAGCTTTTGCTGTCGTTGGGATATACTGGATATGATTGATTAATTGAAGTATAAAATGCTAAAGTTTGCAATAGAACATATTGGCCACTCGATCTTAGGTGACAAACTGGTGTACACAATGATAAATTAACATTCAATAGCAACGGGCATTCATCATAGGTTAATTTCTGGTCAGACATTTTCATAATACATGCTCCGAATGCTGGAAATGCAGGGAAATCATGTCTCTACAACACTTTCCCTAAATATCAAAGTTCGACTCAGGCAAGCATCATTGTTCTATTACAAGGATAATATTTAACTCATAATTAAGATTGTCATCTCATTTATAGGTCTGCATTAGAACCACATACAGCATTCTTATATCCGATACCAGAACAAATAGTAATGAGGAACCTAACATTACTTATTGTCTTAGAAGCTATCGTCTATGACGGGCAAGGAGGGTCGGATGTACGCAACCTTACACGTGTATTGGAAACACACATAGGTTTCCGGATGACTCATAATGAAAAAATGCCCCAAGTTGTGTCGATTGATTGTTACTTCACAATACAAGAAGCGCATCCAATTTAAAGAGTCATTTTGCTTTATTCCAGCATTCCAAAGACAAATAAGAGTGTGTCTTTGATCCCATTGGAAATAGAAATAAAATTATAAAAGCAAATTTTAGGGAAATTACGTAAACACAGCTCAAGATCTTATGTTCACACACCTCAAGTTCTGCAAACCCCACCAGAGACAGTAACAATATTTGGATAAGAACTTTGTTGAGAAGACTATGCCAGAAGATAATGCCTGATTAAAGATTCCAAAATCAAATTTCCCATCATCCACCCCACAGGCTGCATCCAAAACTGATTCGCTGGTGCTGTTCCAAGATTTGAAACCTTTCAAGTTCTGATTACCACAGTACAAGAAATCTGTATTACATGTTGTATTATGTTCGCAAGCTTTCTGCCGGCAATAGTCGACCCGTTCTACAGACAATAAGTACCAGAAAGCCCCAACTATCTGCAGAAGGAATACAGAATGAAAACCTAACACATCTCAACCAGTACACTAACACAATGACTCTAACACAATGGCTGTAGCCGTAAGACACGTAACCAAGCTTTCGAGCTGCTAGAAAATCATCAATATGATAAGGGCTTACATGACTGGCAAGCATGTATAATAACAAATAACAGACAGCACCGGCCCAGGCAGTTTCTGCGAAGACACCAGCAGTCCTCTTCATTTCTGAAGTCAGTGGTGAAATTCGACAAAATCTAGGAATATACTGAAGCAGAACAATATAGAGAAGTGCATTTTTCGTCTCAAGTACATCTGAACCACCTGATCCAGATAGATATCTCCAAACAACAATCTGCACAAATCCGTCAGCAACATGACTAAGTTAAAGGTGATGGAAAGCTGCAGAAACATTTTTTGAGATCTATTGTGACTTGACATTAATTGCAAGTGCAAATTTATACACACGTCCTTATATCGATGTTAACTTCCATTAAAAACATTACACATCTCCAAGATAAAGTTCCAACTAAAAAATATGGCAGAATTTATAAAAAGAAACTAACATTATGAAACTTCAGACAACTGTAAGCGTGCAAGAAAATGATTAGATGCATTCACGTTGATCATAAAAAAGAATAAATCCAATAAGAAGGCAGCATCGTTCATAATAAGTCATAGGCTGGGACAGGGCAATTTTGCTAAACGCACCTGAGGTACCAATCATCATATTGACAAGCAACACATCACCAGTCAGAAGTTGATTAATACTTATAGATGTACCTACTAGCCTAGGCTTCAACCTTACCTCAATATGGTTTCAGAAAAATATTGTCCCTATGCTAAATATTCGAATAATTTTTTGTTTGACTTGCCAGTCTGCCAGGCTTAACCACTAAGGACCGGTGCAATTGATGTCAGGGGTACGGAGGGCATCATATCTCTCCTCTCCCCTCAATTCTCGATGTACAATCCAAAAACATTCACCAGATTTAAGAGAGAAGGTACACTTTTCAGAGGCCAAATATGAAGCAAATAACAGATTGCCAGACATATGAACTTTTGTGCAAAACAATTGGGTAGCGGAGCAACTATTGATAAGGATGCAATAAAAAGAGGAAGAGGACGACAAAGTTTCTCTGAAAACTCAACAGGGGAAACAAAAGGGGAAACTCTGACACCAAACGAAACTGAACAAATGCGAAAGAAATAAGACAAATTCCAAAATAATTATCTCAAGCCAAAATTTAAGGAAATTAAGGTAACATGGATCAAAAATGCAAAAAGAACATGCAAACTCCTATACATTAGGCCAAACCTGTGGTAGCGGAAGCACAGCAAGAAAATCAACTATAAAGTAGGAACAAAGATATCGTTTAGCAATTTGGGCAGGAACTATAACAAGTTCCCCTCTTCCAAAGACCCGAGATGAGGGGGCTATATAAGCTGTGCGAAACTGAAGAGCCATACGAAAAAGATAAAAAGCATCAATGATAGTCCGAAGTGTTGTAGCGGTGACAGCCAATTTTCGATCTATCCCAAGGCAGTTGGATGCATTATTAAAAACTGGAAGGTAGAAGAAGAAAGGATCCACAGACACAGCAAGAATACATGACATGACAAAAAATTTGTTCAACAGAAGAAGGAACTTGTCTTGAGGATCAAATATCTTCTTCTTGGAAGCTTCAAGATCTTCAGGAAAAACAGCACGATAAACACCAAATCGAAGAGATCGACCAATTGACTTAAGACCTTCAGAACCTTTTCTGATTCCCCTCTTTAAAGATGAGGATGTTCCATTAGGTGAATAACCTGATTTCCCCAAATTCTCAATGCCGAAACCACATTTGTTCTTTGCAAGCAATGCTGATGGAGATGATAATGTTGAGTCCAAGTCATCCAACCTGAAATAGAAAACAAAAGACCTTATGTAATTGTCCCCACACCAGCAGTTTTGTTCACAACAAAAAGAAAAGGAAACTTTTCCTTGTGACATTCAACTGATTGAAAATTTAGACACAAATCTTCAGAATGAACGATAGTAGGACCGGAGTCTACAGGATACAGAATGACCTGGTACTCCAAAAATCGCTTGAACTTCGAAAAAATTCTCATAGGAAGTAGAGAAAGACATATAACAGAAAGTACAACAGTATCTAGCTTTCTCGTCGAAGGAAATGGCTCATAACCAACCACCAATAGACAATCCTTTCCTTGAATGTTTTCCCCTCCCGCCATCCTTCCCTACTGATAGTTGCACACAAAATAACCAAAACTGTCTTAACTATTGGCCCAGCCAATCATGAAGAGAGGACCCTTTGCAACTCTTCCAAGATTCACTCCAAAATAACCAGGAAATGCACACTAAGCTTGACAAACTTTCTATTACCATTGATCGGCCCAAAAACAAATTCTTCTTAGTAAAACAGCTTTATACATTTGGTTGAGGAAAGTGACTGCTGGCTAAAAGAAAATCAAACTAAGATCCTAAACAAAAGAACATAACAACTAGAGCTCTTGGTTAGCATGGAATAAGTTGAAACTTCATTTAATAAAATACTTAAAATCAAAAAGAATAATAGTGTCAACGTATACCTTACAAACTTTTCCCGTTGTCCAGGCATGTACTGGGACTTCACACTGGATTCATACATATTATGGAGTCATACGACGACCAAATTCTGCAAAGAAGACAATAGTCAATATAAAAAACCATTCATGCAGGTTCATATCTGAACTCTCAGTTTTTATTTCTAGCCAAGAGATAGCAAGGACACATGCATCATGCATCCTCCAACACCACCAGTTTTGTGCATTATGACACAAATAAAAAGACAGCTAGCGACTGATTTTTATGTAAGAAAGTAGTCGCTAACACTTCACTTTCTTAAGCCTGTCTCTAGGCAAGGTAGAATTTGGAGGAGGAACCACTAGATCTTAATTTTTAAGCTGTATAATGATTATACACTAGCATAGTGAATAAGACAATTATTTGCAAGTTCCCCATGATCATAAGTGAAGCTTTGATAGAAGGTGTGTTTGCTTAATTGCATTTTGCCCCTTTACAATTAATGAAAAGCTTGGGTCACCACTTGCACTTAATGTTGAAATATGAAAAGCGCACTATCCCAAAGCATTTTTCATATTAAAACAATTGAATAGCCTACTGTCACTAAAGTGCATTTCCTATCAGGATATTTTACTGGAAGCTTTGTTCATCCGATACATAACCATAAGTACAGACATTTACAAAAAAGATTGAACCAAATACCATATGTAAAGGTCTCTCTTGAACTCTAATCCCTTATTGTTAACTTCGAAACCCTGAACCAGGATAGAAGATTATATGATCATGAGTAATCCGAGCTGAAATAACCCTCCACACAATTCAGGCAGCTAGACCGACCCAATGGCTGCACCAACTGCAAACTGCAGAAAAGACTTGATTCAACAACACTGTATTCTACCTCAGATGGACCGGACACAAGGGAAATAAAATAATCACATTACTAGATAAATAGGGAAGCACTAAATCGTTTCCTTCTACAGAAGAGAACATCTAGTCAAAACCAGAGTTACTGATGTTGGAGAATTAAAGGATTGGGCTTTGGCCCATCGTTGGAGATTGGAAGATTTGGGCTTTGACCCGTTAATGAGTGTTGCAAAATTTGGTTGAGCAACGTACTTTGAGCTTAATGAGTTTCCGATAATGAAATTGAATACTAATGAATCCTTAATTATCTACGTGACGAGTAGTTAATTTTAGAATGTGGAATCACTCAATTACGATGTTGTGTGAATGTGAAATTAATGCTCAAAGTAGATGGAAATGTTGTGGATGGGTGACGTGATGGAGGAATGTCACGTTGGAAGTGTCCATGTGGCGGAAAAAGACGTCTGACGGACATCGATCGATGACTTCGATCGATCGATGTCACTTCGATCGATCGATGTCATCGATCGAAGTGGATCAGAGGACTTCGATCTCTTGGTAAATCGATCTAAGTGGATCAGAGGACATCGATCGATCACTTCGATCGATCGATGTCTCTTAGATCGATCAGAATGATCGAATGATGTACTCAGTCAGACATTAGTCGATCACATCGATCGATTGATGTCACTTCGATCGATCGATGTGATCGATCGAAGTCTGACAGCGGGCAGAATCATTTTGATTGTGCGGTTAGGTTTCAAACTTGAAACTAACACTATCCTCCAGTTTAAAATAAGATCAATCTGTTGTGATCTAACGGTGGCAGGGAAGGCAGCTTCGATCTAACGGCCGAGATTTAAACTGTCTTAACCGCTTAACCGAATATGGTTTCCATCCAACGCTCCAGGTTTAAACCTGTTAATCTATCTTCGATCTAAAGGCTGAGATTAAACCATCCTAATCTAGATAGGAGGTTTTAATCCAACGGCCTAAATCGAACTTCGGTTTTGATCCAACGGTCACGGTACCTTGTTCTCCAACCGACTCTCCTATATAAAGAGGGCTAAGGGTGCTTTCTTTTAACAACGAACACCTTGCTCTAAGCATTCATAAGCATTCTGCATTCGTAGCACGTAAGTCTTGCATCTCGGAGAAGTCGGGACACTCTAGCGTTCGAAGGAGTTCAAGTTCAGCAGTGCCGCTCAACTGAACAGGTACCCGTTGTATCCTGGGAGACGATTGCTCACACCGGTTGGGCACAGTATACCGGAGCAATACGTCTTAAGGACAGAGTCCTTGACTCGCCCCGGGTTTGTTTATTTTGTTGTTCCATACGCACACACTAAACGACTGCGTCTTAGTGCAGGAGTGATTGTCTCCAACAATCTTAAGACGTATTCTTATTCAATTACTTCATGTACTGTTTTGTTTATTGAGCAAAGGCAGTTTCGTACTGGTTTGCAGTCTTCTTCTACTCATTCTTGGACCTGAGTCTATTCTGATCTTTACGTTTGATCGAACTGAACAGGAATGGAACACGAGAGCTCAAACTCTGTTCAAGGCTTCAATGGTGCTCACTCCGTGTCTGCACCTGAAGGGGCAACCAATGTTGCTGCCGGACCGCAGTTCAATACGGTTCCGTTGGCACCAACTGGAGGGCCTCAGATGAACCCGGCTGCCACTGCTGCTCATGTGGAGAAGCCGGAAAAATTTGCCGGCAGTTTTTTCAAGAGGTGGCAGCAGAAGATGTTGTTCTACCTTACGGCGCTGGGACTGGCCAGAATGCTAAGCGAGGATCCACCTGTGGCTGAGCCTGTGGAGGATCAACAACAGAATATGCAAAACGCCTTGGGTGCTGAGGCCTGGGTGTATACAAATTTTTGTTGTTTGAATTTGATTCTGAGTTGCCTAGATAATACTATCTATGGCGTGTTTTGTACATATAAAACTGCAAAAGCTTTGTGGTCGGCTTTAGATAAAAAGTATCGCACAGAAGATGCGGGTACGAAAAAATTGATAGTTGGGAAGTTTCTCGACTATAAGATGTTAGATTCCAAAACTATAATTTCGCAGGTGGAAGAAATACAGATGTTGGTTTCTGAAATGGAAGAGGAGGGCATGACGCTCAGTGAATCTTTCCAGGTTGCCGCTGTGATTGAGAAGCTGCCTCCTTCATGGAGGGAATTTAAGAGCTATCTCAAACACAAGCGAAAGGAAATGAAAATGGAGGACTTGATTGTCCGTCTTCGCATTGAGGAGGACAATCGGCGTGCTGAAAGAAAGCCGTCCACATCTTCTGGTCAAGCCAAGGCTCATGTTGCTGAGGCGAAGAACAAGAAGAAAAATAACACTTTGAGTGTGAACGTCAAGGGCAAGGAAATTGCAAAGAAGTTCACAGGTAAGTGTTATAATTGTGGTAAACCAGGGCATCGAAGCAGTGAATGCAGAAAGCCCAAAAAGAATCAGAATCAAAATAAAGCGAAAGCAAATCTGGTCGACGCAATGGATGACTTGAACCTTTGCGCAGTGGTGACCGAGTGCAACGCAGTGGGAAACCCACGGGAATGGTGGGTGGACACAGGAGCCACTCGACATGTGTGTGCGAACAGGGCAATGTTCAGAGAGTACGTGCCCACGACAAACAATGAGCAATTGTTTATGGGAAACTCCAACAGCTCAAAGATCGAAGGATCGGGCAAGGTAATCCTGAAACTGACCTCAGGAAGGGAGTTGACTCTGCAGAATGTGCTGCATGTTCCTGACATAAGGAAGAATCTGGTTTCTGGCGCGCTGCTAGTTACTCATGGATTCAAGCTTGTTTTTGAGGCAAACAAATTTACACTTTCTAAGAGTGGGGTGTATCTGGGGAAAGGGTATCTTTCTGATAACATGTTCAAATTGAATGTTATGACAATTGTACCCAAAAATGTTGCGCCCACCGAGGCTAATAAAATTGTTTCCTCTTCTGCTTACATGCTTGAGTCTTCCTGTTTATGGCATTTTCGTTTGGGACATGTTAATTATAAGTCAATACAACGAATGACTAATCTTGACTTGCTACCCAAACTGGACTTTAGTAATAAAGAGAAATGCCAAATATGTGTTGAAGCGAAGTTAACAAAAGCGCCATTTCCTTCAACAGAACGAAACACTGAATCGTTGGATTTAATTCACACAGATTTGTGTGATTTAAAGTTTGTGCAAACAAGAGGTGGTAAAAAGTATTTTGTAACTTTTATCGACGATTGCACACGATACTGTTATGTATATTTGCTAAGTAGCAAAGATGAGGCCCTTGATGCTTTCAAGGATTATAAAAATGAAGTTGAGAATCAACTTAGCAAACGAATTAAAGCAATTCGTAGTGATAAAGGTGGCGAATATGATACACCGTTTAATGAATTCTGTTCAGAACATGGCATTATTCATCAAACGACTGCGCCATATTCACCTCAATCGAATGGTATTGCTGAACGCAAAAACCGTACTCTAAAGGAAATGATGAATGCTATGTTGATAAGTTCGGGTTTACCTCAGAACTTGTGGGGGGAAGCAATTCTCTCAGCCAACGTCATTTTAAATAGGATTCCGTCCTAGAAGACGGATAAAACCCCATATGAACTATGGAAAGGCTATAAGCCAAGTTACAAATACTTGAAAGTGTGGGGGTGTCTGGCGAAGGTTGCTGTACCTAGACCAAGACAAGTTAAAATTGGGCCTAAAACGATTGATTGCATATTCATTGGTTATGCAACGAACAGTAGAGCATATCGTTTCTTAGTGCACAAATCGGACATTCCTGAGATACATGAAAATGTTGTCATGGAATCAAGGAATGCAGTGTTCTTTGAAAATATCTTTCCGAAGAAAGATAAAGACAGTGAAGAAGCTGGCACAAGTAAGCGAGTGCGTGAGACGACTCCTCAAGAAACTGAGGAACTTCGTCAAAGCAAACGAGCCAAAATGCCGACGTCTTTTGGACCAGATTTTCTAACCTATATGGTAGAAAATGAGCCAAGGAACTTTTCCGAGGCTATGTCAACTCCAGAAGCTCCATTCTGGAAAGAGGCAATTAACAGTGAAATAGACTCGATTCTTCAAAATCACACTTGGGAGTTGGTTGACATTCCACCTGGAAGTAAACCGCTTGGTTGCAAGTGGATTTTCAAGAAGAAACTTAAAGAGGATGGGTCTATTGGGAAGTATAAAGCCAGGTTGGTAGCCAAGGGCTATAGACAGAAAGAAGGCTTTGACTTCTTTGACACCTACTCACCAGTGACTAGGATCACTTCTATAAGGATGCTAGTAGCCATTGCTGCGGTCTATGATATGGAAATCCATCAAATGGATGTAAAGACTGTCTTTCTTAATGGTGAGTTAGAGGAAGAGATTTATATGGAACAACCCGAGGGGTTTGTCGTTCCAGGACAAGAAAGAAAAGTATGTAGACTTGTTAAGTCTTTGTACGGACTTAAACAAGCACCCAAACAATGGCATTTAAAGTTTGATCAGGTAATGATGTCAAATGACTTCAAGATCAATGAATGCGACAAGTGTGTGTACGTTAAGAGCACACAGAATGCATATGTGATAGTATGTCTCTATGTAGACGACATGCTTATCATGGGCAGTACTCGTGACATCATCTTGAGTACAAAGAAGACGTTAACACGAAACTTTGATATGAAGGACATGGGAGTTGCCAATGTCATTCTAGGAATTAAGATTTCTAGGGTAACTGAGGGACTCATACTGTCACAAACTCACTATATTGAATCAGTTCTGAAACGGTTCAATATGGATGATGTGAAACCGGTAAAGACCCCACTCGACTTAAGTGTGCACTTAAGGAAAAATCGAGGCGAACCTGTAGCTCAGCTAAAATACTCTCAGGTGATCGGGAGTCTGATGTACATAACGAATTGTACAAGACCAGACTTAGCTTGTTCGGTAAACAAGTTGAGCAGGTTTACCAGTAATCCAGGTGATGATCATTGGAAAGCTCTTAACAGAGTGATGAGGTATCTGAAATACACAATGAATCTTGGATTACATTATACGAGATATCCAGCAGTATTAGAAGGATATTGCGATGCAAAGTGGATATCAGATAGTAAGGACTCGAAGTCCACCAGTGGGTACGTGTTCACTATTGGTGGTGCTGCTGTGTCGTGGAAATCCACGAAACAAACCTGTATAGCTCGGTCCACTATGGAAGCTGAGTTCATAGCATTGGACAAAGCTGGGGAAGAGGCTGAGTGGCTTCGGAATTTTCTAGAAGATATTCCATGCTGGCCTAAGCCGATCGCTCCTATTAGCCTACACTGTGATAGTCAGTCAGCTATAGGACGTGCTCAAAGCAGCATCTATAATGGTAAGTCACGACACATACGTCGAAGACATAACACCATTAAACAGTTGATCTCTAATGGCGTGATTTCCATTGATTATGTGAAATCAGTGGAGAATCTTGCGGATCCGCTTACAAAAGGTTTGCCTAGAGATCAAATGTCAAGATTGACAAACGGAATGGGACTGAAGCCCATAATGCATGAATCTTTGTAATGGTAACCCAACCTTGTTGACTGGAGATCCCAGAATCTTGGTTCAATGGGACAACTAAGTTATGAAGGTTCAGTTAGCACTTACTCATTCCGTCTAATAAAAGTGCTGTCTGCAGAGATTTCAGGGTAAGCTAAGGCTTTTAATGATGTCCTATATCTTGATGCGTCAAGTGGAGTATGGCAGAATACTCTTGATAGGAATCACCTATGTAAGTGTGAAGTGGGGCCGCTTCTATGAGAAAGTCTAGGTGGCAAGATTTCTCTAAAACACTTTCTGAAACCAGGTTGTTCATGGCCAAAACGAATACAACCATGAGAACCAAAAGGGTGTTAAAGGAAATATTGTGTGAGTGTCGTTGTCTTGGTTCACAACAAAGGCTGACTAGTTCAAGACATCAAGTCACTATTTAGCCGAGTGAATCCGATGGTACATCACTAAGAAAGGTTCAAAGCCAGAAGCTACCTCTTCTGATGCAATATTTTCTTGTCTGACTTCTCCTCAGAGTCTGCATATGCATTTGCATTAATTTCCATTCATGTGGGGGATTGTTGGAGAATTAAAGGATTGGGCTTTGGCCCATCGTTGGAGATTGGAAGATTTGGGCTTTGACCCGTTAATGAGTGTTGCAAAATTTGGTTGAGCAACGTACTTTGAGCTTAATGAGTTTTCGATAATGAAATCGAAAACTAATGAATCCTTAATTATCTACGTGACGAGTAGTTAATTTTAGAATGTGGAATCACTCAATTACGATGTTGTGTGAATGTGAAATTAATGCTCAAAGTAGATGGAAATGTTGTGGATGGGTGACGTGTCACCCGTATGGAGGAATGTCACGTTGGAAGTGTCCATGTGGCGGAAAAAGGCGTCTGACGGACATCGATCGATGACTTCGATCGATCGATGTCACTTCGATCGATCGATGTCATCGATCGAAGTGGATCAGAGGGCTTCGATCTCTTGGTAAATCGATCTAAGTGGATCAGAGGACATCGATCGATCACTTCGATCGATCGATGTCTCTTAGATCGATCAGAATGATCGAATGATGTACTCAGTCAGACATTAGTCGATCACATCGATCGATTGATGTCACTTCGATCGATCGATGTGATCGATCGAAGTCTGACAGCGGGCAGGATCATTTTGATTGTGCGGTTAGGTTTCAAACTTGAAACTAACACTATCCTCTAGTTTAAAATAAGATCAATCTGTTGTGATCTAACGGTGGCAGGGAAGGCAGCTTCGATCTAACGGCCGAGATTTAAACTGTCTTAACCGCTTAACCGAATATGGTTTCCATCCAACGCTCCAGGTTTAAACCTGTTAATCTATCTTCGATCTAAAGGCTGAGATTAAACCATCCTAATCTAGATAGGAGGTTTTAATCCAACGGCCTAAATCGAACTTCGGTTTTGATCCAACGGTCACGGTACCTTGTTCTCCAACCGACTCTCCTATATAAAGAGGGCTAAGGGTGCTTTCTTTTAACAACGAACACCTTGCTCTAAGCATTCATAAGCATTCTGCATTCGTAGCACGTAAGTCTTGCATCTCGGAGAAGTCGGGACACTCTAGCGTTCGAAGGAGTTCAAGTTCAGCAGTGCCGCTCAACTGAACAGGTACCCGTTGTATCCTGGGAGACGATTGCTCACACCGGTTGGGCACAGTATACCGGAGCAATACGTCTTAAGGACAGAGTCCTTGACTCGCCCCGGATTTGTTTATTTTGTTGTTCCATACGCACACACTAAACGACTGCATCTTAGTGCAGGAGTGATTGTCTCCAACAATTGAAAGCCTAGAAAAGTGCCAAAGAATTCACATTACAACAATAGCTATGTGCAGGTCTTTCCAAATGCACAATTGGGTACAAGAACAATAAAAGATGCTGAAAGGGTAATTAGCAAAACATCTTTCTTACCTAAAAATTAAGAGTTATTGGTATCTTTTATCCGTTTATTTTTTAAAAAATTTGCACAAAACATATATAGTCACAGAAATTACACATTTTATACAAATTTTAAAAAAGTTTGACGGTTAGCATCCAGCCATTGGATGCTCACTTACTACAGCAGATCACCATCTTCCTCATCCCCTGTAACCCCCCCCCCCCCCCAACAGCAACCACATCTCCACCAAGACCACCCCTACCAACACACTGCCACTCCTTCAAACCCCCAGCCAACCATACCTCATTTCGCCCTCACCAGCCTGTACCTCTTCCTATCCGCCAATACATCACCACCCTTCCAGTGTTGGAGAACAATCTCTACCTAAAAACATCATCCCTCCTCTCCTGTCTTTATCTTTTCTCCTCTTAAGAAAACACCAAAAAGGCAGCGGAGAGCACCACTACCGCTGTAATTCTCCCTCTGAAATCTTGCCACACTATGTCAACTCCTCTTCCCCTGGAGAGAATCCACCAGAGTGCAGCATAAGGGCACCATAGCAGCAAAAGCGCCGCCCTTTTCACTGGCGATCTAAACCACAACCTCCTCCATTTGCTTTGAACTTCAGAAGCTCAGACCCCCTCTTTCCCCGTCTCTCCTCCTCCATTTTCCTTTCATCTTCTTCAAAATAAAACAACCACCCATTTCCTCTCCATCCACTGCAGATCCATAAACTAGAGATTTTTCAGCCGATTCCAGCAGAGTGGCACAAGAGTGTGGCCAGAGACCTTGCAAATTCTTTACTTCACTGAAAAGAAGTGCTTTCGAAGATTTCTTGGTACCTGCTAAGGCACTCATCTTGGGGCAAAGGGTAGCTAGACTAGGGTAAGGTTGTTCTCTAGTATTGGGAAAAGGGTGGTGGTGCATTAGCAGAGGGGGGAGACAGGTGGGTTTCAGGTTAGGGCAAAGGGTATCAAGGTTAGGGGTGGAGTCTGTTCTCCAGCATTGGAAAAAGGATGCTGGTGAATTGGCAGAGGAAGGGAACAGGTGGGTTTCAGGTTGGGGCACAGAGTAGCAAGGTAGCAGGCTCTTCTCCAGCATTGTGAAAAGAATGTTGGTGCGTTGGCGGAGGAGAGGGGGTGCAGGTTGGTGGTGGAAGAGGAAGAAATGAGGCAAGGTGGGCTGGGGTTGAAGGAGTGTAGTGAAAATGGTTAGGACGGTCATGGTGGAGATGGTGACGCTGGAGTTGCTGTTGGAGGTTACAGGAGAGGAGTAAAATGAAGAACTGCTGTAGTAGGTGAGCATCCAGTGGCTAGATGCTAACTGCCAAACTTTTTTCAAATTTGGATAAAATGCATAATTTCCGTAGTTATGTATGTTTTGTGCAAATTTCAAAAAAGGAAATAGTTAAAAGGAGCCAATAACCCCAAAAACTAATAATTATAGAAGTATTCTCACATATACTTTCCCATGGAGAAGATAAAATTATGCAGGTACCAACTTCTTTCAGCACTCTTAAACACGCGTAAATCAATTGATATGATATTAGAAAACAGATGCTATC
>AP025057.1:10578391-10606670 GCA_036186865.1 Eustoma russellianum
AAAAAAAAAAAAAAAAAAAAGGCGATGAACTTAAATCACAGAATTTAACCAAAAACCCTTTTCAGATTCCCCCAAAAACTACCAAATAAACGAAAAAAGATAAGGACTTTGCCATCAGTCATGCACATTTATATCATGCACGTTTTTGAGCACATTTAAATCATATATTTTGAAATCACTCAAACCACCTTTTCTCTACACAAATGAGGCTATTCAAAACCCAAATTCAAGGGAATTTTATGAGCTACAACTTTGATGAAGAGTGCAAACCCTAATTCGGCGTCTAGAAACGTCTATAAGCCAGTAACCAACAGGGTGTAATTCCAGTACGAAATTTTAGGGATTTGAGTTATGTAATTTTTCCTTGATTAGCTTTGACTTATCTTTTATGTAAATTTGATTTAGATTGATAGGTAGTAATCTAAGGACTTTGATTGATTAGTTAAAGTTTAGGAATATCAAAATATAGCATTATATTAGGGTCAAAGATAACGGCAGCAAGGGTTCAGAATTTTCAGAATAAAAATTTCAGTTTTTGTTGCAACCGTGTGTTGCCTTTGTTTGTGTTTTTCCTTTGGTTTTTACAAATTAAAATCAAGTCTAGATCCAATCAAGGTTTGAGCAAACCTAGTTGGTGAATCACAATGCAAGGATACGGAACGACGTGTTGGATTGGAAGATTCGAATTGCTCGACGTAGACGTTGTTGACTTCTCTTGTCCAAGAAGGTGGTGTTTGCGCCATTGTCCCACGCAAGGGTTGATCATAGGTGTCTTTTGGAGTTGAAAGAAACGATCGTCATTTCCATATGATCCAAGATCGTATCAAAGTGGTATCAGCGCCGAGGTTCTTCTATTCAACTCAATTATCCCTTTTCATTTTTTTGTCTATTCTCTGTTTCATCATACCCCAAGTTCTTTTTATTCTTGAACTACGTCCTTTTTCTTTTGGTTGTCAATCCCTTGTCTCCATTCATGGAGTGTCTGATCGTTGTTCAAACCATATTCATATATTAAAAAAAATCATATCTTTTGGTTAAATCACCCTACTGCTCCCTCCATGCACATGCACCACACGTTATTCTAACTTTTGCTTGGATCCTTTTCTTCTTGCTTGATTCACTGTATATTCATATTGTTAAAAAAAAGAAGAAAGATACAAACAGAGAAGGCTGCGTTTCGCAGAGCACCGCAGTAGTCGAAACAACACAAAAGGGTTACGTTTTCTTCTGCTGGGCAGAACATGCAACTCTAATAGAATGTTTGGACTATGCACATATTTTGCTATTAACCCTTGAAGATCAAATCTTTAAACACACTTGACAATAGGGTTCATTGTGTTAGGATTTAAATTCAGCCATAATATATAAATTTAGTCCATTGCTTCAAAGTGCTACCTAGTATCACTCGTAAATCTTGTTTCTAACGAAGCTTTTAGTTGATTTTAGACTTGTGTGACTTGATTGCATTGTTGCTTGGTTTGTGTTGCAATTTTCTTGTATCCAAGGCATCATCTTCAAGCCAAACCAAGCCCTAAAAGGCATATCTCGGAGACAAAAAAAATCCTATCTTTTGCTTGAATCAACCTACTGCTTCCTCCATGCACACGCACCACATGTTATTTTAACTTTTGCTTGTAGCCTTATTTTTCTTGATTGATTCACGATATATTCATTCTGTTATTAAAAAAAGCCTAACTCAAGGGCTGTAAATTGTGGGACATATTTTCCCTTGTGTTCTTTTAGCAAAATTCAAAAAAAAAAATCGGCAGAAATATCAAAAAGCTGAGAGAAAAAAAAGGGAGACAAAAAAAGGGAAAACGAAGGGGGTAAGGACACAAAAGTTGAGACAATTTGCTTGAAAAGAGTACCAAGTTTGTTGACGAATTATTTGAATATCAAGTTCATCCAAGACCAAAAAGCCGTGCCCTTTGAAGCCACAAATCACTACACCATTTATTGTCTTTACACTTGGATACTTGATTGTTGTAATTGAATCAACAACTTGTGATTATTTTGCATAAGGCTAAGGTTTACTAAAGATTGCCCAGGGCAACCCTTAGTTTTCTTTGGCTCAGCCTTTGACATAATTTTTGGTCTCATTTTCCTTGATTCTTAGGAGGTTAAGTGTGTTAAATTGTCTACTTCTTGGCTTGATACCTTTGCTTATTAGTGTTGCTGAAATTTGGTTGACACATTAGAGAAAAAGGTGCAATCAATGGATTGTGTTAGCCACTTGAGAAGCTTGCTTTGGTTGTATCTAGCTCAAGATTGGCCAAGGAAAAGCACAAACTTGAGTGACTATACAAGAGCGAGAGAGGAACATACACATTGATTTTGATTTCACTAATGTAACGATGTTTCTTTTGTCTTTGTGTTAGTTTTTCCTTTCGTTGTTTGCTTGTATAATTTCAGGTTACTCATGGATTCCACAGAGGATGACATTAGGGACCTCTATCGTGCAACGATAGAAGGGTTACGTCAAGCTCATTTTACTTATGGAATTGCATATGATTTGCGTGATATGAGTGACGATTCTATTGTTGATATTGAGCATAATTCTTATGATGATGATGCTGAAATTTCAATTGATACACATATGATCTGCAAGGCACCACTAGAAGGGGGGGCTGAATAGTGCGTGTGGAAAATGTGGTTTTCAAAATTAGTTTGAACCAAAAACCCAACTTCTGAAAACAGTTTCTGTTTTCAGGACCAGTTTTAAAACGTTTTGAAATCTAGGTTGCAGGTCTTCCAAAATTCTGAAATTTGGAGAGAACTTAGCCTCAGATGTTATGAGTGTCTCCTAAAAATTTCAGATTTAAATTCAACCTCTAACCCCTTGAAAATTCGTTGGTGGTCAGATTGCGCAAATCTGCCAGAAACGGTACACTGATTTTAATTCCTATTTGTACACAACTCCAAATGATCTGAAATTTTAACCACTAACCCTTTATATGTTATATTTAAATGGGTTGAAATAGTTTTGAAAAATTCTTTTGGGAAGTTAGTCAAATACAATCAAAGTCTCAACCTTTGCAAGCCTAAAAATCAGACTGCACTAGTCTCAGAACTTTGGACGTTGGGTTGACTTATACTTATCCAAAAGGGTTGAAACTTGCGTCAAAAGAACCTTGAAACGTGTGACTATGTTTCCTGAAAGTTTCGTAATTTTTGAAATTAGTTTACTATTTTTACGAACGTGATTAAAAACAGTAAACAGTGCTGAAACAGAAAATCAGTGCTGAAAGTAAATGACACCAAGAATTTTATACTGGTCCGGTTATCAACAACCTACTCCAGTCTTCGAGGAACACCTTCCTCGGTTCACACTAATCACACAATACAAAAACACCTTACCACAGGGTTGATGGAGTTACACACCAACTCTAACCCTTTACAAACCTTGTATGATGAATACAATTGCGCACGAACACCACCACCTTGCAAGATTGAAGATTGATCACACCTTGATGAATCTTTTACAAAGATAAAGAATGTGTGGTGGTCTAAGATAAGCCTATTCAAGAATATGAATATAAGTACAATAGGCTTTTAGGAAGAAGAAAGAAAGAGAGTGTAGAAGAAGAAGGCTAGAACACTTTTGATCTTTGAATTTGCAACTCTTGTTCTTTTTCTTGTTTTTGCTCTTCTCCCTTCCTTTTTAATTGTTTTGGCCACCCCCTTAGGAGTCCTTCTCCTCTTGAAAATTATCTTCTAAGTCCTTGGGAGAATGGGTGGCATCATTGTGACATGATCTTGCTTACTTGGCACCTCCTCATTGGATGATCATTTAACCTTTGCTTACTTGGCACTTCATGATTGGTTGAATGTTGTCATCATTTGATGACTTGGAAAATCTGAGAATTCCACTAAAAGCATGTGCCAAAGTCATCATAAAATAGTTGTCATAATTCATAAGATTATCACCCAAATCAAGCAAGATAAATTCTCCACAAAGTAGCTGAAAAATTCGGCCATAAAGACTAATTGACATGCTGAAATTTCAGCATGTGATACATGGTGATATAATTCAAATAACTTCCAAATTTTCATTGATTTTTCTTTCAAAATAAATCTCCAATTAGTAGCAAATGTTCTCATCATTTTGGAAATGAAATTTGGACACTAATAAGGCCTAGAATTCGGCCAAGGTGCATACACACATGCTGAAATTTTTTCAGCATGTGTGATATTCAAGATATCACACTTTTTGACTTTATATCTTATTCAAATTACTTCCAATTCTTCTTCCAATTGATCCCATGTTTCAAGACACAAATTATATGCTCATTATGTAGTCAAAAACACCTCACACTATAGTGCACATGCTGAAATTTCAGCATGTGTCACAATTATGACAAACTTTGAAATATTACCTTTTGTAGCTTCTTTCTTTAAATCACCAACATTGTATGATTGATTCTTGACCAATCAATATGCCAACAAGGCTCTACATATGCTCCATCTCAGCTGTATAGGGCGTGTATAACATGTATATGCATGTGCTGAATTTTATTTTTGCAAACTTTGTAAAATAGTGCACATTTAATAATACACACATGTTATATTCCAATCAGCCCTTAATTTAATTTTCTAGAACACTTGAAGATGTATGACATATGTAAAAAGTTTCTAGATACATGTCGTATGATGTGCCAAAAATGTTCCATGTGTTATGTACGTAGAAAACCGAATTTTTGATGTTTATCGATTACCCGATTTTTCTCTAATTAAATTCTAACTTTTTGCACATGTTATATACATTATGTTATAGTATAAACTTTAATTCTCAGCACTTAGATGGTCTAAAGTGGCGCCATTAACATGTGACAAAATTGAAATTGGAATCTCCACAATTTGGCCTTAATGTTGTGTGATTTGTGTGTGCCAACATGGAATGATTTTATGGCTGAAAATATCATCATATGCACGAAATTAATAATGATTTTTGAGGTGTAGGGGCTGTCCATCTATTTATGGCAAGTACGTGACACGTTGGCGAAGTTTCGGTATTCGTCCGATACGACAATTTTCGGTTTAAAATCTTTTAACGTGTCGTATTTAATTTGTCATCACCATGACTTATATCATATGATATAAGATCTGAATATACTCATAAATATGAGTTAAGTATGGTGGTGTGACGTTAACGTACGTACGTAAAATATATAACGTGTCAGTAGTACGTTGGAATACATGTGTATGTGCCTTTTTCAAAAATTCTGAAAATATATATTTTTGTATATATATATGCGTGTATATTGATGATAAAGGGAGGAGGAGACTTTCCTTTCTTAGTCTTGTTGCCTTTGTGCCTTGTCCAAATGTAGCTTTCTTTAATGAACTACTTAGTTTAATTAACTAAGTACTTCACTTAATGAACTAGTTTAGTTCATTAATGGTGGCACCTGAAAATAGTATAAACACAACAAATGTTTGCCATTTGATGTAAGCTTTAAAGATTCATGGCTCGTTAGTACGGCAATATTATAAATGAACTATATAAGGCAAGTAATATGCAATATATCATGCACATTTATCTTATGCATGTTTTTAAGCTCATTTAAATCATATATTTTGAAATCACTCAAACCCCTTTTTCTCTACACATGATGATAAAGTTGATGTGTCGAATGAACATGACTTACATACATTTTGGAAATGAAATTTGGACACTAATAAGGCCTAGAATTCGGCCAAGGTGCATACACACATGCTGAAATTTTTTCAGCATGTGTGATATTCAAGATATCACACTTTATGACTTTATATCTTATTCAAATTACTTCCAATTCTTCTTCCAATTGATCCGATGTTTCAAGACACAAATTATATGCTCATTATGTAGTAAAAAACGCCTCACACTATAGTGCACATGCTGAAATTTCAGCATGTGTCACAATTATGACAAACTTTGAAATATTACCTTTTGTAGCTTCTTTCTTTAAATCACCAACATTGTATGATTGATTCTTGACCAATTTATATGCCAACAAGGCTCTACATATGCTCCATCTCAGCTGTATAGGGTGTGTATAACATGTAGCGCCCCGCCCGAAACCAGGGTTCCGGCTCAGTGCACCCGCCGTACTCTACTCCATAGAGTACAAAGCGTCGATACTATACATGTACATGTCGACATGAATAATGAATCGATAAGCGGAAGCAACATAACATAAACAAATCTTCATCGACATGCACTGTACTACATCATAAACTGTACAATCATCATATACAGAATACTGAAATCATATATCATACATCATAATCCGAAACTTAATTCCTTCGAAATAATCTCTCAGTATGCTCTTCGTTATCAATGGTCTATATAGCATGTCTTCAACGAGCCTGTTATTGATACCTGTTATCTGGAAAATTATAAATGAGGCAAGTATGAGCGATAGCCACCGATTTTTAATCTCTCAGCAAGTAGTCTTACCAGATACGACATGTGGATCATACATGGGAAGACGGGGTGACAAATCATAATAACCATAAATTTTGAATATAATAAGCACGTCTCCTTTTTAACAAGTATCATATCATATCCGTAAAAACAGGTAATTAAGGAAGATTTCAAACATACATAGCATAACAGCATCTCATTCTGCTTAATCCGTAACATCATACTACATCCATACTTAACTCCTAATCCATACTTATACCATCTTTGCCTACCTTACATGTACTATATTTTCATACTTAACAGTACCTTGTCCACCGTAGTGCTGTCATATACTTAAAGAATTCTTAATCATAACTCTAAGGTAACATGGTCATGACGTGATGCATAAAACATGACTTTTCATAAAATGACTTTTCATAAACATGACTTTTTTGTATTCATGACTTTTCATAAACGTGACATTTCATAACTTGACATGATTTTCATACTTGTATAAAATGACATATTCATAACTTGCATGACATGACATTTTCATAACATGAAGACATAACATTTTAATCATTGGCTATAGCACTTTTCATAAGAATGATAACGCACGACATACCGAATGATTCTCCATATAGTACATGTGCGACATAACATCATGAATCATATGCACATGTGCTAACGGTGACGCATTATGACTGAGATCCCGTGTCCCAGACCCGGTGTTACACTCAGCCATAACGTAAACATGGGCCCCTGACATCTACCACTCCGGTCCCGATATCAGGACAGCGCTTCAACATAACATAATATAAGCATGATCATGAACATAACATAACATATCGTGTCTCATCAGAATCATTCGTCTCGTGTTTATTATTCTTGTGCATATGAACTTTTAAAAACATGAGACGTGACAACATAACTTTGCAAATCTTGTTTTCATGCAACGTGAGACTCGGTCAAATAAGAATATCTTATCGTACTACCACTAGTGACATCCCTTACATACTTACAGTCTAATTATCATAACTTAAAGAAATACCATAACCCTCCTTCCATAATATCAAGTCCACACATAGACTTTATAAATCATAACTTAAGTACTTAGGGCATAAACTTCCTATTTCCGTCCACATATCATCTAGGGATTTCATAACTTATATCTTAACTTACACATATTCATATCTAACACATAGAATACAATTAACATGAAATAAAATCATTTATGATATTAGGCCTAAAGGCCGAATGTAAGTACACACACACAAATATATATACATACTTAATTATCTTATGATATTCTATATGATATCCAACACTTATTCATCTTATACTTTAACATATATAACACATATAATATACACTCATAAGTACACATTTTAATAAAGTCTTTTCATTATATAAAGCCTAATGGCCGAAATATGTATACCATGTATACATTTATAAAAATTCTTTTACTATATAGTATGTAATATCCAAAACTTATTCATTTTCATATCTTAACATTTATATTATACATATATACATATGTGTACTACATAATAAGGTTATTTTCTCATAAAAGGCCTAAGGGCCGAAAATAAATCATTTATATATACATTTATATATATTTGTCTTATAATATATTATATTCATTCAAATTTACTCATATTTCATCACATATTATATTTTAACTATTGAAACATACTATTCATAAAATTAAAGTCAATTAAGCCAACAATTATTAAATGTCCGAATACACATATATACTTTTAAAAATTTATATATTCTACATGTATAAGTATATAAGATATTCTAAATACCATTATTAATATTTAACATATATAGTATTCTTATGTGTACATAATACATATAAAAATTATTCATAATCATAAATAGAACTTAAAAAACCCGAAATATATATATATATATATATATATATAAATACATATGTACATAATACATAAAACATAATACACAAATACTTATTCATTTTCTCTCTTTAAAATATATATTATACATATATGTATACATAAAACATGTAAAATCATATTTTAACCTTAAATGGTCTTAAAGCCGAATTTTATATATTGTATATACATATATATATATAATTTCCGTATATACATATTTATATATATATGTATACCTAAAAACATTGAGATATATATATATATGTGTGTGTAAACCGTATATATATATATATATATCTATATATATATTTATAACTATACATCTATACATACATCTATATCACAACCACATATATATATATATATATATCTACTTTTATACAAAACAGTATATTTATTATATGCATCTACACCTCTATACCTACATATATATATACATATATACGTAGATCCGTATATATACATGTAGATCCATACACTTATACACACACACACACACACATATATATATATATATCAACATACATATTTTATAATATATATATGTTTGCGTGTATATACATAATGTATATATACATGTATATGTCGTACGTGTGTATGTGTATATAGTGTATATATGTATATACTTATTTCTCAAACATAGATCTATACTTTCTTGAGAGAAATCTTGAACATACTACATGATGATCCAACTTTGATATGAACATAAATACTTAATATTTGTAAAACCATGTAGGATCTAGGAAGAATACTTGCCTTGATTCACTTTCTAACACTTAAATGAGGGTTTCTTCACTTGGTTGTGAAAAAAAATACCTTCCTTCTCCATCCTTGTTCACGTTTAAAAAAAATATAAAATAGAGTTAGTGTGTAACTTATGAAAATGATAAAAGAATGGAAGAACTTAGCCTAAGTTCATGGAGTTTCTTACCTTGGTTTTTCTTCTATTCTAAGTGTTACACCTCTTGAATCCTTGCTTGAATGATGGAGGTTTGTTTAAGTTTAGTGTAGGAGTTGTTATGTGGGTTGAGATAAAGAAGAAGAAATCTTCTTCTTGTCTTGGGTAAGTAGTAGCTGAAATATGTAGAAGGAGAAGAAGGATTGTTTTGTTGTGTAATGAGGAGAGAAGGTTGAAGAAGTTGAGTTGGAGTGTAATAATAGAGTGTGTAGTGTAAAGAAGAGAAGAGAGTTTCTACTCCTTGGGGTGTACGGTTGAATTGTGATGGAGAGGAGAGAGGAAAGTGAAAAGTGAGTGGAATGGGTTGGAAAAAGATAGAGAAATGATGGGGTTTGGATTATTGTGTAAGAAGATAGTGTAAGAATGGGTTTTGTCTTAAAAAAAATGGAGTGGGGGAAAAAGGGAGGGGAATAACGTGGGTGAGGGATAGGAGAAAGAGAAATGAATAAAGTGGAATAAAAATAGAGGATGATGGTGATAGGTGAGGTGTGTAAGAAAAATGTGTAAGAAAAAGTGGATAGTGACTTGTAAGGGGGTAGGGGCGGCCATGGGTGGAGGGATGGGGGAGGTTTTGTCTTTTGTTGCCATATGGAATAAAGTGGAAGAAATGTGATACTAGTGTGTATTATAGTTACTGTATCGGGTATTTTAATTTGGTTTGATTTATATCTATCGGCTTATGTTTCTATCGACTAAGTTATTTAATTACATTGTATGTCTGATATATTCATTAGTTAGTCCCATCCAGTATCATTATATCCGTTAACGTATCTTTCCGTTATTTTTTCGAGTGTTTCTAACCCCGATATTTAATATCAATGTCTTTATTAATTCTAAATTTAAATTCCATCGAAAATCTTATTGACATCGCATTCACGTTCTATTTTCCATCATTTTATTTCATTTCCACTAGCCTCAATCTCGGGTCGTAACATTCTTCCTCCCTTATAAAAAGTTTCGTCCTCGAAACTTAGGGTTGTATTGAATTTACACTTAAGTTCTAGCATTATTTCTTAATTATCTATGATTCAACTTAGTATTCACCGACTTATGATAAAATTTTCCTTAATTTACCGTTTCCGTATATCTCCTATTAATCCGCTTAGGTATTATACAACCTCATATTTCTGCGTGTTACAGTAACCTTTAGACTTACCAGCTTCAGTCACTAATTCTTATCCAAATAAATCTTATATCAAATTAACTTCTACTTATTAATGCCTACGGTATTGAACTTACTCCATCCTTGGCTAAGATTGTTTCTTACATCTATGATCATCTCTTAAACTCTAAGATCACTTCTTAAGTTCATGACGTTGTTTACTTATGTGCCCGCAGTAAATCTGAAGTTTTTTTTATATGCATATCCTAATGAAAATAGTCTAATTATTACGACTCTAGATTAACTTACTTAATTTTAAAGACACAGGATCATTCCGGACATTTTTGCTAAACCATTCTAAGAGAACTATTCTAAGGTTATTGCTCTCATTCTAAAATCTTCTTTTTAGACTATAAAATCTTAGCTTAGGTTCTACTATCATAACCTAATACATGTCGTTGTTTATCTTATGTGTCCGCAGTGGATCTAGAGCCACTGCTCTGATACCAACTGTAGCGCCCCGCCCGAAACCAGGGTTCCGGCTCAGTGCACCCGCCGTACTCTACTCCATAGAGTACAAAGCGTCGATACTATACATGTACATGTCGACATGAATAATGAATCGATAAGCGGAAGCAACATAACAAAAACAAATCTTCATCGACATGCACTGTACTACATCATAAACTGTACAATCATCATATACAGAATACTGAAATCATATATCATACATCATAATCCGAAACTTAATTCCTTCGAAATAATCTCTCAGTATGCTCTTCGTTATCAATGGTCCATCTAGCATGTCTTCAACGAGCCTGTATATTGATACCTGTTATCTGGAAAATTATAAATGAGGCAAGTATGAGCGATAGCCACCGACTTTTAATCGCTCAGCAAGTAGTCTTACCAGATACGACATGTGGATCATACATGGGAAGACGAGGTGACAAATCATAATAACCATAAATTTTGAATATAATAAGCACGTCTCCTTTTTAACAAGTATCATATCATATCCGTAAAAACAGGTAATTAAGGAAGATTTCAAACATACATAGCATAACAGCATCTCATTCTGCTTAATCCGTAACATCATACTACATCCATACTTAACTCCTAATCCATACTTATACCATCTTTGCCTACCTTACATGTACTACATTTTCATACTTAACAGTACCTTGTCCACCGTAGTGTTGTCATATACTTAAAGAATTCTTAATCATAACTCTAAGGTAACATGGTCATGACGTGATGCATAAAACATGACTTTTCATAAAATGACTTTTCATAAACATGACTTTTTCGTATTCATGAATTTTCATAAACGTGACATTTCATAACTTGACATGATTTTCATACTTGTATAAAATGACATATTCATAACTTGCATGACATGACATTTTCATAATATGAAGACATAACATTTTCATCATTGGCTATAGCACTTTTCATAAGAATGATAACGCACGACATACCGAATGATTCTCCATATAGTACATGTGCGACATAACATCATGAATCATATGCACATGTGCTAACGGTGACGCATTATGACTGAGATCCCGTGTCCCAGACCCGATGTTACACTCAGCCATAACGTAAACATGGGCCCCTGACATCTACCACTCCGGTCCCGATGTCAGGACAGCGCTTCAACATAACATAATATAAGCATGATCATGAACATAACATAACATATCGTGTCTCATCAGAATCATTCGTCTCGTGTTTATTATTCTTATGCATATGAACTTTTAAAAACATGAGATGTGACAACATAACTTTGCAAATCTTGTTTTCATGCAACGTGAGACTCGGTCAAATAAGAATATCTTATCATACTACCACTAGTGACATCCCTTACATACTTACAGTCTAATTATCATAACTTAAAGAAATACCATAACACTCCTTCCATAATATCAAGTCCACACATAGACTTACATAAATCATAACTTAAGTACTTAGGGCATAAACTTCCTATTTCCGTCCACATATCATCTAGGGATTTCATAACTTATATCTTAACTTACACATATTCATATCTAACACATAGAATACAATTAACATGAAATAAAATCATTTATGATATTTGTCCTAAAGGCCGAATGTAAGTACACACACACAAATATATATACATACTTAATTATCTTATGATATTCTATATGATATCCAACACTTATTCATCTTATACTTTAACATATATAACACATATAATATACACTCATAAGTACACATTTTAATAAAGTCTTTTCATTATATAAAGCCTAATGGCCGAAATATGTATACCATGTATAAATTTATAAAAATTCTTTTACTATATAGTATGTAATATCCAAAACTTATTCATTTTCATATCTTAACATTTATATTATACATATATACATATGTGTACTACATAATAAGGTTATTTTCTCATAAAAGGCCTAAGGGCCGAAAATAAATCATTTATATATATTTGTCTTATAATATATTATATTCATTTAAATTTACTCATATTTCATCACATATTATATTTTAACTATTGAAACATACTATTCATAAAATTAAAGTCAATTAAGCCAACAATTATTAAATGTTCGAATACACATATATATAC
This sequence comes from Eustoma russellianum, assembly GCA_036186865.1. Lineage (NCBI taxonomy): Eukaryota > Viridiplantae > Streptophyta > Magnoliopsida > Gentianales > Gentianaceae > Eustoma > Eustoma russellianum. The sequence goes on from AP025057.1 coordinate 10,591,343, forward strand.
TTGTAAAAATTTATATACTCTACATATATAAGTATATAAGATATTCTAAATACCATTATTCATATTTAACATATATAGTATTCTTATGTGTACATAATACATATAAAAATTATTCATAATCATAAATAGAACTTAAAAAAACCGTAATATATATATATATATATATATATATATATATATATATAAAATACATATGTGCCTTTTTCAAAAATTCTGAAAATATATATTTTTGTATATATATATGCGTGTATATTGATGATAAAGGGAGGATGAGACTTTCCTTTCTTAGTCTTGTTGCCTTTGTGCCTTGTCCAAATGTAGCTTCCTTGAATGAACTACTTAGTTTAATTAACTAAGTACTTCACTTAATGAACTAGTTTAATTCATTAATGGTGGTACCTGAAAATAGTATAAACACAAAAAATGTTTGCCATTTGATGTAAGCTTTAAAGCTTCATGGCTCGTTAGTACGGCGACATTATATATGAACTATATAAGGCAAGTAATATGCAATATATCATGCACATTTATCTTATGCACGTTTTTAAGCTCATTTAAATCATATATTTTGAAATCACTCAAACCCCTTTTTCTCTACAATCTCCCCCTTTTGATGATTTTCAAAATAACCTATATTCATGATTTAAATCCTATCGCTCCCCCTTCAATCATGCATAAATTCAAAATTTGAAAACCGCTCCCCCTTGATTTATGCAATCAGTTGTTGGACCGTGCACCTGCAATGAACACCACTAGAGGGGGGGGTGAATAGTGGTTAGCGGAAATTACACTACAACCCTTTGTTAAAATCCCCTTGAAAACAGAATCTGAGACCAACTCAGATTCAGAACCCATTTTTCAAAAATTCACAAATAATTGTACACAACTCCAAAAATTATGAAACTTTCCAGAATTAAACTTTAATGAGTTAACAAGACTCTGTCCAAAAATCAGACAAAAAAAAGATCGTTTGATCCTTCAAACAAATTAAAAGATTTAGATGGTCAATCTGGACAGAATTGGACAGAATGTTGCTGATTTTGAAAATAGTGTTTCTCTTTGAATACTCAACCAAAAAGGTTGATCTTTATATCAAAACACTCCTTAGGATGTGTAGATGAAGTTTCCAAAAGGCCCTGACCTCAAACAATTCTTGAAAAATACAGAATTTAACTTTTCTCAAAACTGGTCAGATTGCAGCCAGATTGGAGCAGTTATCTTGCAAAGACTGAAAGACTAACTTTTACTTGCTCAAATCAAGTGATTCTTGTTGCAAATGAAAGCTAACAGTCTGAAGTATAACTCCACCAAAAATCACGAATTTTGAAAATGTTTAGCTATTTTTTCAAATTGTGTGAAGTTGGGTGAAAACTGCAGTCAAAAACGGGCAGAAAACAGAAATAAAGAAACAAGAGAAGAACACCGAGGATTTATCCTGGTTCGGTCAATGTGACCTACTCCAGTCCCAAGGAACACCTTTCCTTGGATTTCACTATGATATGAACACCTTACAACAAGAGCCAAGCTTGATCCTTGGGTTATACACCAACCCTACTCAAGACTTGGATAATCACCTTCTAAGCAACACTTAGTTGCAATACCTCCAACACCTATTGATGTAGCCTGATAAAGATGGCTAATCAATCTTACAAATGAAGCTCAAGAGGCTTGTAGCTCACCAAAATATTAAGAACAACTTTGCTACAACAAAATACAACAACAAGAACAAGAAGATGAATATGAAAGCTATAGAATGCTTGTGAGCTTCAAGTGTGTTTCATCTTCTTCACCAATGCCTCTATTTATAGTGTGATTTGAGCCTTGAAGATAAGAATGCCAATGTGTCATCATCTTCATCATCAACTCCAAATGTCTTATCATCATTGGTTGGCTTTGTACACTTGGCAAAATAAAACACAATGATTGGTCCACCTTGGCAATGTCATGTTGGCCGAAATTTTCCACCTTGGCAAGTCATAATTATCCTTTGTAAAATGTAGATAATAAGAAGGATAATGCCACAAGAATACCTCAACTTCTAGTCTTGAAAATAGGCATGTGGGAGAAGAGTATTTCAAAAACAAAATTCAGCTCCAATTTGAGATGAAGTAGCCGTTGGCTACTTTTGGTTTTTCCAAAATAATTTTGTTTTTTCTTAATTAAAATAAGGAAAGATAATACCACCAAATTATCCCCAACTTCAAGTATCATAATAGGACATGTGAAGTCTTCATTTGACTTCAAAAATCTGCTGAAATTTCACCAATAAAACAATATAGCCGTTGGCTATTTTTAGTAAATTCCAAGTTGGCAATTTTGCCAACTAGCTCCTTTTTGGTTGGTCCACTTGTCTCCAACTCATAAAATGAATAATGTATCACCTCCAACTGTAAATACACGTTTTTGACCATATATATATGTGTATCAACTCAGATTTTTGAAGAAGAAATAAATAGATAACAGTTGACAATATTATGTCAACGTGTAATACCGAAATTCCCCAATATTTCTTCTTATATGTTGAGATCATTTCCACACCTTTGACACCTTTAATATCTCTGAATAATGATGATAAATGTTCTCTTATAATATATATAAGAGGGTCTTCGAGAAAAAATAGAATGTGACATCTCAAATCGTCACATATCCAGCTATAGTCAATAATATCATCGGTTGAGAGAATAAGATATAAGATCACCATATTATCTTCAAAATAATAATAACACAGCTCCAGAATGAAGATAATAATATACTCAAGAGATTCCTTGAGTGAAAATACCAAAAATACCCTTGGAGGTAAAATGACCAAAATACCCCTGGTGTGAGAAAACTCCAGAAATGTCCCGGATGGTCATAAATAATCATGATATCAACTTTGTCATGATAAATAGTATAAGAATATGCTCTTGAAATATTTCCACCATATCATGTTCCTACAAAACTCAAAATACCAATTTTGCCCTTTTTGGTAAGTTGTAGAAACTTCCAAGGCATGTTAGTCACAAGACAATAATAATCACCAAAAACACATAATAAGCACATAATGAACATGTATAAATCATGTACAAATGAAAACAATCATTTTAACACATTTTAGAAAATTATTTATAAAAACCCTAGACATCGATCGATCGAAGTGAGGGTTCGATGTACATCGATGTGTACATCGATCGATCGATGTGTCTCAAGTTTAGAGATTGATTTCAACTTTTTCAATTTTTTTCAACTTTTAATCACATATAACACCATGTGTGACATTTTTAAGTATTCACCACTTAAAATCATGACTTTGAAAATTATCCAAACATATTTCTCAACATTCTCCCCCTTTTGGATGATTTTCAAAATAACCTAACATGATTTTAATGTCACAACTTATAACCAAAAATTTAACCAAATGTTTTCAACTTTTAAATAGTATTTTGCTCCCCCTCAACTCATACTCTCCCCCTTAACCTATACTTAACTCTTAACTTATATTTGAAACTTATCATTTCATACCAAATGATGACTTAGAAACTAAAATCTAAAATCATGTGCTTATGCTATCTCCCCCTTTATTTTGCAAATCATGCAAAAGATAGAACTATACAATGGTATCGTAAGTCATCATACCTAACTTGGCTCGTAAGTTTTCAAACGTGGCTTGATTAAGGGGTTTGGTAAAGATATCGGCGATTTGGTGATCAGTTCTTATATGGTTTATCACTATGTCCTCAGTTTGAACATGATCGCGAAGAAAGTGGTATCGCACCTCAATGTGTTTGGCCTTAGAATGAAGCACCGGATTCCGGGAAAGATTGATTGCACTTGTGCTATCGCAGAAAATTGGAATCTTTTTCATTTTAATGCCAAAATCACTAAGTTGCTGTTTAAGCCAAAGTATTTGGGTAGTACATAAACTCAAAGCAATATACTCGGCTTCAGTGGTAGAAAGAGCTACACTAGCTTGCTTTTTAGAAAACCAAGAGATCAAATTGGTTCCTATGAATTGACATGTGCCGCTAGTGGATTTTCTATCTAACTTGCAACCACCATAATCAGCATCACTATATGCGTGTAATTCCAACTTAGCATTTCTATCATACCATAGTCCTAAGTGAGGTGTATGCTTAAGATATCTAAATATCTTTTTCACTGCATTGTAATGTGATACCTTAGGACAAGATTGAAACCTAGCACACATACACACACTAAACATGATATCAGGTCTTGATGCAGTTAAGTATAACAATGAGCCAATCATAGACCTATAGAGTGTGTCATCAAAAGGTTTACCATTTTCATCCTTATCGAGTTTGGTACTAACACTCATGGGGGTAGTTGTAGGTTTCAAATCTTCAAAGCCAAACTTCTTAATCATATCATTGACATACTTAAGTTGGCTAATGTGAATTCCTTGAGGGGTTTGTTTGATTTGGAGTCCTAAGAAATAATTCAACTCTCCTACCATTGACATTTCAAACTCTGACTTCATACATTCTTCGAAGTCTTTTACTAAGGTAGGGTTAGTTGAACCAAAGATAATATCGTCTACGTATATTTGAACTATTAACAAATCATTACCTTTTCTTCTTAGGAATAATGTGTTGTCTATGGTTCCCCTTTCATAATTATTCGCAATAAGAAAGTTTGCAAATCTATCATACCAAGCTCTTGGAGCTTGTTTCAAACCATATAAAGCTTTCTTAAGCTTGTAAACATGGTTAGGATTCTTTGGATCTTCAAATCCAGGGGGTTGTTTGACAAACACTTCTTCTTGGATGTATCCATTTAAGAATGCACTCTTGACATCCATTTGGAAGAGTTTAATGTTACTTAGACTTGCAATCGCAAGTAACAATCTAATTGCTTCTAGTTGTGCAACGGGTGCAAAGGTTTCCTCATAATCTATTCCTTCTTGTTGATTATAACCTTGTGCGACTAGTCTAGCCTTATTTCTTGTAATATTTCCTTGTTCATCCATTTTATTCCTAAAGACCCATTTAGTTCCTATGATAGACTTGTCTTCAGGTTTAGGTACTAAGTCCCATACGTTGTTCCTTGTGAATTGATTTAATTCCTCATGCATAGCATCTATCCATGATATGTCACCTAAGGCTTCCTTAACATTCTTAGGTTCTATGTGTGAGACTAAGCTATGTCCTTCAAGTTGACTTATGTTTCTACGTGTTCTAACCCCAACACTTGGATCCCCAATGATTAATTCTCTAGGGTGCCACCAATTCCTAGATTGACTAGGTTCACCCTCATCTTGTTCAAAAGTTTCATTAGTGTGAATGTTATCATATGTAATTGGATCATTAGTTGTATCATCTTCCAATTGCAAATTTTCTTGATTCATTTCATCTAAGGGTTCATGCATGTCTTGTTCAGGGGGAGTTGGTTCTAGATGATCAAGTACAGGCTCAAGTAATACTTCATCATCAAACATATTTTCAACATTTGTTTCTTGTTTATGTTGATGTTTATCACTAACTTCAAAGCATGCATTTTCATTGAATTTCACATGTATGGATTCAATTATTTTTCTAGATGCAGGATTATAACACCTATATGCTCTTGAGTTAGTTGAATATCCAACAAATATACATTCAATAGACTTTTGTTCAAATTTATCTAGATTATCCTTAGTGTTTAGCACAAAACATTTACATCCAAATACTTTAAGATAATCTATTTTAGGTTGTCTATTGTTTAGCAATTCATAAGGCGTTTTATTTAATTTCTTTCTAATAGTGAGCCTATTTATAATATAACATGCACAGTTAACAGCTTCAGCCCATAAATACTTAGGTAATTTATTTTCACACAGCATTGTCCTTGCAACTTCTTGAATCGTTCTATTTTTACGTTCAACAACTCCATTGAGTTGTGGTGTTCTAGGTGGTGAGAATTCATGTTTTATTCCATAAAGTTCACAAAATTTGATTACGTCTTTATTTTTAAATTCTCCACCTCTATCACTTCTAATTCTTTTGACATTTTCTTCGTAAATGTTTTCAAGTTGCTTGATAACGGTTTCGATTGCTAATGGAGCATCGTCTTTGTGTGTTAAGAACAATGTCCATGTGTAGCGTGAGTAATCGTCTACTATGACACACACATAGTAGTGTCCACCTAGACTTCTTGTCCTACTTGGACCAAATAAGTCTAAGTGCAACAATTCTAGTACATGACTAGTACTCACTTCATGTTTCGGTTTTAAGGTTTCTTTAATGTGTTTTCCCTTAATACATGTTTCACACATTTGAAAATTATCTAAGTCTAACTTAGGCATACCTCTAATTAAATTCTTTTTAGATAATTTCCTAATGGTTGAAATTCCTATATGGCCTAATCTTCTATGCCATAAATTCACATCTAAGTCATGTGATATTAGACACTTAACCTTAGCATTTAACATGTTATATAAGGTAAGGGTATAAATATTTCCATCTCTATTTTCTTTTAAAACCGTTTTCTCCTTTTTCATTTATTATATCACAAGAATTGGGAAGAAAGGAGACATTATAACCACAATCTATAAGTTGAGAAATACTAAGTAAATTTTAAGAGAGATTGCTTACTAGCAACACATTTTGTATTTGAAATGTGTTTGGGTCCCCGATTGTTCCTTTTCCAACAACTTTTCCTTTGTTGTTGTCACCGAATGTTACCTTTCCACCATCAATATGTTCAAGTTCGGTGAATAGATTGGGGTTGCCCGTCATATGCCTCGAACATCCACTATCTAAAAACCATTTGGTTTTTAGATTCTTTGACTTTGCCTCTTTCTTGCATTCCTTGCATTTTTCCTACAATGGAGACAAAGTTTTAGGTACCCTTTATTTGGGTCCTTGAATGTTAGGGGCATTATTCTTGTTTAGATAACCCTTAGGTATCCAAACTTGAATATACTTTCTAGGCACATTTTTAGCATGGTTAAAGTAAGAAGGATAAGCATATAGATGATTATTCCACATAAGTGAGGATGCATTGTTATACATGTTGCGCCATGGTTGATAATCATTATAGGATGACCGAATCTTATAATGTGTATAAGGCATGCGATTTTGTTTCTTATATGGTGCTCTATATGTATATTCATGTGTATTTCTATAAGACTTGTATGAGAGTTGCTTATGCTTATGTTCATAAAAAGTTGGATGCATTTTATTTGGTCTAGTTGCATTTGTATACATGTAGGCATGATTTCTAGGTTGTCTAGATGCAAAATTTGGCCTAGATGTATGTTTATGCGTGTGCATATTGGTGGGTTTGTGTTGTATTTTTGCCTTGATATGAGTAGAAGAAGGTGTAGAAGAAGATGTAGCAGGCAAAGTTGATTTTGTATTATATGGCAACTTTGTACTAGATGAAACAAACTTAGTCTTTTCATTTACTTTTTCGTTTTCTTCTTTATAGCCTAGGCCGGTTTATCATTGCCATACTTTTGTGATGAGATAAGTGTATCTAACATATTTGCACCCGATTTAAATTGTTCTATCATTTTTTCTAAGGTAAATTTAGAAGACTTAAGTTGCACTATTTCATTTTCACAACTTTCTAACTTGGATTTCAACATTTTATTTTCCATTTGTAACTTTTGTTCATCTTTCCTATATGATTCAATTTTGTTCTCTAAAGAATCAAGAGTATTAGTAGACTCTTGTTTAAGAGATTCTAGTTGATCGGAAAATTCCAAGTTGGACGTCTTCAACTTGTCATTTTCTTCAACTAGTTTCTTCTTTTCTTTAGAGAGCCTCTTACAGTGAGCATGCATTCGTAGGAATTCTTCATACATTTCATCAAATGTCATGTCACTATCAGAATCACTATCAGAAGAAGAACATACCTCGTTGGATACGAAGCACACTTGAGCTTCCTCAGTTTCGGATTCTGAGTCGGATGAGTCGCTCCATGTGCTCACCTTCATTGCTCGTTTCCCTTTTCTTGCCTTAGACTCCTTTGTCTTTGACGTTTGAGCTTCTTTGTCCTTGGCTTGTTTATTATTGTTGTTTTTATTATTATTTTTCTTTGTTGGACAATCGTATGAAATATGTCCTTTTTGACCGCATTCATAACACTTTAATTCTTTATTATACCATTTGTTTGTGTTATTTTTCTTAGATTGAGAAAAAGAAGAAGAAGAAGAATTATGTTGTCTATTCCTATTTGGGCGTTTGAAAAACTTTCTAAGTTTTCTAGCAATCAATATCAAGTCATCGTCTAATTCAGTATCACTATTACTATCATCGTTATTAGCATGTGTTTCAGTTGTTTTGAAGGCTATTGAATTACTGGATGACTTAGACGATTCAGACTTTCGTTGGTTCAGTTTTACCCCATAGACTTTAAGAGACCCGATCAATTCATCCATCTTGGTGATTGACTTTGTCTCCTCGATTGCAGTCACCTTTGGATCCCATTCAGCAGGGAGACTTCGTAGCACCTTTTGAACCTTTTCATTGTTCGAAAATGACTTCCCTAAAGCTTCAAGGGCATTGAAAATATTAGTAATCCTCAAATCCATAGATGTTATGGATTCGTTTGACAACATTTTGAAAGTCTCTAATTCAGTCATAAGCATGTTTATTTTTGACTCTTTAACACCACTAGTACCTTCATGCTTTAATACAAGTGATTTCCACATGTCGTGTGCACTTGTGCAATTTGACACATATCCTGCTTCAGAAGTTGTAAGTCCATTCAAAAGTAATTGCATAGCTTTAGCATTCATGGACATTTTCTTTTTATCATCTGATGACCATTCACTTTTATATTTTTCAACCTCTTGAGTTACTCCACTAACTTGTACAACTTTCATTGGAATATACGGCCCATCTTCAACTATAGACCATAAATCGATGTCTATAGCCATTAAGAATAGCCTCATTCTTAGTTTCCAATGAACAAAATTATTGCCATCAAAAAGATGAGGGCGTTGTGTGGACATACCTTCCAACTCACCTTTGTGAGAAACAATAGCCATAGTATGTACCTTTGATTTGAGACAAGCAGTATATTATGAATTGTTGTTTCTTGGCCTTGTATTGTTCGTACGGTGTTGAATCTTGCTTCTTTTGAGTGGTGTTGGTCTGGCTCTGATACCAAATGTTGGACCGTGCACCTGCAATGAACACCACTAGAGGGGGGGTGAATAGTGGTTAGCGGAAATTACACTACAACCCTTTGTTAAAATCCCCTTGAAAACAGAATCTGAGACCAACTCAGATTCAGAACCCGTTTTTCAAAAATTCACAAATAATTGTACACAACTCCAAAAATTATGAAACTTTCCAGAATTAAACTTTAATGAGTTAACAAGACTCTGTCCAAAAATCAGATAAAAATAAGATCGTTTGACCCTTCAAACAAATTAAAAGATTTAGATGGTCAATCTGGACAGAATTGGACAGAATGTTGCTGATTTTGAAAATAGTGTTTCTCTTTGAATACTCAACCAAAAAGGTTGATCTTTATATCAAAACACTCCTTAGGATGTGTAGATGAAGTTTCCAAAAGGCCCTGACCTCAAACAATTCTTGAAAAATACAGAATTTAACTTTTCTCAAAACTGGTCAGATTGCAGCCAGATTGGAGCAGTTATCTTGCAAAGACTGAAAGACTAACTTTTACTTGCTCAAATCAAGTGATTCTTGTTGCAAATGAAAGCTAACAGTCTGAAGTATAACTCCACCAAAAATCACGAATTTTGAAAATGTTTAGCTATTTTTTCAAATTGTGTGAAGTTGAGTGAAAACTGCAGTCAAAAAACGGGCAGAAAACAGAAATAAAGAAACAAGAGAAGAACACCGAGGATTTATCCTGGTTCGGTCAATGTGACCTACTCCAGTCCCAAGGAACACCTTTCCTTGGATTTCACTATGATATGAACACCTTACAACAAGAGCCAAGCTTGATCCTTGGGTTATACACCAACCCTACTCAAGACTTGGATAATCACCTTCTAAGCAACACTTAGTTGCAATACCTCCAACACCTATTGATGTAGCCTGATAAAGATGGCTAATCAATCTTACAAATGAAGCTCAAGAGGCTTGTAGCTCACCAAAATATTAAGAACAACTTTGCTACAACAAAATACAACAACAAGAACAAGAAGATGAATATGAAAGCTATAGAATGCTTGTGAGCTTCAAGTGTGTTTCATCTTCTTCACCAATGCCTCTATTTATAGTGTGATTTGAGCCTTGAAGATAAGAATGCCAATGTGTCATCATCTTCATCATCAACTCCAAATGTCTTATCATCATTGGTTGGCTTTGTACACTTGGCAAAATAAAACACAATGATTGGTCCACCTTGGCAATGTCATGTTGGCCGAAATTTTCCACCTTGGCAAGTCATAATTATCCTTTGTAAAATGTAGATAATAAGAAGGATAATGCCACAAGAATACCTCAACTTCTAGTCTTGAAAATAGGCATGTGGGAGAAGAGTATTTCAAAAACAAAATTCAGCTCCAATTTGAGATGAAGTAGCCGTTGGCTACTTTTGGTTTTTCCAAAATAATTTTGTTTTTTCTTAATTAAAATAAGGAAAGATAATACCACCAAATTATCCCCAACTTCAAGTATCATAATAGGACATGTGAAGTCTTCATTTGACTTCAAAAATCTGCTGAAATTTCACCAATAAAACAATATAGCCGTTGGCTATTTTTAGTAAATTCCAAGTTGGCAATTTTGCCAACTAGCTCCTTTTTGGTTGGTCCACTTGTCTCCAACTCATAAAATGAATAATGTATCACCTCCAACTGTAAATACACGTTTTTGACCATATATATATGTGTATCAACTCAGATTTTTGAAGAAGAAATAAATAGATAACAGTTGACAATATTATGTCAACGTGTAATACCGAAATTCCCCAATATTTCTTCTTATATGTTGAGATCATTTCCACACCTTTGACACCTTTAATATGTCTGAATAATGATGATAAATGTTCTCTTATAATATATATAAGAGGGTCTTCGAGAAAAAATAGAATGTGACATCTCAAATCGTCACATATCCAGCTATAGTCAATAATATCATCGGTTGAGAGAATAAGATATAAGATCACCATATTATCTTCAAAATAATAATAACACAGCTCCAGAATGAAGATAATAATATACTCAAGAGATTCCTTGAGTGAAAATACCAAAAATACCCTTGGGGGTAAAATGACCAAAATACCCCTGGTGTGAGAAAACTCCAGAAATGTCCCGGATGGTCATAAATAATCATGATATCAACTTTGTCATGATAAATAGTATAAGAATATGCTCTTGAAATATTTCCACCATATCATGTTCCTACAAAACTCAAAATACCAATTTTGCCCTTTTGGTAAGTTGTAGAAACTTCCAAGGCATGTTAGTCACAAGACAATAATAATCACCAAAAACACATAATAAGCACATAATGAACATGTATAAATCATGTACAAATGAAAACAATCATTTTAACACATTTTAGAAAATTATTTATAAAAACCCTAGACATCGATCGATCGAAGTGAGGGTTCGATGTACATCGATGTGTACATCGATCGATCGATGTGTCTCAAGTTTAGAGATCGATTTCAACTTTTTCAATTTTTTTCAACTTTTAATCACATATAACACCATGTGTGACATTTTTAAGTATTCACCACTTAAAATCATGACTTTGAAAATTATCCAAACATATTTCTCAACATCAGTATCTCTCTCCCCCCTTAAATCATGCTTTCTCTCCTCCTTTATTTTGGAAAGCAATCAAAATATGCCTGTAAAGAAAAAAATCATGTATTTCATATAACGTGCGTTCGTAAGGGTTATTTATTCAACCCTTTGAAAATGTCCCTTTTGGTACCCACATTTGGGTGACCCTTCTAGGTCTTCCAAAAGGTGAGAAAGGTGATGAAAGCACAACATAATATACTTTAGGTGCAACTGTATCTGGCCTTTGGCCAAGAACTCCTTTATACGCATTGTATGTAGGACGTTTTTGATATGTCCTTGTGTTTGTGTGCGTAGTGCGTGGATGGAATGAATGCCGTGTATGCATCACTCTTTTCTTTTCATATCTATATGGTACAACATTGTATTTCGCATGATATGATAAAGAAGTGGGGCGTGATGTGGGAAGAGGTCTTTGCGTCACTTTAGGCGCTACGTTGCCGTTGATGTGTCTACTTTCTTAGACAAAACAAACTTGGATGGTTTAGATGATGCTTCGTTTGTCTCCATGTATCCTAATTCGGTTTTGTCACTATCATGCTTTTGTGAAGAAATGATGCGATCTAGCATGTTTGTTCCTGTATCAAATTTCTTCACCATTTCCTCTAAGTCTGTATTCCTTGATTTCAAGTTTGAAATCTCGGATTTCATTTCAGTGTTTTCGGATGTCAATGATGAAATTTCAGACCTTAATGAATTTATGAAGCAAGACGACTCTTCTTTTGAATCGTTTAATTGAGACACAAGATTTGTGTTAGAAGATTCTAACAATTTCTTGTCTTCAATTAACCGTTTCTTTTGTTTTGCAAGAGTTCTAGCAAACTTATGTAATTCAAGATATTCAACATATAAATCATCATAAGATAGTTCAGAATCCGAGTCAGAATCAGAATTTACCTCATTTTCAAATAGTGGAGACATTTGGCTTGACATATCTTTTTCCTCGGTTTTGTGGCTAGTGGTTGCCATCTCACACAGATCGTTGGATCTTCTTGTTGTGAGTGTTCCTTCTCTCTGATACCAATTGTAGGATCGGCAAGGCACCACTAGAAGGGGGGGGTTGAATAGTGGGTGCGGAAAATGTGGGTTTTAAAATTAGTTTGAACCAAAAACCCAACTTCTGAAAACAGTTTCTGTTTTCAGGACCAGTTTTAAAACGTTTTGAAATCTAGGTTGCAGGTCTTCAAAAATTCTGAAATTTAAAGATATCTTAGCCTCAGATGTTATGAGTGTCTCCTAAAAATTTTAGTTTTAAATTCAACCTCTAACCCCTTGAAAATTCGTCGGTGGTCAGATTGCGCAAATCTGCCAGAAACGGTACACTGATTTTAATTCCTATTTGTACACAACTCCAAATGATCTGAAATTTTAACCACTAACCCCTTATATGTTATATTTAAATGGGTTGAAACAGTTTTCAAAAATTCTTTTGGGAAGTTAGTCAAATACAATCAAAGTCTCAACCTTTGCAAGCTTGAAAATCAGACTGTACTAGTCTCAGAACTTTGGATGTTTGGTTGACTTATACTTATCCAAAAGGGTTGAAACTTGCTCAAAAAGAACCTTGAAACGTGTGACTATGTTTTCTGAAAGTTTCGTGATTTTTGAAATTCGTTTACTATTTTTATGAACGTGATTAAAAACAGTAAACAGTGCTGAAAGTAAATGACACCAAGAATTTTATACTGGTTCGGTTATCAACAACCTACTCCAGTCTTCGAGGAACACCTTCCTCGGTTCACACTAATCACACAACACAAAAACACCTTACCACAGGATTGATGGAGTTACACACGAACTCCAACCCTTTACAAACCTTGTATGATGAATACAATTGCGCACGAACACCACCACCTTGCAAGGTTGAAGATTGATCACACCTTGATGAATCTTTTACAAAGATAAAGAATGTGTGGTGGTCTAAGATAAGCCTATTCAAGAATATGAATATAAGTACAATAGGCTTTTAGGAAGAAGAAAGAAAGAGAGTGTAGAAGAAGAAGGCTAGAACACTTTTGATCTTTGAATTTGCAACTCTTGTTCTTTTTCTTGTTTTTGCTCTTCTCCCTTCCTTTTTAATTGTTTTGGCCACCCCCTTAGGAGTCCTTCTCCTCTTGAAAATTATCTTCTAAGTCCTTGGGAGAATGGGTGGCATCATTGTGACATGATCTTGCTTACTTGGCACCTCCTCATTGGATGATCATTTAACCTTTGCTTACTTGGCACTTCATGATTGGTTGAATGTTGTCATCATTTGATGACTTGGAAAATCTGAGAATTCCACTAAAAGCATGTGCCAAAGTCATCATAAAATAGTTGTCATAATTCATAAGATTATCACCCAAATCAAGCAAGATAAATTCTCCACAAAGTAGCTGAAAAATTCGGCCATAAAGACTAATTGACATGCTGAAATTTCAGCATGTGATACATGGTGATATAATTCAAATAACTTCCAAATTTTCATTGATTTTTCTTTCAAAATAAATCTCCAATTAGTAGCAAATGTTCTCATCATTTTGGAAATGAAATTTGGACACTAATAAGGCCTAGAATTCGGCCAAGGTGCATACACACATGCTGAAATTTTTTCAGCATGTGTGATATTCAAGATATCACACTTTTTGACTTTATATCTTATTCAAATTACTTCCAATTCTTCTTCCAATTGATCCCATGTTTCAAGACACAAATTATATGCTCATTATGTAGTCAAAAACACCTCACACTATAGTGCACATGCTGAAATTTCAGCATGTGTCACAATTATGACAAACTTTGAAATATTACCTTTTGTAGCTTCTTTCTTTAAATCACCAACATTGTATGATTGATTCTTGACCAATCAATATGCCAACAAGGCTCTACATATGCTCCATCTCAGCTGTATAGGGCGTGTATAACATGTATATGCATGTGCTGAATTTTATTTTTGCAAACTTTGTAAAATAGTGCACATTTAATAATACACACATGTTATATTCCAATCAGCCCTTAATTTAATTTTCTAGAACACTTGAAGATGTATGACATATGTAAAAAGTTTCTAGATACATGTCGTATGATGTGCCAAAAATGTTCCATGTGTTATGTACGTAGAAAACCGAATTTTTGATGTTTATCGATTACCCGATTTTTCTCTAATTAAATTCTAACTTTTTGCACATGTTATATACATTATGTTATAGTATAAACTTTAATTCTCAGCACTTAGATGGTCTAAAGTGGCGCCATTAACATGTGACAAAATTGAAATTGGAATCTCCACAATTTGGCCTTAATGTTGTGTGATTTGTGTGTGCCAACATGGAATGATTTTATGGCTGAAAATATCATCATATGCACGAAATTAATAATGATTTTTGAGGTGTAGGGGCTGTCCATCTATTTATGGCAAGTACGTGACACGTTGGCGAAGTTTCGGTATTCGCCCGATACGACAATTTTCGGTTTAAAATCTTTTAACGTGTCGTATTTAATTTGTCATCACCATGACTTATATCATATGATATAAGATCTGAATATACTCATAAATATGAGTTAAGTATGGTGGTGTGACGTTAACGTACGTACGTAAAATATATAACGTGTCGGTAGTACGTTGGAATACAT
>AP025057.1:10618488-10850472 GCA_036186865.1 Eustoma russellianum
TCTATATGGTATCAGAGCTCGGTGATATACAAGAGATCAAAATTCAAAACATCTGATTACTGTTCATCGTGTTCCTTGTTTCTCTGCTCTTCACTATCTATGTATGGAAAAAAAAAACTAAGAAATGGAATTAGTTGGAACTGAAGCTCCATCTAATCCTAGCCCTGGTATTATTCCTACTAACTCCACTAAAGTAAGTTCAAATCATGGTGTGGTTGGTTGCACTCCTGTTACCATAACCAACCAAAAACTGAATAGGGACAATGATTTTGAGTGGTCCACAGATTTCAGGATGTTTATCATTGGCAAAGGTAAGGAAGTGTACCTTAAATCTGAAAGTGAAATTCCAAATGAAAGTGATGCTCAGTTAAAATATGGAACACTGAAAACTTCATGATCATATCATGGTTGATTGGGTCAATGACCATTGATGTCAGTGAAAATTTTATCTTATATGATTCTGCTGCTGAGATTTTGAAGGCAACACAAGATATGTACTCCAAAATGGATAATATTTCTAAGTTCTACGTGCTCGATGTCATGCGGCATGACATTAAGCTAGGAGATTAATCAGTAAATGTGTATTTTTGATTGTTGAAATGAATTTGGCAATAAATTTACGTATATGATTCACATAAGTGGCCAAGCCAAGAAGCATATAAGATCTATAAAAGCATCACTGAAACTAGAAGGATCTTCAGATTCTTTGCTGGTTTAAATAGGAATTTGATTCTGTGAGAGGAAGAATTCTTGGCACTAAGCCTCTGCCTTCTATGAATAGTGTATTATTTGAAATAATGCAAGAGGAAAGCAGAATAAAGCTCATGATGAGTTCCTTTTCCACCACTGGAGGAACTGCAATGAACGTGTCTGCATCACAGCTTCTTAAAAATTATCACACCACTGCTAGTATAGCAACCAAGAGATATGTTCTACCATCCCACGTTCATTATAGAAGGGCAAATGACTATAGACACTTTTGTAAATTCTATAGGAAACCTGGCCACACTGAGGAAAGGTGCTTTGCAAAGCATTCTCGCCTCCACCCAGGTTTAATGAGCAATGGAAGAATCCTAAATCCTGGAGGTCTCAAGCTTCTAATAGAAATACCTAGAGAGGATCCAATCCAAGTGTGTCTAGCAATTGTGTCACTGGGCCTTCTGACATTCACATCCAGAGTGAACTCGATGTTATTCTCCAGTTATGAAGCAATATCAAACTCAACAACAACCTCTAGATACAAATAAGGAAGCTATTCAAGCCACTGTGGATAGCTATGGTAAAAACACTAAGCTCCTGTCTACTTGGATTGTTGACCCTGGTGCTACTCATCATATGACTTGGAATAAGAAAGCATTAACTGACTTTGTCTCATTTAATACCCTTGCTAGTGTCAAGGTGGCCAATGGTAATGGAATCAATATACTTGGGTGTGGAATAACCAAGTTAACAAAAAATCTGAAATTAAAGAATGTGTATTTATTCATGAATTAAGATTTAATTTGATATCAGTTGGAAAGATTGCTGAAGATAATCTCTGTGAACTTCTCACCATCTAAATGTTATTATCAGGAGATCTTCTCTAAAAAAATGATTGGCAGTGCTAGCAAGGTCAATGGACTCATCACACTCCAAGATGAAGAGTCAAGTCCTCTCAGTAATCAAACTAATATAGGATCTTGCATAAGTGTTAGTAGGAATACTTAGAGTATTTTGCTATGGCATAAGAGATTAGGAATCCTAACTTCTTGTACCTAAGCTGGTTAATTTATGAAGAATGTTTATTTACGAAAACTTGTAGAACCAGTTATTCAAAGAATGACTACATGAGTAGTGTCCGTTTAACTGAATCCATTCTGATATATGGGGAACTTCAAGGGTAGCTATTGAGAAATCGGGGTTTGAATGATTTGAAAATGCATTATTTAAGTGATACAAGCTTACGAAATGCATTACTTGACATGTTTATGTGATAAAAATGCTTTACGTGTCTATATATGATGTTATCGAACTAACAAGCCATGAAGCATTAAATCTTACATCATACGACAAACATTTGATGTCCTTATACTATTTTCAGGCGCCATGATTAATGAACTAAACCAGTTTCTTAAGTGAAGTGCTTAAGTAAATGAACTAACTAGTCCATTGAATGAAGACATATTTAGAGAGAGCTATATGACATATTTTCAGGCCAACATGCTGCATCCATTTTGGGCATGCGCCTTTCATCTTTGCCTATTAAATATCTCGGCTCCTTTCTGTATCGTGGGATTAATCGTGCCAGATATTGTGGGCCTTTGATAAATCATTTTGATGCAAAGTTACTCTCTTGGTCCAACAAGCTTTTGTCAATGGCCGGCAGATTGGTTTTAATAAAACATGTGTTAAACTCCATTCCTGTACATATTATAGCCAGTTCACAACTTCCGAAGGGTGTTGTCAATATTCTTAACCGCAAAATGGCAGCTTTTCTCTAGAAGGATAGACATCACTGGTGTTCTTGGTCTGCTGTATCTCGACCACAGTCAGAGGGAGGTCTGGGCATTCGTCACATTTTGCACACACAGAAAGCATATGACAGTCAATTGTGGTGGAAATATCATCATACCAATTCTCTGTGGGCTGATTATACCAAAAGAAAGTATGGAAGCCGCCCCTCTCTATACTGTCATATATATGATTCTCCTGTCTGGAAACGTAGTTGTGCAGTTCATGATTTTATGATGGCTCATACTACTTCGGCTGGATTTTCCTATCATTGGCTGCCGGATCCCAATGGGCAATTCTCAATAAAATCGGCCTACAATGCAGTGGCTAGCTCACAACCTCCTGACCAGAGTGTGTTTCGTTATATTTGGTGGAAAACCATGCAACCAAGTGTACGTGTCTTCTTGTGGAGAGTATGGACCAACTCTTTGCCTATGGTTAATAATATGCGCGTTTGGTCAGCCATCTTTCCTTCGCAATGTGCCTTTTGTCGCATGGCATCAGATGAGCAGGATCATGTGTTTCTGCATTGTGCAACAATTAAGCCTATATGGGTTGAAATGTCACACATATTCTCTGGTCCCTTTCCAAGAAGTAATACTATTAAGGCTCATTTGCTCAGGTGGTGGCGCAGTTCGTCGGCCTCCTCGATGCATGGCCAGCTGCGCGTAATAGCCCCGTCTGTGGTACTGTGGAATATATGAAAGAGTATGCGGCGGTACGCTATGGTTCTGAGACATTTGGGTCGGCTCGTTTATTTGAGCACATACGCATGGATTTATACAATTGGTGTCTCTCGGTGAAGGGTAAGAAGTTCGCGTCAAATATTCCTCAGCTGGTTGTGCTAAGGTTCTCCCCTCCTTTACGATCAGCACGGATACTGATAGTACGTTGGATATTGCCTCCTACAGGTAGGATGAAACTTAATGTTGATGCAACTGTAGGACATGCAATGGCAGCGGGGGCTGCGATCCTTCGGTCCGATCAAGGCACCTTCATCTCGGCCATAGCCTTTGCATTGCCCTGGGTAAGTCCACTGAGGGCAGAATTGATGACATTGATGATGGCAGTTACTTACTATGCCAAAGATTACACACAATTAATAATAGAAACGGATTGCCAGATTCTCTTATCCATGTTCGGTGGTTCGTGGTTATACACAGGCGCATTAGGGGACGACATCCGCCGGACAGCCTTGTTACTATCCCTCAATAACTCCTTACTCCAATATTGTCCACGAGAAGCCAATTCTGCAGCTCATCGACTTTCACGCTACGGATACCGGGTAGCTGGCGTCATTCACTATGTGCATCTTCATGAGTTGCCTTCTGATGTTCGGGGCGCATTGCTCCTAGACCTTCAGCTCCCTGCGTTGCGTGCATAATCATGTCTCACATAGTGTTGGCGTGTTGCAAATTATGTTGCCTGTGGTCTTCTTTGGCCCAGGCAACGCGGGTATGCAATTTTGTTTTGTTCCTTCAGTTTAGCAGTTTTAATCTTCTGTGCAATTTGCTATCTCATCACATGGATGGTTGCATGATCTTTCATTGGTTGCACATGCTGGAGTGCTGGATGGTGGTGACGCTAACGTTGGAGTGCTGGGTGGTGGGGCACGGCCCGACGAGGCAACACGCAACGAGGTCACCTTGGTTCAGGACGAATCAAGGTGGCGGCGGTACGTTAATCTATCATTCCTTAGCGCAATTTACAACTCATAAGTGGTTGACTCATCCATTTTCTGCTATCGTGAGGTACATTTTGGAGGTGACCATCTCAGCGCTGCCTCGGCTTTTTACATGCTGTTGTTTTCCCAGACGGCCCAAGCTGGAGACTATGTTCCACAGTTATTTTTCTTTCATTGTATTTACATCCAATGACAGTCGTATAAATATGTACGCTTTTTCCTTCACCAAGGTTTTATCCACAAGGGTGGTTTTACTTGGTAAGGTTTTAATGCGGCATATCATATATGACTGGAGGACAGCACTCATTCGATTTTTGTATATTTGGTTTTCATACGATGACTATGTATTATGGTATTCCTCTGCCACAAATGAGGCTTTTCATTAATAATATAGACTCTCTTCAATAAAATATATATATATATATATATATATATATATATATATATATATATATTACATGTACAAATTGTTTTTAAGACACACTATATACTTATATTTCGACGTTCCACCAATACATCATATATATTATACACGTACATCGACGTTACACCACTATATACACCTCATATTTATGAGTATATATACAGGTCTTATATCATATATTACAAGTCATAGTGCTATCAAAATTATAACTAACATGTTACAAGGTTATAAACTGAAAATTGTCGTATCGGGTGACTACCGAAACTTCACTGATATGTTGTGTACCTACCATATAAAGATGGTCAGCCTATATACATCAAAAATATTCAAAAATATTGTGATCCACATGTCATATTCAGCTACAAGGTCATACCATGTCTTCACATACAAATCACCCACAATTTAGCCTAGGTTTGCCGAGAATTCAAACTCAAGTCTATTTTGGCACATGAGACGTTTTATACTCAGCCATTGCAGCTAAATATACATCTAATTTTATGTATATTATGTTTAACATAATATATATTACATGTGTAAGAAGTTTGAAATTAATTACAGAAAAATTGTGTAATCGACAAAAGTTGAAAATTCGGATTTCTACAACCCTAAACACATGGAACGTTTTTTACGTTGATGTAACATGTATCTAGAAACTTTTTACACATTCAAGACATTTTAGAGTGTTCTAGAAAATTCAAATTAAGGCTGATTGCAATTTACCTTATATGTGTGAATATTACGTATTATTTTGCAAAGTTTACATTAAAAGAATTCATCACATGCGCAACCTATTTCACACACCCAGTTCAGCATTTTTGGAGCATATGTGGAGCTTATTTGACACTTCAATTGGTGGGGGATAAGCTAAACATGATTGGTGACATTGAAGAGGGCAAGATGCAAGGAAATATTTCAAATAAGCCACATGCTGAAAATTTCAGTACATGCTGCTAGAGCTGGCCGATTTTCGGGTGATATTTTTCTTCAATTGTCTTCAAATATTTAAGGGGATTTTATCATGATTATTTGGAAGTTAATTACCTTGATTTTGCGCACATTTCAGATTTTTGAGAAGAAATTCCAGCTCATTTAAGGTATGCCAAGGTGGATTAAAGATGACCTATCAAGAAGTCATAACTAGGCAAAGACAAGTCATTCATCCAATCATGTTATGCCAAGTAAGCAAGGTTTTGTGTCATCATTTACACAAGGCAATCCTCCAAGGGTATTCAAGACAATTTTCAAGAAAGAATTCTAACCCTAGGGGGCAACCAAGACACAATAAAAAGGGGCAAGATGGTGCAAGACAAGGCTAAGCAAGGTTGATATTCATACAAGTTCAAAAGCAAGACTACTCTCTTCTACTTACATTCTTTTCTTTTGCTCTTAGCCTCAAGCCTATCATTTTTATATTCCATATATTATATAGGCTTTGTGTAAACCACCCACATACGTTCATCTTGGGTAAAAGGTGATTAAACCTTCATTCAATCAGTGGTGATGTTCGTCTTGTTGTGTTTGTTTGTTTGTTTGTAAAAAGGTAGAGTTGGTGTTTAACTCTAGTTACCCTTGTGTTAAGGTGTCATTTGTGATTAGTGAATATCAAGGAAGGTGTCCTCGAAGACTGGATTAGGATGTTTTAACTGAATCAGTATAAAAATTCTCGGTGTTATTTACTTTTAGCACTTTTATTCTTAGTTTTTAGTTGACTGCACTATTTTGATACTCACGGGAAAAATAGAATACAAATCACAAAATTTTGTAGAAACACAGCCACACCTCCTAGCTTTCATTTGGCACAAGTTTAATCTCATTTGGATAAGTATAAGTCAGTCAAACGTTAATAGATCTAAGACTAGTGCAATCTGATTCTCAGATCTGCAAAGGTTGAGAACATCAACGTAATTGACATGCTTACCGAGGGAATTTTGAAAAACTGTTTTAATCCATTAGAGTACACATATGGTGGGTCATACCAAAAACTTTTCAGGTCATTTAGAGTTCCAAATTAATAGGAATAAATTTTTCATTTTGGATCACAGTTTCTGGCAGATTGACGCAATCTGTGTAAAAACGCGTTTTCAAGGGGTTAGGCTTGGAGTTTTAATCTGAAATTTGTGTGAGACACCATAACATTGTTTAGAAAAAGGGGTTTGAGTGATTTCAAAATGCATGATTTAAATAACGTGTTACAAAGAAACGCATGACATATTTTATGACATGGCACGTTGTTGAATTAAACTTGCCTTATATAGTTCATATACATTGTTACCGTACTAACGATCCATGAATCTTTAAAGCTTACATCAAATAGCAAACATTTGTTGTGTTTGAACTATTTTTAGATGCCATAATTAATGAACTAAACTAGTTCATTAAGTGAAGTACTTAGTTAATTAAACTAAGTAGTTCATTAAAGGAAGCAATATTTTGAAAAGGCACCAAGGCAACAAGTTGAAAAAAGAAAAGTCTTCTACTCCCTCTCCACACAAATTCACACGCCATTATACATATGTATATATATATTTTCAAATTTTTTGAAAAAGGCACGTACACATTTATTTCAACGTACTACCGACACATTATATATTTTACATACGTACGTTAACGTCACACCACTATACTTAACTCATATTTATGAGTATATTCAGGTCTTATATCATATGATATAAGTCATGGTGATGACAAATTTATTACGACACGTTAAAAGGTTCTAAACTAAAAATTGTCGTATCGGGCGAATACCGAAACTTCACCAATATGTCACGTATTTGCCATAAATAGATAGCTAGCCCCTACACTTGAAAAATGGCCACAAATTTCGTGGCTTACATGGTATGTGCAGCCATAAAACTATTCCATGTTGGCACACACAAATCACCCCACATTAAGGCCAAATTGTGGAGATTCCAAATTCAATTTTGTCACATGTTTTGGGTGCCACTTTAATCAGCCTAAGTTCTGAATATTAAAGTTTAATTTATGTATATTATATGTAACATAATATATAACATGTGCAAAAAAAAGAATTTAATTCGAAAAAAATCGGGTAATCGATAAACGTCGAAAATTCGGTTTTCTACGTACACGACACATGGAACGTTTTTGGCACATCATATAACATGTATCTAGACACTTTTTACATATTTCATACATCTCAAATTGTTCTAGAAAATTCAATTAAGGGCTGATTGGAATATACCATGTGTGTATTATTAAATGTACACTATTTTACAAAGTTTGCAAAAATAAAATTCAGCACATGCACAAATCTATTTCACACGCCTAGACCAGCTGAGTTGGAGCATATGTGGAGCTTTGTTGGCATCTTGATTGGTCAAGAATGAAGCATTCAAAGTTGGTAACATAAAGAAAGGAGCTACACAAGGTAACATTTCAAACTTTTGTCACATTTGTAACACATGCTGAAAATTTCAGCATGTGCATTTGGGCTGGCCGATTTTAACACCATTATGAGCCATATTTTATTGTCTTGATTAAGGTGGATTGATTGGAAGATAATTTAGAACTATTTTGAATAAGTTATGGAATTAAAGTGGTGATATTGTTGAATATCATAGATGCTGAAAATTTTCAGCATGTGTGCAATGTATGTTGGCCGATTTCTAGGCTGCATGAGTGACAAATTTTATTCCAAAATTGATTAAAATATTGTGTACTAAATGGTTATTGAATTATTCTTTAATTTCAAGGATTAAATCAAAACCAACTTGGCAACATTTTGAATGAAATGCAAATGTTACACATGCTGAAATTTTAGCATGTAATTGCCGAAATTTATGAGATAAAGTTGAAGTATTTGTCTTGCTAATTTTGTGTGACGGTCTTGTGAATTATGGTAATCATTTTATGATGATTTTGACACATGTTTTAAGTGTTATTCTAAGATTTGTCTAGTCATCAAGTGATGACAACATCCAACCAATCAATGAGTGCCAAGTAAGAAAGAGCTTAATGATCATCCAATGAGGAGATGCCAAGTAAGCAAAGACATGTCAAAATGATGCCATATACTCTGCCAAGGATTTAGAAGAAAATTTTCAAGAGGAAGAAATTGCTAAAGGGGGGAGGCACATATTGATAAAAAGAAGAAGGAGAGCAAGAAAAATACAAGACAATTCTCACAAGTGCAAAAAGCGAAAAACGTTTTCTAGACTTTCTTCTTCTTCCTTTCTTTCTTTCTTTTCTCTAAAAGCCTACTGTATTCATATTCATACATGTTGAATAGGCTTCTTACATACCACCATATTCTCTTTATCATTGTAAAAGATTGATCAAGGTGTGATCAATCTTGGACTTGCAAGGTGGTGGTGTTCGTGTGCATTGTATTCACATACAAGGTTTGTAAAGGGTTGGAGTTGGTGTGTAACTCCATCAACCCTGTGGTAAGGTGTTATTTTGTGTTGAGTGATTAGTGTGAACCGAGGAAGATGTCCTCGAAGACTGGAGTAGGTTGTTTATAACCGAACCAGTATAAAATTCTTGGTGTCATTTACTTTCAGCACATACTTTCAGTTTCAGCACTGTTTATCGTTTTTGATCACGTTCGTAAAAATAGTAAAAAAAGTTCAAAAATTACGAAACTTTCCAGAATCATATCCACACGTCTTAGGGTTCTTTTGGCGCAAGTTTCAACCCTTTTGGATAAGTATAAGTCACTCAAACGTCCAAAGTTCTGAGACTAGTGCAGTCTGATTTTCAGGCTTGCAAATGTTGAGACTTTGATCTTGTTTGACTAACTTCCCAAAAGAACTTTTCAAAACTGTTTCAACCCATTTAAATACAACTTATAAGGGGTTAGTCTTTAAATTTTAAGAGCATTTGGAGTTATGTACAAATAGGAATTAATTTTTAAAATCAGTCTACCGTTTCTGGCAGATTTGCGCAATCTGACCTCCAATAAATTTTTAAGGGGTTAGAGGTTGAATTTAAATCTGAAATTTTTAGGAGACACTCATACCATCTGAGGCTAAATTCTCTCCAAATTTTAGAATTTTGGAAGACCTGCAACCTAATTTTCAAAACGTTTTAAAACTACACCTGAAAACAGAAATTGTTTTCAGAAGTTGGGTCTTTGGTTTATAACTATTTTAAAAACCACATTTTCCACACCCACAATTCAACCCCCCTTCTACTGGTGCCTTGCAGATCCTACAAACATCTGAGAGCACATCTTCACCAGATTTCATAATTTTTGGAGGTCTATAACCAGGTCATCTAGATAATTCAAATCAGGATCTTAAAACATAAACTATTTTCAGAAGTGCTTAAGTCAATGAACTAACTAGTTCATTGAATGAAGACATATTTAGAGAGAGCTATATGACAAAAAGCTTGAAATGGAAAGTCTTCTCATCTTATTCAAATCACACCCACATACATATATATATTTCATGTACAAATTGTTTTTAAGACACACTATACACTTATATTTCGACGTTCCACCAATACATCATATATATTATACACGTACATCGACGTTACACCACTATATAAACCTCATATTTATGAGTATATACAGGTCTTATATCATATATTACAAGTCATAGTGCTATCAAACTTATAACTGACATGTTACAAGGTTATAAACTGAAAATTGTCGTATCGGTTGACTACCGAAACTTCACTGATATGTCGTGTACCTACCATATAAAGATGGTCAGCCTATATAAATCAAAAATATTAAAAAATTTTGTGATCCACATGTCATATTCAGCCACAAGGTCATACCATGTTTTCACACACAAATCACCCACAATTTAGCCTTGGTTTGTCGAGAATTCAAACTCAATCCTTTTTTTGCACATGAGACGTTTTATACTCAGCCATTGCAGCTAAATATACACCTCATTTTATGTATATTATGTGTAACATAATATATATTACATGTGTAAGAAGTTTCAAATTAATTGCAGAAAAATCGTGTAATCGACGAAAGTTGAAAATTCGGATTTCTACAACCCTAAACACACGGAACGTTTTTGACATTGATGTAACATGTATCTAGAAACTTTTTACACATTCAAGATATGTTAGAGTGTTCTAGAACGTTCAAATTAAGGTTGATTGCAATTTACCTTATATGTGTGAATATTATGTAATATTTGGCAAAGTTTACATAAAAAGAATTCAGCACATGCGCAGCCTATTTCACATGCCCTGTTCAGCATTTTTGGAGCCTAGGTGGAGCTTATTTGACACTTCAATTGGTGGAGGTTAAGCCACACATGATTTGTGACATTGAAAAGGGCAAGATGCAAGGAAATATTTCAAATAAGCAACATGCTGAAAATTTCAGTACATGTTGCTAGAGCTGGCCGATTTTCGAGTGATATTTTTCTTCAATTGTCTTCAAATATTTAAGGGGATTGTATCATGATTATTTGGAAGTTAATTACCTTGATTTTGAGCACATTTTAGATTTTTGAGAAGAAATTCCTGCTTATTTAAGGTGTGCCAAGGTGGATTAAAGATGACCTATTAAGAAGTGATAACTAGGCAAGACAAGTCATTTGTCCAATCATGTTGTGCCAAGTAAGCAAGGTTTTGTGTCATCATTTACACAAGGAAATCCTCCAAGGGTATTCAAGACAATTTTTAATGAAGAATTCTAACCCTATGGGGCAACCGAGACACTATAAAAAGGGGCAAGATGGTGCAAGACAAGGCTAAGCAAGGTTGATATTCATACAAGTTCAAAAGCAAGACTACTCTCTTCTACTTCCATTCTTTTCTCTTGCTCTTAGCCTCAAGCCTATCATTTTTATATTCCATATATTATATAGGCTTTGTGTAAACCACCCACATACGTTCATCTTGGGTAAAATGTGATTAAACCTTCATTCAATCGGTGGTGATGTTCGTCTTGTTGTGTTTGTTTGTTTGTAAAAAGGTAGAGTTGGTGTTTAACTCTAGTTACCCTTGTATTAAGGTTTCATTTGTGATTAGTGAATATCAAGGATGGTGTCCTCGAAGACTGGATTAGGATGTTTTAACCGAATCAGTATAAAAATTCTCGGTGTTATTTACTTTTAGCACTTTTACTCTTAGTTTTTAGTTGACTGCACTGTTTTGATACTCACGGGAAAAATAGAATACAAATCACAAAATTTTGTAGAAACACAGCCACACCTCCTAGCTTTCATTTGGCACAAGTTTAATCTCATTTGGATAAGTATAAGTCAGTCAAACGTTAATAGATCTAAGACTAGTGCAATCTGATTCTCAGATCTGCAAAGGTTGAGAACATCAACGTAATTGACATGCTTACCGAGGGAATTTTGAAAAACTGTTTTAATCCATTAGAGTACACATCTGGTGGGTCATACCAAAAACTTTTTAGGTCATTTAGAGTTCCAAATTAATAGGAATAAATTTTTCATTTTGGATCACAGTTTCTGGCAGATTGACGCAATCTGTGTAAAAACGCGTTTTCAAGGGGTTAGGCTTGGAGTTTTAATCTGAAATTTGTGTGAGACACCATAACATTGTTTAGAAAAAGGGGTTTGAGTGATTTCAAAATGCATGATTTAAATAACGTGTTACAAAGAAACGCATGACATATTTTATGACATGGCACGTTGTTGAATTAAACTTGCCTTATATAGTTCATATACATTGTTACCGTACTAACGATCCATGAATCTTTAAAGCTTACATCAAATAGCAAACATTTGTTGTGTTTGAACTATTTTCAGATGTCATAATTAATGAACTAAACTAGTTCATTAAGTGAAGTACTTAGTTAATTAAACTAAGTAGTTCATTAAAGGAAGCAATATTTTGAAAAGGCACCAAGGCAACAAGTTGAAGAAAGGAAAGTCTTCTACTCCCTCTCCACACAAATTCACACGCCATTATATATATGTGTATATATATTTTCAAATTTTTTGAAAAAGGCACGTACACATTTATTTCAACGTACTACCGACACATTATATATTTTACATACGTACGTTAACGTCACACCACTATACTTAACTCATATTTATGAGTATATTCAGGTCTTATATCATATGATATAAGTCATGGTGATGACAAATTTATTACGACACGTTAAAAGGTTCTAAACCAAAAATTGTCGTATCGAGCGAATACCGAAACTTCACCAATATGTCACGTATTTGCCATAAATAGATGGCTAGCCCCTACACTTCAAAAATGGCCACAAATTTCGTGGCTTACATGGTATGTGCAGCCATAAAATTATTCCATGTTGTCACACACAAATCACCCCACATTAAGGCCAAATTGTGGAGATTCCAATTTCAATTTTGTCACATGTTTTGGGTGCCACTTTAATCAGCCTAAGTTCTGAATATTAAAGTTTAATTTATGTATATTATATGTAACATAATATATATAACATGTGCAAAAAAAAGAATTTAATTTGAAAAAAATTGGGTAATCGATAAACGTCGAAAATTCGGTTTTCTACGTACACGACACATGGAACGTTTTTGGCACATCATATAACATGTATCTAGACACTTTTTACATATTTCATACATCTCAAATTGTTCTAGAAAATTCAATTAAGGGCTGATTGGAATATACCATGTGTGTATTATTAAATGTACACTATTTTACAAAGTTTGCAAAAATAAAATTCAGCACATGCACAAATCTATTTCACACGCCTAGACTAGCTGAGTTGGAGCATATGTGGAGCTTTGTTGGCATCTTGATTGGTCAAGAATGAAGCATTCAAAGTTGGTGACATAAAGAAAGGAGCTACACAAGGTAACATTTCAAACTTTTGTCACATTTGTAACACAGGCTGAAAATTTCAGCATGTGCATTTGGGCTGGCCGATTTTAACACCATTATGAGCCATATTTTATTGTCTTGATTAAGGTGGATTGATTGGAAGATAATTTGGAACTATTTTGAATAAGTTATGGAATTAAAGTGGTGATATTGTTGAATATCATAGATGCTGAAAATTTTCAGCATGTGTGCAATGTATGTTGGCCGATTTCTAGGCTGCATGAGTGACAAATTTTATTCCAAAATTGATTAAAATATTGTGTACTAAATGGTTATTGAATTATTCTTTAATTTCAAGGATTAAATCAAAACCAACTTGGCAACATTTTGAATGAAATGCAAATGTTACACATGCTGAAATTTCAGCATGTAATGGCCGAAATTTATGAGATAAAGTTGAAGTATTTTTCTTGCTAATTTTGTGTGACGGTCGTGTGAATTATGGTAATCATTTTATGATGATTTTGACACATGTTTTAAGTGTTATTCTAAGATTTGTCTAGTCATCAAGTGATGACAACATCCAACCAATCAATGAGTGCCAAGTAAGAAAGAGCTTAATGATCATCCAATGAGGAGATGCCAAGTAAGCAAAGACATGTCAAAATGATGCCATATACTCTGCCAAGGATTTAGAAGAAAATTTTCAAGAGGAAGAAATTGCTAAAGGGGGGAGGCACATATTGATAAAAAGAAGAAGGAGAGCAAGAAAAATACAAGACAATTCTCACAAGTGCAAAAAGCGAAAAACGTTTTCTAGACTTTCTTCTTCTTCCTTTCTTTCTTTCTTTTCTCTAAAAGCCTATTGTATTCATATTCATACATGTTGAATAGGCTTCTTACATACCACCATATTCTCTTTATCATTGTAAAAGATTGATCAAGGTGTGATCAATCTTGGACTTGCAAGGTGGTGGTGTTCGTGTGCATTGTATTCACATACAAGGTTTGTAAAGGGTTGGAGTTGGTGTGTAACTCCATCAACCCTGTGGTAAGGTGTTATTTTGTGTTGAGTGATTAGTGTGAACCGAGGAAGGTGTCCTCGAAGACTGAAGTAGGTTGTTTATAACCGAACCAGTATAAAATTCTTGGTGTCATTTACTTTCAGCACATACTTTCAGTTTCAGCACTGTTTATCGTTTTTGATCACGTTCGTAAAAATAGTAAAAAACTTTCAAAAATTACGAAACTTTCCAGAATCATATCCACACGCCTTAGGGTTCTTTTGGCGCAAGTTTCAACCCTTTTGGATAAGTATAAGTCACTCAAACGTCCAAAGTTCTGAGAATAGTGCAGTCTGATTTTCAGGCTTGCAAATGTTGAGACTTTGATCTTATTTGACTAACTTCCCAAAAGAACTTTTCAAAACTGTTTCAACCCATTTAAATACAACTTATAAGGGGTTAGTCTTTAAATTTTCAGAGCATTTGGAGTTATGTACAAATAGGAATTAATTTTTAAAATCAGTCTACCGTTTCTGGCAGATTTGCGCAATCTGACCACCAACAAATTTTTAAGGAGTTAGAGGTTGAATTTAAATCTGAAATTTTTAGGAGACACTCATACCATCTGAGGCTAAATTCTCTCCAAATTTCAGAATTTTGGAAGACCTGCAACCTAGTTTTCAAAACGTTTTAAAACTACACCCGAAAACAGAAATTGTTTTCAGAAGTTGGGTCTTTGGTTTAAAACTATTTTAAAAACCACATTTTCCGCACCCACAATTCAACCCCCCTTCTACTGGTGCCTTGCAGATCCTACAAACATCTGAGAGCACATCTTCACCAGATTTCATAATTTTTGGAGGTCTATAACCAGGTCATCTAGATAATTCAAATCAGGATCTTAAAACAAACTATTTTCAGAAGTGCTTAAGTCAATGAACTAACTAGTTCATTGAATGAAGACATATTTAGAGAGAGCTATATGACAAAAAGCTTGAAATGGAAAGTCTTCTCATCTTATTCAAATCACACCCACATACATATATATATATTTCATGTACAAATTGTTTTTAAGACACACTATACACTTATATTTCGACGTTCCACCAATACATCATATATATTATACACGTACATCGGCGTTACATCACTATATACACCTCATATTTATGAGTATATACAGGTCTTATATCATATATTACAAGTCATAGTGCTATCAGACTTATAACTGACATGTTACAAGGTTATAAACTGAAAATTGTCGTATCGGGTGACTACTGAAACTTCACTGATATGTCGTGTACCTACCATATAAAGATGGTCAGCCTATATAAATCAAAAATATTAAAAAATCTTGTGATCCACATGTCATATTCAGCCACAAGGTCATACCATGTTTTCACACACAAATCACCCACAATTTAGCCTAGGTTTGTCGAGAATTCAAACTCAAGCCTTTTTTTGCACATGAGACGTTTTATACTCAGCCATTGCAGCTAAATATACACCTCATTTTATGTATATTATGTGTAACATAATATATATTACATGTGTAAGAAGTTTCAAATTAATTGCAGAAAAATCGTGTAATCGACGAAAGTTGAAAATTCGGATTTCTACAACCCTAAACACACGGAACGTTTTTGACATTGATGTAACATGTATCTAGAAACTTTTTACACATTCAAGATATGTTAGAGTGTTCTAGAACGTTCAAATTAAGGTTGATTGCAATTTACCTTATATGTGTGAATATTATGTATTATTTGGCAAAGTTTACATAAAAAGAATTCAGCACATGCGCAGCCTATTTCACATGCCCAGTTCAGCATTTTTGGAGCCTAGGTGGAGCTTATTTGGCACTTCAATTGGTGGAGGATAAGCCACACATGATTGGTGACATTGAAAAGGGCAAGATGCAAGGAAATATTTCAAATAAGCAACATGCTGAAAATTTCAGTACATGTTGCTAGAGCTGGCCGATTTTCGAGTGATATTTTTCTTCAATTGTCTTCAAATATTTAAGGGGATTGTATCATGATTATTTGGAAGTTAATTACCTTGATTTTGAGCACATTTTAGATTTTTGAGAAGAAATTCCTGCTTATTTAAGGTGTGCCAAGGTGGATTAAAGATGACCTATTAAGAAGTGATAACTAGGCAAGACAAGTCATTTGTCCAATCATGTTGTGCCAAGTAAGCAAGGTTTTGTGTCATCATTTACACAAGGATATCCTCCAAGGGTATTCAAGACAATTTTCAAGGAAGAATTCTAACCCTATGGGGCAACCGAGACACTATAAAAAGGGGCAAGATGGTGCAAGACAAGGCTAAGCAAGGTTGATATTCATACAAGTCCAAAAGCAAGACTACTCTCTTCTACCTCCATTCTTTTCTCTTGCTCTTATCCTCAAGCCTATCATTTTTATATTCCATATATTATATAGGCTTTGTATAAACCACCCACATATGTTCATCTTGGGTAAAATGTGATTAAACCTTCATTCAATCGGTGGTGATGTTCGTCTTGTTGTGTTTGTTTGTTTGTTTGTAAAAAGGTGGAGTTGGTGTTTAACTCTAGTTACCCTTGTGTTAAGGTGTCATTTGTGATTAGTGAATATCAAAGAAGGTGTTCTCGAAGACTGGAGTAGGTTGTTTTAACCGAATCAGTATAAAAATTCTTGGTGTTATTTACTTTTAGCACTTTTACTTTCAGTTTTTAGTTGATTGCACCGTTTTGATACTCACGGGAAAAATAGCAAATGATTTATAAAAATCACAAAATTTTGCAGAAACACAGCCACACCTCCTAGCTTTCATTTGACACAAGTTTAATCTCATTTGGATAAGTATAAGTTAGTCAAACGTTAATAGATCTAAGACTAGTGCAATCTGATTCTCAGATCTGCAAAGGTTGAGAACATCAACGTAATTGACATGCTTACCGAGGGAATTTTGAAAAACTGTTTTAATCCATGAAAGTACACATCTGGTGGGTCATACCAAAAACTTTTCAGGTCATTTAGAGTTCCAAATTAATAGGAATAAATTTTTCATTTTAGATCACAGTTTCTGGCAGATTGACGCAATCTGTGTAAAAACGCGTTTTCAAGGGGTTAGGCTTGGAGTTTTAATCTAAAATTTGTGTGAGACACCATAACATCTGAGAGCACATCTTCACCAAATTTCATAATTTTTTGAGGTCTATAACTAGGTCATCTAGATAATTCAAATCAGGATCTTAAAACATAAACTATTTTCAGAAGTGAGATATTTGGTCCAAAACGCTTTAAAAACCGAATTTTTTGCACTCACTATTCAACTCCCCCTTCTAGTGGTGCTATATAGGTCTTGGAAGTGGTATCAGA
Source organism: Eustoma russellianum (assembly GCA_036186865.1). Lineage (NCBI taxonomy): Eukaryota > Viridiplantae > Streptophyta > Magnoliopsida > Gentianales > Gentianaceae > Eustoma > Eustoma russellianum. The sequence continues at coordinate 10,636,189 of AP025057.1, forward strand.
GCGTAGGCACACTCACTACAAGAAGATTCAACGATCTTTGTGAGATGGCATCCACTATTTACAAGACCGAGCAAGAAGGTATGTCGAGCCAAAGGCCTCCTCTTTTCGACAGTGAGTCTTTCATACAATGGAAACTTAGAATGAAAATTTTACTTATGGCTATTGATATAGACTTGTGGTCCATCAAAGAAGACGGTCTTTTTATTCCTTCTAAGTTATCCGGGTTGATGGTGTGACGTTAGAAGTGATAAAACCGAAACAAGAATACACTAGTGATGACAAAAAGAAACTAAGTATGAATGCTAGAGCCATGCAACTTCTTCTAAATGGTTTAAATAAAAGTGACTCAAGCTATGTGTCCAATTGTTCTAGTGTCCAAGAAATGTGAAGAATTCTTGAAATAAAACATGAAGGTACTATTCAAGTTAAAGAGTCCAAAATAAACATGCTTACGTCTACTCATGAATCTTTCATGTTATTACCGAAAGAATCTATTGTTTATATGGAATTATGCTTGACTAACATTTACAACTCCCTTGAGTCTCTTGAAAAAGCTTTTTCTTCACAGGAAAAGGTACAAAAGGTACTAAGAAGCCCCCATCCGAATGTAGAGAAAAAGAGGTTTGAGTGATTACAAAATATATGATTTAAATAACGTGTTACAAAGAAATGCATGACACGTTTTATGACTTGACACGTTTTTGCATGAAACCTGCCTTATATAGTTCATATATAATGTTATCGTACTAACGAGCCATGAAGCTTTAAAGTTTACATCAAATGGCGAACATTTGTTGTGTTTGAACTACTTTCAGGTGCCACCATTAATGAACTAAACTAGTTCATTAAGTGAAGTACTTAGTTAAATGAACTAAGTAGTTCATTAAAGGAAGCTATATTTGGAAAACTCACAAAGGCAACAAATTGAAGAATGGAAAGTTTCTCCACTCCTTCCTACACGTTTTTATACATATATTTTTATATATATTCAGATGTTTTTAAAAGGCACATACACATATATTCCAACGTACTACCGACACGTTATATATTTTCCGAACGTACGTTAACATCACACCACTATATTTACCTCATGTTTATGAGTTTATTCAAGTCTTATATCATATGATATAAGTCATGGTGATGACAAATTTATTACGACACGTTAAAAGGTTCTAAACCAAAAATTGTCGTATCGGGTGAAAACCGAAACTTGGCTAACGTGTCACGTACTTGCCATATATAGATGGCCAGCCCCTACACTTAAAAAATGGTCTCAAATTTCGTGGCTTAAATGGTATATACATCCATTAAATCATTCCATGTTGGCACACACAAATCACCCCAAATTAAGGCCAAATTGTGGAGATTCCAAATTCCATTTTTGTCACATGTTAGGGCGCCACTTTAAATCAGCCATAAGTGCTGAATATTAAAGTTTAATTTATGTATATTATGTGTAACATAATATATATAACATGTGCAAAAAAGTTGGAATTTAATCGGAGAAAAATCGGGTAATCGACAAACGTCGAAAATTCGGTTTTCTACGAACACGACACATGGAACATTTTTGGCATGACATATAACATTTATCTAGACACTTTTTACACATTTTATACATTCTAAAGTGTTCTATAAAAATCAATTAAGGGCTGATTGGAATATACCATATGTGTATAATTATATGTGCACTATTTTACAAAGTTTGCAAAAATAAATTCAGCACATGTTCAAGCTCAAAGTACACGCCTATCTTAGCTTGATGAAGCATATGTGGAGCTTTGTTGGCATCTTGATTCGTCAAGAATGAAGCATGAAATGTTGGTGACATAAAGAAAGGAGCTACACAAGGTAACATTTCAAACTTTGTCACATTTGTGACACATGCTGAAAATTCAGCATGTGTAGTTTATGGCTGGCCGAAATTTTGAAGTTAAATGAGCCATATTTACTATTTTGAATTATATGAATTGATTGAAAGATAGTATGGCAATGTTTTAAACATATTATGGAAATAATGAAGTGATATTTTCAAATATCACACATGCTGAAAATTTCAGCATGTGTGTATTGCATATGGACGATTTTATGGCCTTCTTGATGACTAATTTTATTCCAAAATTAGTGGAAATGTTATGTACTAAATGATGATTGATTTCTATATACAGAACGCTTCCGCTCTGGCGATTCTACGGCGATCAGACGGATTCCACCATCGCAGCTACCAGTTCCGGCCCTTTCTACCTTCATTCCGCCGCATCCAATGGATAACGCAACTTCTGATCCGCTACCATCAATCCTGTCAGCGATCGTCAAAAAGAAATACGCTGACTTATTTTCTTCGACTGTAGTCCCGATCGCTGATAAGCCCATTCATCGCTATAAGGGGGCGCCGATGATACAATTTTCAGACGACGAAATATCAGCATTGGCGGCTCCATATCGATATACTTTGGTTGGTTCCTTTTGGTATGGAAGACCTACATTAGCCATAATTCGTTCTAGTATGGATCGTATCGGATTTAAAGGTACGCTTAAAATTGGCCTTCTTGATTCCATGCATATTTTAATCCATGTCGATCAGGAAGTGGACTATCTTCGGTGTTTTGCTCGTCAAAGTTGGACCATAGCAGGAAAGTATACGCGTGTGACAAAATGGACTCCAGATTTTGATCCGAAGGTGGATGTTCCAATAGTTCCGGTTTGGGTTTCGTTGCCAGGGTTGCCTGTGCACTTTCATCAAAAAGATGCACTTTTTCAAATAGGTCGAATGCTGGGTACGCCGATGAAATTAGATGCAGCCACTGCCTCGGTGTTGCGTCCTTCGACAGCCCGTATATGTGTGGAAATAGATATTTCTCAAGAACTTCCTTCGCGTGTGCATATTCAAGTTTCGTCTCGAACAATCACGCAATCTGTTATATATGAAAATTTACCAGCATACTGCTCCTCCTGCTATTGGCTAGGCCATAAATTAGCAGATTGCGGCAAACAGGTTGCTGCAACACAATCTGATCCACCGCCTCCAACCGCTAAGCCACCTCATCCAAAATCAAAAGAAGCAGCTGCAACACGCTGGACTCCTAAGAAGACCCAGGAAGGTCCCCCTGCTCAGGCGTCGCCATCAGCTGAATCTATAAGATCCCCAGATTTATTTCCAGCGAATGCTGTTTCCTTTTCACAGAATTTATCACGACTTCGCGGTATAGATGACTGTTTACAAGTAGATTTGCCTGACCATTCAGCCCTATATATTATTTCGGATAGTGAAGTAGAGGTAGAGGAGACTCAGCAGAATTTACTCTCCTCTCCAACTTATGAGGCTATCATGGAGTCTATTGCTAATCTGGTACAATTGACGGTTATTGATCTTGTAGCACAAGACCGTCTGCCCTGAACCCCTCCTCCATCTGGGGTGCTATGTGATTTTCATGTCCCGCCCCGCCTTCTTCGAAGACAAAATCGATTGGTAACTCCCTTATTCCCTCCGATTACTCGCTCTCGGGCTGCTCTCTCAAACTCCTTTGAGGTACTATCTGACCAATGAGAATACTGATGTGGAATGTACGGGGTCTTCGGACCTCTGTTGATAGGGTGCAGTCTTTAATACGACGCCATCACTTTAATGTTCTTGTGATTATTGAACCAAAGTTACGTCTTTCATTGTTCACACAATATCGCCTGACATTTGGATTCTCGAATGCTGTCTCATCTTGTCATGATCATATATGGATTATGTGGCATGGTGCCCTTCTTCAGTTAGAATCAGAGTGTCCAGGAGAACAAAATCATTCCATGCGTTTTAAATGGTTGGCCTCGGGTGACTCTTTTTGGGCAACTTTTGTTTATGGCATGCATACGTTGACAGCACGTAGGCCACTATGGTCCGACTTAGTTGGCATGCACAGTACTATTGATGTTCCATGGTTGGTTGGAGGTGATTTCAACACTTTTCTGTCATTGGATTAACATAAGGGGCGTTTACTTCCAACTTTGCGTTCCCTTAATGATTTTAACAATTGCGTCGATGCATGTTCTCTACAACATGTGGATTTTCAGGGCTCTCCATTTACATGGAGTGATGGCCGTTGCTTGGGAAGAGTTTGGCGATGATTAGATCGCTTTTTGTGTTCCGTGGATTTTTTTGATCTTTTCTCTTCAGTATCTTATCAACATCTAATAGGGCTACGTCAGATCATGCTCCTTTACTTCTTCAATGCTCATTAGAATCTCGTTCTACACCTACCTCATTTCGATACTTAGATGTCTGGGGTACACACATGCAGATTTTGACAGTTTTGTATCTCATCATTGGAACTCTTTTTGTACCGTTGGAGGCATGAGGGGATTTTATCTTAAATTAAATCAACTAAAGAAGCAGTTACGTAGGTGGAATAAGGAGGTGTTTGGGAATGTGTTCGATGCGGTAGCTGAAGCGGAGGCTACAATGCTGTGATGTGAATCTGCATATGATTTATCACCGTCGGATGACACGCAGACTGCATATCATCGAAGCATGGCCAATTTACGTTTGGCACAGTCTAGGGTTTTGTTATTTTGGAAGCAAAAAGCAAATGTAAAGTGTCTTCAGGAGGGTGATGGAAACACTAAATTTTTTCATCAAACAGTCAAAGAGAAACGGCGGCGACAGATGATACGTAGGATCTTGAAACCGGATGGGGAGGAATGTGTTGATGCTGCATCCATAGAAACGGAAGCAGTCCGGTTTTTCAAGACACTGTTTACGGAGGAAGAAGTTGCTTCTGGTGATTCCATATTTACTCACATTCCGGCTTTATTATCAGCGGAAGACAATGCTCACTTAATGGCTCTACCGGATATACAAGAAGTGAAAATAGCGGTTTGGGAACTTAGCCCTACAAGTGCAGCTGGACCAGATGGATTTCCAGGATCATTCTATCGTCGTTTTTGGTCTCTTATACAAACGGATGTGCATAAGGCGGTCCAGGAATTTTTCTTAGGCATTCCGCCACCCCGACAGGTAGCCGCATCGTTGATTACTCTAATACCAAAGGTGTGGCGCCTCGCACCCCGGCCCCGCCTGAGTCGGTGGACCCGCCGTACTTCACTTAGGAGAGTACTAGGCGTCATCCCATACGTCTTATGATCCATGGTATAATGCATGGATTTTCACGCTTACACACAAATATGTATGCGAAACCGTGGCAGAATTTAAAACTTCAATTTAAAAATCATCCACACAATCATTCATAGTTTACATCCCAAATCAAAGTAGCGAAAGTCACAGAACAAGTGTTTTCCATCCCAACTATGTCATCAGTCATCAATCATAGCTGGCCAGTCATGTCTCCTAAACTCGTCCACTCCTTGCTGCGCTCATGGGTAGGGGCCCTAGGCTCATCCTCAATCCATTCTACTTTATCCCCTGCAGCCTCTGGGAGGAAAAATAAGGGGTGAGTGACAAAGTCACCAGCAAGTATACCATAAACAATCATGCATTAACTTGAAAGTACATACAAGATCCGAACCCCCAAAATTCGGTTTAGAACATACCTGACCTTCCATTAAACACCCGTAAGAAGTCAACACAAGGTATATCCAAGGTCATAGCTTAACAGAGATTGAAACTTAACAGAGATCATAGCTTATGAAAGGATCATCACTCAATAAAGATCATGACATACAAAAGGTCATCACTCAATCAAGATCATAACCTAGGAGCTTACCAATTCATAACAACTTGACCTAAATGTCATGAATAAGATCATAGGTTACGTATCCACGATAGTGAAGTCATAACTTAGGTAACAAGAGATAGGAGGATCATAACCTATGTAACATTACCTCTAGCATTTTGCTAGCATCTTATCCCGTCAATCAATAGCCGTTAAGGCAATAAAATCATAACTTAGTCACGAAGCAATTAATAACACAGCCTAGTGCAAATAGACTCAACATCATGCTCATGACCATATGCAATCCGTATGAATGTGCAAGAGTAGTGCATAATGCCCTCCATCCCATGCCGTTGTGATCAACACTTAATGCATCAAGATCATAACTTAGCAAGATCGTTACTTAAAGAACATAACAATAAAAGACTGTACCTCGCATCAATTCATAACATAACAAGAGTCATCACTTAGGGAAGTCATAGTTAGGTTCTACAAGGTCATGACCACTTAGTCTAAGTATCATGTGTCACTACACAATGACTCCATAAACGTGACATGCATGCATATGTATGTGTGATGCATCATGATAAAAATGAGAATATGGCTTTTCATGCTTTTCTTTCAAATCATCATCGTCGTAAAACAATAGAGTGTTCATATCTATCTTCCCGGATCTGAGGCGGTAACGTCTCCCCTTCGAATCTATTATTCCCGGATTCGGAACGGTAACGTCATCTTCTTCTCGTTGGGTCTATTCTTTTCAGCCCGAATGGCCTACTGTTTCTTCTCGTCGGGTCTATTCTTTCTGGGCCCGAATGGCCTACTGTCAGATCACTTTACCCGGATCTGGCGGGTTCTTACTGGCCAAGTTCATACTCACACACGGTACCAGTGGGGAATCATTCTTTCAAAACAAAATCATCTTTTGAAAACGCTTTTCATCTTTCTTTCACATAAAAAGGCATGCTGTAAATCATGTATGTGACGGTGATGCAATGTGTGACATGCATTATGCGACTCGTGAACAAATGCATCTTAACATGCATGCACGGACTTGTCTTTTAAACTGGAAAAACTGTCCAGCAATCACATTCTGTTCATACAGCCTCGTGCTCATCCATTCGTGCTCATATTCATAAATCCATGCCATACATATGCATAATGAAGGCTTAAACACATGCTATAAAAATTTTGTAACATTCCGAAATATCTAACGACCTCAAAACATCATACTATCATCAAAGGTACTGCTGAAATCAGCAGGGCAGTACCGCCTTACCTCAGTTTCGTGGGTCATAAACTATCCATTTAGATCCAGCACCTGGAAAACATAGCTAATTCACCAAGGAACAATATTCATAAGGCTAAAAATCACGTTCAAGCCTAAATGATCCAGATCGAAGCCTTACAACTTAAGACATTAAACTGTCCTATTTTCCAGTTTTGTACCACTAACTTCAACTCAGTTGTTAACTATCAAAATGGGGGTTTTATGCTAGTTTTATTACATGAATGTATACATCTATGTCTTAAGTAAATACCATAAAACTTCCATGGCAATCCAATAAGTTTAAGGGGGTCATCTAATTACTTTCCCAAACTGGGCATATGCAGAAACTGGAGTGACCTGTTGTATCACAAAATGAATTGTGACCAAACCACAACTCCTTTTACCAAAATTCCAACTCACAGATGCCATAAACACATCAAACTATCATCATACCAAAAATCAGCTCATTTTCAAATTCCTAAGGTGCATTGTCGAGCCACACAACTTACCACTCAAAACTGTCCTGTTCCAGCAACTCTGTTTGAGCAGTTTTACCAAGAACTTCATTAAAAATAATCCACAACTTCTTTTACTAAAATTCCAACTCACACATTTCATAAACCTATAAGGCTATCATAATACCAAACATTAGCCCATTTAAACACTCCTAAGGTCCCTTTTCAGGTCGTACAACAGGCAACATAAATCTGTCCAGCTCCAGTAATTCTGTTTGACCAACTCTTACTAAGCATTTCATTTAAGACAAACCACAACTTTTTTTAATGAAATTCCAACTCACACATTTCATAAACATACAAATGTATCACCATACCAAAAATTAGCCAATTTGCACCTTCCTATGGTTCGTTTTCAGGTTGTTCAACATGACATATAAAACTGCTCAGCTTCACTTTTATGGTTCAAGCATTTCCAAGCAACTTCATTCTTTAAAGTGACTAAATAACCATCAAATACACACTTCAACATAATGTTTTCAAGCCTCATAATATGCTTTTTACCATAAATAATCTATTCATGAATCACATTAAAAACAGTCACAACACTTTCATGTAACCAATCAATTGCTCAAACCATCACTTTTCTTATAACAACTAGTTTTCCTATCTTGTACTTAACATCTTTAACTAAGGTTCATAGCCTAAAAATAACTAGCCATTCAAGCATGCACTTTGCAAATAAGGCAAGATTGGCTAGAGTATACTTGCCTCTTTGAACCTTAGAGCTCTTCCTTCGCATGAGCCTTGGTGGAAATGGAGTGAAGTCTTCCTCCAACTTACATGTAGCCCACGGTTTTGAGAGGAGGAAGAAGAATGAACATTAGTTACTATCTTAATAGAGAAACAACTACATTGAGGACAAGATTTCCTTACCACAATGAGACTTGGGTGGGGCTTGAAATGGATTTCAAACCACCATGATGTTGGCTCCTCCTAGTAACTTGACAAATCTTCTCCTTGATGAGTTCTTGAGGCTTGAAGATCTTGGATTTCCTTAGGCTCACTAGCCGTGTATTTTGATGGGGAAAATAAGGAAGTCTCTTGCTCCTTGTAATTTCTTGAGTGTTGAGTGTGCTAAAATTTCTTTTGGAGAAATTTTTCTTCCCTTGGCAAGAAGGTGCCGTGGGTTTTGGTGTTAAGGGGAGAGAGTTTTCCATAATTTAGTTAGGCTAACTAGAATTACTTAGCCTTAGTTACATTTACCCAACTATGGTTACTTTAGTTCAACTATAGTTACTTTATGTCAACTATAGTTACTTTATGCCAACTATAGTTACTTTATGCCAACTATAGTTACTTTATGCCAACTATAGTTACTTTATGGCTAACCTAGGTTACTTTACCCAACTAGTGTTACTTCCTTAACCTTGTAGTAAATTCTAAGTAACCATGGTAATCTTCTTGGTCAACCATTGGGGGGCGGTTTTTAGGCTTGGGTTGACCCCTTTACCATGCTTAATTTTTCTTATATAAAGGGTTATGTGGATAATTGTCCCCTAATTAATTGATAATTTCCCCTTTTTTGCCTTAAAATAAAATTAGGAAATTCTTAATTCCTCATGACTAAAGGGCCGAAATTTGTAGTAGTTGGGGGGAAAAATTGTCCACTACTTGCAACTCCTTAATTTCCTTTTGGGCTTATTTCAAGAAGGCCCTTAAGATTATCATCTCTTATAATTTTGGGAAAAACCCTTTAAGGCCCTTTTTAAACCTTGTGGCCGAAATTTTCTTAAGCCTTTGGGAATGAATTGGCCACTTCATATAGTCCCTAACTCACGCTTGGATTGATTATATCATTTGCTTATCATCCTAAAATAAAAGAATCACTAAGGAAACTTAGTGAAAGACGCTTGAAGGATACCACTTTATTAATTCACTTATATTAGTCTTCAAGTACTATATGACTTTTCGGCGGGGTACAACAAAAGGTATTGAATCCTCAAACTTTTTCTGACTATCGCCCCATCTGCTTGACAAACTTTGTGGCAAAGGTAATCACTCGGCTCATTGCTACTCGCTTAGCGAAGCACTTACATCGTCTAATCTCCCTAGAACAGGCTAGGTTCCAAAAGAGCAAAGACATAATGGAACAAGTATTACTAGCGCAGGAAATGGTGCATGTTTTGGACAGGCCAGTACATGGCGGACATGTCAATATTAAGATTGATATGGCGAAAGCATTTGACAGAGTAAATTGGTCTTACCTTCGCCAGATTTTGTTGAAAATTGGATTTAATGCCAGATTTGTTTGCATTATCATAAATAATCTATCTGCTACAAAATGCTCAATGCTTATTAATGGGAAACCAGCAGGATTCTTTCCAGTCTCTAAGGGGGTTAAACAGGGAGATCCATTATCACCATTACTATTTATACTGGCAGCAGAGGGCTTTTCTCGGGGTCTTAAATCATTGATGCAGGATGGCTCAATTATTGGTTTCAACACAGGACGGGTGCCTCAAGTATCGTATTTGGGATTTGCTGATGATTTAGTCATCTTCTTAAATGGCTCTGCTGCAAACTTGCAACGCTTTCGGTCTTTTTTGGATGATTATCAGAAGGTATCAGGACAGTTAGTAAATTTCCATAAAAGTCAAGTGGTAGTTAGTTCAAGTGTTTCGGGAACACGCGCTTCGCACATACTGGGCATGTGATTATCACAATTGCCAATGAAATACTTGGAGTCATGCTTATATAAAGGTATTAATCGTGCCTCTTATTGCACATCCTTGATTGCTCATGTAGATGCAAAGTTAAATTCATGGGCTGCAAAGCTCCTATCATTTGCGGGCAGAGTGGTGTTAATTCGACATGTTCTGGGATCTATGCCTTTACATATTATAGCAAGTTCAAAACTGCCAAAAAGTGTGATCAATGACATTCATAAATGCATGACAAACTTTCTTTGGAATGGTCGTCATCATTGGAAAGGTTGGGATACCATTTGTAGACCAGTCGAATATGGCGGCTTGGGCATTCGTAGCCTATTCTTGCTGCAATATGCTTATGATTGCCTTCTGTGGTGGCGCTATCACACTTCCACTAGTTTATGGGCTACTTATAGTCGCATACGATATGGACGAAGGGAGACAGTCTCTGTGACTCTGTATGATTCTCCCACATGGAAGCGAATTTGTAGAGTTCACGATTACATGGACAATCATGTTCAGCACACGCAGGATGGGGTATTCTGGACTGCAGACTCAAAGGGCCAATTTTCTCTACGATCAGCTTATAGCCAATTATGTGCTACTATGACCCCGCTTGATTGTTCCAAATTCATTTGGTGGTCGACACTGCCTTCAGGGGCAAAGATTTTCCTATGGCGACTTTGGATGCGTGCGTTGCCCCTAGTGGATAACTTATGCGCATGGCAAAACATTTTCCCATCGCAGTGTGTTTTCTGTAAAGCACATTCGGACATTATGGATCACATCTTTTTACATTGTCATCACATACGGCTTCTATGGCAAGAGCTTTCTATTTTGTTCAAGGGTTCGTTTCTTCAGCAGTCCACAGTTCAAGCCTTTTTAATTCGGTGGTGGCGTACATCCTCATCAACAACTATGCTTGGTCAACTTCGTGCCACAGTTCCCACGCTTTCTATATGGTCAATTTGGAAGGAATATACCTCTATCCGCTTTGGTGATAATTCCTTTTCATACACACATCTATTTGAGCGACTTCGAGAACAAATCTATGTTTGGTGTTTGTTCACCAAGGGCCGGAAATTTTCATCATCGTTGTCACATTTGGTACGCAGGCGTTTCTCTCCGCTGATGCTTCAAAGGAGGCCTAGGATTGTCCGCTGGGTGCTGCCTCCCTCTGGTAGGTTTAAACTCAACGTGGATGCTACGGTTGGTCGATTGGGTGCTGCAGCAGGTGCCGTACTTAGAAATGACATGGGGGACTTCATTTCAGGTGTTACTTTCTCTTTGCCATCTACCTATCCGCTACAAGCCGGGCTTATGGCATTGACTTATTGCCTTTTGTACAATATGCGTGAGTATGATAAGCTAATAGTGGAGACGGACTGCAACTTGCTATTAACATTACTATCAAACCCAACTTGATATCATGGACATCTTCTGGCTGCACTGCTTCGTGCTGAGAGTTTTCTTTGCGTGAATGCATCCACGCTGCAATATTGTCCCCGTGAAGCGAATATGGCAGCACATAATCTGGCGCGTTACGGCCTGCATGCTTCTGGAGCGCTTCTATTTTCCACCATAACAAGTTTACCATGCGAGGTTTGGGGAGCAATACTATTGGACCCCTCAACACCGCACTTGCGCCATTAGTCCTTGTCTCCCATTGGGTTGGCTTTCATATGATTTTGTTGCCTATACCATCTTTTGGTATAGGCAACGTCGGTATGTTTTCTTTTCTTCGTATTGTTTTGTTTCTCCTAAAAATGCCGCCACAGATAAAGCTGTTTTTCATGTTTTTGCGAGGATGTGTTCGTCTGCCTGGGACCACTTCATACCCCTAACACAGCGGCTTATTTTTGACGCTGCCTGTATTCCTGATGGATACATGCAACATGGGTATGTTCTTAACTTGTGGGATTACATTTTCGTATTTTATAGCATCACGTTTACTGCTCTTTTCTATTGTGAGGAACAACGACATATGGAGTTTGGTTGGACCGCCTAGGAGAACTTTCTTGTTATCGTCCTCAATTTACGCCAATTCAGCAATGAAGCCTCAGCCGTACATTGACAACAACGACACAGTCAAGCAATTTTGTCTTTCTGGTTTACTGGTTTATGTTGCATTGTCTATTTCTCAAAATATTGTTTTCAAATACTTTTTATTTTATGCAGAGATTATTGTACATGCATTTAGCTTTCTTTCATTACTATTAGGTAGGAGAGTCTCCTACAACCCATGTAACCACGGTATTCCTCCGCCACAAGTGAGGGCAGATTATTAATAAAACGGCCAGACGGTACCACCCGTCTTTCACTAAAAAATGATGATTGATTTCTTCTTTATTTTCAAGGAATTAATCTATTGCAAACTTGGAAACAATTTGAATAAGTCTTGATAAAACACATGCTGAAAATTTCAGCATGTGTCTAAGTGAGTTGGCCGATTTTCATGATGGAAAATGGAGATATTTGTCTTGCAAATTATGTGGAATTATTATGTGACTTATGACAACATTTTTATGGCTAATTGGCACATGTTTTTAAAGGTTATTTTCAGATTTATCTAGTCATCAAATGATGACAACTTCCATCAATTCAATGAGTGCCAAGTAAGCAAAGACTTAATGATCATCCAATGAGGAGTTGCCAAGTAAGCAAGGAAATGTCACAATGATGCAATATACTCTTCCAAGGACTTAGAAGAGAATTTTCAAGAGAGGAAAGAGGCATCAAGGGGGCGGCACATATGGTGATAAAAAGAGAAGAATGAGAACAAACAAAATACAAGACAAGGGTTACAATTCTCAAGATCAAAAATATGTTCATCTCCTTCTTTCTACACTTCTTTCATTCTTCTTTCTAAAAGCCTATTGTACTCATATTCATACATTTGAATAGGCTTCATATATACCACCATATACGCTCTATATTATTGTCAAAGATTGATCAAGGTGTGATCAATCTTGCATTCACTAGGTGGTGGTGTTCATGATCATTGTAATCACTTACAAGGTTTGTAAAGGGTTGGAGTTGGTGTGTAACTCCATCAACCCTGTGTGGTAAGGTGTTATTTTTGTTTTGTGATTAGTGCTAACCGAGGAAGGTGTCCTCGAAGACTGGAGTAGGTTGTTTTAACCGAACCAGTATAAAATTCCTTTTGTTCTTTACTTGCAGCACTTACTTTCAGTTTCCAGCACTGTGCATCATTTTTATCACGTTCTTAAAAATAGTAAAAGAATTTCAAAAATCACGAAACTTTCAGGAAACATAGCCACACGCTTTGAGGTTCTTTTGGAGCAAGTTTCAACCCTTTTGGACAAGTATAAGTCATCCAAACGTCAAACGTTCTGAAACTAGTGCAGTCTGATTTTCAGGCTTGCAAAGGTTGAGACTTTGAACGTATTTGATTAACTTCCCAAAAGAATTTTTTAAAAATGTTTCAACCCAGTTAAATACACCTAATAAGGGGTTAGTCACTAAATTTTCAAAGCATTTGGAGCCACGGTTTAATAGGAATTTATTTTTCAAATCAGACTACCGTTTTTGGCGGATTTACGCAATCTGACCACCAACGACTTTTAAAGGGGTTAAAGGTTAAATTTTAATTTGAAATTTTTAAGAGATACTCAGAATATCCGAGACTAAGATTCCACCAAATTTCAGAATTTTTGAAGACCTTTAACCTAGTTTCAAAACGTTTCAAAACAGGTCCTGAAAACAGAAACTGTTTTCAGAAGTTGGGTTTTTTGTTTAAAACAATTTTAAAAACCACATTTTCTGCACCCACTATTCAACCCCCCCTTCTAGTGGTGCCTTGCAGATCCTAAAAGTGGTATCAGAGCGCAGGAACACTCACAACAAAAGGATCCAACGATCTAAGTGAGATGGCAACCACAAACTTCAAAACCGAGCAAGAAGGTATGTTCAGTCAAAGGCCTCCTCTCTTTGACGTTGAGTCTTTCATTCAATGGAAGTTAAGAATGAAACTTTTTCTTATAGCTATTGATATTTATCTATGGTCCATTATAGAAGATGGTCCATTTGTTCCTTCAAAGTTATCCACTGTAGATGGAGTCACACTAGAGGTTGTTAAGCCTAAACAAGAGTATACTAGTGATGATAAAAAGAGATTGAGCATGAATGCTAGGGCCATGCAATCACTTCTAAATGGGCTAAGTAAAAGTGAATCTAGCTATGTTTCGAATTGTTCTAGTGCTCAAGAAATGTGGAAAATTCTTGAAATGAAACACGAAGGCACTAGTCAAGTAAAAGAGTCAAAAATCAACATGCCTATGTCCACACTCGAGTCATTTAAATTATTGCCAAATGAATCTATCGTTGATATGGATCTACTCTTGATTAATATTTACAATTCTCTTGAGTCTCATGGCAAAGCCTTCTCTATGCAGAAAAAGGTCCAAAAGGTCTTACGAAGCCTTCCATCCGAGTGGGACCCTAAAGTGACGGCCATAGAGGAGAGCAAAGAAACTAAACCAATTAAAATGGAGGAACTAATTGGATCACTTAAGGTATATGAGAACAAACTAACTATAAGGAAATCGGAATCATCATCAAAACAAGGTAAGACCATTGCATTTAAATCAAATGAATACGTCTCTACTTCTTCCGATCACGTAGATGATAGTGATTCTGAATCAGACAACGATGACTTAATTTGATTGGCTAAAGGCTTGAGAAAATTCATGAGAAAGTCATTTAAAAACAAACCTAAGGGTATTTCCACTAAAAGAAATAAGAATAAGACAAATGACAAGGATGTTACGAATGTGGTAAACTTGGACATCTATCATATGACTGCCCTAATAAGGATAAGCAAACAAACAAACACCCTGACAAGGATCGGACCAAAAATAGACTCGTCTCAGAACCTAAGCAAAGGAAAAGAGCTCTCAAGGCCTCCATTTGGAGTGATACATCTGATTCCGAGACTGATACAGAAGAGGGACCAAAAATGTTCCATGTGTGTAGGGTTGTAGAAAACTGAATTTTCGACATTCGTCGATTGCGAGATTTTCTCCGGTTAATTTAAAACTTCTTACACATGTAATATATATTATGTTACACATAATATACACAAAATTAGGTGTATATTCAGCTTCAATGGCTGAGTATAAAACGTCCCATGTGCCAAAATAGGCTTGAGTTTGAATTCTCCACAAATCTATGCTAAATTGTGCATGATTTGTGTGTGCAAACATGGTATGACCTTGTGGCTGAATATGCCATGTCGATCACAAGAATTTTGAATATTTTTGATGTATATAGGCTTACCATATTTGTATGGTAAGTATGTGGCATGTCGGTGAAGTTTCGGTAGTCACCCGATACGACAATTTTCGGTTTATGACCTTGTAACATGTCGTTATAATTTTGATAGCACTATAACTTGTAATATATGATATAAGACCTGTATATACTCATAAATATAAGGTGTATATAGTGGTGTAACTTCGACGTACGTCTATAATATATATGACGTATTGGTGGAACGTCGAAATATAAATATATAGTGTTTCTGAAAAACATTTGTATATGAAATATGTATATGTATGTGGCGTGTGATTTGAATGAGATGAGGAGACTTTCCATTCCAAGTTTTTTGCCATATAGCTCTCTCCAAATATGTGTTCATTCAATGAACTAGTTAGTTCATTTACTTAAGTACTTCACTAAATGAACTAGTTTAGTTCATTAATCATTGCACCTGAAAATAGTATAAAGACGAAAAAATGTTTGCCATATGATGTAAGCTTTAACACTTCATAGCTTGCTAGTATGATAACATTATATATAGACATGTAAAGCATTTTTATCACATAAACATGTCAAGTAAAATTTATTCATGCATTTTGTAAGCACGTAACATTTAAATCATACATTTTCAAATCACTCAAACCTCGATTTCTCAAGAATCTCCCCCTTTTGATTATTTTCAAAATAACATTTATCCATGATTTAAATGTGATCGCTCTCCCTACAATTATGCATCGCTCCTTTACAATTATGCACAAATTTAAAATTTGAATTTCATAATATCGTGCTCCCCCTTAAATCATGCTTTTCTCCCCCTTTATTTTGTAAATCTCATCAAAAGAACTAGTAGCAATGGAAAGAAAGAGCAATTTATAACATATCAACAGAAATCATGCACTTTTAGTGTCATATTCACTGTGTATGCTATTTTCTTCTATGTCATAGATTAACCTCAAAACCAAAACAATTATGATATGCCAAAAAATTTATATGATAGGTTACTTTACCAAGAGCATATTGGAAATCTGAATTGTATATCTTCGTTTGTCATCTCCAAAAGTTTCGGATCCTCCTTTTGTAACCTTTTTCAACTTTGAGAAGAAGCTCGGATCTCCCGTCATGATACCACTTGTTTGCTTTTTCGATCAAAATATTCTTTTTACAGCATTATAGTGTAATACAACTTGTTTGCTGCATCTCTTGTTTTATATCATCCCTACAAAGTGAACAATCATGTAAGCACCCTTTATTTTAGGGTCCTTCAGGGTTAGTGATTCAACCTTTCGTAAGAGTACCTTTTGGTACCTAAACTTGGATGACCTTTCTTGGTCGTGCAAAATGTGATAAGAAATAAGAAGCAATATAATAAATGTTAGGGACATGTCTATTTGGCCTATAGCCTAGAATATCATTATGAGCATAATAAGTCTTTCGTTTTTGATATGTAGTTGTGTTGGTGTGCATTGTGCGTGATCTAAATGCATTTGCATTGTATGAATGTCATATATGCATTAACGGTTTCCTTTCATATCTATACGGTACATAATTATATTTTGTATGTGATGAAAAAGGAGTAGGATGAGATATGATGGATGACGCATTAGACATCTTCTTAGGCTGTATAATTGTCTTAGATGCATGTGGTTTTCTGGATGAAGATAAAATAAATTAGGTTGACTTATTTTGTATTTCATTATCTTCAACGTATCCTATTCCCATTTTAACACTTTCATGCTATTGGGAGGAAATGAGACCATCTAGCATGTTCGTACCCATATCGAACTGTTTTGCCATTCTTTCTAAATCCGCATTTCGTGATTTCAAATTTGAAATCTCGGCTTTTATATCATTATTTTCGGATATTAATGATGAAATCTCTGATTTACATGCATTAATTGTGCAAGACGACTCTTCTTTTGAATAGTTTAATGCAGATACAAGGTTCTGTTAGAAGATTCTAACAACTTCTTTTCTTCAATTAGCCGTTTGCAAAATCCTAAGAAAATTTATGCAACTCAAGATAGTGGCAAAAATAAATCATCATAAGACGGCTCAGAATCAGAATTTACCTGGCTTGATGCTTTGGATGCAAAGCATACTTGTGCCATTTCTGCTTTGGTTTAATCAGTCTCAGAGTCAGATGAGTCACTTCAAGTGGGGGCCTTGAGATCTCTTCTTGTATTCTTTTGTTTAGGTTCTCAGACAAGTCTATTTTTGGTCCAACCCTTGTCATGTTTTTTGTTTGTCTGTGTGTCCTTGTTCGGACAGTCATATGATAGGTGTCTAAGTTTTCCACATTCATAGCACTTTATATCTGTATCGTTATTTTTGATTTTATTTCTCTGATGCTTAGATGAAGTAGGCTTAGGTTTGTTTTTAAGCGATTTTCTCATGATCTTTCTTAATCTTTTAGCCAACATGATTAGATCTTCATTATCGGAATCCATGTCACTATCATCTACACGATCATATGAGGTAGAGACATATTCATTTGATTTAAACTCTATGACCTTATCTTGCTTAAAAGTAGATCATAATTTCTTGGAGTGAGTTTATTTTCATATACCTTTGATGATTCGATTAGTATCTCCATCTTTATCGATTTTGTTTCCTTACATTCTTCGATCGCCGTGACTTTGTCATCTTGTTCGGTGTAGGATCTGCAAGGCACCACTAGAAAGGGGGAGGTTGAATAGTGGGTGCAGAAAATGTGGTTTTTAAAATTGTTTTAAACCAAAAACCCAACTTCTGAAAACAGTTTCTGTTTTCAGGACCTGTTTTGAAACGTTTTGAAACTAGGTTAAAGCTCTTCAAAAATTCTGAAATTTGGAGGAATCTTAGTCTCGGATATTCTGAGTATCTCCTAAAAATTTTAAATTAAAATTCAACCTTTAACCCCTTTAAAAGTCGTTGGTGGTCAGATTGCTCAAATCCGCCAGAAACGGTAGTCTGATTTGAACAATTAATTCCTATTAAACTGTGACTCCAAATGCTATGAAAATTTAATGACTAACGCCTTATTAGGTGTATTTAACTGGGTTGAAACAGTTTTGAAAAATTCTTTTGGAAAGTTAATCAAATATGTTCAAAGTCTCAACCTTTGCAAGCCTTAAAATCAGACTGCACTAGTTTCAGAACGTTTGACGTTTGGATGACTTATACTTGTCCAAAAGGGTTGAAACTTGCTCCAAAAGAACCTCAAAGCGTGTGGCTATGTTTCCTGAAAGTTTTGTGATTTTTTAAATCTTTTTTTATTTTTAAGACGTGATAAAAATGATGCACTGTGCTGGAAACTGAAAGTAAGTGCTGCAAGTAAAGAACACAAGGAATTTTATTCTCACACAACATGTTTAATTCCTTTTTCTTCGCAAAATGCAATCATGTCCTTGTTTGTAAATTCACCACCTCTATCGCTTCTAATCCTTTTCACATTGAAACCATATTGATTTTCAAGTTGTTTTATTAGTTTCGCAATCTCAATGGCACTATCATCTTTATGTGCAAGAAACAAAGTCCAAGTATAACGAGAAAAATCATCAACAATCACACAAGCATAATGATGTCCACCAAGACTCGTAGTGTGACTAGGACCAAACAAATCAATGTGTAATAGTTCTAAAACTCTAGTCGTGCTTATTTCATTTTTAGGTTTAAGTGACTCGCGTGTTTGTTTGCCTTTAATACAAGATTCATACAACGGAAAGTTGTCTAAATCAAGTTTAGGCAATCTTCGTATTAGGTTCTTTCGTTGGAGTTTTTCAAGTGTAGAAATGCCGATGTGTCCTAAAAGTCTATGCCACAAGTTAAGTTAGGTTCATTTGACATAAAACACTTAACCTTAGCGTCTACCATGTCATCCATAGAAAGCGTAAAAATGTTTCCTTCCCTTTTCCTTTTAGGGATGAGTAAAACACAAATCAAAGCCATTGTCAATAAATTGTGAAATCCTAAGAAGATTATAGGATAAGTTGCTTATCAAAAAGACGTTGGAGATTTGAAGGGTGCTTGGGCTTCCAATTGTACCTTTTCCGATGATTTTGCCTTCATTGTTGTCTCCAAAGGTCACGGATCTGCCTTTTGTGACCTTCTTCAACTTTGTGAACAAGTTGGGTCATCCGTCATGTTCCTCGAGCAACCATTGTCAAGGAACCATTTGATAGATGTATCTTTTGATGTGTGGGTTCCCTGCGATGTACAAAAATGATTTAGGTACCCTTTTAATTTTGGGTCCTTACGAGTTAGTTATTCACCTCTTAGTAAAAGTACCTTTCGGTATCCATACTTGGGTGATCTTTCTCGGTCTAGAAAATGATAAGAACGTAGATGAAGGAGCAATGTAGTAGACATGTGGTGAGTGGAATTTAGGCCTTTGGTCGAGAACTCCTTTATATGCGTCATATTAAGTGTGTTTTTGATATGTCCTCGTGTTGGTGTGCATAGTGCGTGATCTAGATAGATGAAATGAATGTCGTGTATGCATCACTTATTTCTTCTCATATCTACATGGCACATAATTATATTTCACATGATATGAAGAAGAAGTATGACTAGATGAAGGGAGAGGGGGTCTTTGCGTCATCTTAGACGCCACGTTTGCTTTAGGTGTCTCTACTTTCTTAGACAAGACGAATTTGGTTAGTTTAATTGATACATCATTTGTCTCAATGTATCCTAATCTGGTTTTATCACTATCATGTTTTTGTGATAGAATAATACGATCTAGCATGTTAGATCCCGTGTCGAATTGTTTCATCATCTTCTCTAAATCCGTATTCCTTGATTTCAAATTTGAAATCTCGGATTTCATTTCATTATTATGAGTGGTCAATGATGAGATCTCTGTCTTTAATGCATTAATGATGCATGACGACTCTTCTTTTGAATCATTTAATTGAGCGACAAGATTCGTGTTAGAAGATTCTAACAACTTCTTGTCTTCAATTAATCGCTTCTTTTCTTTTGCGAGAGTCTTAGTAAATTTATGCAATTCTAAATACTGACTGAAAAGATCATCATAAGAAGGCTCAGAATCAGAAGATACCTCGTTTGATGCTTTGGATACAAAGCATACTTGTACATTGATGTCACATATATCTAGACAATTTCTACACATTCAAGACATGTTAGAGTGTTCTACAAAATTCAAATTAAGGCTGATTGCAATTTACCATATATGTGTGAATATTGTACATTATTTGACAAAGTTTACATAAAAAGAATTCAGCACATGTGCAGCCTATTTCACATGCCTAGTTCAGCATTTTTTGAGCCTAGGTGGAGCTTATTTTGCACTTCAATTGGTGGAGGGTAAGACACACAAGATTGGTGACATTGAAGAGGGCAACATACAAGGTAATATTTCAAATAAGCCACATGCTAAAAATTTCAACACATGTTGCTTGAGCTGGCCGATTTTTGGGTGATATTTGTGTTCAATTGTCTTCCAAAATTTAAGGAGATTGTTTTATGATTATTTGGAAGTTAATTACCTTGATTTTGATCACATGTTTCTGATTTTTGAGAAGAAATTCCAGCTCATTTAAGGTGTGCAAAGATAGATTAAGGATGACCTATGAAGAAGTGACAACTAGGCAAAAACAAGTCATTCGTCCAATCGTGTTACACCAAATAAGCAAGGTTGTATCATCATTTACCCAAGGCAATCTTTCAGAGGTATTCAAGACAATTTTCAAGGAAGAATGCTAACCCTAGAGGGCAGCCATGACACTATAAAAAGGGGCAAGATGGTGCAAGACAAGGCTAAGCAAAGTTGATATTCTCACAAGTTCAAAAGCAAGACTAATTCTCTTCTTCTTCCATTCTTTTCTCTTGCTCTTAGCCTCAAGCCTATCATTCTTATATTCCATATATTATATAGGCTTTGTGTAAACCATCCACATATGTTCATCTCGTGTAAAAAGTTGATCAAGGTGCGATCAAACCTTCATTCAATCGGTGATGCTGTTCGTGTTGTTGTGTTTGTTTGATTTTTAGTAAAAGGGTGGAGTTGGTGCTTAACTCCAGTCAGCCTTGTGTTAAGGTATCATTTGTGATTAGTGAATACCGAGGAAGGTGTCCTCAAAGACTGATTAGGTTGTTTTAACCAAACCAGTATAAAAATCTCAATGTTATTTACTTTTAGCACTTTTAGTTTTAGTTTTCAGTTTATTGCACTGTTTTCATACTCACGGAAAAAATAGCAAAAGTTTTCCAAAAACCACAAAATTTTGCAAAAACATAGCCACACGTCATAGCTTTCATCTAGCACAGGTGTCATACTGTAGCGCCCCGTACCCGGCCTACCCGAATACGGTGCGCCCGTCGTACTTCACTACGGAGAGTACCAGGCGTCAACGCATAACATTTCATAGTCCATAATAACACTTATGGACTATCATGCCTACATATCGATAGGTAAGCAAAACTTAGGCAGAATAAAAACTTTTAAATAAAACATTCCGAATTATCCGACATACATCTACAACCATGTCCATAAAATAAAAAGAGAAATCCGGATTGTTTGTTCCAACATAAGTCCATCAAACATAAACCATCATGATAATTCCTTAAGCTGCCATCCTCTCTCTCTCTCGTCTATGGGTATGGAACTCTAGGCTCATCGTCAATCCACTCTACCCTGTTTCCAGCAGGCTCTGGGAGGAAAAATAAGGGGATGAGTGACAAAGTCACCAGCAAGTAAACCATAAACAACCACGAATTAAATGGAAAGTATACACAAGAACCAGATCCCAAGAATTTGGATTCTCCACATACCTGACCTTCAATCCATTTGCCGCCAAAAGAAATAAGATCATTACTTACGCAACAATAAAATCATAACTTAAGTGACCATACATAATAAAGTTGTAACCTAAGTAACAGTACATCTAGCGATCGACTAGACATTAAATGCAACATGTATGAATATGCAATTATGATGCAACATGATAAGATGAGGATAAATTCGATCATTCTTTCGTTCAAAACATCATCGTCATAAATCGAGAACAGAGAGTGTTCCGATCTATTATCTCCAGATCTGAGGCGATCATATCATTCTGTTCGGATCTATTATTTCCGTATCCGAAAACGGTTATACAACCAATCATCGTAATCAGGTCTATTCTCTCCGGGCCTGAACGGTCATAAATCGTCATTAGGTCTATTCTCTCCGGACCTGAACGATCATAAATCGTTATCATCAAGTCTATTCTCTCCGGGTCTGAAAGGTCATAATCATCATCATCAGGTCTATTCTCTCCGGACCTAAACGGTCATAATCATCATCCGATCAATTAACCCTGGATCTGGAGCGGGTTGTGTTGGCCAGGAATTAATGGTACCAATAGGAATCGATTTTTCAAAAATTGAAATCTTTCTTTCAAAAAGAGCTTTTCTTCATTTCTTTGGCATAAAAATTTGTCTTATGCATCATGTAAATGGGGACAATGCAATGCATGATGTGCAACGTGCAATTCATGACTAAATACATCACACAATACATATACGGACTTGTCCCTTAAGCCAGAAAATATTCCAGCATTAACACTCTGTTCATGCGGCCTCCAAATCATCAATTTAGGGCCTATTTTCATAAAATTATGCCACACATATGCAAAATGAAGTCTTATCTACATGCCATAAAAATTCCGTAACATTACGAGGTAGATAAAACCATCAAATAATTAATTTACTAAAAAGGCTACTGCTGAGTCCAGCAGCGCAGTACCCGTTCTTACTTCAGTTTCGTGGGCCATAAGGCCTTATCCAATTAAGGCTAAAACCTGGAAACATAGCCAATACACTAAGAAGTAATATTTAAAGGCCCAACATCACATACAAGTCCAATTAAATAAGATTAAGGCCTCAACAAACACTATATCTTGCGGCCCTGTTTTCTGGATTTTGTATCGTGACTTCCTCTTATTTGTTACCCCGTAAAAACAGTAATTTCAAGCAAATTCCTTGCATGCAGATACTCCTCTATGTCTTAGGTAAGTACTGTAAAATTTTCAAGGCAATCCAATACACTTAAGGGGGTCAAATAATTTTCTTTCTAAGTTAAGGTGTTTACTTGAACTGCAGTGACCTACTCCTACAAAAAAAATTGATTAAGGGCAAACCACAAGTCCTTTTACCAAAAGTCCATCTCTCACTTTTACTAAACAATAAGGCTACCATCCTACCAAAAATTTAGCTAAATTGCACATTCCTAGGGTCCATTTTCAGGCCATACAATACACCACTTAAAACTGTCCAGCTCCAGCAGATTTACCTTTTATCACTTTTTTCTTGTCCATTACCTTCCAAATAACCTTATTTCTCTAAAATGGCTTACTAACCACTAAATACCTATTTTGACATATTCATTTCCAGTTTAATAATAATCTTTGAGCTACACATATGTCATGCCAAAACAGCCTTGCAAACATACACATAGTACACGCCATTTTCACCCATTTCTCCCCTCATAAAGTCTATTTTCAATAATACTAATTCCATCAATCATGTAGTCACCCCACAGCCCGTATGTTGTGTATAGTAGGTCTCTTGTCATATTTAAGTTTAAGCACAAACACATCCATGTAGTAAATCATACAATCATTACAACCCTTGTTCTTAAAATCACTAAGTTTTCAAGCATAGTACTTAGAATATTCAACTAAGATTCACATCTTAGAGAGGCTAGTCATTCAAGCATACACTTCACAAATAAGCGAAGGTTGCTTAGAGTGTAATTGCCTCTTTGAGCTAGAAATCCCCTTAGCTTGAGCCTTGGTTGAAAAGGTTGAAGCTTTCCTCCAACTTCAACACATAGCACACGGTTTTGTTGAGGGGAGAAAGATGGACATTAGCTATTATTTTGAATGAAGAAACAACTAGATTGAGGTTAGGATTCCCTTACCAAAATGGAGCTTAAATGGAGATTGAAATGGATTCAACCCACCAAGATGTTAGCTCCTCTTAGTAGCTTAAAAAATCTCCCCCTAGTGACCATTGAAGGTCACGGTTTTTGGCAAGAAAAGAACCAAAATGTAAGTTTTACCTTTTGAAGAAAAGAAAATCTACTTTAGAATCTAGGATATAACTTACCTAGGTGAAACTTGGATCTTGAAGGTGGCCTTCGATCTCCCTAATTCAATGCTAGCCGAATGAAGGTGGTAGAAAATTAGTTTAAGTGTGCAAGATCTCTAGTGGTAGTCTTAAGAAAACCTTTGAGTGTATTGTGAGATAGGGTTGAGAGGATGCTTCTAGGACCTTTTCAGAATGTTTCCTTGTAATCTAAGAGGGTGGCCGGCGGTTCCTTAAAGAAGGAGGAGGGAAAACCTTTCATTTGCATGGACAGCATAATGAAGATCACTTAATGCCTAACCACGAGTTACTTTTTGAGGTGGGGTTAAGAAAAGTAACCAAGGTGGTTGATGAAGTGTTCATGGGTTAACCTTAGTAGGGTAACCGGCGGTTAGGGGGGTATGGTAGGCTCATTTACTCCTTAGTTGCTTTTACCCCCAATTACTCCTTAAGTTACATTTTAGGATGGTTAGAAAAGTAGCTAAGGTTGTTTAGGAGTTACCATGGATTAGCCATGATAATCCGGCGGTGGGGGGCCTTCCATAGGCTTCTTTATTCTTTTATTGCCTTTTGAGGATAATTAGAAAAGTTGTTTCAAGTAAAAATGGTTAATTGGAATTATTATGATGAAAATGATCCCATGGATTTCTCCACTACTTGCATCCGGCCTTTAAAGGAAAATGGAGAAAATCTTAAATCTTGGAATAATACCCTACTTCACATTATGGGTGAGGCCCTTTTGAATTTCTTTAAGAGACCATAAAGTGACTAGTTGGAGCATTAAGTTAAAAAGTGGTATCATGGAGCTTTGCCCTTCAATGGCCGGCGGTTGGGGAGGGAAAAAGTGAAAAACTTTTCCCTTAAACCTTTTTAACACATTAATAAAATCCTTAATCTCTTGTGCAGGCTTTTAGTCTTGCTTTTAAGAAGACCATTAAAAGCCATTTGGCTTTTTGAGGATTTAAGGTATTCTAGAATTTTTCCTAGACCCTCATGGCCGAATTTTTTTAAAGTCTTGTAAGGGCAAAATGGTCTTTTCACACATTTCGTAAATCATACTTGGAGTATTATACTATTTCTTATAATTTTCACTTTAAGGAAGAATAATTAAAGAGAAGAAAAATGCACTTGGAAGGACTAATCATTTTATTACACTACTCCATACGCCTCAAGTACAGTATGATTTTCGTTGGGTACAAAATCCTCTCCCCCTTATTACAAGTTTTGTCCTCGAAACTTAAGAGCACTAATCGAAAAGATGTGGGTACATGTTCTTCATGTTTTCTTCCGTCTCCTAAGTGGCTTCATCAACTGAGTGGTACTTTCATTGCACCTTAACCATTGGAATGGATCGTTTCCTTAGAGTATTTTCCTTCCGGTCAACGATCCTCTCCGGCTCTTCTTCATATGACACATCAGCTTCAACCTTTAAGGGCTGCTCCTCAATAATATGACTGGGCTTATGCACGTAACGGCGGAGCTGGGATACATAAAATACATCATGTAACTAAGAAAATGACGGCAGTAGCGCTAGCCAGTAAGCAACTTCTCCATTCCTTTCAAGAATCTCATATGGCCCGAAACTTTGGACTTAGTTTACCCTTTATGCCAAATCTTTTCACTCCCTTTGATGGCGACACTTTTAAGAACACTTTTTCACCGGCCTGAAATTCCACCGGTCGCCGCTTTTCATCAGCCCAAACTCTACTTCTATATTGGGCCACTTTCAATCGTTGCTTGACAATTACCACTTTCTCTCGGGTCTGCTCCACTAAGTCAAGTCTTGCAAGTACTTTATCTCCAATTTCATCCCAATAAAGTGGAGATCGGCACTTTCTTCCATAAAGCACTTCATAAGGAGCCATTCCAATAGAGTAGCTATTATTACAGGAAAACTCTACGAGCTTGAGACTCTTGTCCCAACTTCCTCCGAAATGAAGTATGCAAGCTCGTAACATATCTTCCAGTGTTTGGATGGTCCTTTCCGATTGACCATCAGTCTGGGGCTGAAATGCTGAACTCATTCATATCTCAGTGCCCATCGTTTTCTGAAAAGTGTCCAAAATCGAGAAATAAAGCGAGGGTCGCGATCACTAACAATACTCAAGGGTATTCCATGTAGGCACACAATCTGATCTATATACATTGAGGCCAACTTCTCCAAAGAGGCTTTGATTGACATAGCCATGAAATGGGCAGATTTCGTCAAACGATCTACTACAACCCAAATAGCATCATGCCCATTCTTTGTCCATGGCAGGTCCGTCACAAAGTCCATAGTGATGTGATCCTATTTCCACTCTGGGACTTCAAGAGGCTGTAATAATCCGGCGGGTCTTCGATGTTCTGCTTTCACTCTCTGCAAAACGAGGCATTTCTCCACAAATTCAGCAATTTGTTTCTTCATGCCATGCCACCAGAATCTCTACTTTAAGTCTTGATACATTTTGTTGGCTCCCGCATGAACAGATAGACGAGAACTATGAGCTTCCCGAAGAACTTCGTTCTTCATATTACCATCATCGGGTACGCACAATCGACCCCTGAACCACAAGCTGTCATCATCTTTGACCTCGAAATCTTCAGAAGGCTTCGTTTTCAACTTATCCTTAATTTTCTTCAAAGTTTCATCTTTTTCTTGACCCTTTCTAATTCTGTCAATTAATGAAGAAACTAAAACCAACTTAGCCTGTACATTATCAGTGGAATCAACTACCTCCAGATCAAACTCTTCCACGTTGCGTTGTAGAGGAGGTTGACGCGGATGACTCGTTTTCCGACTCAAGGCGTCGGCAACTTTGTTGGCTTTCCCTGGATGATACTGGATAGAGAGGTCGTAATTCTTCATCAACTCCAGCCAATGGCGTTGGCGCATATTTAAGTCCCTCTGGGTGAAAAAGTAATTAAGACTTTTGTGATCCGTAAAGATTTCGCACATTTCACCGTACAGATAATGTCTCCATATCTTCAGGGCAAAGACTACAGCTGCAAGATCAAGGTCATTTACTGGATAATTCTGCTCGAACGGCTTTAGCTGTCGAGATGCATACGCAATCACTCGATCTTTCTATATTAACACACATCCAAGGCTGTTCTTCGAGGCATCACTGTACACTATGAAACTTTCACCCAAAATTGGCTGAGCCAAAACTGGAGCAGATGTCAATTCCTCCTTCAACTTGGTAAAGCTCCTTTCGCAGTCCGAAGTCCACTCGAACTTCTTTTTTTGTGTCAATCGGGTGAGGGGCATAGCAATCCGAGAGAATCCCTCAACAAACTTGCGATAGTAACCGGCGAAACCAAGGAAACTCCGTACTTCTGTACCGTTTGTTGGCCTTGGCAATTCTGTGATTGCTTCAATCTTTTTGGGATCTACTGAAATCCCATCTTCAAATATGACATGGCCAAGAAATGCTACACTGCGCAGCCAAAATTCACATTTACTAAACTTTACGTACAATTGCTTCGTCCGTAAGATGTCAAGGATGATCCTTAAATGGGCTGCATGAGACTCTTCGTCCGCTAATTAAATCAAGATATCGTCAATGAAAACTACAACAAACTTGTCTAATTGTTCTTGAAACACTCGGTTCATAAGATCCATGAATGCCGCGGGGGCATTCGTCAACCCGAATGGCATCACAAGGAATTCATAATGCCCATAACGCGTCCTGAACGCAGTTTTCAGAATATCCTCGGCCTTGATCTTCAATTGAAAGTATCCAGAACGAAGATCAATTTTACTGAAAACTCGTGCTCCCCGAAGTTGATCGAACAGATCGTCGATCCTAGGCAGCGGGTACTTGTTATTTATGGTAATCTTGTTGAGCTCCCTATAATCGATACACAGGCGCATGCTTCCATCCTTTTTCTTCACAAACAGCACGGGAGCACCCCAAGGCGAGACACTTGGGTGGATAAGTTTTTTCTCTAACAGCTCACGTAACTGCTTCTTCAGTTCCTGCAACTCAGCAGGCGCCATTTGATAAGGAGCCTTTGATATCGGCTCGGCTCCCAGAATTCAATTAATTTCGAATGCGATCTCTCGATCTGGCGGGAGGCCCGACAACTCTTCTAGAAAAACGACAGGATATTCTTGAACTACCGGGACTTAAGAAGGGTAAGATGGCGCTTGATCAGCACTTAAAGAGTAAACTAAGAATCCTTCGTGTCCTTTCTTTAGTGCCCTACAGGCACGGACCGCGTTTAAGTAGATATTCTTAGGGGATTTCTTCAACTTTGAAACTCCATGAAAAGTCACTTCTTCTCGTTTTAGGTTCTTAATGATAACTCGTCTTTTGTAAAAATCAATGTGCGCACAATTCTTGGAGAGCCAGTCCATTCCAAGAATTATGTCAAAATCACTCATGGCTATCGGAATCAAATCTGCTGCAAATCGTTGCTCGTCGAACTCAATCTCACAGTTCTTATACAATTGGTGAGATACAAGCACCTGATCGACAGCTGCTTGGACTCTATAAGGTGTCCCAAGGTGAACTGGGCTATGATCAATATTCTTTGCAAACTTCCTCAATATAAATGAGTGGCTAGCGCCACTATCAAACAACACATTTGCAGGAACAGTACATACTAAGATAGCTCTTGAATTATGCAAGATTGACTAACGAAACAGAAATAACATCATCTTGTAAAATGTAATATTGCATAATTCTTAAAACATACCAGTCACCACATCATTAGCTTCCTCAACGGCAGCGTCAGTCATAACATGAACTCTTGCATTTGTGCGCTGGCGCCAGTTACTTGGTTGCTGCTGCTGTTGGGCTCCTTTCTCTGGGAAATCCTTATTCATGTGTCCGACTTTGCCGCATCCAAAGCAAGTGGTCCCCTTGTCTGGACAATTCTTGAATACGTGGCCCACCTTGCCACATCCAAAACACTTTCCTACCCAGAAGAAACATTCTCCCACGTGAGGCTTCTGACAGTGAGGACAAGCCGGAATGGCTGGCTGCTGCTGGCCCTGATTTCTTGACTGATTCTTCTGCTGCGATCGACGCTGATAACGATTCTGATTCTTCCCTTGTCGACCGGGTCCTCAGAAATTCTGTTTGGCAGCTTTGCAGGGTCCTCCATTTCCAGACAATTCTCTTCCTCTCTTTTGTCCAACCTCATCCCGACGAATCATCTCCCTCTCAATTCTATAACGCGCATCCAGTAGTGCTCCAAAGTTGGCGGGATTTGTATTAACCAACCAAATCCTTATCCTTGGATTCAATCCTCTTTCAAACTTCAACATCTTAGTCTCCTCGTCATTCATTGTTGACGGCTGAAACCTCCCCAAAGCTATAAACTTGTTTTCATAATCTTCCACAGTCATTCCTTGTCCCTGCTTCAATGACTCAAATTCATGTCTTTTCTGTAGCTTCACAGAAGGAGATGTGTAAAACTTGTTGAACTCTTGTAGAAATCTCTCCCATGAAATCGAGTCTCGGTAAAGATTGCAAATTTGCCTTCCACCACTGATTCGCTTCTCCAAGTAGGAATGGTCATACAACTTGGGTTTTCATCTACTCAGGGCCATGGATTAACTCAAAGCAGTTCTCTACTTCGTCTAACCACTTTTCAGCAATATCTGGGTCGGATTTTCCCTCGAATGGTGGTACATTGGCTCTTTTCAGTTTCTCAAAGTAATACTGCGCATCCCTAACAGGCTCATGAGGTTGAGAAGAGGCATTCTGCTGCATCATCACTTGGCCAATCGGCATTACAGTCTGGCAGAAAGACTGAAAAGTGTGGATGTCCGGCATCATCAGAGGTAAAGGCACCTGAGGTGGGGGATTGTTCTGAACAGGAGGTGGGTTCTGTTCCTACAGTGGTGGTGGTGGAGGAGGAACAGATTCCTAAGGCTGCAGAGGAACCGGCTCCTGTGTATCGGGTCGGGCT
Source organism: Eustoma russellianum (assembly GCA_036186865.1). NCBI lineage: Eukaryota > Viridiplantae > Streptophyta > Magnoliopsida > Gentianales > Gentianaceae > Eustoma > Eustoma russellianum. The sequence continues at coordinate 10,666,538 of AP025057.1, forward strand.
CTAGCAGGTCTGCCACGAGGTCGAGCCATCTGCACTAAGGAGCGTCGGATCTTTATTCAAGGTTGAAATATCAAAATAAGTGAGAGGAAATAAAATTCATAATTCAATAAACTTGAACGAATATTCGAAAAGATTAGATTCGAATTAAGTTCCGTGGCCTTTAAAATTTCGTCGATTAGGGTTTTGTCATTAGGTCAAGGCCCTAATTCCAGTCTAAGTCATCCTAGTCTCAGGTCAACACTCCTCTAAGATCATGACTTAAGTCTAAGGTAAAACTTAGATTTTCTAAAATCATTACTTAATTCTATATTCTGTCCGAATCTAGAGCATGGGCTCTAATACCACCTGTAACGCCCCATACCTGGACTGCCCGAATACGATGCACCCGCCGTACTTCACTACGGAGAGTACCAAGCGTCAACGCATAACATCTCATAGTCCATAACAAAATTTATGGACTATCATGCCTACATATCGACAGGTAAGCAAAACTTAGGCAGAATAAAAACTTTTAAATAAAACATTCTAAATTATCCAACATAACGTCTACATCCATGTCCACAAAAAGTCCGAAATGTTTGTTCCAACATAAGTCCATCAAACATAAACCATCATGATAAATTCCTTAAGATGCCATCATCTCTCTCTCTCGTCTATGGGTATGTAACTCTAGGCTCATCGTCAATCCACTCTACCCCGTTTCCTGCAGGCTCTAGGAGGAAAAATAAGGGGGTGCGTGACAAAGTCACCAACAAGTAAACCATAAACGACCAAGAATTAAATAGAAAGTATACACAAGAACCAAATCCCAAGAATTTGGATTCTCCACATACCGACATTCAATCCATTTGCCGCCAAAAGAAATAAGATCATAACTTATGCGACAATAAAATCATAACTTAAGTGACCATACATAATAAAGTTGTAACCTAAGTAACAGTACATCTAGCATTCGACTAGACATTAAATGCAACATGTATGAATATGCAATTATGGTGCAACATGATAAGATGAGGATAAGGTCGATCATTCTTTCTTTCAAAACATCATCGTCATAAATCCAGAATAGAGAGTGTTCAGATTTATTATCTCCGGATCTGAGGCAGTCATATCATTCCCTTTGGATCTATTATTTCTGGATCCGAAAACGGTCATACAATCAATCATCGTAATCAGGTCTATTCTCTCTGGGCCTGAACGGTCGTAAATTGTCATCAGGTCTATTCTCTCCGGACCTGAACGGTCATAAATCGTTATCATCAGATCTATTCTCTCCAGGCTTGAACGGTCATAATCATCATTATCAGGTCTATTCTCTCCGGGCCTGAACGGTCATAATCATCATCAGATCAATTAACTCCGGATCTTGAGCGGGTTGTGCTGGCTAGGAATTAATGGTACCAATAGGAGTCATTCTTTCAAAAACTGAAATCTTTCTTTCAAAAAGAGCTTTTCTTCATTTCTTTGGCATAAAAATTTGTCTCATGCATCATGTAAATGGGGACAATGCAATGCATGATATGCAACATGCAATTCATGACTAAATACATCACACAATACATATACGGACTTGTCCCTTAAGCTGGAAAATATTCCAGCATTAACACTCCGTTCATGCGGCCTCCAAATCATCAATTTAGGGCTATTTTCATAAACTTATGCCACACATATGCATAATGAAGTCTTCTCTACATGCCATAAAAACTCCATAACATTACGAGGTAGATAAAACAATCAAATCGTTAATTTACTAAAAAGGATAGTGCTAAGTCCAGCAGCGTAGTACCCGTTCTTACTTCAGTTTCGTGGGCCATAAGGCCTTATCCAATTAAGGCTAAAACCTGGAAACATATCCAATACACTAATAAGGAATATTTCAAGGCCCAACATCACATACAAGTCAAATTAAATAAGATTAAGGCCTCAACAAACACTATATCATGCGGCCCTGTTTTCCTGATTTTGTATCGTGATTTCCCTTATTTGTTACCCCGTAAAAACAGTAATTTCAAGCAAATTTTTCCCATGAACATACTCCTCTATGTCATAGGTAAGTACTGTAAAATTTTCAAGGCAATCTGATACACTTAAGGGGGACAAATAATTTTCTTTCTAAGTTAAGGTGTTTACTTGAACTGCAGTGACCTACTTCTACAAAAAAATTGATTAAGGGAAAACCACTAGTCCTTTTACCGAAATTCCACCTCTCACTTTTAGTAAACATATAAGGCTACCATCCTACAAAAATTTAGCTAACATGTTCCTAGAGTTCCTTTTCAGGTCATACAATACACCACTTCAAACTGTCCAGCTCCAGCAGATTTACCTTTTTCACTTTTTCTTGTCCATTACCTTCCAAATAACCTTATTTCTCTAAAATGGCTTACTAACCACTAAATAACTATTTTGACATAATCATTTCCAATCTAATAATAATCTTTGAGCTACGCATATGTCACGCAAAAACAGCCTTGCATCCATACACATAGCACACGCCATTTTCACCCATTTCTCCCCTCAGAAATTCTATTTTCAATAATACTAATTCCATCAATTATATAGTCACCCCACAGCCCATATGTTGTGTATAGTAGGTCTCTTGTCATATTTAAGTTTAAGCACAAACACATCCATGTAGTAAAACATACCATCATGAGAACCCTTGTTCTAAAAATTACTAAGTTCTCATGCATAGTACTTAGAATATTCAACTAAGGTTCACAACTTAGAGAGGCTAGTCATTCAAGCATACACTTCACAAATAAGCCAAGGTCGCTTAGAGTGTACTTGCCTCTTTGAGCTAGAAATCCCCTTACCTTGAGCCTTGGTTGAAAAGGTTGAAGCTTTCCTCCAACTTCAACACATAGCACACGGTTTTGGGGAGGCAAGAGAGATGGAAATTAGCTACTATTTTGAATGAAGAAACAACTAGTTTGAGGTTAGGATTCCCTTACCAAAATGGAGCTTAAATGGAGATTGAAATAGATTCAACCCACCAAGATGTTAGCTCCCCTTAGTAGCTTGGAAAATCTCCCCCTAGTGACCATTGAAGGTCACGGTTTTTGGTAAGAAAAGAACCAAAATGTAAGTTTTACCTTCTGAAGAAAAGGAAATCTACTTTAGAATCTAGGATATAACTTACCTAGGTGAAACTTTGATCTTGAAGGTGGCCTTGGATCTCCCTAATCCAATGCTAGCCGAATGAAGATGGTAGAAAATTTGTCTAAGCGTGCAAGATCTCTAGTGGTTGTCCTAAGAAAATCTTTGAGTGTATTGTGAGGTAGGGTTGAGAGGATGCTTTTAGGACCTTTTGAGAATGTTTCCTTGTAATCTAAGAGGGTGGCCAGCGGTTCCTTAAAGAAGGAGGAGGGAAAACCTTTCATTTGCATGTACACCATAATGAAGATCACTTAATGGCTAACCATGAGTTACTTTTTGAGGTGGGGTTAAGAAAAGTAACCAAGGTGGTTGATGAAGTCTTCATCGGTTAACCTTAGTAGGGTAACCGGTGGTTAGAGGGGTATGGTAGGCTCATTTACTCCTTAGTTGCTTTTACCCCGAATTACTCCTTAAGTTACATTTTAGGATGGTTAGAAAAGTAGCTAAGGTTGTTTAGGAGTTACCATGGATTAGCCATGGTAATCTGGCGGTGGGGGCCTTCCATAGGCTTCTTTATTCTTTCATCGCCTTTTGAGGATAATTAGAAAAGTTGTTTCAAGTAAAAGTGGTTAATTGGAATTATTATGATGAAAATGATCCCATGGATTTCTCCACTACTTGCATCAGGCCTTTAAAGGAAAATGGATTAGGGAGGGAAAAAGTGGAAAACTTTTCCCTTAAACCTTTTTAACACATTAATAGAATCCTTAATCTCTTGTGTAGGCTTTTAGTCTTGCTTTTAAGAAGACCATTAAAAGCTATTTGGCCTTTTGAGGATTTAAGGTATTCTAGAATGTTCCCTAGACCCTCATGGCCGAATTTTCTAAAGTCTTGTAAGGGTAAAATGGTATTTTCACACGTTTCATAAATCATACTTGGGGTATTATACTATTTCTTATAATATTCACTTTAAGAAAAAATAATTAAAGAGAAGAACAATGCACTTGGAAGGACAAATCATTTTATTACACTACTCCATACGCCTCAAGTACAGTACGATTTTTGTTGGGTACAACACATATCATTTGAATAAGTATGAGTCAGTCAAATGTTAATAGTTCTGAGACTAGTGGAAGCTGATAGGTCTACAAAGGTTGAAAACATCAACGTGGTTGACATACTTACCAAGGGAATTTTGAAAAACTATTTTAACCCCATAAAGTAAACATCTTGAGGGTCATAGCATAAACTTTTCAAGTCATTCAGAGTTTCCAATTAATAGGAATAAATTTTTCATTTCGGATCAGAGTTTCTTGCAAATTGACGTAATCTGTGAAAAAACGCGTTTTCAAGGGGTCAGGCTTGTAGTTTTAATCTGAAATTTTATGAGACACTCATAGCATTTGAGAGCACATCTTGATCAAATGTCATAATTTTTTGGAGCTCTATAACTAGGTCATCTAGACAATTAAAATCAAGATCTGAAAATCAAAACTGTTTTCAGAAGTGAGTTATTTGGTCCAAAAAGATTTAAAAAATGAATTTTTGCGCTCACTATTCACCCCCCTTCTAGTGGTGCTATAAAGGTCCTACAGTAGCAAACATTAATGGTGCAAAATGGTTCATCACATTTGTTGATGATCATACCAGACTCGCCTGGCTCCTTTTAATGAAACATAAATATGAGGTTGGAGATAATCTTAAGAGATTCAAATGCATGATATCGTACTAGTTTAACACCACAATTAAAACCTTAAGAACTGATAATGGTCAAGAGTATTTGGAATAATCAATGAAAGGATACCTCACTTCTAAGGGCATTCATCACCCGACATCATACACCTACACCCCAACAAAAAAATGGAGTAGCAGAGAGAAAGAATATGCACCTTCTTGAATGAACTAGGGCAATCATGATGTCCATGAAAGTAATAAGCACTTCTGGGGAGAGGGTGTTCACATTGCTACTCATTTAATTAATAGAATGCCATCTTAAGTTCTAAGCTATATAACTCCTAAAAATGCTTTATCTGCTTGTTTTCCTAGCTCTCACCCTTTCTCTGAACTTCCTATTAATGTGTTTGGTTGCATTTTTTATAGAAACGTATCAGAAAAATTTAGAAGTAAGCTGGATATGAGATTAGGAAAGTGCACTTTCCTTGGATATTCTCATACACAAAGGTTATAAATGTTATTATCCTATATCAAGCAAAATTTATGTCTCACTTGATGTAGTCTTTGATGAATCCAAGGGATTCTATGATAAAGGGATCATTAATTCTGAATATGGCAAGGAATACAATACCTGGAGTACTATTGACGCATCTAACAATGAGCGTACAATAGGAGAAAATACTCCAGTTAAGGGGGAACCAATGCTCCCCATAGAGGAACCAAGGTAACTCTGACCATCTGGGGGGATGCCGGTGGGAATGATAAAGAAACTTAGTGAGAATATTGCTCCATCAGGGAGGCAGTTCAAATCGATGACAAATCCATTACCATCAGAAAGGGAATCAGGACATGTGTGAAGAAAATGTATCCTATTGGAAATTATATCTATATGATTATTTGAATACTAATCTTAAAGTGTTTGTTTCTTCACTTGACAGTATAAAAATTCCAAAGAATGTTTATGAAACCTTAGCACATCCTGAGTGGAAGAAAGTAGTTGCTGAGGAAATGGATGCCTTGGTCAAAAATAGGACTTGGGAGATCATACCTGCTGTAGAGGATATTAAACATGTGGGATGTAAATGGAATTTCTCTGATAGATCTGTCAACGGGTACAAAGCCATGTTAGTTGCAAAAGTATCGCACAAACGTTTGGCATTGGCTATAAAGAGACTTTTGTACTTGTAGTCAAGCTAAACACTGTAAGAATAATTTTTGCTCTTGTTGTCAACTTAGGCTGGCCACTCTTCAAACTTGACATCAAGAATGCATTTCTTAATGGCAACTTGGAAGAGGAAGTTCATATGAATATCTCACTTGGATTCAGTTTTGAATCTAACAAACACATGGTATATAAACTAAATAAGTCACTCTATGGTATGTAACAATTTCCTAGGTCATGGTTCAAAAGACTCAACTCAACAGTAGCTTCTCTTGGTTTTTCACAATGCCTGAGTGATCATACCCTGTTCATAAAATGTGTTAGAAACTTTAGCTATGTTATTATTCCTGTATATGTAGAAGATATAATTCTTACTGGAAATTATTATAGAGGCATCATAGAAACAAAGAAACTGTTAGCTCAATCACTTGAAGTAAAGGACTTAGGACAGTTAAGGTATCTTTTCAGTATGGAAGTTTCAAGGCCAGCCAATGGAATATGTATCTCTCAAAAAAAAATATCTTACACTTACTACAGGACATAGGCATGACTAACTGCAAACCTGCAAGTACATCAGCTGAACCTAGTTACAAACCACAAAAGGCTTGTGGCCCAGGGTACACGGACAAGCAAAGGCATCGGAGATTGAAAGATAAGTTGATCTACATGTCTCATACTAGACCAAACATCTTTTATGGGTAATGTTTTATTAGCCAATTCATGCATAATCCTACTCCAGAATATTATAACTATTCCCTTAGAATTTTGAAATATCTAAAGTCCTCTCCTGGTCAGGTTTTATCCTTTTAGAAGAACAAAGATCTAGGGCATTCAAGTGTTCACTGATGCAGACTGTGCAATATCCACTATAGATATGAGGCCAACATCTGGACATGTCACTTATATGTGAGGGAACATGGTCACATGGAGAGGCAAGAAGCAGCATGTTGTATCCCGAAGCAGTGTTGAAGCTGCGCTGAGGACCTTATCTCTTGGTGTATTTGAAGGCTTATGGATCAATAAGGTGATGAAAGATCTGAAAATGACTAGGCAGCACCCTATCCATGTGTATTGTGACAATATATCTTCCATTCATATGACAAAAAATCCTGTCCAACATGACAAGTCCAACCATATTGAAATTGACAGGCAATTCTTAAGGGAAAAATTTAAGGACAAAGAGCTTCAACTCCATTTCATCTGGTCCAAAGAATAGATTGCAAATATACTCACCAAACCAGTAAGCATTCAAGTTTTCAAGACACTACTGCACAAGCTAGAGTGTACCAATATCTCAATCTCTGGCTCGAGGGGTAGGGTTGGAATACTGGCCTCAAAAGGAGAACCAACAGACCAGGACAGATAGGGTGAACCTGGCGTGCAAACCTCAAGTCTGGCGTGCCAAGCTCCAAACCAGGCATGCCAAGGATATACCAAATTCATTGAGGCATTAAGTCGAGTAGTTTTATTCAGGCGTTGAATACTTGTTCTCATATATAATTTTTATGCTTTTTGTTGCCTAATTTCAAGAAGTTAGTGTATATAATCACAAAATGATCATAGGACTAGACTATCGAACCATCACCAACTTGATGATTTTTGATTAGTTTTCGCGATGGTTTTTATCTAGGCAAAGTAGCTGTCAGGCTGTCAATTTCAAATGACTAGTCGTCAGGGCTCCCTGTGTATATATAAGGCATCAAGGCTGTTATAATTGATATAGAAGTGTTCTTCTTGTTCATTTTAAGTGTATTTTATTTATGTGAGCTTTGTTTTTCTCTATATATGTAATTTAGCAACAGCTTTGTGCCAAAAAGATTTAGGTTTAAGGGCTTGAATCATCATTGTCCTGGTCGCTTCGTGGAGGTGATGATTTTTCATTCTGCAACTCTGTTTCTTTGTGGAGTGTTAGGACACGATATCTGATGAATAATGACATTTGTACAAAAGGTGTGTAGGTCATGGGACATATATTCTCCCCCATTTTCAGACGGAAGAGTTTGGATTGTTTTGTTAAACTGAGTTTGAATCATGCGGAAGAAGCCAATGAATTTGATGTGGACTTCCTACTTATTTTTTAGAAACTATGTCATTCGAGAATAATCATCTACAAATATAACAAAATACTGAAAGCCTTAGGCGTAGCAGATGGTGAGGAACTCTATACATCAGAATGGACTAGTAAAAAAGCAATGGTCTACTCATGCATTATTAGAGCAAAATGTGCCCCCATGATGTTTAACAAGGATACTGGTATCACAAGATACGTGACTTACTAACTCAATAAATAGGGTAGGAAACATAGTACGAAGATAACTTTAGAAGGGAAGACCTAGAAAACGATGACAAGAGAATAGGTGCCAGTTGACCGTCCCATAGACAAGCAGTGTCCCTATTGAGCCACCTCTTCCACTTAGTGCAATCCTTCACATTCAGTGCTATGCGTAATGATCTCTTTCGAATGTCTTGCAATAGGCAGAAATCAGGATAAATAAATGCCACACAATTGAGCTGTTTTCTTATTTGGCTAAGTGACAATAATTTAGATGACAGTATAGGGACATATAGGCAGTTTTCAATTTTGAGTTTGGTGATATTTCAATCGATCCTCCACGTTAGGCAGGTACTGATTCTCCACTGGCAGTTTTGATGTGGGACTTATGTATAGGGGAGGTGGAGAAGTTGACAAAGTCATGTGGATCATAGGTCATTGTGTCCGTGACTCCACAGGCGATAATACACTTTGCATTTTTTGTCGGGTGCAAACGAGGGACTGGACATGTGTGGTGTCTATTGAGAAAAAGAGTTTGAGTGATTAACAAATACATGATTTAAATACTACGTGTTTAAGAAATGCATGGCAAAATTTGTTACTTGACACGTTTTTGTGACATACATGCCTTATAAGCTCTATATATAATGTTGCCATACTGACAAGCCATGAAGCGTCAAAGCTTACATCAAATGGCAAACATTTGTTGTGTTTGAACTATTTTCAGGTGCCACCATTAATGAACTAAACTAGTTCATTAAGTGAAATACTTAAGTTAATGAACTAACTAGTTCATTAAATGGATATATATTTGGAGAAGGCATGATGGCAACAAATTGAAGAATGTAAAGTCTCCTTACTCGTCCATATCACACGCCATTTATACATACCTTATATATATATATATTTTTGCTAAAAAGGCACAATACATATAGATTCCGACGTACTACCGACACGTTACATATGTTACAAACATACGTCAACGTCACACCACTATATACACCTCATATTTATGAGTATATTCAGGTCTTATACCACATGATATAAGTCATGGTGATGATAAAATTATAATGACACGTTACAAGGTTATAAACCAAAAATTGTCGTATCAGGTGACTACCGAAACTTCGCCAACGTGTCACGTACTAGCCATATAAAGTTGGACATCCTGTAGACTTAAAAAATAGCCAAAAATTTCGTGGTTCACATGTTAAAATAAGCCATGAAATCATTTCATGTTGGCACACACAAATCATCCACAATTAAGGCCAAACTGTGGAGATTTCAAATTCAATCTTTTTTGTAACATGGGGCGCCTATAACACAGCCTTATGAGCTGAATATTTAATTTATTTTATGTATATTATGTGTGACATAATATATATAACATGTGCAGAAATTTTAAATTTAATAGGAGAAAAATCACGTAATCGGCGAAAGAAAAAAATTCGGTTTTTTACGAACATAATACATGGAACGTTTTTGACATGACTTGTAACTTGTATCTAGACACTTTTTTCACTTTCAAGACATGTTAAAATGTACTAGAATATTCAAATAAGGGCTGATTATAATTTACCGTATGTGTGTAATTATTGTGCATTATTTTACAAAGTTTACAAAAATGAAATTTAGCACATCTTGGAGACATTCTACACGCCATTTGTAGCAATATTGGAGTCTATGTGGATCTTAGCTGGCATCTTGATTGGTGGAGAATATGCCACACAAGGTTAGTGACATAAAGGAGGGAGCTACACAAGGTAACAATTCAAACATTTGGCAAATGTAACACATGCTGAAAATTCAGCATGTGACACAAAGGCTGGCCAATTGTTTGACCCTCTTTGGTGATCAATTTGATTCCCATAATTGGAGGGATTAATTATTGATTATTTGGCAATATTTTAAACTCTTTTTGGCACATGTTTTTCATTTTATTCTCAGATTTTACAGCCACTAAATGGTGACAAGATTGGACCAATCATAAAGTGCCAAGTAAGCAAAGCCAAGTCATCCATCCAATCATGTTGTGCCAAGTGAGCAAGATGATCTCATATCTACACAAGGCAATCTACCAAAGGCATTAAAGAGAATTCTCAAGGTGATAGAATGACCTAAGGGTGCAGCCAAGATGGAAATAAAAGAATATAAGTAGTGCAAAGTGAAGCCAAGCAACTCTCATTGTCTCTCAAGTGCAAAAGGCTCTAATATTCTCTCCTTCTACATTTATTTCTTCTTCTTCTTTTCTCAAGACTATTGTTCTTATATTAAACATATTGAATAGGCTTTTTTTATACCATTATACATGCCTCATTTTTGTAAAAGGTTGATCAAGGTGTGATCAAACATTCATCCGTTCGGTGGTGGTGTTCGTGATCGGTGTGATTGCTTGTATCATTTGTAAAAAAGTGGAGTTGGTGTGTAACTCCAGAAACCCTTGTGATGAAGTGTTTTTTTGTTTAGTGATAACCGAGAAAGGTGTCCTCGAAGACTGGAGTAGGTTGATTTAACCGAACCAGTATAAAATCTATTGTATCTTTACTTTCAGTTTTTACTTTCTGCGTTGATTTCGTTGCAATCGTAAAAATAGTAAACGGATTTCAAAAATTGTAATATTTTTTAGGAACATATCCACACCTCTTAAGTTTCATTTGGGTCAATTTTCAACCCATTTGGACAAGTATAAGTCAATCAAACTTGAATAGTTCTGAGACTAGTGCAATCTGATTTTCAGACTTGCAAAGGTTGAAAACATCAACGTATTCGACAAATTTCCCAAAAGAATTTTTCAAAAGTATTTCAACCCATTTAAATACATATATGGAGGGTCTTCTCTCTGAAATTTCAGACCATTTGGAGTCTCCAATCAATTGGAATAAATTTTTCAAATCAGAGTACTTTTTCTGGCAGATTTGCGCAATCTGACCAAAAATGTATTTTCAAAGGGTTAGGAGTTGAATTTTAATTTCAAATTTTTAGGAGATACTTAGAACATATGAGAGTAAAATCTCACCAAATTGTATAATTTTTGGAGACCTTTAAATAGGTCATTTAATATTTCAAATCAGAATTTGAACACAGGAACTGTTTTCAGAGGTTAGGTTTTTGGTTCAAAAATTTTTAAAAACCAAATTTTCCGCATCGACTATTCAACCCTCCCCCCTTCTAGTGGTGATATACAGGTCCTACAAGTGGTATCAAAGTGCACGCACACTCATGACAAAGAGATCCAACGATCTTAGTGAGATGACAACCACTAGCTAAAAAACCGAGCAAGAAGGAATGTCAACTGTAAGGCCTCCTCTTTTCGATGGTGAGTCGTTTATACAATGGAAACTTAGAATGAAACTTTTCTTTATGGCCATTGATACAGACTTGTGGTCAATTTTAGAAGGCGGTCCTTGCATTCCATATAAGTTATCTACTATTGATGGTGTCACACTAGAGGTTGTAAAACCGAAACAAGAATACACTAGTGATGACAAAAAGAAGTTGAGTATTAATGCTGGAGCCATGCAATTACTTTTAAACGAGCTGAGTAAAAGTGAATCAAGTTACGTGTCTAATTGCTCTAGTGCCCAAGAAATGTGGAGAATTCTTGAGATGAAACATGAAGGGACTAGCCAAGTTAAGGAGTCTAAAATAAATATGCTTATGTCCACTCTTGAGTCTTTCAAATTATTGCCAAATGAATCTATTGTTGATATAGATTTACGCATGACTAACATCTATAATTCTCTTGAGTCTATTGGCAAAGCTTTTTCTACACATGATAAGGTCCAAAAGGTACTAAGAAGTCTCCCATCCGAATGGGACCCTACAGTCACGGCGATTGAGGAAAGTAAGGAAACAAAATCGATAAAAATGGAGGAATTGATCGGATCATTAAAGGTATATGAAAACAAACTCACTTTAAGAAACTCCAAATCTACTTCTAAATAAGATAAGGTTATAGCGTTTAAATCAAATGAATATGTCTCTACTTTTTATGATCGCGTAGATGATAGTGACACAGATCCGATGATGAAGATCTAACCACGATGGCTAGAAGATTAAGAAAGGTCATGAGAAAATCAATTAAAAACAAACACAAGCCTACTTCATCTAAGAACCATAGAAATAAAAATAATGAGGAAATAAATTGTTATGAATGTGGGAAATTTGGACACTTGTCATATGATTGCCCGACCAAGGACAAACAAACGAACAAAAACTATGACAAGGACTGGAACAAAACTAGACTCGTCTCAGAACCTAAACAAAGGAGAAGAGCCTTCAAAGCCTCTACTTGGAGTGATTCATCTAACTCGGAGACTGATGATACCGAAGAACAAGCGGCACAAGTATGCTTTACATCTAAGGCATCAAATGAGGTATCTTCTGACTCTGATTCTGATTCTGAGCCTTCTTATGATGATTTATTCTGTTAATATCTTGAGCTGCATAAGTTTTCTAAGGCTCTTGCAAAAGAAAACAAACGATTAATTGAAGACAAGAAGTTGTTAGAATCATCTAACACAAACCTTGTTGCTCAACTAAACGATTCAAAAGAAGAGTCGTCTTACACAATCAATGCATTAAAATCAGAGGTCTCGTCATTAACGGCACAAAACAATGAAATGAAATCCGAGATTTCAAATTTAAAATCAAGGAATATCGATCTAGAAAAAGTTGTGAAACAATTTGACACAGGTACGAACATGCTAGATTGTATCATTTTTTCACAAAAACATGATAGCAATAAAACCGGATCAGGATACGCTGAGAAAAACGAGACACTAAATAAATCAACCTAATTCATTCCATCTAAGAAAATAGATGCGTCCAAGATATATGTGGCACCTAAGAAGACGCCTAGATCCCCCCTATGTCATCTCATCATGCTTCTTCTTCATATCATACGAGATATAATTATGTGCCATATAGATATGAAAAGAAACCATTGATGCATACAAGACATTCATTCCACAAAAATGCATCTAGATCACGTACCATGCACACCAACACAAGAACTTATCAAAGACGACAAACATACAATGTGTTACAATGGAATTCTCGGCCTAAGGCCAATTGCACTCCCACCTAATGTCTATTATATTGCATCTTCATCTTTTTTCTCACCTTTTGGAATACCTAGGAATGTCACCCAAATTTGGGTACCAAAAGGGACATTTGCAAAGTGTTGAATAAATTAACCCTTAAGAGTGCACTTGAAATGCATGAGTTTTGTTGATATACTCTAAACTACTATTTTTTCTTACATGTACTTTTAATATTATTTACAAAATAAAGGGGGAAAGGAAGTGCATGATTTAAAGGGGAGAGAGAGTGATTTAAGGGGGAGAAAGAGCTTGGTTGCAAAATTTAAGGGGGAGACAATTAAAAATTCAAAATTCGAATTTGTGCTCGATTGGAGGGGGAGGGGTCATATATAAATCATGAACTAAGGTTATTTTGTAAATCATCAAAAGGGGGATATTGTTGAGAAAAAGAGTTTGAGTGATTCACAAATACATGATTTAAATACCACGTGTTTAAGAAATTCATGATAAAATTTGTTACTTGACGCGTTTTTGTGACATACATACCTTATATGCTTTATATATAATGTTGCCGTACTAACAAGCCATGAAGCGTTAAAGCTTACATCAAATGGCAAACATTTGTTGTGTTTGAACGATTTTCAGGTGCCACCATTAATGAACTAAACTAGTTCATTAAGTGTAGTACTAAAGTTAATAAACTAACTAGTTCATTAAATGGAGATATATTTGGAGAAGGCATGATGACAACAAATTGAAGAATGGAAAGTCTCCTTACTCATCCATATCACACACCATTTATACATACCTTATATATACTTATATTTTTGATAAAAAGGCACAATACATATATATTCCGACGTACTACCGACACGTTACATATGTTATAAACGTATGTCAACATCACACCACTATATACACCTTATATTTATGAGTATATTCAGGTCTTATATCATATGATATAAGTCATGGTGATGATAAAATTATAACGACACGTTACAAGGTTTTAACCGAAAATTGTCATATCGGGTGACTACCGAAACTTCACCAACGTGTCACATACTTGCCATATAAATATGGACAGCCCCTGTACTTCAACAATGGCCAAAACTTTCGTGGCTCACATGTTAAAATCATCCATGAAATCATTCCATGTTGGCACACACAAATCACCCACAATTATGGCCAAATTGTGGAGATTTCAAATTCAATCTTTTTTGTCACATGGGACGCCTATACCACAGCCTTATGAGCTAAATATTTAATTTATTTTGTGTATATTATGTGTGATATAATATATATTACATGTGCAAAAAGTTTGAATTTAATCGGAGAAAAATCGCGTAATCGACGAAAGTCGAAAATTCGGTTTTCTACGAACATAATACATGAAATGTTTTGGCATGACATGTAACATGTATCTAGACACTTTTTACACATTCAAGACGTGTTAAAGTGTACTAGAATATTCAAATAGGGGCTGATTACAATTTACCATAAGTGTGTAATTATTGTGCATTTGAAATTCAGCACATGTTGGAGACATTCTACACACCATTTGCAGCAATATTGGAGTTTATGTGGAGCTTAGTTGGCATCTTGATTGGTGGAGAATATGCCACAGAAGGTTAGTGACATAAAGGAGGGAGCTACACAAGATAACAATTCAAACATTTGGCAAATGTAACACATGCTGAAAATTCAGCATGTGACGCAAAGGCTGGCCGACTTTTTGACCCTCTTTGGTTATCAATTTGCTTCCCATAATTGGAGGGATTAATTATTGATTATTTGACAATATTTTAAACTCTTTTTGGCACATGTTTTTCATTTTATTCTCAGATTTTATAGCCACTAAATGGTGACAAGATTGGACCAATCATAGAGTGCCAAGTCATCCATCAAATCATGTTGCGCCAAGTGATCAAGATGGTGCCATATCTACACAAGGTAATCTACCAAGGGCATTAAAGAGAATTCTCAAGGTGGTAGAATGACCTAAGGGGGCGGTCAAGATTGAATAAAAAGAAGAGAAGTAGTGCAAAGTGAAGCCAAGCAACTCTCATTGTCTCGTAAGTGCAAAAGGCTCTACTATTCTCTCCTTCTACATTTGTTTCTTCTTCTTCTTCTGTCAAGCCTATTGTTCTTATATTCAACATATTGAATAGGCTTTGTTTATACCACCATACACGCCTCATTGTTGTAAAAGGTTGATCAAGGTGTCATCAAACCTTCATCCGTTCGGTGGTGGTGTTCGTGATCGTTGTGATTGCTTGTATCGTTTGTAAAATGGTGGAGTTGGTGTGTAACTCCAGAAACCCTTGTGGTAAGATGTTATTTTGTGTTTAGTGATAACCGAGGAAGGTGTCCTCGAAGACTGGAGTAGGTTGATTTAACCGAACCAGCATAAAATCCTTTGTGTCTTTGTTTTCAGCATTTTACTTTCAATTTTCAGTTTCTGTGTTGATTTCGTTGCAATCATAAAAATAGCAAACAAATTTCAAAACCCGTAAAATTTTGCAAAAACATAGCCACAACCTCTTAAGTTTCATTTGTGGCAAGTTTTAACCCATTTGGACAAGTATAAGTCAATCAAACTTGAATAGTTCTGAGACTAGTGCAATCTGATTTTCAGACTTTCAAAGGTTGAGAACATCAATGTATTTGACATACTTCCCGAAGGAATTTTTCAAAACTATTTCAAACCATTTAAATAAATATATTGAGGGTCTTGTCTTTAAATTTTCAGATCATTTGGAGTCTCCAATCAATTGGAATAAAATTTTCAAATCGAAGTACTGTTTCTGGCACATTTGCGCAATCTGACCAAAAACGTATTATCAAAGGGTTAGGAGTTGAATTTTAATTTGAATTTTTAGGAGATACTCAGAACATATGAGAGTAAAATCTCACCAAATTCCATAATTTTTGGAGACCTTTAACTAGGTCATTTAATTTTTTTCAAATCAAGATCTAAAAACAGGAACTGTTTTCAGAAGTTGGATTTTTGGTTCAAAACTTTTTAAAAACCAAATTTTCTGCACCTACTATTCAACCCCTCCTTCTAGTGGTGCTATACTGGTCCTACAGTGTCCTCTAGTTGTAGTTGTAGTATGTTTCTTTTGGAATGGGGTAATTTCGTAAATAGAGGGAGTAGGAGATATGTTTTCAGGATTCGTTTTGTAAGGTCATGTACTTTTAGAATTTATCTGGGCCAAATGTTTGAAAATATGTTTGTTTTGGGACAACAGAATTGTAATTAGCTAAAGGCAAAGTTGTTGTTTTATAGGGTTTTATAAGATTAACGGGTTGAACCACGGGTAAAATTCTAAAAAAACCAGGGATTGGGTATAAAATACAAAACCAAGCCTCCTTTTTTTATGTCTTCTCTCTTTATGTCGTCTCCTTCTTTATTCTCTGTCCTTCTCTCTTCTTCCAGACAGACTATCTAGTTTCTAGTTACCCTCGCTGCCTGCGTCTGTGCTGGTGCCTTCACAGGTCCTCACTGCTATAGACCTATGCCTTGGTGTCTCCACCCCTCGTCGCTCCATCTGTTTTAGCTTCCCCAAGGCAGTTCCCCCCTCCAGTCAGGGTATCCTAATAGCTCGAAACATTCATTCTTGGTGTGCTTGCTTTTGTCACAGTGGGTATGCTAAAGCTTCATTTTTTCAACTCTGTCACCTTCTCACGATGATGTTTATGAGCGAGGAGGTCCAGACACTCTCTCGTTGAGCTTCGTTCGAGTTCTCAGCCCTGAACCCATACCTTTGATAAGTTGTACTCTAAGAGAACCCCCTTTAGGATGTCCATTCTAGCATTCTCCCTTCTTAAGGCGGCATACGCCACTTCTGATGGTGGCGGAGGCTCCTTTTTAACAATTCTTGTTTGGTGGCCTCAAATTTGTCATCCGCTACCATGAGTAATTGGAAAAGCCGTTTGTCATGGATTTTATTGTTATATACAATTATGTCATATGGGTCTTTCATGCAGTCGGGTCGCCTTCTGTGAATCTCCATCCACATGCTTTAAACAGCGTGCTTCTGCCTTGTCGAACCGCATTTGCCCGCTTGTGTTATATATGTGTTTGTATGTCTCTATATATGTATATGCACCTAAAAAATAGTTATGTATGCATATGCACATAGGCATGTGTGCATCTACACACACAGACACACACACACACACATTTTTTTTATATGAAAGAATATTTATTGATGACCTCTCTTATGGTGGAGGAAAAACCATATTACAATGAGTTCATATAATCAAACCAATAATGAAGAAAGCTAATGATTTTCAAACGCCAATCATATATGATATGTCGCATTAAAACCTTGCCAAGTAAAACCACCCTTGTGGATAAAACCTTGGCGAAGGAAAAAGCGTGCATATTTATATGATTGGACCATCGAAATATTACATTTTGAGATGTAATTGTAATAAAATGTTCAGTACAAGAAATATGCAATTCGTCGATCATTGTCGATGCCTCCACACAGAAGTGGTTGATCAAAGTTTGTAGACCAGTCTTTATCTCTTGCGATAACAGCTTGGAAAGGACCCATAGTGAATGATATGCCTCACGCAGACCAAGTGGAAGAAGATATTGTCTCCAAGAAATATTACTCCATTTCACCTCAGACGAAGATAAATAGGGATATATTAGCAGTGATGAGATAAAAGTGTTGAAGGAAAAGAACATTTCGACATACGTACCCATGCCACCTTGAGTCGAAATGAACCAAGGTGGCGGTGAACAGTATCCTGGCCATGAAATGAATGAGGACAAGAAGTGTTTGTTGGTGCTGCTTCCAGTTTGTTTGCACCCCTCAGCCGTCCAGCATTTATTATTCCAACACCAAAAATAGCATGAGATTAAACATAAGTTGTATATGAGATATATCGTGAAAAAATATGGATAGGTGAATTTGTTACGCACCAATGTTGCCTGTGTGTATTGACACAAGCAACTAGAGGAAGCAATCGCCAACACAATGTGAGACATTTTATAGGCGTAAGGAGGGAAGTTGTTGCAGATCCAACTGTAATGTTCCACGCACCTCAGCTGGAAGTTCCTGTATGATGGTATACTGACGAATTCCTTGAGCATGGAACCCATGTCGCGCTAAGAGGTGTGCTGTCGCATTTGCTTGACGCGGACTATACTGCAATGTGACTTGATTGATAGTCATGATGTCAATAAGTCGATCGAGGTCTTTTGATAAACTTCATGTTGTAGATGTCTTGTTCGGTATAAGTGAGAGAACAGATTTACAGTCTGTTTCCACAATGATACGATGGTGATCCGTTGCATAGTAGAGGATGGAAAATAGCATTGATTGGATCTCAACCCGCAACGGTGATAGACGAGGGAGTGCAAAGCATATAGGAGAAACGAGATGTCCCCTATCGTTCCTCAACACAGCTCCACCTGATGCAGATTTTTTCCTAACAGCCGCATCAACATTTAACTTAAGACGTCCCGTAGGTGGGAGGCTCCACTTCACCAAGCGTGGTCTGCTATGTGTGAGTGGCGGCGCCAATTTAAGCGATTGAAGATGTGGCAAAGGGTGAGCAAATTTCTTGTCCCGCATTGCTGAACACCATGTGTAAATAGCTCCACGGACATGTTCATATAAAGACCTGTAGTTAAATTGCTCATCTCCAAATCAAGCTGCTGCATATCTTTTCCAGATTTCCCAAGCGATAATAGACGGGACCACTGATTTGAGTTGGCCCGCCATAGTTGAAAGAGAGGATATTCGCCACCATATTCGTAAGTATTGCTTAAGAGGCTTATGTCTAGGAAAAGGACCAGAGAACATAATGGACGCCTCAATCCAGATTGGCCGAGTTTGCGTGCATTCAAGGAAAATATGGTCCGTGGTGTCAGAGGAGCATCGACAAAAGACACATTGTGTGGGGTTTACAGTTTGCCACAATGATAAATTTTCCACAAGTGGCAGTGAATGAGTCCAAAGTCGCCATAGAAATAGGCGCATACCTGGTTGTGCATTCGGCCACCATATGTAGCGATGATCAGTAAGTTGAGCGGTTATTGTGCTGATAGTAGTATAGGCTGATTTGAGGGAGAATTAGCCATTTGTATCCGGTATCCAATCAAGTGTATTTTGTGTTTGTAACACATGTTCCCGCATGAATGGATCAATACGGCATAATCGCTTCCACAAAGGAGAATCATATATGTGTGCATACATGGTAGGACGATTTCCATATTTGGATTTGCAGTATGTAGCCCACAGTTCATTGCCTTGTTGAAACTTCCACCAGAGTTGACATTCAAAGGCCTTTTGTACATGTACTAGATGTTTGATACCAAGACCGCCTTCATGTTTTGATCTACAAATCGTAGCGTATGAGCTCCAGCTGTGCCTATCCCTCCACAGAAATTTCGATAGCTTTTGGTTTAATGCGTCAATTACTCCTTTGGGCAATCGCGAACTAGCCATTATGTGCAATGGCACAGAGTTGAGAACATGGTTGATGAGCACTAATCGGCCTGCTATAGATAGCAATTTTGAGGACCAACAGTTTAGATAGGAATCAAAATGCTGAATTAGCGATGTGCAATATCGAGCCCGATTTATCCCTTTATGTAGTGAGGATCCGAGATATTTTATTGGCAGAGATGTCAATCTCATTCCCAATGATTGAGCTGCAGCCACTCCAGATACTCCCTCGCCCACAACAACTTGACTCTTATGGTAATTGACCAATTGGTCGGAGGCCGTTTGATACAGTTCCAAGAAAGCGCGAAATTTTTCCAAATTAGCCGTTGATCTGTTGAGAAAGATCAATAAATCGTCGGCAAAAGCTAAATGCGAAACACATGGTGTACGTCCCGCATGAAAACCCTTTATTTTCTTCTGGGATATCATTGCATTCAGTCCACGTGAGAATCCCTCTGATGAAATAATAAATAAAAGTGGCGATAGGGGGTCACCTTGCTTTACTCCTCGGCCAACAGGGAAGAAACCAACTTGCTTACCATTTAAAAGTATTGAGCATCGCGTGGAATGGAAGTTATTTATGATGAATCGAACAAGTCTCTGGTGAAAGCCAAGCTTTATCAAAAGTATATACATATACATACATATATATATATATATATATATATATATATATATATATATATCTATATATATCTGTGTACACATACATATATATACATGTACATACATACATAGATGGAATCTCACTTAATAGCCTAACGTTTGGCACATTACTCAGTTAACAGTTAAACGTTGATGAAACTCACTTAACACCCAGTCTTTTTGGGTAATGGATCACTTACAGCCATAGAACCAGTTGGTGACCGTTGACTTGGTCAAAATGACTGTTGACTGTGCTAACCAATACATTATATAAAAAATAAATAAAAAGGTTTTTCTGTAATTTGTGGAAAGTTTGCAACTAGCTCTCATCATTTCCCTTTCGTCTCCGGCCCAAATTTCTCTGAAATTTGTAGAATAGTGCTTAGATAACTTTTCTTTGCAGGCGCAGGCAAGGAGAAACTGAGGATAATCAATGGCGGGTCGTGGGAAAACTATTGGTTCTGGATCGGCCAAGAAGGCGCAGTCGAGGAGCAGCAAAGCTGGCCTGCAGTTTCCAGTCAGCCGTACCGCTCGTTTCCTCAAGGCCGGAAGGTATGCTGCGTGAACTTTCTCAAGTGGTTTCTTTTTTTTCATCAATAACCTTGGTGATTTTCGGTCTGTAATCATAGACAAGAGGATGATGAAACAGTGTTAAATATTGGAAAGCCACATGAAGAGGCAGAAAAGGAGGAAGCCATTGGAGAGGAAGGTGAGACCAAGATTGAAGAAGTAACAGAGGAAGAGGCTACGGTTAAAGAGGATGAAACAGGGGGAGATGGCATAGATGAGATGGATGAGCACGACCTAGATAAACCTGATGAGGAGATTGATAAAGAAGAGGTGATGGAGGAGGTGAAAGATGATGAAGAGCTTAGTGAGAAAATTGACAAGGAAAAAGATGGTGGAGATAGCGGTGACTCCTCAGAGAACACACAATCAAAGGAAGAGGACCTTGAGGATCAAACCACTAAAAGTGCGAATGAGGCTAGGGAAGAACAATACAAGGAAGATGATGCTACTAGTGCAGTGACCCAAGCATCGCAAATTATGACTAATGAAAAATTGGGTTCAAAATTCAAATGGCTTGCTGATAAAGATCATTTAGGAGACGATGTAAATCTTATCAGCAAAACAGACAGCAAGAATGTCGGTTCAAACACTACTGCTTCAAGTATGGAAGGGCGAGAAATAGGTGAAACTGGAAGTCCCCAAAATATGACGACAAATGATACAGTAGACAATCTTGCAGCCAAGTCCAATAATGACGCCTTATCTTCGATTTCCAATGATATTGGTGGTGGCTTGTGGAGGAGAAATGGAAAGAGGTGATATTGGTGGTGAATGGCGGAGGGGGCGGCATAGGAGGAGGAGGGGAATAGGGAGGAAGAAGATGAAGCGGAGGGTAATATTGTTTTTTTACTAATTTAAAATAATAATAACATTTATTTTGAGAAATGAAATTTTTTAAAAAAAAAGTAAAAATTAATTTTCTTTTTGAGAAAATCAATAAATATCCAAAACTCACCACGTCAGTGTCACATCAGTGCCACGTTAGCAATTACCTGCTGTAGTAAGTCATCTTCCAGTTACCGGCTGTAAGTAAGCCATTACCCAAAAAGACTAGATGTTAAGTGAGTTTCATCAACGTTTCACTGTTAACTGAGTAATGTGCCAAACGTTAGGCTATTAAGTAAGATCCCCTCTACATACATACATATATATATACATATGCATATATAGATGTATATAAGATGATTACTTTGTAGAGATAAAGGGGTTTGAGTGATTTCAAAATGTATGATTTCAATGTGCTTAAAAACGTGCATGATATAAATGTGCATGACATATTGCATATAACCTGCCTTATATAGTTCATATATAATGTTTCCGTACTAACGAGCCATGAAGCTTTAAAGCTTACATCAAATGGCAAACATTTGTTGTGTTTGTACTATTTTGAGGTGCCACCATTAATGAACTAAACTAGTTCGTTAAGTGAAGTACTTAGTTAATTAAACTAAGTAGTTCATTAAAGGAAGCAACATTTGGACAATGCACAAAGGCAACAAGATTAAGAAAGGAAAGTCTCCTCCTCCTCCTCTCACATAAATATACACGCCATATATACATTTATATATATATATATATTTTCAGATTTTTTGAAAAAGGCACATACACATGTATTCCAACGTGCTACCGACACGTTATATATTTTACGTATGTATGTTAACGTCACACCACCATACTTAACTCGTATTTATGAGTATATTCAGGTCTTATATCATATGATATAAGTCATGGTGATGACAAATTAAATACGACACATTAAAAGGTTCTAAACCGAAAATTGTCGTATCGGACGAATACCGAAACTTCGCCAATGTGTCAGGTACTTGCCATAAATAGATGGCCAGCCCCTATATTTCAAAAATACTCAAACATTTCGTGGGTATAATGTTATGTGCAGCCATAAAATCATTCCATGTTGGCACACACAAATCACACCACATTAAGGCCAAATTGTAGAGATTCCAATTACAATTTTGTCACATGCATATGGCGCCACTTTAAGACCAGCCAAGTGCTGAATATTAAAGTCCATATTATGTATATTATGTGTAACATAATATATATAACATGTGCAAAAAGTTAGAATTTAATTAGAGAAAAATCGGGTAATCGATAATCATCGAAAATTCGGTTTTCTACGTACACAACACATGGAACGTTTTTGGCACATCATACGACATGTATCTAGACACTTTTTACATATGTCATACATCTTAAAGAGTTCTAGAAAATTAAATTAAGGGCTGATTGGAATATATCATGTGTGTATTATTAAATGTGCACTATTTTACAAAGCTTGCAAAAATAAAATTCAGCACATGTATATACATGTTATACACACCTATACCAGCTTGATGGATCCTATGTGGAGCCTTGTTGGCATATTGATTGGTCAAGAATCAATCATACAATGTTGGTGACTTAAAGAAAGAATCTACAAAAGGTAATGTTTCAAATTTTATCTCATTTGTAACACATGCTGAAAATTTCAGCATGTGGATAATAGGCTGGCCGATTTTCACCAATTATGAGGCTATATTTTGTGTCTTGAAACATGGGATTAATTGGAAGACAAATTGGAATTAATTTGAATAAGATATGAAAGTGAAATTGTGATATCTTGAATATCACACATGCTGAAAAATTTCAGCATGTGTATGAATGTATCTAGGCCGAATTCTTGGCCATGTTACTGTTAAATTTTTATTGCCAACATTGATGAGAATATTGTCTACTAATTGGAGTTTATTTCTAAGAGAAAAATCAAAGAAAATTTGGAAATAATTTGAATTAAAGTACCATGTATCACATGCTGAAATTTCAGCAGGTCAAGTCTAGTAATGGCCGATTTTTTCACCATGTTTGGAGAAATATTATCTTGCTTAATTTATGTGATGATCTTGGAAGTTATGGTAGTTGTTTTATGGTGATTTTAGCACATGTTTTTAGTAGAATTCTCAGATTTTCCTAGTCATCAAGTGATGACAACATTCAACTAATTAATGAGTGCCAAGTAAGCAAGAGTTAAATGATCATCCAATGAGGAGGTGCCAAGTAAGCAAGATCATGTCACAATGATGCCACATATTCTCCGAAGGACTTAGAAGATAATTTTCAAGAGGAGAAGGACCTAGAGGGGGACGGCCATAATGTTAAAAAGGAAGGAAGAAGAGAAAAACAAGAACAAGAACAAGTCTTGCAAACCAAGTGATCAAAAACGCCTAGCTCTTCCTCTTCTACACTCTCTTTCTTTCTTCTTCCTAAAAGCCTATTGTACTTACATTCATATTCTTGAATAGGCTTATCTTTGACCACCACACATTCTTTATCTTTGTAAAAGATTGATCAAGGTATGATCAATCTTCAATCTTGCAAGGTGGTGGTGTTCGTATGCATTGTATTCAACATACAAGGTTTGTAAAGGGTTGGAGTTGGTGTGTAACTCCATCAACCCTGTGGTAAGGTGTATATGTGTTGTGTTATTAGTGTGAACCGAGGAAGGTATTCCTCGAAGACTGGAGTAGGTTGTTTATAATCGAACTAGTATAAAATTCTTGGTGTCATTTACTTTCAGCACTTATATTCTGTTTCAGCACTGTTTATCTTTTTTGATTACGTTCGTAAAAATAGTAAACATTTTTCAAAAATTACGAAACTTTCAAGAATCATACCCAAACGTCTTAAGGTTAATTTGGCATAAGTTTCAAACCTTTTGGGCAAGTATAAGTCAATCAAACGTCCAAATTTCTGAGACTAGTGCAGTCTGATTTTCAGGCTTGCAAAGGTTGAGACTTTGATAGTATTTGACTAACTTCCCAAAAGAATTTTTCAAAATTGTTTCAACCCATTTAAATATAACATATAAGGGGTTAGTGGTTAAAATTTCAGAGCATTTGTAGTTACGTACAAATAGGAATAAATTTTTCAAAACAGTCTACCGTTTCTGGCAGATTCGCGCAATCTGACCACTAACGATTTTTAAAGGGGTTAAAGGTTGAATTTAAATCTGAAATTTTTAGGAGACACTCATAATATCTGAGGATAAGTTCTCTCAAAATTTCAGAATTTTTGAAGACCTACAACCTAGTTTTAAAAACGTTTTAAAACTGGTCCTGAAAACAGAAACTGTTTTCAGAAGTTGGGTTTTTGGTTTAAACAAATTTTAAAAACCACATTTTTCGCACCCACTATTCAACCCCCCCTTCTAGTGGTGCCTTGCAGATCCTACAATTGGTATCAGAGCGCAGGAACACTCACAACAAAAGGATCCAACGATCTACGTGAGATGGCATCCACTAGCTATAACACCGTGCAAGAAGGAATGTCAACCATAAGGCATCCTCTCTTTGACGGTGAGTCTATCATTCAATGGAAGGTAAGAATGAAACTTTTCTTTATGGAAATTGATATTGATCTTTGGTCAATTATAGAAGATGGTCCATTTGTTCTATCAAAGTTATCCACTGTAGATAGAGTCACATTAGAGGTCGTTAAGCCTAGGCAAGAGTACACTAATGATGATAAAAAGAGACTAAGCATGAATGCTAGGGCTATGCAGTTACTTTTAAATGGACTAAGTAAAAGTGAATCAAGCTATGTTTCAAATTTTTCTAGTGCACAAGAAATGTGGAGAATACTTGAAATAAAACACGAAGACACTAGTCAAGTAAAAGAGTCCAAGATCAACATGCTTATGTCCACACTCGAGTCATTTAAATTATTGCCTAATGAATCTATCGTTGATATAGATCTTCGCTTGACTAACATCTACAATTCTCTTGAGTCTCTTGGCAAAGCCTTTACTATGCAAGAAAAGGTACAAAAGGTCTTGCGAAGCCTTCCATCCGAGTGGGAATCTAAAGTAACGGCCATAGAAGAAAGCAAAGAAACTAAATCGATTAAGATAGAAGAACTAATTGGATCACTAAAGGTATATGAAAAAAAACTCGCTTTAAGACATTCTGAGTCTATTTCCAATAATGATAAGGCTATAGCATTTAAATCAAATGAATACGTCGTAGATGATAGTGACATAGATTCCGATGATGAGGACTTAATCACAATGGCTAAAAGATTAAGAAAAATATTGAGAAAATCGATTAAACATAAGTCTACCTCATCTAAGGATCATAAAAATAAAAATAAGGAAATAAAGTGCTATGAATGCGGCAAACTTAGACATCTATAATATGACTGCCCTAATAAAGAAAAGCAAACAAACAAATACCCTGACAATGATGGAACAAGAATAGACTCGTCTCAGAACCTAAGCAAAGGAGAAGGTCCTTCAAAGCCTCCACTTGGAGTGACACATCCGATTCTGAGACTGATGATACGGAAGAACAAAAGGCACAAGTATGCTTTACATCTAAGGCATCAAATGAGGTATCTTCCGACTCTGATTCCAATTCTGAATGGTCTTATGATGCTTTATTTAGTCAATATTTAGAATTTCATAAGTTTTCAAAGACTCTTGCAAAAGAAAAGAAACGATTAATTGAAGACAAGAAGTTGTTAGAATCTTCTAACACGAACCTTGTTTCTCAATTAAACGATTCAAAAGAAGAGTCGTCACACATCATTAATGCATTAAAGTCAGAGGTCTCATCATTGACTACGCACAATAATGAAATGAAATCCGAGATTTCAAACTTGAAATCAAGGAATGCGAATTTAGAGAAAATGGTGAAGAAATTTGATACGGGAACAAACATGCTAGATCACATTATTTCTTCACAAAAGCATGATAGTGATAAAACGGGTTTGAGATACATTGAAAAAAATGAAGTATCAATCAAACCAACCAAGTTTGTAGTGTCTAAGAAAGTAGACACTCCAAAACCAAAAACGGCGTCTAAGATAACGCAAAGACCCCCTTTCCCCACATCTCGTCATAGTTCTTCTTCATATCATAAGAAATACAATTTTGCACCATATAGATATGAGAAGAAACAAGTGATGCATACAAGACATGCATTTCATCCATCTAGATCACACACTACGCACATTAACACAAGGACATATCAAAAACGTCCTACATATAATGCGCATAAAGGAGTTCTTGCCCAAAGGCCAGATGCAGTTGCACCTAAAGTATATTATGTTGTGCTTTCATTACCTTTCTCACCTTTTGGAAGACCTAGAAGGGTCACCCAAATTTGGGTACCAAAAGGGACATTTTGAAAGGGTTGAATAAATAACCCTTAAGAACGCACCTTTGAGATTATTCAAAATGCATGATTTTCTTTTCATCTTTACATGCGCTTTTGATTGACTTTCCAAAATAAAGGGGGAGAGAAAGGATGATTTAAGGGGGAGAGATATACTGATTACATAAATCAAGGGGGAGCGGGTTTGAAATTTGAAATTCAAATTTTGAATTTATGCATGATTGAAGGGGGAGCGATAGGATTTAAATCATGAAAGTAGGTTATTTTGAAAATCATCAAAAGGTAGAAATTATAGAGATAAAGGGGTTTGAGTGATTTCAAAATGTATGATTTCAATGTGCTTAAAAACATGCATGATATAAATGTGCATGACATATTGCATATAACCTGCCTTATGCAGTTCATATATAATGTCGCCGTACTAACGAGCCATGAAGCTTTAAAGCTTACATCAAATGGCAAACATTTGTTGTGTTTGTACTATTTTCAGGTGCCACCATTAATGAACTAAACTAGTTCATTAAGTGAAGTACTTAGTTAATTAAACTAAGTAGTTCATTAAAGGAAACAACATTTGGACAAGGCACAAAGGCAACAAGATTAAGAAAGGAAAGTCTCCTCCTCCTCCTCTCACATAAATATACACGCCATATATACATTTATATATATATATATATAATTTCAGATTTTTTGAAAAAGGCACATACACATGTATTCCAACGTACTACCGACACGTTATATATTTTATGTACGTATGTTAACGTCACACCACCATACTTAACTCGTATTTATGAGTATATTCAGGTCTTATATCATATGATATAAGTCATGGTGATGACAAATTAAATACGACATGTTAAAAGGTTCTAAACCGAAAATTGTCGTATCGGGCGAATACCGAAACTTCGCCAACGTGTCACGTACTTGCTATAAATAGATGGCCAGCCCCTATACTTCAAAAATACTCAAAATCGTGGGTATGATGTTATGTGCAGCCATAAAATCATTCCATGTTGGCACACACAAATCACCCCACATTAAGGCCAAATTGCGGAGATTCCAATTTTAATTTTGTCACATGCATATGGCGCCACTTTAAGACCAGACAAGTGCTGAATATTAAAGTTTATATTATGTATATTATGTGTAACATAATATATATAACATGTACAAAAAGTTGGAATTTAATTAGAGAAAAATCAGGTAATCGATAAGCATCGAAAATTCGGTTTTCTACGTGCACAACACATCGAACGTTTTTGGCACATCATACGACATGTATCTAGACACTTTTTACATATGTCATACATCTTAAAGAGTTCTAGAAAATTAAATTAAGGGCTGATTGGAATATACCATGTGTGTATTATTAAATGTGTACTATTTTACAAAGCTTGCAAAAATAAAATTCAGCACATGTATATACATGTTATACACGCCTATACCAGATTGATGGCGCCTATGTGGAGCCTTGTGGGCATATTGATTGGTCAAGAATCAATCATACAATGTAGGTGACTTAAAGAAAGAATCTACAAAAGGTAATGTTTCAAATTTTATCTCATTTGTAACACATGCTGAAAATTTCAGCATGTGGATAATAGGCTGGCCGATTTTCACCGATTATGAGGCTATATTTTGTGTCTTGAAACATGGGATTAATTGGAAGACAAATTAGAATTAATTTGAATAAGATATGAAAGTGAAATTGTGATATCTTGAATATCACACATGCTGAAAAATTTCAGCATGTGTATGAATGTATCTAGGCCGAATTCTTGGCCATGTTATTGTCAAATTGTTATTGCCAAAATTGATGAGAATATTGTCTACTAATTGGTGATTTATTCCTAAGAGAAAAAGCAAAGATAATTTGGAAATAATTTGAATTAAAGTACCATGTATCACATGCTGAAATTTCAGCATGTCAAGTCTAGTAATGGCCGATTTTTTCACCATGTTCGGAGAAATATTATCTTGCTTAATTTATGTGATGATCTTGGAAGTTATGGTAATTGTTTTATGGTGATTTTGGCACATGTTTTTAGTGGAATTCTCAGATTTTCCTAGTCGTCAAGTGATAACAACATTCAACCAATCAATGAGTGCCAAGTAAGCAAGAGTTAAATGATCATCCAATGAGGAGGTGCCAAATAAGCAAGATCATGTCACAATGATGCCACATATTCTCCCAAGGACTTAGAAGATAATTTTCGATAGGAGAAGGACCTAGAAGGGAACGGCCATAATGTTAAAAAGGAAGGAAGAAGAGCAAAACAAGAACAAGAACAAGTCTTGGAAACCAAGTGATCAAAAACGCCTAGCTCTTCCTCTTCTATATTCTCTTTCTTTATTCTTCCTAAAAGCCTATTGTACTTACATTCATATTCTTGAATAGGCTTATCTTAGACCACCACACATTCTTTATCTTTGTAAAAGATTGATCAAGGTGTGATCAATCTTCAATCTTGCAAGGTGGTGGTGTTTGTGTGCATTGTATTCAACATACAAGGTTTGTAAAGGGTTGGAGTTGGTGTGTAACTCCATCAACCCTGTGGTAAGGTGTATTTGTGTTGTGTGATTAGTGTGAACCGAGGAAGTTGTTCCCCAAAGACTGGAGTAGGTTGTTTATAACCGAACCAGTATAAAATTCTTGATGTCATTTACTTTCACCACTTATATTCTGTTTCAGCACTGTTTATCCTTTTTGATTACATTCGTAAAAATAGTAAAAGTTTTTCAAAAATTACGAAACTTTCAAGAATCATACCCACACGTATTAAGGTTAATTTGGCACAAGTTTCAACCCTTTTGGACAAGTATAAGTCAATCAAATATCCAAAGTTCTGAGACTAGTGCAGTCTGATTTTCAGGCTTGCAAAGGTTGAGACTTTGATAGTATTTGACTAACTTTCCAAAAGAATTTTTCAAAACTGTTTCAACCCTTTTAAATATAACATATAAGGGGTTAGTGGTTAAAATTTCAGAGCATTTGGAGTTACGTACAAATAGGAATAAATTTTGCAAAACAGTCTACCGTTTCTGGCAGATTCGCGCAATCTGACTACTAACGATATTTAAAGGGGTTAAAGGTTGAATTTAAATCTGAAATTTTTAGGAGACACTCATAACATCTGAGGCTAAGTTCTCTCAAAATTTCAGAATTTTTGAAGACCTACAACCAAGTTTTAAAAACGTTTTAAAACTGGTCCTGAAAACAGAAACTGTTTTCAGAAGTTGGGTTTTTGGTTTAAACAAATTTTAAATACCACATTTTCCGCACCCACTATTCAATCCCCCCCTTCTAGTGGTGCCTTGAAGATCCTACATACTTCATGCTGGCACTCTGGCAAACCCTTCCACTTCACCGCCGCCGTAGGGGCTGGCGGCCCTAGATCCTCTTTCTTTTGCCTCTGTTCTCACCGGTTCCCCCTGTCATTCGCTCCATAGTCTCCTCAATGATTCAAAGGATGCCCGTCGATTGTCTTTTCCGATGAGGAGGTATGGGATATCCTTCGGCCCTTCCGGCACACACTAGTCGGTCCTTCTAGAATGGTCATCCGGGCATGGCTACATTGCAGAAAGCATTGGATCGAATCGGATTTCAAGGCCAGGTAAAGGCCGGCCTTCTTGACAAGTTGCACCTTATCATGCGTTTTGACCAAGAGGATGATTATAACAGGAGTTTCTGTCGACAATCATGGAATGTTTTGGGCTATCACATGCGGATCACGAAGTACACGTATTATTTTGATTCCAGGTATGACGCACCCATTGTTTTGTTATGGCTTTTATTGCCTGGCCTTCCAATGTACATGCACAATCACCCCGCTTTATTTGCGATTGCTTCTATGATCTACACTCTAATTCGACTAGATGCGGCTACACAGCAAATCCTACGTCCTTCGGTCGCTAGGGTTTATGTTGAAGTCAACGTTTCCAAACCCCTACCTAAGAAGCTACATATTCAAAGTAAAGATCATGATCACTTTCAGAATGTTATTTGTGAAGATGTTCCATCATTCTGAGATAAATGTTGTGTATTGGGCTACAAGCATGACGATTGTGGAAAGCCACCTGCGACTTCGCCTTTGGTGGCAGCTTTGCCAGCTGAGATGCCTGGTCCCTCGAATACATGGTGGAAGAAAGCACAACCTAGGCCTGATGTTGTTTTTTTACAACCGCATGTTATTTCTTCTAATCCTGCTGACCTTGTTATTGAGGCTGTGGCCATGCTGTTAGAGGTACCAGCATGGGAGGTGGAAAATTAGATGCCATTTTGTTGTCACATTCATAGAATCTTGCAGTTCTAGGCCACTCTTTGGATGATTTGCACTCTGGACCCTCTACACCGTCTTCTTCCACTATTATTCACTCTGTTTCTGATTTGAAGATGTACAAAGATACCGTCAAATGGCTAGATGGCCCCGCTGCCGATTTATAGAGGGAATACTTGTGGCTTCTGCTAGTTGGCACACCACTTGTAATCTCGTGGGGATTGTGTTTCAGATACTGACTTGTTACATTGCTTATTTAATCCATCTGATTATGCAGATATTAGCAGCTTTGTCCCATTTGTCTGCAAGCGACACTGCCAGTTACATAGACAAATTCTAAGACCACCTCCTCAGGTAATTACTAGTAGTGTTGCTTGTTCTTCAAGCTCTCAGCCTGCACATTCTCAATGAATTTCCTTTCATGGAATGTTTGGGGTATACTTACTTCTCTACCCTGTTTGCGTTTGTTGCTTCAGTAGTACACTATTCATTTTTTATTGGTTATTGAGCCTCAATTTCCTATTACTTGGATGTCCTTCACGCAATAACATGCAGAGGCATAGAACAGAGAACATGGCGTATTAAAATTACCCGACCCGCAGTTGAGAGAAGCTTAGACGACCATGAATTTAGCCTAGCATCAAAATGCGCTAGCAAAGAAGTACAATAAGCAGCTTTGTTAATACCTTTGAATAAAAAGATCCAAGATATTTAATCGACAAAGCAACCAATCGCATGCCTAAAGCCTGTGATGCGCATGTGGCAGGGACACCTGAGCCAAACACCACTTGACTTTTGTGAAAATTAACCAATTGACCCAAAACTTGTTGATAGGAATCCAAGAAGTGTTTGAAGCCATGTAGGTTGGCGAAGAGAGCAATTTAAAAATACCACTAAATAATCTGCAAATCACAAATGTGAAACTGGTGGTACACGACTTGCCTGGAATCCTTGTATAGTCCCCGTCCTCGTCAGCGAGTTTAAGCCTCTTGAAAAACCTTTCGGACCTAGAATGAATAACAGAGGCGATAAGGGGTCACCTTGTTTTAGTCTGCATGATACTGGGAAGTATCCCACCGGCTTACCATTTATTAGAATCGAGCATCTTGTTGTTGATAAGTTATTGACTAAAAACCGTACTAGCCTAGGATGAAAACCCATTGCTAGTAAAAGCTGTCAAAGATAAGACCAACTTACTCTATCGAATGCTTTGGCCATATCTAATTTAATAATAATATGCCCTCCTCGAACGAGCCAATCCAAAACACGTACCATCTCTTGGGCTAAAAGAGTCTGTTCAGTAATATCACGTCCCTTCATAAATCTAGCTTGTTCAGGAGAGCTAAGTCTAGGGAGGAACAAGGACAGACGCGTGGCTATTAATCTTGTGATAACTTTGGAAAGAAAATTTGTCAGAAGCTACCTGTGATGCGCCCCGCATCCCGGCCTAGCCAGAACCGGTGCACCCGTCGTACTTCACTAAGGAGAGTACCAGGCGTCGATCCATAACGTATCTTAATCCATGACAAGATGCATGGATTTTCGCGCTTATATGTCATCAAGTAAGCGAAACCGTGGCAGAATAAAAACTTTAAATTAAAAACATCCACGAGACCCAAGTCAAATGTACCAAAATCCTCAAAAGTAAATGTTTCCCAACACGATTACATAATCAATCATCAGTCCCAATCGGCATGTCATGTCTCCTATTCCATCCATCCTTCGCTGTAGGGAACTCTAGGTTCATCCTCAATCCACTCTACTTTGTTCCCTGCAGCCTCTGGGAGGAAAAATAGGGGGTGAGTGACAAAGTCACCAGCAAGTATACTATAATAATTGAGGATTAAATGGAAAGTGCATACAAGAACCGAACCCCAAAGTTTTGGTTTAGAAACATACCTGTCCTCCACTCAATACCCGATGGTGATCCACACTTAATGCATCAAGATCATAACTTAAGCATAATCGTTACTTAATAAAGAACATAACAACAAATACTGTAACTTGCATCAATTCGTAACATATCAAGGTTCACTACTAATGAGGTCATACTTAGGAACTACAAAGTTATAACAACTTAGTCTAAATATCATGTGTCACTACACGATGACTCAATAAACGTGACATGCATACATATGTACGTGCGATGCATCATGACAAAAATGAGAATATGATCTTCATGCTTTTCTTTCAAAACATCATCGTCAAAAAAACCATAGAGTGTTCAGATCTATCTTCCTAGATCTGAGGCGGTAATGTCTCCCCTTCAAATCTATTATTCCCGGATTCGGATCTGTAACGTCATCACTTTTTGAGTCTATTCTCTCCGGGCCCGAACGGTCCATATCAGGTCTATTCTCTCTGGGCCTAAACGGTCATATCAGTTATATTCTCTCCGAGCCTGAACGGTCATATCATCAGATCAATTAACCCCGGATCTGGGCGGGTCCTTACTGGCCAGACACATACACACACAGTACCGGTGTGAAGCGTTCTTTTAAGACAGGATCATTTCTTTAAAAACGCTTTTTATTTTTCTTTCACATAAAACAAATGCCATAAATCATGTAAGTGACGATGATGCAATGCATGACATATTTTATGCAAACCATGACATAATGCGTTACGCATACACATATGTACAACTCGTCGTTATGCTAGAAAAATTTCCAGCATAAACCCTCCTTATATTCGGCCCTAAACCTTGTGGTTAGGCCCACTAACAATAATGCTCATCATGCGTATGCATAAAAATGTCTTATTTGTTCATAATAAAATTATCGCGACGATACAAAATGCGTAAGACACTCAGTTCAATTAATCACGAAACAAGGCTGCTGAATTTCGGCAATGCAGCGCCCCTTTCTTTGGTCTTTCATGTAAGCCCATTAACCTCTTTTAATTTGGGCCAGCTTTGAAAACTTATTATTAACATTCCATTAATTGGTGATTGTAAGCCCAAGTCGAATAACTAGCCTAAGTCCATTCGGTTAAGGCCATATAATAAGTTCCTCAATTCTGCCCAAAATCTCAGATTAGTGATGCCCACTTATTTATGGTGTTTACCCTTCAATTAGTCATTCTAAAAATAAGTGGTTTATATAGATGGGTTCTCCTATGTCTTGAGTAGTTGGTAAATAAATTTCGCGGATTTATAATATCGTTAAAGGCGTCATTTATTCTTTTTCCTAAAACTCCTTCATGCAGATTTCTGGATTGACCAAGTTTACTACAAATTCAAGTGTGACCACACCGTAAACCCTTTTTAAGAAATTCCAACTCTCAAGCTTAGTAAACACCTAGGGCTAGTACCATACCAAAAATTAGCCCAATTTCATATTCCTAAGGTCTATTTTCCAGTGTCTCATTATCTCGTATAAAATCTGTCCAGCCCAGTGAAATTCCAGCATGACCAGTTTTAGTAACAATTTCACTAAAAATAATCCGTAACTCTTTTCAACGAAATTCCAACTCTCATATCTAATATACACATAAGACTAGTGTCATACCAAAAATCAATTAAATTGAAGGTCCCTAAGGTCTCTTTTCAGGTCTCACAAAACAGCCTAAAATCTGCCATGCTCCAGTGAATTCCATAGTTTGACACTTTTCCTTCCTAAATGGCCCTAAATTGCATTGTTTGTCATAAACACTTTATTAAACTTCAAACTTACCTTTTTCATGGGAAATTTACAGATTCAACACGCTACAAACATCATATGCACTTTCCTACAAAACAGTTTGTACAACAAATACATCATCCTTTCGCTAAGCTTACCACATTCCCACCAAAACAACATTAACAACAATATTGGTGCATACGCACCCTAGTCACCAACAGCCCTTTTTCGGTACATGCAAGGCAAAATAATATATTCACAAGGAACATGTTAAGCTTACCACACAAAAGCATAATCTTGTCTCCACTTTACCCCATAATTTACTATTTCATGCAAAACCACCCCTATTCCTTTAACCCTCTTTACCGTGTGCCCTAACCATGGGAAAAGAAGAGATCTTTAGCATGTTCACCCTAGATTACAACATAATAGTGCATAAAACCACTAAAGAATGCACCTTTAAGCAAGAACTCACACAAATACACCACTTAGCCCCTAGGCCGAAAGGTTATGCATCAAGGCTTAGCATATCACAAATAAGATTAAATCTTAAGGATTATCTAGACATTCATGCAAGAACTCTCACATTCAAGCCTCAAAAAGTATAGTGTACTTGCCTTTTTGCTTACTCTTCTTGAAAGGTGTATGGAAAGTTGAAATCTTTCTTCTCTTCTATGCATGTATCCACGGTGGTGGAAAGGAAAAGAGATAAAAGGGTTAGTTTACATCTTTAACTAAAATATACACTTAGTGAGGGCTAGATGGACTTACCAAAAAAGGAGCTTGAGTAGTATTCAAGCTTCTCCATACTAGAGTCCTCAAAAGCTTGAGACTTGTTGAACCTAGTGACCTTGAAGGTCACGGTTATGAGCAAGAAGAATAGCACTATAAGTTTCATCTCATGGAAATGTAAATATCTTCTCAAGAGGGCTAAGAGCACTTACCTAATATCTCTTAGTCTTGGAAGAACCTAAACCTTCTTGATTGCTCCCTTGGCCGTGTGGTTTTGAGAGAAAGGAAGAGAAGGATTTCTTCTTGCACTTGAAGTTCTTGAGTGTTTAGAGAGGTTTGGAGAATTCTCAAGTATGATCTTGGAGGGAATTATCTTCTTCTGGCTATGTTTTAGCCGTTGGGGAGGGGTGTAGGAGAGTTAGAATTACTATGGTAAGGTTAAGGGAAGTAACCTTGGTTACTTTAGTAAACCAAGGTTACTTTATCGTTAACCTTAGTTACTTTAGTCTAACCATGATTACTTTTAGAACTGACCTTAGTTACCTTCTTTAATCATGGTTAGGTTAACTATGGTGTAGAAAAGTCTCCCCTTGGTTGGCTATTGCCTTCTCACCCGGCGGTTGGGGTTTTTAATGACCCCAACATGCCTTAATTAGGGTAGTTCCCCCCTTTTCTACTATTTATTTTATTTTCTTTTCCTTTGTTTTCCTTTAAAATGGTTAATTAGAAAAAATAATGCTTGAGCCCTCTTTGGCTAAGGGCCGAAAGAAAGGAAAGGAGAAATGTTGGGTTGTAACCAATTTTCTTGCTATTACCCATACTTGTTCTAAGGGCTTATTTGCTTACTTAGAAGATGGCATTTACGATCTTAAGAAATTCAATTGGGGCCTTCCCTAACCTTGGGGCCGAAACATTCCAAGCTCTTGGGGGTGAATTGGGCCTCTCTCCATGGTCCAATATTCATGCTCGAATAATATATACATATATTACTTCTCGTAACATAATCTATAATAATTGTCGACTCAATAAATTGTAATTGTAATCATATCTTATCATATATTCTCTCAAATGGATCTCAGTACAAAAGGATTCCCAATTTGGTTACAACATCCACCCCCTTATTATATGTTTCGTCCTCGAAACTTAAAAGAGCTAATCAAAGAGGTGAGGGTACAAGTTTCTTATGCTTTCTTCCACTTCCCAGGTGGCTTCATCAACAGAATGATTCCTCCATTGCACCTTAACCATAGGTATCGATCGTCTTCTTAACACCTTTTCCTTACGACCAACTATCTTTTCTGGTTCTTCCTCATATGTCGTGTCAGCTTCCAGCTTCAAAGGTTGTTCCTTTATGACGTGGCTAGGATCGTGCACATACCGTCGAAGTTGAGATACATGAAACACATCATGTATTTGAGATAATGTGGGCGATAGAGCGAGTCGATGAGCAACTTCCCCAATCTTTTTCAAGAACCTCATATGGCCCAATAAATCTTGGGCTTAACTTCCCTTTAATACCAAATCTTTTAATTCCTTTCGTTGGAGATACCTTTAGAAACACTTTTTCCCCAACTTGAAATTATATGTTGAAAAACGTGTATTATCAGGTGGATATGATGTTGTACACATTTTATGACTTGGAGACAAGTGGACCAACCAAAAAGGAGCTAGTTGGCAAAATTGCCAACTTGGATTTTTTTCAAAAAATAGCCAACGGCTATGGCTCTTCTTGGTGAATTTTCAGTAGATCTTTGGAAGTCAAATGGAGCTCTCACATGTCCTATTATTGTGCTTGAAGTTGGAGATAATTTGGTGGTATTATCATTTCTTATTTTATTAAGAAAAATCAAAATATATTTGTTGGAAAATGGATGATAACCAACGGCTATATGCTGAAATTTGGAGCTGAATTTTGTTTGAAAATGTTCAACATTCACATGTCCTATGTTTATGCCAAGAAGTTGAGGCATTATCTTCTCCATATTACCTATTCTTGCTAAGGATAATTCAAGACAATTCCAAGTCACTTTTTAGTTGATATTTTCGGCCAAGATGACATCCAAGGTGGACCAATCATGTTGTCTTATTTTGCCAAGTGTACAAGGCCAACCAATAATGAGAAGACATTTGGAATTGATGATTAAGATGGTGACACATGTGCATTCTTATCTTCAAGGCTCAAATCACACTATAAATAGAGGCATTGGTGAAGAAGATGATACACACTTGAAGCTCACAAGCATTTGTTGAATTGTCTAGCTTTCATCTTCATCTTCTTGTTGTTGTTGTTTTATTCATTATAGCAAAGGTGTTCTTGTTGTATTGTGGTGAGCTACAAGCCTCTTAAGCTTCATTTGTAAGATTGATTAGCCATCTTTATAAGGCTACATCAATAGTGGTTAGCAGAAATTACATTACCACCCTTTGTAAAAATCCCCTTTGAAAACAGAATCTGAGACCACCTATGATTCAGAACCCGTTTTTGAAAAATTCACAAATAATTGTACACAACTCCAAAAATTATGAAACTTTCCAGAATTGAACTTCAATGAGTTAACAAGTCTCTGTCCAAAATCAGACAAAAATAAAATCATTTGACCCTTCAAACAAATAAAAAGATTTAGATGGTCAATCTGGACAAAATTGGACAGAATGTTTCTGATTTTGTAAAACGTGTTGCTCTTTGAATACTCAACCAAAAAGGTTGATCTTTAAATCAAAAAACTCCTTAGGATGTGTAGATGAAGTTTCCAAAAGGCATTGACCTTAAACAATTCTTGAAAAATACAGAATTTAAGTTTTCTCAAAACTGGTCAGATTGCAGCCAGATTGGAGCAGTTATCTTGCAAAGATTGAAAGACTAACTTTCCCTTGCTCAAATCAAGTTATTCTTGTTGAAAATGAAAGCTAACAGTCTGAAGTATAACTCCACCAGAAATCACGAATTTTGAAAATGTTTAGCTATTTTTTCAAATTGTGAGAATTTGTGTAAAAACTGCAGTCAAAAACGGGCAAAAACAGAAATAAAGAAACAAGAGAAGAACACCGAGGATTTATCCTGGTTCGGTCAATGTGACCTACTCCAGTACCAAGGAACACCTTTCCTTGGATTATACTATGAAATGAACACCTTACAACAAGAGCCAAGCTTGATCCTTGGGTTATATACCAACCCT
The DNA here is from genome assembly GCA_036186865.1 of Eustoma russellianum. Taxonomy (NCBI): domain Eukaryota; kingdom Viridiplantae; phylum Streptophyta; class Magnoliopsida; order Gentianales; family Gentianaceae; genus Eustoma; species Eustoma russellianum. The sequence goes on from AP025057.1 coordinate 10,705,450, forward strand.
ACTCAAGACTTGGATAATCACCTTCTAAGCAACACTTAGTTGCAACTCCTCTAACCCCTATTGATGTAGCCTTATAAAGATGGCCAGTCAATCTTACAAATGAAGCTCAAGAGGCTTGTAGCTCACCACAATACAACAAGAACACCTTTGATACGATGAATAAAACAACAACAACAAGAAGATGAAGATGAAAGCTAGACAATTCAACAAATGCTTGTGAGCTTCAAGTGTGTTTTATCTTCTTCACCAATGCCTCTATTTATAGTGTGATTTGAGCCTTGAAGATAAGAATGCACATGTGTCACCATCTTCATCATCAATTCCAAATGTCTTCTCATCATTGGTTGGCCTTGTACACTTGTCAAAATAAGACAACATGATTGGTCCACCTTGGATGTCATCTTGGCCGAAAATTTCAACTAAAAAGTGACTTGGAATTGTCTTGAATTATCCTTAGCAAGAATAGATAATATGGAGAAGATAATGCCTCAACTTCTTGGCATAAAGATAGGACATGTGAATGTTGAACATTTTCAAACAAAATTCAGCTCCAAATTTCAGCATATAGCCGTTGGTTATCATCCATTTTCCAACAAATATATTTTGATTTTTCTTAATAAAATAAGAAAGGATAATACCATCAAATTATCCCCAACTTTAAGCACAATAATAGGGCATGTGAGAGCTCCATTTGACTTCCAAAAATCTGCTGAAAATTCACCAATAAGGGCCATAGCCGTTGGCTATTTTTTGAAAAAAATCCAAGTTGGCAATTTTGCCAACTAGCTCTTTTTTGGTTGGTCCACTTGTCTCCAACTCATAAAATATGTACAACATCATATCCACCTGATAATACACATTTTTCAACATATATGTGTAGCAACTCAGATTTTTGAACAAGAAATAAATAGATAACAGTTGACAAGATTATGTCAACGTGTAACACTGAAATTCTCCAATATTTCTTCTTATATGTTGAGATCATTTCCACACCTTTGACACCTTTAATATCTATGAATAATGATGATAAATGTTCTCTTATAACTAATATAAGAGGGTCTTCAAGAAAAAATAGAATGTGACATCTCTAATCATCACATATCCAGCTATAGTCAATAATATCATCGGTTGAGAGAATAAGATATAAGATCACCATATAATCTTCAAAATAATAATAACACAGCTCCAGAATAAAGATAATAATATACTCAAGAGATTCCTTGAGTGAAAATACCAAAAATACACTTGGAGGGGAAATGACCAAAATACCCCTGGTGTGAGAAAACTCCAGAAATGACCCAGATGGTCAAACACAATCATGATACCAACTTTGTCATGATAAATATTATAAGAATATGTACTTGACATATTTCCACAATATGATGTTCCTACAAAACTCAAAATACCAAATTTGCCCTTTTTGGTAAGTTGTAGAAACTTCCAAGGCACGTTAGTCACAAGACAATAATAATCACCAAAAACACATAATAATCACATAATGAACATGTATAATTCATATGCAAATGAAAACAATCATTATATCATATTTTATAAAAAATATTTCTAAAAACCCTAGACATCGATCGATCGAAGTGCCTCAGCTTCAGAGATCGATGTCTCACGGAAAGTTTTAGAGTTTGCCTCTGACCTACATCGATCGATCGAAGTGAGGGTTTGATGTACATCGATCGATCGATGTGTCTCAGGTTTAGAGATTGATGTCTCACAGAAAGGTCTTAAACTTTTCTGTCTTACATAGATCGATCGATGTGCAACAACCTGAGAGATCGATGTCAACTTTTTCAACTTTTTCAACTTTTAGTCACATATAACACCATGTGTGACATTTTTAAGTATTCACCACTTAAAATCATGACTTTGAAAATTATCCAAACATATTTCTCAACATTATCCCCCTTCTGGATGATTTTCAAAATAACCTAACATGATTTTAATGTCACAACTTATAACCAAAAATTTAACCGAATGTTTTCAATTTTTAAATAGTATGCTCTTCCCCTCAACTCATACTCTCCCCCTTAACCTATGCTCCAAAATTTATACCAATACCAATTAAAACTTAGCACATGATTCATCATGACTTACCAACTAAAATCATGTTCTTATTCTATCACCCCCTCTAGTAGTGTTTATTGCAGGTGCATGGTCCAACAAAATGTAGGCCATAGAGAAGCGTGCACCAAAATGAATCACCCGAAGGCAACCAACAAAACTTCATAGAGTGATTTTGAGTACCTGGTCGATCACTGTCAAACAGTAAAGACGTATCCCTCCAAAATATCCATATATGCTCGTTACTAACAGATATCGCTTAGGAGAAGCCTAATTTAAGCCGGTAGTAAGTCAATGATGAAAGCCTTGCTTTAGGCTCAATGATAACCAAAATATGTAAATGATATCGACACAACAGAGACAGAATACGATCAATTGAGGTACGAATACCTCTAACATTCCAAGCTGTAATCTTCATTGAGAGGATAATATACCAAAAGAGTTTGCGAGAGTTGCACGTGAACATGTAAAGGGGGAGAAAGCTGCACTGTCGTCCTATATTGTCGTCGCAATAACTTAGGAGGGACTTGAAAACACCTTCATCTCCAACAGTTGGAGGAGTTGTCGGCTGGCTACCCTTTGTGGCACCCTTAATACAATCGCATTTATTAATTCTACAATGTAATTAAAAATATCTTCATCAGAAGGGTGTGAGAATAGACATGTAATGCTAGTGTCAACTTGAATCTTGCTATGCAAAATATAATAAACTTCAGTATTGGTAGGCAATTCATTCAGCAGACTATCATCTATACCTTTCAATCTCGTAAGATCTTGAGCATGTGAAACAGGGAGACTGCGAACCATATCAGGAGATAGCAGAGCTGCTGACTGATGGCCCGAAGCAGATGGGACAACGTCTATACATGCTGCTACTTCAACATTCTCAGGATGCATCTTTTTAGGAGTCCAACGCTGCACCAACTCCTTAGGTACATGCAACACTTGCTTTCCACCAGGACCAACCGTTTTTGGCGGCAGATCCTGAAGCCTTGGCTTCCCACAAGTAGATGCCTTACGGCCTAACCGAAAACAATTCATTGGAAGATCCTAATAAATAACATGCTAACTGAGAATTCAATTAGAGAGCTGAATAAAAACTCTAGATGGTAGCTCTTGGGAGATGTCAAGCTCCAGACACATACGCGCCACAGGTGGGCAAGATGCCTCTAGCGTTGCCGCATCCAATTTCATCAGAGTCCTAGCATGCGTCCTATCTGAAATAATGCATCCCTCTCATGAAAATGAACTGGTAATCCGGGAAATGCAACCCAAATCTGTACTATTAGGACATCAATCTTTGGGTCATAATCTGGAGTCCACTTAGTGACTCGCATATATTTTTCTGCAATGGTCTAGCTTTGCCTGGCAAAGCATATCAGATAATCATCTTCCTGGTTAAAGTGCATCAAAATGTGTGTTGAATCCAACAACCTCGTGTGCACCAAGCTTGTGAACCCAATGCGATCTATATTCGCTCTAATGGTGGCCATTCGGGAGCGGCCATACCAAAAACTGCCTTCCAATGAAAACTTGTATGGTTCGGCTAAAGTAGCGATCTCTGCGTCTGTAAATGATATCATTGGATTTCCCTTATACTTCTAAATTGTCTTTGGTTCAATCGAATGTGCGGACGATGAGGAGAATAATGATGCAAAAGAAGGGGCGGGTTTCAAAACTGTAGGGTTTCAATTTGGCGGCTGCAGTTTTGGACGCTCAATTGTGATCGATGTTGAGAAAAGAGTAAGAGATATAGCAAAGACGAAGGCTGAAGGAGAGAGGGCTAAGAGCAGGCGGCAATCGGGACAGTGGTGGCAGCATTACCGCCGCCAGGAAAAATCGTTAGAGGCTACCATCGTCATTTTGAGAATGGATACATTTTTTTTATATAAGGAGAATTTTTATTAAAATGCTTCACTTTTGGCGGAGGAAAACCATATTACAAAGTGTCATCATACGAAAATAAATAATGAGCTAATGAGTTCTAGCCTCCAATCGTATATGATATGCCGCATTAAAACCTTGCCAAGTAAAACCACCCTTGTGGATAAAACCTTGGCAAAGTAAATGGATATATATATATATATATATGTATATATACACACACAGATATATATATATATATATATATATATATATATATATATATATGTATATATTTATGCCTGAAGTTAGATATGATGAAAGCCTTTGATCGGGTCAGTTGGGATTATTTAGAGCGGCTGTTGCGTCAGTTTGGATTTTCGGATTTTTTCATTCGGATTATCATTATTCATCTCCGTGCTACTACATTATCGGTATTAATAAATGGGGAGCCATCGTCTACATTCCATCCAGGCAGAGGTGTCAAACAGGGGGATCCTTTATCTCCCCTGCTATTTATTTTTACACCGGAGGGATTCAGCAGAGGTTTAAACTCTTTGGTTGCTGCGGGACATATACTGCCATTTCGTCTAGGCCGCATTCCTTTTGCCATAACACACTTGGCGTATGCAGATGACCTACTTATCTTTCTGCAGGGAACACAACGCAATTTAAGGCGCTTTTACACGTTCTTAACTGAGTATGAAACTGCTTCGGGTCAAAAGGTCAACTTTCAGAAGAGCAGTCTAATCCCCTCGGCACACATTACCCCTCGTCGGTGCTGCTCATTCCAAGAAATATTGGGCATGCGGCTCTCTTCTCTCCCTTTTCGATATCTTGGTTCTTATCTCCACAGAGGGATTAGTCGTTCCCGATTTTGTTCTACTCTCCTACATCATATAGATGAGCGATTACAGGGTTGGCATTCACGTCTCCTTTCATCTGCAGATCGTTTAGTTTTGTTACGGTCAGTACTTTCTGCACTCCCACTTCATATTCTTGCAGCAGGAGGCTTACCAAAGTTTGTCATTAAAATAATACATAGAAAGATGGTATCTTTTTATTGGGGAAAACGTCATCATTGGGTTGCGCGGTCGAAGATAACTTTGCCTATTGAGGAAGGCGGCTTAGGCCTTCGCGATCTTAATATGCTTCAACAAGCTTACCACTGCAGGATTTGGTGGTTATATCAAAAGCAAGATACATTATGGAGTCGGTATATGCAAGTCAAATACGGGCGGAGAGGGGATTATCGGCCAAGACTGCCGGATTCACCGGTTTGGAAATTTATCTGTCGTATTCATGCCACTTGTATTTCGCAGACGACCGGCATCGGTTCTCATCTTACATGGAATCCATCCTTCTTGGGCGAATTTACACTCAAATCGGCTTATGACATTTGTAGGACCTCCACGCCTACATTACTTTCGGCTAAGTTTATTTGGTTTAAACAACATTCACCAGCCACAAAAATACTACTTTGGCGTATATTTCACTCGGCTCTACCATTTGAAGATTATATTGGCCGTTATTCTACCGCACGTCCTACACAATGCCCATTTTGTAGACAACATTCAGCAACGGTTGATCATGTATTCCTACATTGTCAACCAATTCGGCTACTGTGGACTTTCTTTGCGACGGAGTTGCATGGAATTTCCCCCACAACTCTGAATCTGCGCCAGTATCTTTTATCATGGTGGTATCGCTCCTCCTATTCTTCACTATTTGGGGTATTGAAAATTGTGGTTCCGGGTATCCTGGTGCAAAATATCTGGCACAATTATGCTGATTTAGTGTATGGGGACACCACATCTTTTTCTATATCGACACTTCGGGCCACAATCCATTTTGACATTAACATGTGGCTTCACACATTACACGGATCAAAACTAGCAGCAGGGCCATCTCTCTCTCTTTCATGGATTCCATACATTCGACCTCCCCGTATTAAGGTGGTAAGATGGCTAACTCTGCCAACAGGCAGATTTAAGCTTAATGTGGATGCAGCAGTTGGACGTCTCTATGCTATAGGCGGCGTTATAATGCGGGATCATGCGGGCACGTGTGTTCGCGCGTTATCTTTCGATTGCCTCCATGCACACCTTTGATGGCAGAAATTCAGACTACTCTATTTGGCTTACTCTATTTCCTTCCATTATATCGAACACTCGTCATAGAGACTGATTGTGCACAAATGTCACTGCGCTTACGTCAACCGCAGTCTGTCTATGGCAACTTTCATCTCCGGCTACTACAAACATTGGTTAATCTTTATCTGTTGGAAATCACACATATATATCGAGAGGCTAACATGGAGGCTCACTACCTGGCCCAATATGCAATGACATCACCGGGCACAAGCTATTTTGATAACGACAGTCTGCCTCCCATGGTACGCGCTTCAGTCAATTTGGATCTCACGTCAGCAAACATACGTACTCATTGAGTTTCTGGTCTTCCATATGGATTGGCACACAACAGTATCTTCTGCCTGTATTTTTTTAAGTACAGGCAGACTCGGTATGTTTACCTTCCTACTTTATCACATGGTAGGTCATCTGACCAAATCTGACATAATGGTTGTTTTCTATGATGCATGGCAAACATCGCGTTCTGGTTTGATGTTTCTATCATTGGGGGAGTCTCCATACTATCAATTCTTCCGCAAAGATTGGCATGCTGACAATATCGCTGCCTGTACTCTGACGGGTACAGGCAGACTCGGTGAGATCCACGTCTCTGCAGTTTATGATCTCTGCTTATTTTTATTACTCCTGCTTCATGCACTTACATGTCTATTCGATATCTGGGCGGTCTCATATATTTACAACAATTACACTGCTACATCACTCGTCTTCCATATGGATTGGCTTTCATTTCTTTTCTCTGCCTGTACTTGGCTGAGTACAGGCAGAGTTGGTATGTGCAATATTCATTTGTTCGAGTGCCTTCTATCACGTCTTTTTAATATGTTTAACACACTCTTATGTTTTCATGACACATGGACGGAGTCAACGATACTACTGCCTTCTCATGGGCTACAACATGGCGGTATGGAGTTCTTTTGCCTTCTACATCCACTGCTTCAAAGGTGCCATCTGCGGATTTCGGATTTACTACTTTTGCATTGGACATGGATTGCACTTACTTTCCTGGACTCTGACGCGATTTCTACCGGGCGAAGGGCCATTCATCAAGAGCACATGTTCATACGGATATTTATTTTGTTACACCTATGTAATTTCTGATTTCTATATATTTTTTTACACTGTAGCGTCTATCAACAGTCCATTTATATAAATATGTACGCTTTTTCCTTCGTCAAGGTTTTATCCACAAGGGTGGTTTTACTTGACAAGGTTTTAATGTGGCATATCATATATAATATGGATGTTGATAATCATATACTGCTACTATCGTCATATTTTCTTTTGATGTAATAAGGTTTTCCTCCGCTATAAGTGAGGGTTTACGTTAATAAAATATCCTTTCCAAAAATATATATATATATATATGTATATATATAAATACCAATACATACATATATATGTGTGTGTGTGTACGTGCGTGTGTATATATATTGCAAAGGGAATTTTATTTTAATGATGCCTCATCTATGGCGGAGGAATACCATAGTACAAAGAATCATCATATGTAAAAGTGAATGTAAAGAACTAATGATTGCCGATCTCCAATCATATATGATATGCCGCATTAGCACTTTGCCAAGTAAATATATATATATATATAGATTACGTTTTTCTTATGGGTTGAGCTTGCTGTGCTTTTCTCGGCTCCTTTGCCACGTTAGTCCACCATTAATGCCTACTTGATTTGCTGGTGGCGTCAGGCCTCGCCTTCAACCATGATGGGCCATCTCCGGGTAGTGATTCCGGCACTTATGCTTTGGGTGATTTGGAAGGAGTATGCGTCCATCAGGTTTGGTGACAGTAAATTCTCCTATCGGCATCTCTTTGATAGTCTCCGTAGGCACATATATTCTTGGTGCGCATCGGTCCAAGGTCGTAAATTTGTGCAACCATTTCCTCACTTAATTGCCCATGGATTTTCACCACTCATAAAGGTTTTCTGACACAGATAATTCGGTGGAAATTGCCTCCTTCGGGTAGAATGAAATTAAATGTTGATGCTGCAGTGGGTCGCAGCGGAGCAGCATCGGGTGCTGTGTTGCGAACAGATTCAGGCACTTTTGTTTCTGCAGTTGGTTTTGCGTTGCCAAGTGTTCAACCAGTTCGAGCTGACCTAATGGCTTTGCTCTATTCTCTTCTTTTTTACGCCATGACATATGATGGTCTACATGTTGAAACTGATTGCCGCATGCTTCTGGCTATGCTTGCTAATCCTTCTACTATAAGTTATTGTCCCCGAGAAGCAAACACAGCTGCACATCAGCTAGCATGCTATAGTCTAGGTGCCGCCGGAGTACGTACATACACATCCGCCTCGTCCCTACCCTGCGAAGTGCGAGGAACCATGATCTTGGATACCTCTCTTCCAAATTTCTGTCAATGAGTATCGAGATGATTTGGCGACGTTTACATTTGGGGGTTGCCTATGTCAGAATTTGGCATAGGCAGCCTTGGTATGTCTCTACTGCGTTATGTATATTATGCATCTTATTTCATTTGCGTGTTCACTATACTATATATTTGGATAACTGCTTCTTCAAATTTGCGATTTCCGGTGACTGGATACAACGTACATGGGAGCTAAATTGGACAGTTCGATATGGCAAAGTCTGCTGGAGGTTGCCCGTGGTCGACTGGCTACGGGCAACACGGGTATGGCCTCACTGCTTTTGTCATGTTTAATCTCTGCTTTATCTTTTGAGACGTCATTACATATATTTTCTGCGATTTGCATGAGGTGTTGCATGCTGCCGACGAAGGATCCACCGCTCATATAGCTTGCAGTTGGCAACAATATTTATACTGCATTCCTGGCCACTCTACATCATCATCGACGCGTAGTCTGTCCGAACAAGAACGATTTATGTTTACATAATTTTAGCACGCTTGTACAAATTACATTCTCAGTCATCCGCTCGTATAAATATGTACGGTTTTTCCTTTGTCAAGGTTTTATCCACAAGGGTGGTTTTACTTGACAAGGTTTTAATGTGGCATATCGTATATGACTTGAGGTTGAGCATCCTTATTTTCCTTCATTCACTTTTCACCTATGATGACGCTTGCTTTTGGATTTTGATGTAATAAGGTTTCCCTCCACAAAAACAGAGGATTTTCAATAAAATTGCTTTATATAAAAAAAATACATAGATTACGTTTTTGTGTAAAGATGGAGCTCTGGTGATCGCTGACGTAGGCGGCGATAGCCGCCGCCGCTGACATTCTTGTACTCTTTCTCCATCGACAGCAACCGCCTTGCTCTTTCCGGCACCTCTATTCCTTCATCCATCGCCCTTGACTGTAAAGACCGCTCTTTTTTTTCCAATTTTTTCCACGATGTCGTCTACACAACCGCCATATTTTGCGGCTGTGGTTTCCGGCGAATCCGCAACACAGATCATCTCAATTTCGCCCAAAATGGTTTCGAGATACAAAGGCATTCCGATGATTTCATTTCTGGATTCGGAGATTGATGCCCTTGCTGCGCCATTCAGATTCTCATTGGTAGGTACCTTCTGGTATGGTCGTCCTCCTTTGAAGATTATACGTGAAGTTTTTGAAAAGATAGGATTTCATCATGATCTGCGGATCACTCTCATCGATCAAACACATATACTATTTAATTTTCATAATGAAGCTGATTACTTGCGCTGTTTTTATCGACGATCATGGCATATTTCTAGCTGTCATATGCGTATAACAAAATGGACTGTGGATTTTGATCCCACTGCTGATGTCCCAATTGTCCCGGTATGGATTGCATTCCCTGGGCTTCCAATACATCTTCGCCGTCGTGAAGCGTTGTTCGAGATTGTACGTCCTATTGGCATTCCCATCAAACTGGATGTGGCTACGACTGACAGACTGTGACCGTCAGTCGCTCGAGTGTGCGTTGAGGTAGACGTCTTTCAAGATCTACCACAGAAGATTTATTTGCAGGCCAAGAATAGAATGATCCTACTATCGGTAGTTTATGAAGATCTCCCATTATTCTGTACATCACGTCGCAGACTAGGTCATGCAATAGGGTTATGCCCACAAAAGCTTCAACATCTGTGCCACCTCCGTCGCCGCCTCCACCACCTCCCCCACCAGCAAAGAGGTGGACCCCGGTCAAGAAACCACATGTGGTTCCTAACCAGGATCAGCTAGTACCTCCAGATGTTCCTTTAACTGCTGATAATACCGCGGCTATGCCTTTTGACCTCGGCAGTGACCCACATGATGAAACATCATGCGCAGCTGCAGAACCTCCTCCGCAGGATGCTACAAATCATTGTGATTTGGGACATTCCTCAGATACGGAATTGCATGCAGATGATCAGAACACTGAATTGCCAAATGTTCCAGATGAAGTGGTCCGGCCAATGCAGTTGCTTCCTCCATCGCCCGATGTAGATATTTTGATCTCACGTTTGGAGGAATCAGCTGAGGATACGGGTTTTATAACCGTAGTTCCTCGTCGAAAACGCCGTGCAAGAAAAGATTTGACACCGCTACCACCCTCCACCATATTGACACGTAGTGCTTCGCGAGTCGATCAGGGAAGTGACACTACTCTTTCTCAATGAATGTATTAATATGGAATATAAGAGGCATGCGTGCCTCTCTACCTAGGTTGCATCATTTGATACGTGAACATCACTTAAATCTACTTGCACTTATTGAGTCAAAACATTCTCCATCTCGTATTGCTAGGTTTTGTTTGGACCTTGGTTTTTCACACTATTATTCTTCTCAGTCAGAACGTATTTGGTTTTTCTGGCGCGATTCAGTATTTCACCTGTTTGCAATGCAGGATCAAGATCAAGTGGTTCATTTCAGTTTGTTATTTCGTCCGCTTTAATTAACTTTTGTTTTATCGGTGGTATATGCCAAACACACGCCACTTTTTCGTCGACCATTATGGCAATCCTTATGTGATTTCTCTCTGGCTTCTACATCACCATGGGTGGTAGGAGGGGATTTCAATACTTTTCGGAGTCTTGATGATCACAGTGGACGTCCACACCCCTCGCTTACCATCTTACAAGACTTTAATGACTGTATTGAATCTTGCTCTTTGATGGCTCCGCAATTTCATGGGCCAAGATTTACTTGGATGGATGGCAGAGGCCTAGGTCGTGTACGTAGGAGGTTGGACTGGTTATTTATCAACTCTTCCTTTTAGGATGCGTTTGATGACATGGAACTAACGCATCTGCCAAGAGTTTCCTCGGATACACCTTTGTTGTTCATATGTCGATTGCAAACGGCAGGTGTCCGTCGCTCATTTCGCTTCCTGGACTCATGGTTACTTCATCCGGATTTCTACACTTATATGAAAAATGCTTGGACCTCTTATCCATGCTTTGACCTCTAAGGAAGGACATCCAGCGGTGGAACAAAGAAATTTTTGGTAATATCTTTACCAACCTTATGCAAGCTGAAGCTACTCTAAACAGTGCCGAGAGCATATGGGATGCAGACCCCACTGAAACGAATCGCGAGGACTATCACAGAGCCAAGGCTGAATATCCTCGTGCTTCCAAATATGATCTGCATTTATGGAAACAAAAAGCGCGGGTTCGATGGCTACAGGAAGGGGATGCAAATACGCACTATTTTCACTCTATTGTCAAAGGGCGACGATCGCAATTACGAATACAACAAATCCGCACTTCCACTGGAGACCTATGTACCTCTGCCACAACCATCATGGATGAAGCAGTTTCTTTCTACACCTCTTTATTTGCACGTGAGACAACAGGTAATTATGACGCGATTCTTCGTCATATCCCACGGCTGATTACGAAGGATGACAACACTAGGCTCACGCAATTACCTATTGAGGAGGAGGTTAAGGAGGCGGTTGGCATCTAGATCCTTAGAGTGCAGCAGGGCCAGATGGCTTTAATGGTAAGCTTTGCCGTTCGTGTTGGTCAGTTATTCATTCTGATGTGGTTAAGGCAGTGCATGAATTTTTTCTTGGAGTTCCATAGCCTTCGCTGACGGCTAGTGCGTTAATCACTTTGATTCCAAAGATACCGTCTCCAAACACATTCAGTGATTTTCGCCCTATTTGTCTTACGAATTTTCTGAGTAAAGTCTGCACGAGAATCATTGCTACCCGGTTGAATATATTACTTCAAAAGTTAATATCTCAAGAACAGACAGGATTCCTGCCAGGACATGATAGCTTCACACAAGTTTTATTGGCACGGGAGATGGTTCACATGCTAGATAAGGGAGGCTCTCAGTTGTGTTTGAAACTGGATATGATGAAGGCTTTTGACAGGGTCAGCTGGGAATATTTGGAATTGCTGCTACGGAGTTTTGGTCTTTCGGATTTTTTCATTTGATCATTCTAAATCGTTTAAGTGCAACTACTTTAGCAGTCTTGATTAATGGTCAGCCTTCTGCATCATTTCGGCCATACAGGGGTGTCAAGCAAGGTGACCCGTTATCCCCTTTGCTCTTTATTCTTTCTTCTGAAGGTTTCAGTAGATACTTGAAATCTTTGGTTGCCTCAGGCGAAATGCAACCACTACGTTTAGGAAGGATCCCTTTTCATATCACACATTTGGCCTATGCGGATGACCTTCTAGTATTTTTACGGGGCTCACAAAGAAATTTGCGACGGTTTCATGCATTCCTAACATCGTATGAAATAGCCTCTGGTCAGAAGGTAAATTTTCAAAAGAGCAGTTTCATTCCATCTACCAGCACAACGCTACATAAGTGGAGATGTTTTGAGGATCAACTGAACATGCGATCTTCTGGCTTTCCATTTATATACCTTGGTTCTTATTTGCATAAGGGCATCACTCGATCTAGATATTGTACTTCGCTACTACAGCATATCTATGACCGTCTAAATGGCTGGCATTCTCGATTACTCTCTTAAGCAGGTCGACTTGTTTTGCTTCGTTCTGTGATTTCAGCCCTACCATTACATGTTCTATGTAGCGCCTCGGCTCGATACTCGACATCGGTACCAGTGCACCTGCCGTAGTCTATTACGAGGACTACGAAGCGTCAAAGCAGATCAAGAATACATCATCCATGACGTAAGAAAATCAACGGAAACGTCACTAAATTTAAAACTTCATTAACATCAGTGTAGCCAAAGGAAATACAGCGAAAATAAAAGGTGTTCGATCAACTATCTAACGTATCCTCCAATACAACATAAAAGACATCAAATCTTCCAATTTAAATTAGAATGAACGAGGATCTATCTATTTCAATGACCATCATCCCAGTGAGCCCACTCGCCATCGTCTTCTATAAATATTATTTCGTACTCTGACTCACCTAAAAAGAAAATGAAGTATCTGTTCTTTGCGAAAATATCACCAGCAAGTAACCCGTCTATATACCTTACGGGATCACATACAACGAGCTACCAGTATATAATTCAATGCCCAAAATAGGTGCTCGGGTTTGCAAATAACATCTTTATAACAATCCGCCATATTCAAGTAAGCCACATAATTGACGACCAAAATTTAACTAACACGCATAGAGCCAAACATACAACATAAACAGATCATGTGCTAGTAACATTTCTTGCATGTCAAATCTTATGCTTCGTGTAACATGATGCATGTACTTCTTTAAAACCACACACAACACCCATGCATATGTCTTCCTTCGTAAACATGTCATGCGTGTCATTTCATAAAACTTTTCATAATTTTTCTTATCATATTCTTCGCGTAGCAGAACTTTATACCCTGTGGGTGATCAGTCCATAGCAAACAGAACTTTATACCCCATGCTGAAAGGTCCACGACCCCATAACATATAACTTTATACCCCGTGCTGATAGGTCCACGACCCAATTACATATGTCATATATCCGTGCTGATTGGTCCACGGCCCCATAAAATACTTTATACTCTGCTGTTGATTCACAGGTCACGCTTTTATACCCTGCTTTCGCAGGCATGACTTTTATACCCTGCGATCAACCATCAGCCATAATTTGCTTTTCGAAAACTTTAATCTTCTCTTGTAAACACATATTCTTTCGCAAAGCAATTCTCATGTCAAATGCAAAGTGTTCATGTCATGATGCAGGATGCTCATGCAACTTCATATCAAACATGTAACATACACACACACCTTGCATATCAAGTACATGATCTTGCACCTCAAACACTCCATGCTCGTACCTTTCTAAGTCCGTTCGTTTCACCAACTCAATAGGGATTCAATCTTATTCTTACTTAATCAAACTTAACATCTATTCCTCAAGTACACCTCGAATACTCTTGCATTTTATGATCAAAGGGAGAGAATAGAGTTATTACACATACATAGGGCGCCTAATGGGTCAAAAAGACTTCCAGTATACTTGGAACACCTACTTGAGGCGCCTAAAGTGACATGAGGCGCCTATACTAGGCGTTCGAAGTGTTCGGGAATGTGCTGGTGTACACCGAACGCCTACATGAAGCGCCTTATGTGACATCGAACACCTTTGGAGGTGTTCGAAGTGTTCTGGAATGTGTCGTGACACATCGAACGCCTACATGAAGCGCCTAATGTAGGTATTCGAAGTGTACGGAGATGCACAAGGACACATTCAACGCCTACTTTAGGCACCTAATGTGACTTGAAGCACCTAAAGTAGGTGTTCAAAGTGTGCTGACGGTTCCAGAACTGCAATTTTCTGCAGTAACTTCCTCCCATCACCTTCCTCCTTCAACCTTTTCATGTTCACACTTCAAGATCCATCTTAGCACCTAGATTCATCATGCTTGACACACAACTAACATGAGTTTAATCCTTACATCTATCGGTTTGCATCAACCTTAAGCCTTCTATTATTCATATCTCTAGATGGATCATCAATCTTCTAACCCACACTCTATTTGCAGCAAAACATCTTCTACACCTTCAAACCTTTCTCCATTCATCTTAAGTCATTTAAGACAATGCTTGAAAATGCAATAACCTATCATAACGCAAATATTTACACCAAAGATCACAGTTTAAGGGCATGTTTGTCAAGAAAGATCACAACATAATCATTTCCAAAAGTTGGGCTAAAGAACATGACTTTACTCCATCAACAACAACAATTACATATAGTAAAGCATTTAACATAAACAAATCAAAGTTACTAATGTATGATCTGGATTTTCTCTTTATAAAAACATAGGGCCTATTGTATCAAAATTTACGTAAAGCGTATAGAAAGATTACTTGCCTTTGTTTCTAGTTAGGCTTACGAGTGTACTGCAGAATTTCGGTAAGGATTGAACCTAGATTGACCGCTCTTTCTTCCTCTTCTTCTTCTTTCTCTTTTCTCCTTCTCTTTTCTCCCTAGGCGTTTCTCCCTCCTTCTCTGTTTGTAACCGGCCCCTTTAGGCTAATGGGGAGTTATACTCCTTTGTGTAACTCCCCCATCATTTAAGTGGGAAGGGGTATTTTGGGTATTTCAGCATAATTTTCTTAATTTCACTATTTTGCTTATTTTCTTACCTCTATTTTATCTACTCAGCCTCGTAAACCTATGCATTTAATGAAATTATATTTTAAGTTGATTTCTAACTATTAAAAGTCGTACTTAAAAGTTACGGGGTATAACATTCTAGCTGCTGGAGGCCTGCCAAAATCGGTGATCAAACTTATAGAAAGAAAAATGGCCACTTTTTAGTGGGGGCAGCGGCATCATTGGGTTGCATGATCCACTATTACTACACCTTATGAAAAAGGAGGTTTGGGCATTCATGATCTCTGCATGTTACAACAGGCTTACCATTATCGCATTTGGTGGTCTTATCAGCAGCATACTACACTCTGGAGTATATATATGCATATCAAATATGGAAGCCATGGGGATTATCAGCCTAGGCTGTCGGATTCACCTATTTGGAAAATCATTTGTCGCATTCATGCTACCTGCATTACTCAGACAGAAGGCCATGGTTCACATCTTACCTTGAAGCCTATGACTTCAGGAGAATTTTCTTTGCGTTCTGCCTATGATATTTGCCGATCACAGCGACCAATACTGCTCTCTGCAAAATTCATTTGGTATAAACACCATTAGCCTGCCATTCAACAATTCTTATGGCGCATTTTTCGTTCTGCTTTGCCATTTGAGGACTACATTTGTAAGTACTATACTGCTCGCCCCACATAATGCCCATTTTGTAAGCATGCATCGGCTACGGTGGATCATGTATTTTTGCACTGTGCTTGCATTCGATCACTATGGAATTTGTTTCGCATCCGAGCTACATTGCATTCCCCCATCATCACTGAACCTTCGGCAATATCTGTTATCTTGGTGGTATCGTTTCACATTTTCATCTCTTTTTGGGGTTTTCAAAATAGTCATTCTGGCTATTATCGTGCATAATATATGGCGTGCTTATGCGTCGTTAGTGTATGGTGATAAGAGCTCTTTTTCTATGGTTACCCTTCGGGCTTCCACCACGACGACATCGCTATGTGGGGCAAAACAATTGATGGTTCTAAGCTCGCAGCAGGATCTACACAGAAACTTCCATGGTCTCCTAGACTTCAGCCCCACGTCCGCAACTAGTTCGCTGGAGATCACCCCCTTCGGGTAGATTAAAGCTAAATGTAGATGCGGCAGTTGGCAGAGATTATGCAGAATGGGGAGCTATTTTGCATGATCCTGCTGGTTTCTGTGTGGGAGCGATCTCCTTTCGCTTGCCTCAAAGTACACCTCTGTTTGAAGAAATACAAGCAGCAGTGTTTGGTTTGCTATATTTCCTACCACTGTATCACTCACTTATTCTTGAATCAGATTGTGGTCAGATGTTGTCGCGCTTGACACAGCCACAGACAGTTTTTGGAAACTTTCATCTAAGGTTTTTACAGACATTAATACATCACCACCGACTGGACTTTCATCATGTTTCTAGATAGGCGAACATGGCTGTACCTTGCTCGACACGCAATGCTGGACCCTCAGACACATTTATTCTCTCACAACACTCTTCCGCCAATAGTTCGTAGTTCCATCACATTGGATCTCTCATCCGGACATTTACGCATCGCTTAAGCTTTCCCAGTCTTCCATATGGATTGTCACTCATTTACTCCTTCTGCCTGTATCATGTGGGGTGCAGGCAGACTCGGTATGATTTGGTCTTTATTGGCATTTCTGTTTTGGATATATCTCGTATATTCGTTTAACTTAGCATTTTTCTTCACATGTGCATGGGCTGGACTATCTCTTTTGGTGACATTTAACTCTGGCGTGGACGTGGCAACTCTTTCTTCGAGGATCGCACATCATCTTTCAGCGACGGACACTCCATTGGTTGAACATGCAAGAGCCGATACATTGTCTCTTAGGATTGCATTTTATTTCATCATGTACTTTATATCATATCACCGTTCCAATTATATAAATATGTACGCTTTTTCCTTCGCCAAGGTTTTATCCACAAGGGTGGTTTTGTTTGGCAAAGTTTTAATGCGGCATATCATATATGATTGGAGGCTGATAATCATTATCTCTTTACATTCGCTTTATTCTTATGATGACTCAATTATGTAATAAGGTTTTCCTCCACCATAAGTGAGGTCATTTTTCAATAAAATCCTTTTCATAAAAATATATATATATGTATATATATATGTATATATATATGTGTATATATATGTGTGTCTGTACATACATAATGAGTGGCGCTCTTTGGGCTCCGGCGCCAGCAGCTAGCCGTCTTGCTGATTCTGACACCTTCCTTGGCTTCTCATCAGTCGGTGATAGTTGCTTATGATCCGAGGTTTTTAATTTGTCTCTCTTTTATATATATTCTCGGCGGCTACCTTTCCAGGTAAGTTTCTGACATTTGCCGTTGATGAATATTTTATTTTGCTATTGCCGAATCTTTCAATTAAGTTATCATTTTGACGTTTTCATAATTTTTCCTCCAACATGGCCGGTGGGCAAGGGCGGCAAGGCTTGGCCATGACTTTTGCAGCGGTTCTTAATGCTGCTACTCCTGATAAGTTTCCCCAACATCCTGTTGGACGGCACAAGGGTTTTCCATCGGTCTCTTTTTACACTGCTGAGTTTAAATCATTATCAGACCGTTTCAATTTTGCCTGGCTAGGCAGGTTTTGGCGTTGCAGGCATTCAAGGATTGCCTTGCGCAAATCAATTGAGATCATTTTTTTCCAGGTAGGGTAACAGTTGGTTTGTTAAATGATTCTTATGCGTTTCTTAACTTTATACACGAAGACGATTATACCCAATGTTTCTATTGTTGGAAACAATCAATCTTGTACCAAGACGCAATCGTACAATGTGTGCGAATGAAAATAGTAAACAATAAATCAAACCCGGGGCGAGTCGAGGACTCTGTCCTTAAGACGTATTGCTCTGGTATACTGTGCCTAACCGGTATTGGAAACCGTCTCCCAGGATACAACGGGTACCTGTTCAGTTGAGCGGCACTGCTGAACTTGAACTACTGCGAACCTTCGAGTGTCCTGGCTTCTCTTGGATGTGATGCAGAAAGTATAATGCTATGAATGCAGTGTGCGACGAATGCCGAAAGCGAGTGTGTCTAGATCGCACACTCTGCCCTTGTTTATATAGGTGAGTCGGTTGGAGAATCGGTTATGCAGATAGATTTGTGACCGTTGGATCAAAACCGTAGATGAACCAGAGCTGTCGGATGAAAACCGACGCGTCATCTGTTGGACGGTTTGAACGTTCAAATGTTAGCCGTCAGATGGAAATCAGAACCACACGATTCATCTTGGAGCGTCGGATGAAATCCAAAAGTGGTTGGGCGGTTAGGACAGTTTGAATTTCAGCCGTTGGATCAAAGCTGCCTTTTCGTCATCGTTAGATCAAAACCGCTTGATCTTATCGCACACCGGAGGAGACCAGTTAAAAAATAACTGTTCGATTTAAACCATAACCAAACAATCAAACGCCTGTTTAAACTGAAACGCGTTTAGAACACGTTTATCCGTTACTGGACCGGACCACGCACGACCGCGCACATAGGAGAGCATTTGGGCCACTGCGCAGCTAGGCCTGAAGCCTTTTAACTATTTACAAAAAATAATTAATCCAAAAGCCCAAATAAATTTTCTCCAAAAAGATAGGAACCGGCCTGGCACACGAGCACACGTGCACACAAGCCACGAGCCACGAGCCCGAGCCGGCCAGACGGGCGGGCAGCGACGGCGCGCGCACGTGCGTGTGCGCGTGTGGCACTTTCTAGGTCTTCTCTCCGGTCAAACACTTCTCATGCCCTAAGAGCGCATCTAAAGTGTACATCCTAGCCATTTATAAGGTGGCTAAACATGTCAAAATATCCAATGTGGTATTCCTCCATAAGGGTGATGTGACCTCCTAAGAATAGGACACATCACCCATTAATCATGTTTTCCATCCACTTTGAGTATTAATTTCTCATTCACCCGGTATCGTAATTGAGTGATTCCAAAGCCTAAAATTAACTACTCGTTACGTAGATAATTAAGGACCCATTAGTTTTCGATTTTCATTAACATAAACTAATCATAATTAAGCTCAAAGTATGTTGCTAAACCAAATTTGCAACCTTCCTTAATGGGCCAAAGCCCAAACTTTAATTCCTCCAACAATCCCCCACATGAATGGAAATTAATGCAAATGAAGATGCAGACTCTAAGGAGAAGTCAGACAAGAAAATATTGCATCAGAAGATGTAGCTTCTGGTTTTGAACATTTCATAGTGATGTACCATTAGATTCACTCGACTAATTAGTGACTTGATATCTTGAACTAGTCAGTCTTTTTTGTGAACCTAGACAACGATACTCACACAACATTTTCTTTAACACCCTTTTGGTTCTCATGGTTGTGTTCGATTTGGCCACGGACAACCTGGTTTCAGAAAGTGTTTTAGATAAATCTTGTCTCCCAGACTTCTCTTAGAAGCGGCCCACTTCACACTTACATATGTGATTCCTATCAAGAGAATTCTTTCATACTCCACTTGATGTATCAAGATGTAGGACATCATTGAAAGCTTTAGACTACCCTAAATATTCTCTACAGACAGCACTTTTATGTGACGGAATGAGTAAGTGCTAAACTGAAACTTCATAACTTAGTTGTCCCATTGAACCAAGATTCTGGGATCTCCAGTCAACAAGGTTGGGTTACCATTACAAAGATTCTTGCATTATAGGCTTTAGTCCCATTCCGTTTGTCAAAATTGAAATCCGATCTCTAGGCAAGCCTTTTGTAAGCGGATCCGCAAGATTCTCCATTGATTTTATGTAATCAATGGAAATCACACCATTAGAGATCAACTGTTTAATGGTGTTATGTATCCAACTTATGTGTCGTGACTTACCATTATAGATGCTGCTTTGAAAATGTCCTATAGCTGACTGACTATCACAGTGTATGCTAATAGGAGCAATTGGCTTAGACCAACATGGAACATCTTCTAGGAAATTTTGAAGCCATTCAGCCTCTTCCCCAGCTTTATCCAGCGCTATAAACTCAGCTTCCATAGTGGATCGAGCTATGCACGTTTGTTTCGTGGATTTCCATGACACAGCAGCACCACCGACAGTGAACAAATATCCACTGGTGGACTTCGAGTCCTTACTATCTGATATCCAATTTGCATCGCAATATCCTTCTAATACTGTTGGATATCTCGTGTAATGTAATCCAAGGTTCATTGTGAATTTCACATACCTCATCACTCTATTAAGAGCTTTCCAATGATCATCACTTGGATTACTGGTAAACCTGCTCAATTTGTTTATTGAACAAGCTAAGTCTAGTCTTGTACAATTTGTTATGTACATTAGACTCCCGATTACCTGTGAGTATTTTAATTGAGCTACAGGTTCGCCTCGGTTTTTTCTTAAGTGTATACTTAAGTCAAGTGGGGTCTTTATTGGTTTTGTTTCAAACATATTGAATCGTTTGAGAACAGATTCAATATAATGAGTTTGCAACATAACAAGACCATCAGCCATTCGAGAAATTTTAATTCCTAGAATAAAATTGGAAACCCCCATGTCCTTCCTATCAAAATTTAGTGTTAATATCTTCTTTGTATTCAAGATGATGTCATGAGTACTGCCCATGATTAGCATGTCGTCTACATAGAGACATACTATCACATAGGCATTTGGTGTTCTCTTGATGTACACACACTTGTCACGCTCGTTGATCCTGAAGCCGTTTGACATCATTACCTGATCAAACTTTAAATGCCATTGCTTGGGTGCTTGTTTAAGTCTGTACAGAGACTTAACAAGTCTACAAACTTTCCTTTCTTGTCCTGGAACGACGAACCATTTGGGTTGTTTCATATAAATTTCTTCCTTTAACTCACCATTCAGAAAGGCAGTCTTCACATCCATTTGATGAATTTCTAAATCATAGACTGCAGCAATAGCCACTAGCATCCTTATGGAAGTGATCCTAGTCACTGGTGAGTAGGTGTCAAAGAAGTCAAATCCTTCTTTCTGTCTGTAGCCCTTGGCTACCAACCTGGCCTTGTACTTGTCAATAGATCCATCTTCTTTAAGTTTTTTCCTAAAAATCCACTTGCATCCGAGTATTTTACTTCCTGGAGGAATATCCACCAACTCCCAAGTGTGATTTTGAAGAATAGAATCTATTGTTGAGAAAAAGGGGTTTGAGTGATTTCAAAATGCATGATTTAAATAACGTGTATTAAAGAAATGCATGACATGTTTTATGACATGATACGTTTTTGCATGAAACTTGCCTTATATAGTTCATATATATTGTTGCCGTACTAACGAGCCATGAAGCTTTAAAGCTTACATCAAATGGCAAACATTTGTTGTGTTTGAACTATTTTCAGGTGCTATCATTATTGAACTAAACTAGTTCATTAAGTGAAGTACTTAGTTAAATAAACTAAGTAGTTCATTAAAGGAAGCTATATTTGAAAAAGGCACAAAGGCAACAATTTGAAGAATGGAAAGTCTTCTTTACTCCCTATCCACACGTTTTTATATATATATTTTTATATATATTCAGATTTTTTTTGAAAAAGGCACATACACATATATTCCAACGTACTACCGACACGTTATATATTTTACGTATGTACGTTAACGTCACACCGCTATACTTAAATCATATTTATGAGTATATTCAAGTCTTATATCATATGATATAAGTCATGGTGATGACAAATTAAATACGACTCATTAAAAAATTCTAAACCGAAAATTGTCGTATCGGGCGAATACCAAAACTTCGCCAACTTGTCACGTACTTGCCATAAATAGATGGCCAGCCCCTACACTTCAAAAATGGCCACAAATTTCGTGGCTTACATGGTATGTGCAGCCATAAAATCATTCCATGTTAGCACACACAAATCACCCTCAATTAAGGCAAAATTGTAGAAATTTCAAAATTCAATTTTTTCACATGTAAGGCGCCCCTTTAGATTAGCCTAAGTGCTGAATATTAAAGTTTAATTTATTTATATTATGTGTAACATAATATATATAACATGGGCAAAAAGTTGGAATTTAATTAGAGAAAAATCGTGTAATCGATAAACATCGAACATTCGGTTTTCTACGTACACGACACATGGAACATTTTTTTGCATGGCATATAACATGTATCTAGACACTTTTTACATACTTCATATATTCTAAAGTGTTCTAGAAAAATCAATTAAGGGCTGATTGGAATATACCATGTGTGTATAATTAAATGTGCACTATTTTACAAAGTTTGCAAAAATAAAATTTAGCACATGTATCTTCATGCCACACGCCTAAACCAGCTATATTGGAGAATATGTGGAGCTTTTTTGGCATCTTGATTGGTCAAGAATGAAGCATACATTGTTGTTGACATAAAGAAAGGAACTACAAAAGGTAATATTTCAAACTTTGCCACATTTGTGACACATGCTGAAAATTCAGCATGTGTAGTATAGGCTGGCCGAATGTTGTCACTTAATGAAGGATATTTTTATATCTTGAAAATGTGGATTGATTGGAAGATAGTATGGAAGTATTTTGAATATTCTATGGAAACAAATAAGGTGATATTTTTAAATATCACACATGCTGAAAATTTCAGCATGTGTGTAATGTATGTTGGCCGAAATTTAGTCTTCATTCGTGATCAATTTTAATTCCAAAAATGATAAGAATGTCTTGTACTAAATGGTGATTGATTTCTTGGATTAAATCAAAGTAAACTTGGCAATATTTTGAATGAAATGCAAATTTTACACATGCTGAAATTTCAGCATGTGCAAGAGACATAGTGGCCGATTTTTGTATGGTATCTTGGAGTTAATTGCCTAGCTAATTCTGTGGGATGATCTTGTGACTTATGGTAATTAGTTTATGGCTAATTGGCACATGGTTTTTGAGGTTTAATTTCAGATTTATCTAGTCATCAAGTGATGACAATATCCATCCAATCAATGAGTGCCAAGTAAGCAAGAGATTAATGATCATCCAATGAGGAGATGCCAAGTAAGCAAGGACATGTCACAATGATGAAATACACTCTTCCAAGAACTTAGAAGATAATTTTCAAGAGAGGAAAGACGTATAGGGGGCGGCTAAGCTTGATAAAATGGAGAGTAGAAGAGCAAACAAAAGCAAGACAACCCTCACAAATTCAAAAGTGCAAAAGGAGTCTTCTATCTCTTCTTCCACACTTTCTTTCTTTCTTCTCTCTAAAAGCCTATTGTACTCATATTCATATATTTTAATAGGCTTCATATAGTCCACCACATACTCTTTATCATTATAGAAGATTGATCAAGGTGTGATCAATCTTGCACTTGCAAGGTGGTGGTGTTCGTGATCATTGTATTCTCATACAAGGTTTGTAAAGGGTTGGAGTTGTTGTAAAACTCCATCAACCCTGTGTTAAGGTGTTATTTTGTGTTGCGTGATTAGTGCTAACCGAGGAAGGTGTCCTCGAAGACTGGAGTAGGTTCTTTATAACCGAATCAGTATAAAATTCCTGGTGTTATTTACTTTCAGCACTTACTTTCAGTTTCAGCACTGTTTATCGTTTTTAATCATGTTCGTAAAAATAGTAAAAAGATTTCAAAAATTACGAAACTTTCCAGAATCATAGCCACACGTCTCAATGTTATTTTGGCGTAAGTTTCAACCCTTTTGGACAAGTATAAGTCATCCAAACGTCCAAAATTCTGAGACTAGTGCAGTCTGATTTTCAGGCTTGCAAAGGTTGAGACTTTGATCGTATTTGACTAACTTCCCAAAAGAATTTTTTAAAACTATTTCAACCCATTTAAATAAAACTAATAAGGGGTTATTCTTTAAATTTTCAGAACATTTGGAGTTACGGACACATAGGAATTAAATTTTCAAATTAGACTACCGTTTCTGGCAGATTTGCGCAATCTGACCTCCAACGATTTTTCAAGGGTTTAGAGGTTGAATTTTAATCTGAAATTTTTAGGAGAAACTTAAAACATCTGCGGCTAAGTTCTCTCCAAATTTTAGAATTTTTGAAGACCTGAAACCTAGTTTTCAAAACGCTTTAAAACTGGTCCTGAAAATAGAAACTGTTTTCAGAAGTTGGGTTTATGGTTAAAACAATTTTAAAAACCACATTCTCCGCACCCACTATTCAACCCCCCCTTCTGGTGGTGCCTTGCAGATCCTACAAGTGGTATCAGAGTGTAGGAACACTCACAATAAGAAGATCCAACGATCTTTGTAAGATGGCAACCACTAGCCACGTAACCGAGGAAAAAGATATGTCATCCAAATGCCTCCACTATTTGAAAATGAGGTAAATTCTGATTCTGACTCCGATTCTGAACTATCTTATGATGATTTATATGTTGAATATCTTAATATACATAAGTTTGTTAGAACTCTCACAAAACAAAAGAAACGGTTAATTGAAGACAAGAAATTGTTAGAATCTTCTAACACAAATCTTGTGTCTCAATTAAACGATTGAAAAGAAGAGTCATCTTGCATCATAAATTCATTAAGGTCTGAAATTTCATCATTGACATCCGAGAACACTGAAATGAAATCCGAGATTTCAAACTTGAAATCAAGGAATACGGATTTAGATAAAATGATGAAACTATATGATACGGGATCTAACATGTTAGATTGCAATATTTTTTCACAAAAACATGACGTGATAAAACTGGATTAGGATACATTGAGACAAATGAAGCATCATCTAAACCATCCAAGTTTGTTTTGTCTAAGAAAGTAGACACATCAAAGGCATACGTAGCGCCTAAGTAACAAAAAGACCCCCTCTCCCCTCATCTCGTCATATCTCTTCTTCATATCATACAA
Source organism: Eustoma russellianum (assembly GCA_036186865.1). Lineage (NCBI taxonomy): Eukaryota > Viridiplantae > Streptophyta > Magnoliopsida > Gentianales > Gentianaceae > Eustoma > Eustoma russellianum. Next base: position 10,730,856 of record AP025057.1, read on the forward strand.
AGTATAATTATGTGCCGTATAAATATAAGAAGAAGACTAAAACACCACTCATCTCATCTCATCGTGCTTCTTATCATACAAAGAGGAATCATGTGCCATATAGAAAGCCACTGATGCATATACAACATTCATATCATAAAAATGCATCTAGATCACTCCCCGTGCATGCAAACCAAAAACAAAAACCATACTATATGCATGATGGTATTCTTGGCCAAAGGCCAAACGCATTTGCCCCTAACGTATATTATGTTGCGTTTCATCACCTTTCTCACCTTTTGGAAGACCTAGAAAGGTCACCCAAATTTAGGTACCAAAAGGGACATTCTCAAAGGGTTAAATAAATAACCCTTAAGAACACACTCTTGATGATATTTGAAATGCATGATTTTTTGCTATCTTCATCTTTACATGCGCTTTTGATTATCTTTCCAAAATAAAGGGGAAGAGATAACGATTGATTGCACAAATCAAAGGGGAGCGAATTTGAAATTTAAAATTCAAAATGAGAATTTGTACACGATTGGAGGGGGAGCGACAAGATTTAAATCATGAATGTAGATTTTTTGTAAATCATCCAAAAGGGGAGATTGTTGAGAAAAAGGGGTTTGAGTGATTTTAAAATGCATGATTTAAATAACGTGTATTAAAGAAATGCATGACATGTTTTATGACATGACATGTTTTTGCATGAAACTTGCCTTATAAAGATCATATATATTGTTGCCGTACTAACGAGCCATGAAGCTTTAAAGCTTACATCAAATGGCAAACATTTGTTGTGTTTGAACTATTTTCAGGTGCCATCATTAATGAACTAAACTAGTTCATTAAGTGAAGTACTTAGTTAAATAAACTAAGTAGTTCATTAAAGGAAGCTATATTTGGAAAAGGCACAAAGGCAACAAGTTGAAGAATAGAAAGTCTTTTTCACCCCCTCTCCACACGTTTATATATATATATATATATATATATATATATTCAGATTTTTTTTTGAAAAAGGCACATACACATATATTCCAACGTACTACCGACACGTTATATATTTTACGTACGTACGTTAACGTCACACCACTATACTTAACTCATATTTATGAGTATATTTAGGTCTTATATCATATGATATAAGTCATGGTGATGACAAATTTATTATGACACGTTAAAAGGTTCTAAACGGAAAATTGTCGTATCGGGCGAATACCGAAACTTCGCCAACGTGTCACGTACTTGCCATAAATAGATGGCCAGCCCCTACACTTTAAAAATGGCCACAAATTTCGTGGCTTACATGGTATGTGCAGCCATAAAATCATTTCATGTTAGCACACACAAATCACCATCAATTAAGGCCAAAATGTGGAAATTCCAAAATTCAATTTTGTCACATGTAAGGCGCCACTTTAGATCATCCTAAGTGCTGAATATTAAAGTATAATTTATTTATATTTTGTGTAACATAATATATACAACATGTGCAAAAATTTGGAATTTAATTAGAGAAAAATCGGGTAATCGATTAACATCGAACATTCGGTTTTCTATGTACACGACACATGAAACATTTTAGGCATGGCATATAACATGTATCTAGACACTTTTTACATACTTCATATATTCTAAAGTGTTCTAGAAAAATCAATTAAGGGCTGATTGGAATATACCATGTGTGTATAATTAAATGTGCACTATTTTACAAAGTTTGCAAAAATAAAATTCAGCACATGTATCTTCATGCCACACGCCTAAACCAGCTATATAGGAGCATATGTAGAGATTTGTTGGCATCTTGATTGGTCAAGAATGAAGCATACATTGTTGTTGACATAAAGAAAGGAACTACAAAAGGTAATATTTCAAACTTTGCCACATTTGTGACACATGCTGAAAATTCAGCATATGTAGTATAGGCGGGCCGAATGTTGCCACTTAATGAAGGATATTTTGCTATCTTGAAAATGTGGATTAATTGGAAGATAGTATGGAAGTATTTTGAATATTCTATGGAAACAAATAAGGTGATATTTTTAAATATCACACATGCTGAAAATTTCAGCATGTGTGTAATGTATGTTGGCCGAAATTTAGTCTCCATTGGTGATCAATTTTAATTCCAAAAATGATAAGAATTTCTTGTACTAAATGGTGATTGATTTTTTTGGATTAAATCAAAGTAAACTTGGCAATATTTTGAATGAAATGAAAATTTTACACATGCTGAAATTTCAGCATGTGCAAGAGACATAGTGGCCGATTTTTGTATGGCATCTTGGAGTTATTTGCCTAGCTAATTCTGTGGGATGATCTTGTGACTTATGGTAATTAGTTTATGGCTAATTGGCACATGATTTTTGAGGTTTAATTTCAGATTTATCTAGTCATCAAGTGATGACAACATCCATCCAATCAATGAGTGCCAAGTAAGCAAGAGCTTAATGATCATCCAATGAGGAGATGCCAAGTAAGCAAGGACATGTCAAAATGATGAAATACACTCTTCCAAGGACTTAGAAGATAATTTTCAAGAGAGGAAAGACGTATAGGGGTCGGCCAAGCTTGATAAAATGGAGAGAAGAAGAGCAAACAAAAGCAAGACAAGCCTCACAAATTCAAAAGTACAAAAGGAGTCTTCTAACTCTTCTTCCACACTTTCTTTCTTTCTTCTCTCTAAAAGACTATTATACTCATATTCATATATTTGAATAGGCTTCATATAGTCCACCACATACTCTTTATCATCGTAAAATATTGATCAAGGTGTGATCAATCTTGCACTTGCAAGGTGGTGGTGTTCGTGATCATTGTATTCTCATACAATGTTTGTAAAGGGTTGGAGTTGGTGTGTAACTCCATCAACCCTGTGGTAAGGTGTTATTTTGTGTTGCGTGATTAGTGCTAAATGAGGAAGGTGTCCTCGAAGACTGGAGTAGGTTGTTTATAACCGAACCAGTATAAAATTCCTGGTATTATTTACTTTCAGCACTTACTTTCAGTTTCAGCACTGTTTATCGTTTTTAATCACGTTTGTAAAAATAGTAAACGAATTTCAAAAATTACGAAACTTTCCATAATTATAGCCACACGTCTCAAGGTTATTTTGGGGCAAGTTTGAACCCTTTTGGACAAGTATAAGTCATCCAAACGTCCAAAGATCTGAGACTAGTGCAGTCTGATTTTCAGGCTTGCAAAGGTTGAGACTTTGATCGTATTTGACTAACTTCCCAAAAGAATTTTTTACAACTGTTTCAAGAAATTTAAATAAAACTAATAATTGGTTATTCTTTAAATTTTCAGAGCATTTGGAGTTACGGACAAATAGTAACTAATTTTTCAAATTAGACTACCTTTTCTGGCAGATTTGCGCAATCTGACCACCAATGATTTTTCAAGGGGTTAGAGATTGAATTTTAATCTAAAATTTTTAGGAGATAATCAGAACATCTCAAGCTAAGTTATCTACAAATATTAGAATTTTTGAAGACCTGCAACCTAGTTTTCAAAACTTTTTAAAACTGGTCCTGAAAATAGAAAATGTTTTCAGAAGTTGGGCTTTTGGTTTAAAACAATTTTAAAAACCACATTTTCCGTACCCACTATTCAACCCCCCGCCCTTCTAGTGGTTCCTTGCAGATCCTACATCTATCTCACTATTTACTGACTCTTTCCAGAAAGGAGCTTCTAGAGTTGTCATTGCCTCAGAAAAAGATCTCGGCTCGTTTTCTACCATGTAGGTTAGAAAATCTTGTCCAAAAGACGTCGGTATTTTGGCTCGTTTGCTTTGACGAGGTTCCTCAGTCTCTTGAGGAGTCGTTTCACGTACTCGCTTACTAGTGATGGCTTCTTCACGGTTTTTGTCTTTCTTCGGAAAGACATTTTCAAAGAACACTGCATTCTTCGACTCCATGACAACATTTTCATGTATCTCGGGAATGTCCAATTTGTACACGAAGAAACGATATGCACTACTGTTCGTTGTGTAACCTATGAATATGCAATCAATCGTTTTAGGCCCGATTCTCACTTGTCTTGGTCTAGGTACAACAAACTTCACCAGACACACCCACATTTTCAAGTATTTGTAACTAGGCTTATAGCCTTTTCAAAGTTCATATGGAGTTTTATCCGTCTTTTTAGACGGAATCCTATTTAAAATGACGCCGGCGGAGAGAATTGTTTCCCCCACAAGTTCTGAGGTAAACCCGAACTTATCAACATATCATTCATCATCTCCTTTAGAGTATGGTTTTTGCGTTCTGCAATACCATTAGATTGAGGTGAATATGGTGCAGTCGTTTGATGAATAATGCCATGTTTTTAACAGAATTCATGAAACGATGCGTCATATTCCCCGCCTCTATCACTTCGAATTGTTTTGATTCGTTTGCTAAGTTGATTCTCAACTTCATTCTCATAATCTTTAAAAGCATCAATGGCCTCATCTTTGCTACTTAGCAAATAAACATAACAGTATCTAGTGCAATCCTCGATAAAAGTTACAAAGTACTTTTTACCTCCTCTTGTTTGCACAAACTTTAAATAACACAAATCTGTATGAATTAAATCCAACGGGTCAGTGTTTTTTTCTGTTCAAGGAAATGGCGCTTTTATCAATTTTGCTTCAACACATATTTGACATTTTTCTTTATGATTAAAGTCCAGTTTGGGTAATAAGTCAAGGTTAATAATTCGTTGTATTGACTTGTAATTAACATGTCCGAAACAAAAATGCCTTAAACAAAAAGACTCAAGCATGTAAGCAAAAGAGGAAACAATTTTATTAGCCTCAGTGGGCGCAACTTTCTTGGGTACAATCGTGATAACATTTAACTTAAACATGTTATCAGTAAGGTACCCCTTTCCCAAATACAAGCCATTCTTAGAAAGTGTAAATTTGTTTGCCTCAAAAACTAGTCTGAAACCATGACTGACTAGAAGAGCGCCAGATACCAAGTTCTTCCGGATGTCAGGAACATGGAACACATTCTTCAGGGTCAGCCCCCTTCCTAAGGTCAGTTTTAGGACCACCTTGCCCGATCCTTCAATCTTCGAGCTATCGGAGTTTCCCATGAAAAGTTGTTCATTGTTTGTCGTGGGAACATAGTCACTGAACATTGTCCTGTTGGCACATACATGTCGAGTGGCCCCTATGTCCACCCACCATTCACGCGGATTCCCCACTGCGTTGCATTCAGTCACCACTGCGTAGAGATTCAGATCTTCCATTTCGCCGACCAGATTTGCCTTTGCTTTAGTTTGATTTTGATTCTTTTTGGGCTTTCGGCAGTCACTGCTATGATGCCCCGGTTTCCCACAGTTGTAACACTTACCAGTGAACTTCTTTGCAATCTCCTTGCCCTTGACGTTCACACTCAAAGTGTTATTCTTCGTCTTGTTCTTTGCCTCAGCAACATGAGCCTTGGCTTGACCAGACGAAGTGGTTGTCTTTCTCTCGGCACGACGATTGTCTTCTTCAATTCGAAGACAGACAATCAAATCTTCCATTTTCATTTCCTTTCGTTTGTGCTTGAGATGGCTCTTAAATTCCCTCCACGAAGGAGGTAGCTTCTCAATCACAGCCGCAACTTGGAAAGATACACTGAGCGTCATGCCCTCCTCTTCCATTTTAGATACCAACATCTTGTTGAGAAAAAAAGGGGTTTGAGTGATTTCAAAATGCATGATTTAAATAACGTGTTACAAAGAAATGCATGACATATTTTATGACTTAACACGTTGTTGCATGAAAGTTGCCTTATATAATTCATATATAATGTTGTCGTACTAACGATCCATGAAGCGTTAAAGCTTACATCAAATGGCAAACATTTGTTGTGTTTGTACTATTTTCAGGTGTCACCATTAATGAACTAAACTAGTTCATTAAGTGAAGTACTTAGTTAATTAAACTAAGTAGTTCATTAAAGGAAGCTACATTTGGACAAGGCACAAAGGTAACAAGTCTAAGAAAGGAAAGTCTCCTCCTCCTCTCACCACACTTATATGACACACATATATATATATAAATATATATATTTTCAGATTTTTTGAAAAAGGCGCATACACATGTATTCTAACGTACTACCGACACGTTATATATTTTACGTACGTACGTTAACGTCACACCACCATAATTAACTCATATTTATGAGTATATTCAGGTCTTATATCATATGATATAATTCATGGTGATGACAAATTAAATACGACACATTAAAAGGTTCTAAACCGAAAATTATCGTATCGGGCGAATACCGAAACTTTGCCAACGTGTCACGTACTTGCCATAAATAGATGGCCAGCCCCTACACTTCAAAAATACTCAAAACTTTCGTGGGTATGATGTTATGTGCATCCATAAAATCATTCCATGTTGGCACACACAAATCACCCCACATTAAGGCCAAATTGTGGAGATTCCAATTTCAATTTTGTCACATGTGTAAGGCGCCACTTTAAGATCAACTAAGTGCTGAATATTAAAGTTTAATTTATGTATATTATGTGTAACATAATATATATAACATGTGCAAAAAGTTAGAATTTAATTAGAGAAAAATTGGGTAATCGATAAACATCGAAAATTCGGTTTTCTACGTACACGACACATGGAACATTTTTGGCACATCATACGACATGTATCTAGACACTTTTTACATATGTTATACATCTTAAAGTGTTCTAGAAAATTAAATTAAGGGCTGATTGGAATATACCATGTGTGTATTATTAAATGTGCACTATTTTACAAAGTTTGCAAAAATAAAATTCAGCATATGCACAACATATGTTACACGCCATTCAAGCTGAGTGGAGCATATGTGGAGCCTTTTTGGCATATTAATTGGTCAAGAATGAAGCATACAATGTTGATGACATAAAGGAAGGAGCTACACAAGGTAATGTTTCAAATTTTGTTACAATTGTGACACATGCTGAAAATTCAGCATGTGTGCTAATGGCTGGACGGTTTTAGCATCTTAATGGCTCATATTTTGTGTCTTGATTAAGATGGATTAATTAGAAGACAATTTAGAAGTGTTTTAAATATTTTATGAAATAAAGAAAGTGATATTCTTGAATATCACACATGCTGAAAATTTCAGCATGTGTGTAATGTATCTTGGCCGATTTTGAGGCCTTATTAGTGTCTAATTTTTATTCCATAAAAGATGAGAATATTGTACACTAAATGGTGATTTAATTCTTGGATTAAATCAAAGTAAACTTTGAAATTTTTTTGAATAAGAAGCAAGTGTAACACATGCTGAAATTTCAGCATGTGCATGAGCATTATGGCCGATTTTTTGCTTCTTTCTTGGAGAAATATTGTCTTGCTTAATTTATGTGATGATCTTGGAAGTTATGGTAACTATTTTATGATGATTTTGGCACATGTTTTAAGTGGTATTCTCAGATTTTCCTAGTCATCAAGTGATGACAACATCCAACCAATCAATGAGTGCCAAGTAAGCAAAAGTTTAATGATCATCCAATGAGAAGATGCCAAGCAAGCAAAGACATGTCACAATGATGCCATATGCTCTTCCAAGGACTTAGAAGATAATTTTCAAGAAGGGAAGAAGCATAGGGGGCGGCCAAGATCTGGATAAAATGAGAAGAAGGAGAACAAACAAAATAGAAGACAAGGCTTACAAGTTTCAAAGATCAAAAACGTTTTCTGCTCTTTCTTTCTTTCTTCTTCCTAAAAGCCTATTGTACTTACATTCATATACTTGAATAGGCTTTATCTAAACCACCACATATTCTTTTATCATTGTACAAGATTGATCAAGGTGTGATCAATCTTAGACTTGCAAGGTGGTGGTGTTCGTGTGCATTATATTCAACATACAAGGTTTGTAAAGGGTTGGAGTTGGTGTGTAACTCCATCAACCCTGTTGTTGTACCCCAACGACATGTACTTGAAAACTATGAATTAGTGACGGAACGGAAGCGATAATTTCTTTAAAGCGCGTGTTACTTAACACCTCTTTACTTAAGTACTTCGAAGATGATACTAAATAATAAAATAAAGGGATTCCAAGAAAAGTGATACATGAAGAATATAGTTATATGAACAATACATACCAATATATAAGTATGTGTTTGTATAGGATATATGCATAGGAAATGTATAAGTACATATATGCGTGTATATAGGAAAAATATATGTATATAAATATACAAACATAAACACATTTGGGCGCATGTATATATTTTCATGAACACGTACACACACACACACATATATATATATATATATATGTGCAAAGATACATATGTATATGTGTATAAAGTACATATAGGCGCGTATACATATATACTAACATATGTTTTAGATGACATGCACATTGCACATCTTAGTATATATATATATATGTCATTCTTGTAATAGAAATAAAAATAAGAAAGACAAAGTAGGGTATCTTGGGAACAAAATAAAATAAAGCAAAGAATACTACACATAAACTACAAAATAACCAAACCCCAATATTTCCCCCAACACCCTACCTAAATTCGGCCACCATGGGGGAGGTCTAGAAGACTCCCAAGTCTTCATATACCTTGGATATTTTCAAGTAGAAAATTCAGGAGACAAGATGCTAGCATGGAAAAACCTAAGCTAATAAAATAAGTAAGCATGCAAACCAACAAATAATAAAATAGTTAAGGCATGCAAGAAGAAAATAGTAAACAAATAGAGTAGAGGGTTGCATGTGAGACAAAGCAAGGGTCAAAAGTAGCCTTTCTCCCCTTTCATGAAGCATTCTTTTCCCTCCTTTGTACACCCCTCACCATCGGCCTTCTACCCCCAACCAACCCTAGTCTTTTTTTTAAATTTTGCAAGACTAGCCAACTCCTTCCACCTTAAACACATTCTAGCTAACATTTAGAAAGTTTTCATCTCACTCCTCTCACCAAGCAACTTTCGGCCACACCATTCTTGAAGGTAGGAGTTCTCAATCAAGCTTCATATTCAAGACTCGAGAAGATCTCTAGGTAAGTCTTGTTCCAAATTCCTTAAGTGAATTCTTATTTGGTGAAGAATGAAGCTCACTTGAACCATTCCCTCCACCCCCAAAACCGTGGCCTCCTTGTCCAACAAGGTGGAAGATTGCAACTCTCTTAGGTGGTGCTATCTTGTTACATTTGAAGCTCCACTCCAAGCCTACTTTGGTATGATGTTCTAGCCTCAATTGGAACTCTATTTTCACTATTGAATGAAGACTAACTCTCTTCTTTCCTCTCCATCAAAACCGTGTAGTCAAGGGTGGAGAAGGAAGTGGATTTCAACTCAACTCACTCTATAACCAAGCAAAGACAAGAGCTTTAGCTTGAAGAGGCAAGTATACAATGATCTCTAATGATTTATTTAAAGAGTTTGTGACATGAATGCTTAGAAGTTCTTAAGATATGATCTTTAGTTGAATATCTTAAGTTTGAAACTATATCTTAGTGATTCCCTAAGAACAATGCCTTGCATGTGATTTATTCCCTTAAAGATGAAGTCTTTTCCTATATGCTATATGAAATAAGGCTAACCTAAAGTGAAATAAGGTTCACCTAAGTAGGACTAGACAAGATTGACTTGTGAATGTGACACAAAAGGTCCTAAGGAAAGTATACATGTGAAAGCTAGGAGCTTTATGAAATTGTTGGTAAGTTTAGATTAAGATGACTCTTGAATGTGAATGCATGTTTGAATATGTGTTGTAAAATGTGGTTAAGGCACCACACAAGTTAAGGCCCAAAGTATTGAGTGAAAACATGGACATTTGACTTGAATAAGATGACAAAATAGCAAACCACTGGAAGTAGACAGAATAGAGTGACGTTTTAGATAGTTTATGAACTGACCTTACAGACCTTCAATGAAGCTAATTTTTGGTAAAAAGTTAGCCTTATAAGTGTAGCCCAAGTGAGAGTTGGAATTTCATTAAAATAAGCTAAGGATTATTTTTGATAAATTATACGGTAAAACTGCTCCAGTAGAAAATCCTGGAGCTGGGCAGAATTGATCACTGGTTTCAACGAATTAAAAGAGGACCTTGTGGACCTTTAATAAATCTGATTTTTGGCACCGAGCTAGTCCCATGAGTGTAGCATAGATGAGAGTTGGACTTTTGGTAAAATAAGTTATGGTTAATGTTTAATAAAATATTTGGTAAGACTGGTCAGACTTAAAAAACAGGAACTGAGCAGAATTGTAGCCTCTTTTGGTTGGCTTGAAAAGAGACCTTGTAGATGACCAATAAAGCTGATTGTTGGCATGGTAATAATCCTATGAGTGTAGTGAACACTCCATCTGGAATTTTGATAAAACAAGTTCTGGATTATTTTATATGAATTAATTAGTCAAACTGCTCAACTGAAATCACTGGAACCAACCTGAAGTTTAGTAACGACTTTCTGGACTCAGAAAGGGGACTTAGAGATATGAAAATAAGCTAAATTTCGGTAGAATACTAGTTCCACATGTTTATGATTTGTGCGAGTTGGAATTTCTGAAAAACGAATCACGGATTTGCCGCAATTGAATTATTAGTAAAATATGTCAGTTCAGTTTCAGCACCTAACCCAGTTTGGAAAGTAAGTAAATAAGCCCCTTTACGGTTATTGAAATAATCTGAAATTTTTATGACATGTATCTAAGATTCCACCAAACGTATTTGTGACAAAAGAATTATGGAAATGGACCTAATTGGTTAGCTTAACCGCCCTATGAATATGAAGTAAAAGTCTGGAAATATTTAGCTTCCAAATTCATATATGTTGATATGTTATAAGGAATGCATACGATTATTCATGTCATGACTTGCATTTCATATCACGGCATGTATCATGCATGATCATGAAACTGATTTTCATGAATTTTATGATGCAAGCAAGTTTTACAAGCGACTATGTTTTCGTTATGCATGAAAAGTTTTTTACGGTCCCATGTTTTTAAAGAAAGCTTCATGATTCCTTTGCCGGCCAAGCATGCGACTAACCCGACTCCAGACCCTGGGTTAATTGGTCTGATGACATGATATGTTCTGGACACGTTCAGATCCGGGGTTAATTGATCTGATATCTGTTCTGGACCCGTTTAGATCCGGGGTTAATTGATCTGATATCTGTTTTGGACCCGTTCAGACCCGGGATTAATTGGTCTGATGATATGTTCTGGACCCGCTCAGATCTGGGGTTAATTGATCTGACACTTTGTTTTTACGACATGTTACTTTATGGGACCAAAACGATGTTTTGACATGACATGACATCATGCATTGCATCTTGCATAATTCACGATCATGAGGACATGTTGCATGTTGCAGTTAATGGTTATAAGTTATTATTGGTATAGCATTCCCTAATAACATGCTTAAGACGAACGCCAAGTAAGTTCAGGATCCAAGATCAGGTATGGTATAGCATTCCCTAAAACATGCCTAAGCCGAACGTCAAGTAAGTACATGATCCAAGATCAGGTATGAATTATGATTATTTGAGGTTTTTGGGGTAATACATTCATGTTATAATTCTTTACGTATTTCATGGTAGTTTATTGTATTCTTGCTGGGTGATTTTTATCACTCACACTTTATTTTTCCCCAGAGCCAGATAATGCCAAGATAGAATGGATCGAGGACGAGCCGAGAGTACCTTATCCATAGGAGAGGAGTATGAAAGGAGCTAAGCTTAAAGACTTTTGTGCTGCCAAGACGATTTGTATTATGACTATGTTTAAACTCTCTGGATTTCGGTTATGTTATTTTGTGGGACTACTACTTTTGGGAACTTAGTAAATTAATGATGCATGTTTGATTTGAAAAGTTTTAATTCTGCCTAAATTTTACTACCATGTTGAATGATAGCATGGGAGTCCACGACTTATGCTATGGATGTTCGCATGTTATGCATGACGCCTTGTACTCTCCTCAGTGAAGTACGGCGGGTGCACCGTATCCGGACGAGGCCGGGTGCGGGGCGCTACACTTGTGGTAAGGTATTTTTGTGTTGTGTGATTAGTGTGAACCGAGGAAGGTGTCCTCGAAGACTGGAGTAGGTTGTTTATCACCGAACCAGTATAAAATTCTTGGTGTCATTTACTTTCAGCACTTACTTTCAATTTCAGCACTGTTTATCGTTTTTAATCACGTTCGTAAAAATAGTAAACGGGTTTGAAAAATCACGAAACTTTCAGGAAACATAGCCATACGTTTTAAAGTTCTTTTGGCGCAAGTTTCAACCCTTTTGGAAAAATATAAGTCATTCAAACGTCCAAAGTTCTAAGACTAGTGCAGTCTGATTTTCAGGCTTGCAAAGGTTGAGACATTGATTGTATTTGACTAACTTTCCAAAAGAATTTTTCAAAACTGTTTCAACCCATTTAAATAAAACTTATAAGGGGTTAGTATTGAAATTTTCATAGCATTTTGAGTTACGGACAAATATGAATTAATTTTTCAAAACAGACTACCAGTTCTGGCAGATTTGCGCAATCTGACCACCAACAAATTTTCAAAGGGTTAGAGGTTGAATTTAAATCTGAAATTTTTAGGAGATACTCATAACATCTGAGGATAAGTTCTCTCCAAATTTCAGAATTTTTGAAGACCTGCAACCTAGTTTTCAAAACATTTTAATACTGGACCTGAAAAACAGAAACTGTTTTCAGAAGTTGGGTTTTTGGTTTAAAACAATTTTAAAAACCACACTTTCTGTACCCACTATTCAACCCCCCCCCTTCTAGTGGTGCCTTGCAGATCCTACACATCTGTATTTCCTCAACCTGCGAAATGACAGTTTTGGAATCTAGCATTTTATAGTCGAGAAATCTACCAACTATCAACTTTTTCGTGCCAGCATCTTCAGTACGATACTTTTTATCTAAAGCTGACCACAACGCTTTTGCAGTTTTATAAGTACAAAACACGCCATAGATAGTATTATCCAGGCAACTCAGAATCAAATTCAAACAACAAAAATTCGTATACGCCCATGCTTCAGCACCCAAGTCATTCTGCATGTTTTGATGTTGATCTTCCACAGGTTCTACCACTGGTGGATCCTCGCTCAGCATCTTGGCCAATCCCATCGCTGTGAGATAGAATAGCATCTTTTGCTGCCACCTCTTGAAGAAACTACACGCAAACTTTTCTAGCTTCTCCACATGTGCAGCTGTGGCAGCCGGATTCATCTGAGACCCTCCGCTTGGTGCCAAAGGAACTGTGTTGAACGGCGCACCGGCAGCAACATTATTAGCCCCGTCAGGTGCAGACACAGAGTGTGCACCGTTAAAGCCTTGAACAAAGTTCGAGCTTTCGTTTTCCATTCCTGTTCAGTTCGATCAAAACGTATAGATCAGAACAGAGTCGGATATAAGAAATGGGTAGAAGTAGACTGCAAATCAATATGAACACTGCTTTGCGTAAAAAAACAGTACAAAAATTAATTGAATCGAATACGTCTTAAGATTGTTGGAAACAATCAATCCTGTACCAAGACGCAATCGTACAGTGTGTGCGAATGAAAATAGTAAACAATAAATCAAACCTGGGACGAGTCAAGGACTCTGTCCGTAAGACGTATTGCTCCGGTGTCTGTGCCTAACCGGCGTTAGCAACCGTCTCCCAGGATACAACGGGTACCTGTTCAGTTGAGCGGCACTGTTGAACTTGAACTACTGCAAACCTTCGAGTGTCCTGACTTCTCTTGGACATGATGCAGAAAGTATAATGCTATGAATGCAATGTGCAACGAATGCCGAGAGCGAGTGTGTCTAGATCGCACACCCTGCCCCTGTTTATATAGGGGAGTCGGTTGGAGAATCGGTTATGCAGATGAATCTTTGACCGTCGGATCAAAACCGTAGATGAACCAGAGCCGTCGGATGAAAACCGACGCGTCATCTGTTGGACGGTTTGAACGTTCAATTGTTAGCCGTCAGATGGAAATCAGAACCACATGATTCATCTTGGAGCGTCGGATGAAAACCAAAAGTGGTTGGACGGTTAGGACAGTTTGAATTTCAGCCATTGGATCAAAGCTGCCTTTCTTTCATCGTTAGATCAAAACCGCTTGATCTTATCGCATACCGAACAAGACCAGTTAAAAAATAACCGTTCGATATAAACCATAACCGAACAACCAAACGCCAGTTTAAACTGAAACGCATTTAGAACGCTTTTATCCATTACTAGACCGGACCACGCACGACAGCGCACATAGGAGAGCATTTGGACCGCTGCGCAGCTAGGTCTGAAGTCTTTTAACTATTTACAGAAAATAATTAATCCAAAATCCCAAATAAATTTTCTCCAAAAAGATAAGAACTGGCCCGGCACACGAGCCATGAGCCTGAGCCCGAGCCAAGCCGAGCCGGCCGGTCGGACGGGCGGGCGGTGGCGCACATGTGTGGCACTTTCTAGGTCTCTCCTTTGGTCAAAAACTTCTCATGACCCAAAGGCACATCTAAAGTGTCCATTCTAGCCATTTATAAGGTGGCTAAACATGTCTAAATATCCAATGTGGTATTCCTCCATAAGGGTGATGTGGCCTCCTAAGAATAGGACACATCACCCATTAACCGTGTTTTCCATCCACATTGAGCATTAATTTCTCATTCACCCGGTATCGTAATTGAGTGATTCCAAAGCCTAAAATTAACTACTCGTTACGTAGATAATTAAGGACCCATTAGTTTTTTATTTTCATTATCAAAAACTAATCATAATTAAGCTCAAAGTATGTTGCTAAACCAAGTTTTGCAACCTTCCTTAATGAGCCAAAGCCCAAACTTTAATTCCTCCAACATCTATCGGGGTATTTTGGTGAATATTTGGTTATGAAATGCAGGTTAAGAAGTGGACTTCGTCCTATAATCCCAAATATGAAGTGTACATTGTTCTCGTGTGGCAGCTCTGGAGAGTCTCCCTATTCACTTCCATGACCAGCGCTCTTTGCATGAATTCACTAGGGCTATTAGGTACCCTGTTAAGGTTGATGCCACTACGTTGAATCTTCAGCACCCATCTGTTGCTAGGGTATGTGTCGAGGTGGACATTACTCAAGAATTACCATCAAAGATTTATATCGATTGTGGTGCATACTCATTTTTTAATCAGCTATGTATTCACAAGCGAAAGGAGGTGAAATTAGAATATCTGATTGTCGGACTCACATAGAGGAAGACAATCGTAGATCTGAACAAAAGCCACAGATGATTGCTGGTCAAGCCAAGACCCATGTTGTAGTGGCAAGAAAGAGATGGGCCAACCCGGGGTGAACAAGAAAGGCAAACAAATCGCCAAGAAGTTCGCCTGAAAATGCTACAATTTTGGCACTCAGGGGCATGTCAGCAATGAGTGCTGAAAGGCCAAGAAGAAGCAATCCAAGGCAAAGGCAAACATCGTAGAAGCCATGGACGATCTGAACCTCTATGCGGTGGTCTCAGATTGCAATGTTGTAGGGAATATGCACGAATGGTGGCTTGATACTGGTGCCACAAGACTTGTCTGCTCCAGCAGAGAAATGTTCACAAACTACCAGCCGGGGAACAATAAACAACTTTATATGAGGAATTCGGCCTCCTTGAAGATTGAAGGCGAGGGTAAAGTTGTCCTAAAGCTCAACTCAGAGAAGCATCTGGCTCTACAAGATGTGCTACACATCCTTGACATTCAGAAGAATTAGTATCTGGAGCTCTTCTAGTCATGCATGGTTTTAGACTAGTTAGAGTTAAATAAAGTTATTCTTTTGAAAAATGACATGTATTTGAGGAAGGGGTACTTGACAAATAGGATGTTCAAGTTAAATGTCATCACTATTGTACCAAAGAAAGATTTGCCTGCAAAGGCTAATAGCAATGCTTCCTCTTCTACTTACATGCTTGAATCTTCATGTTTATGGCATCGTCGTTTAGGACGTGTAAATTATAAGTCAATACAACGCATGGTTAATCTTGACTTATTGCCCAAATTAAATTTTGAAAAAGAGAAATGACAAATATGTGTTGAAGCAAAGATGGCAAAGCCGCATTAAAAGGAGCACTGAACCTTTGGATTTAATTCACACCAATGTGTGTGATTTAATGTCTGTGCAAACAAGAGGTGGAAAAGGTATTCTCTTTAGGAACATTTGGAAGCAATATGCTGCTACTGTTTTTAGTGACGAATCATGGTCACAACGGGGCATCATTAGAGATATTAGACGTGATATCTTCCTATGGGCAAAATCGCAGAACGGAACTAAGTTTGCCGCATCAGTTCTGCGCCTCATTCAATTGGGGCTTTCTCCGCCACTTCGACCAAACAGAACCTGGATAATACGCTGGTGTCCACCACCGTCAGGACGTTAAAAGTTAAACACAGATGCGTCTGTTGGCAGATGCACAGCTGGCGGAGGAGCTATCGTTCGAGACACAACAGGGTCGCTGGTTCATGCATTTTCTTTTCCACTGCGGCATGATTATCCATTAACAGTGGAAGCTCAAGTAGTATTTCTTGCGCTTACTTATTATATTTCGCGATTGGGACATCTTGAAGTTGAAGTTGATCGTCAACAATTGGTCCATCTCACTATGCTTGCTCCGGATTTACAAAGGCTTCGGGTCCTTCTCCAAGCCTCTTCTATATGGTTATATTATGTCCCTCGGAGGATTAATCAGGCAGCCTATTTTTTTGGCATAAGCAGCGTTGGTGATATCCACTGTTGCATACTATCCGCGATTGACGACTCTTCCTTCACATATTCGGGGTATCATATTGACAGACATCTTATTTCCCTCCTTTCGACCGGATTTCGATGCAGCTACATGACACGTTATCCACATTACGCTTCTTCTACAGCATTGATGATATGTGTCACATCCTGCAGGACTATTACGCGTCATTTTCTTTTATAGATTGTATTTTACAGTTTTATGGTTTCAACAACATAAATATGCACGCTTTTTCCTTTGCCAAGGTTTTATCCACAAGGGTGGTTTTACTTGGCAAGGTTTTAATGCGACGTATCATATGTTATTGGCCTTTCACTCTTATAATGTACGTCTACTACTTGTTCTCATACGATGATGTCCTTTGCTTTTATGTAATAAGGTATTCCTCCGCCATAAGTGAGTCTCCTTAATAAATCATATATTTACTAAAAAACATAGGTGGCAAAAAGTATTTTGTAACTTTTATCGACGATTGCACACGATACTATCATGTCTATTTGCTAAGTAGCAAATACAATAACCATGATGCTTTCAAGGACTATAAAAATGAAGTTTAGAATCAACTTAGCAAACGAATTAAGGCAACTCATAATGATAGAGGTGGGGAATATGTTGCATTGTTTCATGAGTTCTTTTCATAACGTGGCAATATTCATTAAATGACTGCACCATATTCACCTCAATCGAATGGTATTGCGGAATGCAAAAACAAAACTCTAAAGAGATGATGAATGCCATGTTGATAAGTTCGGGCTTAACTTAAAACTTGTGGAGGGAAGCCATTCACTCAGCTAACGTCATTTTTAATAGAATTCCATCCAAGTAGATGGATGAAGTCCCCTACAAGCTTTAGAAAGGCCACAACCTAGATACAAATACTTGAAAGTGTGGGGGCGTCTGGCTGATGTTGCTGTACCTAAACCAAAACAAGTGAAAATTGTGCCTAACATGGTTGATTGCATATTCATTGGATATGCAACTAACAGTAGTGCATGTTGTTTCTTGATGCATAAATCGGATGTTCCTGACATATATGAAAACTTTTTCATAGAGTCAAAGAACACAGTGTCCACAGAAGATGTCTTTCCGAGGAAATACAAGAGCAATGAAGAAACAAGAGTTGGTAAACGAGTGCGTGAGGTTACTCCTCAAGGTGATAAGGAACTTCGTTAAAGCAAGTGTCCTTGAATAGCAACTTCGTTTGGTACGAATTTTCTAACCTACATGGTAGAAAATGAGCCAAGAAACTTTTCTGAGGCAATGTCAACTCCAGAAGCTCCATTCATGAAAGAGGCAAGTAATAGTGAGATAGACTCGATTCTTCAGAATCACACTTGGGAGTTGGTTGACCTTCCATCAGGAAGTAAACAACACTGTTGCAAGTGGAGTTTTAAGAAGAAGTTGAAAGAGGATGGGTCTATCGAAAAGTATAAAGCCAGGTTGGCAGCTAAAGGCTGTCGACAGAAGGAAGGCTCTGACTTTTTCGATACCTACTCACAAGTAACTAGAATCACTTCTATAAGGATGCTAGCTGCTATTGATGCAGTCTATAATCTGGAAATCCACCAGATGGATGTAAAGACTGCTTTTCTAAATGGTGAGTTAGATGAAGAAATCTATATGGAATAACCTAACGGGTTTGTGGTTTTAGAAAAAGAGTCAAAAGTCTGTAGACTCGTTAAGTCCCTGTACGGACTTAAGCAAGCGCCTAAGCACCTGATGTCAGGCCGGCCTCCAATCATGACATGTCATCATTTAACATATACATAATTATGTCATCGGAATCAATCGTCTCATGGTATGATTCGTTTAAAATCTTTTTATCAAAACTTTGATTCATTTATTCATGTACATAGACTCGATTTTGGGCTAATTTGACCATCTAACAGTTTCACCACTTAAGTCCACCATTTGGCTCATGTATCATATCATAACTTAAGTGAAATACGAATTTTGTGCTCTTCTAATAACACTCAGCTTTCAGCACTTAAGTCCATTTTTTGCCTTGTCACATAATGTCATTTCTTTTTTGCTTTACTTGTTTAACCCATTATTTACTTAGCAAACCATATAACATATATCACATATATCTTTGTATAGATATAACCAAGTAAATTTCAAAATGACTTCATTGGTACAGTACACATATACTTAGCCGAATTTGTACCTTGGCCATATAACAAATTTTTCCTCATTTAAAACATATTTCATATATATGTATGTGTAGGCATGGAAAAAAATCTTTTGGTAGATTTATGTGTGTATGGCCGAGAGATGTGGGGTTCACCCCACATACATTTCTCCACTTAACACTTCAACATACTAGGATTATGAATACGCAATTTGATGTGGTGACATATGGCATATAACATATGTTGAGAAAAA
The DNA here is from genome assembly GCA_036186865.1 of Eustoma russellianum. Lineage (NCBI taxonomy): Eukaryota > Viridiplantae > Streptophyta > Magnoliopsida > Gentianales > Gentianaceae > Eustoma > Eustoma russellianum. The sequence continues at coordinate 10,749,946 of AP025057.1, forward strand.
GAGTTTGAGCGATTCACAAAATGCATGATTTAAATAACGCGTGTTTAAGAAACGCATGACACAATTTATTGCTTGACACGTTTTTACGACAAACTTGCCTCATATACTTTATATATAATGTTGCCGTACTAACAAGTCATAAAGCTTTAAAGCTTACGTCAAATGGCAAACATTTGTTGTGTTTGAACTATTTTCAGGTGCCACCATTAATGAACTAAACTAGTTCATTAAGTGAAGTACTGAGCTAAATGAACTAAGTAGTTCATTAAATGGAGATATGTTTGGAGAAGGCATGATGGCAACAAACTTGGAAATAGAAAGTCTCCTCCCACTCTATATCACACGTTTATATATATATATATATATATATATATATATATATATATATATATATTATATATTAAGATTTTTTATAAAAAGGCACAATACACATATATTCCGACGTACCACCGACACGTTACATATATTACGCACATACGTCAACGTCACACCACTATACTTACCTCATATTTATGAGTACATTCAGGTCTTATATCATGTGATATAAGTCATGGTGATGACAAAATTATTACGACACGTTACAAGGTTATAAACCAAAAGTTGTCGTATCGGGTGACTACCGAAACTTCGCCAACGTGTCACGTACTTGCCATAAATAGATGGCCAACCCATATACATTAAAAAGAGCCAAACATTTCATGGCTCGCATGGTATATTCAGCCATGAAATCATTCCATGTTGGCACACACAAATCACCCACAATTTAGGCCAAATGATGGAGATTTCAAATTCAAATTATTAAGCACGTGGGGCACTTATCTTAATCAGCCATTAGAGATGAATATATAATTTACTTTTTGTATATTATGTGTGATATAATATATATAAAATGTACAAAAAGTTTGAATTTAATCGGAGAAAAATCGTGTAATCGACGAAAATCAAAAATTCGATTTTCTACGAACATAACAGATGGAACATTTTTGGTATGACTTGTAACATATATCTAGACACTCTTGACACATTCAAGACATGTTAAAGTGTTCTAGAAAATTCAAATTAGGGCTGATTGGAATTTACCATATATGTGTAATTATTGTGTATTATTTGACAAAGCTTGCCAAAATAATTTCAGCACATGTGCAGCCTTTCTACACGTCTACTATATCAATGTTGGAGCTTAGGTGGAGCTTATTTGGCACTTATTTGGAACTTTAATTGGTGGAAAATAAGACACACATGATTGGTGACAATGAAGAGGGCAATACACAAGGAAACAATTCAAAATAATTTCAGCACATGTTCCTTGTTATAGACGAATTTAGCATGTGTTTGTCTTCAATTGTCTTTCAGAATTGAAGGGGATTAATGTGTGATTGTTTGGTAACATTTTGACTATCTTTTGGCACATGTTTTATGAGTTGTTTTAAGATTTTTTCAGCACATTAAAGGATGACAAGTGGGACCAATCATCAAGTGATAAGTAAGCAAGGCCAAGTCATCCCTCCAATCATAATGTGCCAAGTGAGCAAGATGGTGTCATATCTACATAATGCAATCTTCCAAGGGCATTGAAGAGAATTCTCAAGAAGGGAGGATACATATGAAAAAAAGAGAAGAATACTGCAAACAAGTTCAAGACTACAACTCTCATTCTCTCAAGATCAAGAAGCTCTACTATTTTCTTCTTCTCTTTTTCTTTATTCTTCTTCTTCTCTCAAGCCTATTGTTCTTATATTCAACATACTGAATAGGTTTTGATTAGACCACCATACACGTTTTATTTATTGTAAAAGGTTGATCAAGGTGTGATCAAACCTTCATCCGTTCGGTGGTGGTGTGTTGATCGGTGTGATTGATTGTATTGTTTGTGAAAGGGTGGATTTGGTGTGTAACTCCAGCAACCCTTGTGGTAAGGTGTTATTTTGTGTTTAGTGATAACCGAGGAAGGTGTCCTCGAAGACTGGAGTAGGACGATTTAACCGAACCAGTATAAAATCCTTGGTGTCATTACTTTCAGCACTTTACTTTTAGTTTTCAGTTTCTGTGTTGAATTTGTTACAATTATAAAAATAATAAAAGACTTTAAAAAATTACAAAAATTTGGAAAAACATAGCCACACCTCTTAGGTTTAATTTGGCATAAGTTTCAACCCATTTGGACAAGTATAAGTCAATCAAACTTTAATGCAATCTGATATTCAGACTTGCAAAGGTTGAGAATATCAACGTATTTGACATACTTCCCAAAGGAATTTTTCAAAACTGTTTCAACCCAGTACAATACACATCTTAAGGGGTTTGTCATTAAATTTTTAGACCATTTGGATTCATGAATTAATCGGAATAAAATTTGCAAATCAGAGTACTGTTTCTGTCAGATTTGAGCAATCTGACCACAAATGTATTTTCAACAGGTTAGGAGTTGAATTTTAATCTTAAATTTTTAGGAGATACTCATAACATCTGAGAGTAGAATCTCTCAAAATATCAGAATTTTCGAAGGTCTGTAACTAGGTCTTTCAAATGTTTCAAATCAGGATCTGAAAAAAGAAACTGTGTTCAGAAGTTAGGTTTTTGTGTCAAAATATTTTAAAAACCAAAATTTTCCGCACCTACTATTCAATCCCCCCTTCTAGTGGTGCTATACAGGTCCTACAAGTAGTATCAGAGCACAGGCACACTCACGACTAGAAGATATAACAATCTTAGTAAGATAGCATCTACTAGCCAAAAAACCAAACAAGAAGGTATGCCAAGCCAAAGGCCTCCAACTTTTAATAATGAGGCAAATTTTGTTTCGGATTCTGAACTATCTTATGATGTTTTTTATGTTGAGTACCTTGGATTACATAAGTTTGCTAGAACTCTTGCAAAAAAAAAAAGAAATGCTTAATTGAAGATAAGAAATTGTTAGAATCATCTAACACAAACCTTGTTGCTCAATTAAACGATTCAAAAGTAGAGTCGTCTTGCACAATCAATGCATTAAAATCAGAGATCTCATCATTGAAAACTGAAAATAAAGAAATGAATTCCGAGATTTAAAATTTGAAGTCAAGGAATGCAGATCTAGAGAAAATGGTGAAACAGTTTGACACAGGTACAAACATGTTAGATCTCAATATCTCATCACAAAAGCATGACAGCGACAAAAACGGATTAGGAAACGTTGAGAAAAACGAGACACTAAATAAATCAACCAAATCCATTCCATCTAAGGAAATAGATGCATCCGAGAGATAAGTGGCGCCTAAGAAGACACCTGGATTTCTCCCTATGTCATCTCGTCATGCTTCTTCTTTATATCATACGAGATATAATTATGTGCTATATATATATGATGTTGTACCCCAACTGTACCGCACTTGAAACCACAATGAAATAGTGATTCTCCTAAGTTCATTTTAATTAAGTTACATTAGCACTTCTCTATTTAAATTCATTTAAGATGGATACTAAATAGTTGTACAAGTAGAGGTCACAAGGTATGTGAAGCCATACAAATTCGGCCAAGGGGCCTTGATAAACTTTGGAATAGTTTCATTTTTATAAGAAGGCAAACCTAAATGGTCCTCACAAAAGCAAATTTAAAATCATATTAGATAAAATAAATAATAGTATAAGTTATATAAGTATGAGCTATGCTAAAAGTGAAAAGACTAAAATACCCCCAAGACCCCCCCCCCAAATTTCGGCCAAGACAATGGAGGGATCTAGAACCCTCTCCATTATTCTACTATTTGAAATATTTAACTAGAATATAATTATATAATAAAGAAATAAATCAAGCATGCAAAGAAAGAAATAATAAAATAATGAAAAGAAGAGTGCATGCGAGACAAAAGCTTCCAAGCTACAAGCCTAAGGCTTGCTTTTTCCCTCCCCCATGTGCCGGCTACCCCTTTCCCCTCCACCATTATTTCTCCTTTAAAACAACCTAGAAGCTTCATCTTGAACCCTCTCTCAAGGAACCAAGCCAAGACAACACTTAGACTATTCTCCATCTCCCTCCACACATACACCATACGGCCCCTTCATCTTGGAGCTAGGGAATTCAACTCAACACTCCTTCCATCTTCAAGCTCAAAGAGGCATATAAGTGAGTTTATTCCAAACTTCTTAAGTGAATTCCTTATCTTCAAAGAAGGAAGCTCATTTGGTTCCCCTCCTACCCCAAACCCGTGACCTTCAGGGTCACTAGGTGCAAGATTTTCAACCTCTTAGGTGGTGAAAGCTCTTGCTAGTTGAAGCTCCATTCAAAATCTCATGTTGGTAAGAAGATCTAATATCAAAATAGCTCTATTTTCATTTAAGCATGATGACTAACATTCTTCTTTTCCTTCCTTCAAAAATCGTATGCTCATGAGTAAAGGAGGAGGAAAATTTCAACTCATCTCATTCCATATCCAAGCTAAGAAAAGGCTCTAGCTTGAAGAGGCAAGTATACATTAGACTCTCATGATTTATTTGAAGAATTAGTGACTTGAATGGCTAGTTGTTTCTGAGATGCCAACTTTAGTTGAATATAATAAGTATTAAGTATGACATCTTAGTGATTCTTAAGAAGAATGTCTTGCATGTGTCCAATTCCTCCAAAGATGAAATCTTTCCTTACATGCAATATGATATGACGCTGTTTTAGGATGACATAAGGTTCAACAAAGTGATTCTAGGCAAGAATGGTTCTTGGATGAAGCTTGTGAAGCACTAAGATGGCATGCATGTGCTAGTTGTAATTTTATAAGGTTGTTTGGTAAAATTGAAATAAAATAACATTAAATGTGTTGCATGCCAAAATAAATGTTGTAAAATATGTTCATGGCATCCTACAAGTTTCGGCCATGAAGATGAAAGTGATGGTGAGTTTTGAATCCAAGAAAGAACACCTTTTGTGAGCAAATATGATAAGTGTTGTGTACAAATTACAAACTGTTTTGGAGTGATGCAAATGTGACTCAATAAAAAGAATGGAATCTGGATATTCATGTTAAAAACGGTGTTTGTGGTGACTAATACGTTATTTTATAGGAATAAAGATAATTAGTGGACACTTGACATGAAAAGGTGATAAAACACAAAACCACTGGAGCTGGGCTGAATTGTGTAGTGTATTATGGGACCTCAAAATGGACTTTACTAACGTGAAAACAAGCTGATTTTTTTCATGACATTAGCCCTGTGTGTGTCGTAAATATGAGAGTTGAAATCTTGGAAAAATAAGTCGTGGTTTATTTTTAATAAAATATTTGGTAAAACTGTTCAAGCAGAAATTACTGGAACTGGGCAGAATTATGTAACGTTTTGTATGGCCTAAAAACAAATCTTAGAGGTGTTCAAATAGGCTGATTTTTGGTATGATGTTAGCCTTATGTGTTTAGTAAATATGGGAGTTGGAATTTTAGAAAACAAAGGTGTAGATCATCCTTAATAAAATTTTTGGTAAAACTGGCCAAGCTGAAACTACTGGAGCTGGACAGAATTAAGTAACGTGTTGCTTGACCCAAAAATGGACCTTAGAAATATGAAAATGAGGTAATTTTCGTAGGATTCTAGTCCTGCATGTTTATGACGTCTGTAAGTTGGATTTTTGGAAAAAAGAATTATGGTTGTGCCACAATAGAATTTTTAGTAAAATTGGTCAGTCCTGCAACAGCATGTGACCGATTTCGGAAAAATAATTAAATGAACCCTTTAAGGTTTTTGGATTGTTCTGGAAATTTTATGATAATCACCTAAGACATATAGGAGCATTTCTATGTAAATTAATCAACTTGGTATTATCGTTTTGATGGGTAACTATGGATTTAAAGTTAACGCACAAAAACTGGAAAATTTAACAGAACAGAGGAATAAGTTAAGAGGCCTTAATTTTGTGGATTTTGACTATATGAACGGTTGGGCCCATGAATGTCAGTCCTTAGAGATTTTACTATATTTTCTAGGCTGTGTCCCAAAATGATTAAGGTTTTAAGGTCATGAAAATTAAGGTAAAGATGGCTATTATACTGCTGAATTCAGCAGTACACTTTTTTAACATATTAATGATTAAAGGGTCTTAAACATCTTAAAACATTACGAAAATTTTATGACATGAACATAAGACCCTATGATGCATGTATATGGCTAAAAATTATGAAAATGGGCCTGTTTGGTTAATCTAGCCGCCCCATGAACATGAAGTAGAAATCTAGAAATTTTTAGCTTATGAAACCATGCTTGTTGTCATGTCCTAAGGAATATTTACGATGATCTATGCCACAACTTGCATTGCATAATGTTTTATGTATCATGCATAATCACATGCACCATGAATCTGATTTTTATGAATTTTCCGTATGCAAGCAAGTTTTTCCTTATGCATATAAGTTATTTACGGTCCCATGTTTTAAAGAAAGCTTTATGATTCCCTTGCCGGCTAAGCATGCGTATAACCCAACTCCAGACCCAGGGTTAATAGGTCTGATGACATGATAAGTTCTGGACCCGTTCTGGATCCATTCCGGACCCGGGGTTAATTTGTCCGATGATATGTTCTGGACCCGATCCAGTCCCGGGGTTAATCGGCCTGATATTATGTTCTGGACCCGTCCAAGACCCGGGGTTAATTGGTCTGTTCTGGACCCATTCAGATCCGGGGTTAATTGATCTGATACTCCGTTTTTCTGACACATTATTTTATGGGACCAAAATGATGTTTTTGACATGACATGATATCATGCATTGCATTTTGCATAATTCATGAGCATGTTCACATGTTGTACGTTTTGGTTAGTGGGTAATAAGATATTGTCGGTATAGTACTACTTAAAATTTATGCTTAGGCTATATCGTCAAGCAGATCCAGGATTAAAGAACAGGTATGAACTAACATTGAGGTTATTGGGGTTTTACATTCATGTTATGATTCTTTATTTATTTCATGGTAGTTTATTGTATGCTTGCTGGGTGATTTTTATCACTCATACCTTTATTTTTCCCCTAGAGCCAGTGAATACTAAAGTTGAATGGATCGAGGATGAACCGAAAGTTCTGTACCCGTAGTCGAGGTGTCAGGAGAAGATCGCACTTAAGGACTTTTGTGCTGCTATATTGATGTATCATTAATCATGTTGAACTCTTTGGGATTTAGGTTATGTTGTTTTGTGGACTACTACTTTTGGGGACTTAATATTCCGTAATGCATGTTTGTTTTAAAAGTTTTAATTCTGCCTAAATTTTACTACCATGTTAAATGTTAGCATGAGAGTCTATGGCTTAAGTTTTGGATTTTCGCATGTTATGCATGACGCTTTGTATTATCCTTAGTGAAGTATGGCGGGTGCACCATATTCAGACAAGGTCCGGGTGCGGGGCGCTACAAGTGGTATCAGAGCCCAGGCTCTAGATTACGGGCAGAACGTAGAACTAAGTTATAATCTTAGAATCTATGTTTGATTTTAGACTTAAGTCATGGTCTTAGAAGAGTGATGGCCTTAGATTAAGACCCCTTAGACCGGATTTAGAATATAATTTAATAATTAATTCCGCCTTATTAAATCCGGATCTCTAATGTAAGGTGAAACTTTTCTCTTCCTCATTTAAAATTTTTCTGAGAATTATGGTCTTTGCACAAAATAACTTGGTTTTATCACAACCTTTGTATAAATGCTAACACTCAGTAGTGCAGATGGTGCGACCTCGTGGCAGACCTCCTAGGGCTCGACCAGCTGCTCAGGAGCCCGTTCCCCCTCAGCCACAGGGCCCCGTTCCTCTACCACCGGTTAAGGTCCCGCTGCCACCACAGCCGGACCAGAATCCCCCAGTTCAGTATAATCCACCACCACCACCGCAGGCACCTGTTCCTCCGGTTATACCTGACATTAATGCCTTTCAGGCCTTTTACCAAGTGGTCACCCAGATCGGGCAAGGCCTAATCCATCAGAATGCTCCACCTCATCCGCACGAGCCTGTGAGAGATGCCCAGTATTACTTTGAGAAATTAAAGAGGGCTAATGTAACACCGTTTGAGGGAAACCCAGATCGCGATACAGCGGAGAAGTGGTTGGACGAAGTTGAAAACTGTTTCGAGTTAATTCAAGCCCCCGACGAGCTGAAAGCCCAATCCATCAGACCTTTTCTGATAAGTGAAGCTAACCAATGGTCGAAGAAGAATTTACATCCCTTGCCCAGACCGATTGCCTGGGAGAGATTTCTGCAAGAATTTCACAAGTTTTGTATCCCTCCGTCAGTCAAGCTACAAAAGAGGCATGAATTTGAATCACTGAAACAAGAACCTGGTATGACGGGAGCAGAGTATGCAAATAAGTTCATCGCATTAGGGAGATTTCAGCCTGTCACCATGAATGATGAAGAGACAAAAATGCTGAAATTTGCAAGAGGCCTGAATCCAAGAATCCGGACATGGTTGGTAAATGCAAACCCCACAAATTTGGGAGCTCTTTTGGACGCCTGCTATAGGATTGAGAGAGACATTATCCGCCGAGATGATGTGGGACAAAAGAGAGAAAGGCAAGGGACTAGAAATGAGAAATACAAAAAGGTAGCTAAGAAGAATTTCAGAGGATCAGTTCGACAAGGAAAATCCCAGGGTCAGAATCAGTGCCGCCAGCAGCACCAGAATAATCAGCAAAAGAATCAGACTCCACCCCAGCAGCCAGCTATACCAGTGTCCTCAGTGCCAAAAGAGACACATGGGTGAGTGTCGATGGAAGACTGGAAAATGTTTTGGATGCAGCAAGGATGGTCACCTGATCAGGGATTGCCCAGAAAGAGGAGCACAGCAACAGCAACAACAGCCAAAGAACCGGCGATCACGTGCGAATGCAAGGGTGCACGTCATGACAGAAGCAGATGTTGAGGAGACGGCAGACGTAGTGACTGGTAAGATCTAAAGTTTTACGCCTTAAATACGTTTTACTAATACATGTCTATACTGTTGATTGGTTAAATATGCATGATTCAGGAACAATCTTAGTATGTAGCATACCTGCGAATGTATTGTTCGACAGTGGCGCCAACCACTCATTTATCTCCAGAAAGTTCGCTAAGAATATAGATCATAACTCTGTCAGACTAGAATCACCCTATAGAGTACAAGCAGCCGGTGATCAGGTGCTTGTCTCTCATCATATCTTCCGAAATTGTGTGCTTGAGTTCGATGAACAGCGTTTTGACGCCGACTTGATTCCTATACCCATGAGCAATTTTGATGTGATCCTTGGAATGGATTGGCTCTCAAGGAACCATGCTCACATTGATTGCCGAAGTAGGCAAGTTATAATTAAGAACCCAGCTCGAGACGAAGTGTCATTCCAAGGAGGAGCTAAGCTAAAAAAACCATCCAAGAAAGTCTATGTTAACGCAACTCGTGTCAGCCGAGCGTTGAATAAAGGCCATGAAGGATTCTTTGTTTATGTCCTAAGTGCTGAGCAAGCGAGTCCCACCCTTGCTCACGTTCTGGTTGTCAATGAATACCCCAATGTATTTCCAGACGAATTACCTAGACTACCTCCTGATCGTGAAATTGCCTTCGAGATAAACCTTGTCCTAGGAGCTGAACACATATCGAAAGCCCCATATCGGATGGCTCCTGCATAACTGAAAGAGCTAAAGGAGCAGTTACACGAGCTGCTAGAGAAGAAGCTCATTCGCCCCAGCGTTTCACCTTGGGGTGCTCTTGTGCTATTCGTAAAGAAGAAAGATGGAAATATGCGCTTATGCATTGATTACCGGGAACTCAACAAAATCACCATAAAGAATAAGTACCCATTTCCCCGGATAGACGACTTATTTGATCAACTCAGGGTACGTAATTAACAAGTTCTAGTTCAATTAAAGTTTAAATTTCCAAAACCCTATCTAAAGAATCTTATGCAGGGATCTCGAATTTTCAGTAAGATTGAACTGTGATCACGATACTTTCAATTGAAAATTAAGGCCGAAGACGTTCCAAAGACTGCCTTCAGGACACGCTATGGACACTACGAATTTTTGGTCATGCCTTTTGGCTTAACCAACGCTCCTGCCGCCTTTATGGATCTCATGAATCGAGTTTTTCAGGACCTGTTGGACAAGTTCGTAGTGGTCTCTATAGACGATATTTTGATCTATTCACCAGATGAGGAAACTCATACAGCCCATTTGAGGACGGTTCTGAATATTCTAGGAGGAAGACAATTGTACGCAAAATTTAGCAAATTTGAGTTTTGGCTGCGTAGCGTATCCTTCCTCGGCCATGTTATATCAGAAGATGGGATTTCAGTAGATCCCAAGAAAATTGAAGCTATTACAGAATGGCCCAGACCAACAAATGTTACCGAGGTGAGAAGCTTCCTTGGATTAGCAGGCTATTATTGAAAGTTTGTTGAAGGATTCTCGAAGATAGCTGTCCCCCTCACCAGATTGGCACAAAAGAAAACCAAGTTCGAGTGGAATGCCGACTGTGAAAAGAGTTTCTCAGAGTTAAAAGCAAAGTTGACGTCCGCCCCCATCTTGGCTCAGCCCACTCCTGGCGAGAAGTACGTGGTGTACAGCGATGCTTCAAAGAACGGTCTCGGATGTGTCCTTATGCAGAGAGATAAAGTGATAGCTTATGCATCCCGACAGTTAAAGCCATTCGAGCAAAACTATCCCATTCATGATCTTGAGCTTGCCGCAGTGGTTTTCGCATTAAAGATATAGAGACTTTACTTGTATGGTGAGAAGTGTGAGATCTATACAGATCATAAAAGCCTTAAGTATCTCTTTACCCAGAAAGAACTAAACATACGGCAGATGGCTCGAGTTGATTAAAGATTATGATCTCCCAATTCAATATCACCCTGGAAAAGCTAATAAGGTTGCTGATGCATTGATTCGGAAGACAAGCCACCCACGGCAACCACCTCTTCAGCGAGATATGGAAGAGTTTGGCTTGGAAGAAGTTGATTCAGTGGATGAAGTCCTCGCCAAGTTGGTTCTTATTCCTTCACTGATTGAACAGATCAAAGAGGCTCGAGGGAATGATGCAGCCTTGAGAAAGATCAAGGAAAGGATCCGAGATAAGCCACAAAATGACTTCGAATTTCGTAACGTTGGCAGCGTATGGTACCGAGGACGGTTATGCGTACCTGAAAACAAAGAAATCAAAGATGATGTCTTGACGGAAGCCCACAACTCATGATTTTCTATACACCCTGGAGCTAACAAGATGTATCAGGACCTCAAGCAAAATTTTTGGTGGCATGGTATGAAGAATCAAATAGCTGAATATGTGGAGCGATGCTTGGTATGTCAAAGAGTAAAGGCTGAACACCAAAGACCAGCTGGATTGCTACAACCCTTAGAAGTACCAGAATGGAAATGGGACCACGTCACTATAGATTTTGTGACCGACCTACCCAGGACTAAGTATGGAAATGATGCTATATGGGTCATTGTGGACCGTCTAACCAAGTCTGCTCACTTTTTGGCCATGACGATTAAAGCATCTATGGAGAAGATGGCCTCTATGTACCTTGATCAGATTGTTTGTTTGCATGGTGTGCCCATAAGTATCGATGTGATCGTGATCCCCGTTTTACCTCGAGATTCTGGACAACCTTTCAAAAGGCAATGGGCACTTAGATCAGAATGAGTTCCGCTTTCCATCCACAGACTGATAGCCAATCCAAAAGGACAATTCAAACCCTTGAAGACATGCTTCGTGCTTGCATTCTTGACTTTGGAGGAAGCTGGGATAAAAGCCTTAAGCTAGTCGAGTTTTCCTACAATAACAGCTTCCATAGATCCATCGGGATGACACCTTATGAAGCATTTTATGGGCAAAAATGTTGATCCCCACTTTGTTGGGACGAGATTGGAGACAAGATCTATACGGGACCCGACCTTGTAGAACAAACACGAGAGAAGGTAAAGATTGTTCAGCAAAGATTGAAGGCGGCACAAGATAGAAGTAAAGTATGGGCTGATGAAAGGCGGAGACCCTTAGCATTTGAAGAAGGAGAGAAAGTCTTCTTAAAGGTATCTTCGTCTAAAGGGATCAAGAGATTTGGCATAAAAGGGAAATTGAGCCCAAGATTCGTTGGACCATGTGAAGTCCTAGAAAAAGTCGGTGAAGTTGCATACCGCCTGGCATTGCACCCATCACTTTCCAAGTTGCATGATGTATTCCATGTTTCCCAACTACGCCGATATGTTTATGACCTAAGCCACATCCTTGAAGATCAGCAGTTGAAGGTTGATGAAGATGCATCGTATGCAGAGGAGCCCCTAAAGATTGTTGATCGGAAAGAGAAAAAGCTGAGAAAGAGATCTATACCTATGGTAAAGATTCAGTGGAGATACCATTCTAGAGAAGAAGCCACATGGGAAACGGAGGAAGACATGAAGAATAGACACCCCCATCTTTTTGACTAGTCTCTGATGTTTCGAGGACGAAACTTATGTTAAGGGGGGAGGATGTTGTATCCCAACTGTACCGCACTTGAAACCATAATGAAATAGTGATTCTTCTAAGTTCATTTTAATTAAGTTACATTAGCACTTCTCTATTTAAATTCATTTAAGATGGATACTAAATAGTTGTACAAGTAGAGGTCACAAGATATGTGAAGCCATACAAATTCGGCCAAGGGGCCTTGATAAACTTTGGAATAGTTTCATTTTTATAAGAAGGCAAACCTAAATGGTCCTCACAAAAGCAAATTTAAAATCATATTTGATAAAATAAATAATAGTATAAGTTATATAAGTATGAGCTATGCTAAAAGTGAAAAGACTAAAATACCCCCAAGACCCCCCCCCCAAAAAAAAAATTTCGGCCAAGACAATGGAGGGATCTAGAACCATCTCCATTATTCAACTATTTGAAATATTTAACTAGAATATAGATATATAATAAAGAAATAAATCAATCATGCAAAGAAAGAAATAATAAAATAATGAAAAGAAGAGTGCATGGGAGACAAAAGCTTCCAAGCTACAAGCCTAAGGCTTGCTTTTTCCCTCCCCCATGCGCCGGCTACCCCTTTCCCCTCTACCATTATTTCTCCTTTAAAACAACCTAGAAGCTTCATCTTGAACCCTCTCTCAAGGAACCAAGCCAAGAAAACACTTAAGACTATTCTCCATCTCCCTCCACACATACACCATACGGCCCCTTCATCTTGGAGCTAGGGAATTCAACTCAACACTCCTTCCATCTTCAAGCTCAAAGAGGCATCTAGGTGAGTTTATTCCAAACTTCTTAAGTGAATTCCTTATCTTCAAAGAAGGAAGCTCATTTGGTTCCCCTCCTACCCAAAACCCGTGACCTTCAGGGTCACTAGGTGCAAGATTTTCAACCTCTTAGGTGGTGCAAGCTCTTGCTAGTTGAAGCTCCATTCAAAATCTCATGTTGGTAAGAAGATCTAATATCAAAATAGCTCTATTTTCATTTAAGCATGATGACTAACATTCTTCTTTTCCTTCCTTCAAAAATCGTATGCTCATGAGTAAAGGAGGAGGAAAATTTCAACTCATCTCATTCCATATCCAAGCTAAGAAAAGGCTCTAGCTTGAAGAGGCAAGTATACATTAGACTCTCATGATTTATTTGAAGAATTAGTGACTTGAATGGCTAGTTGTTTCTAAGATGCCAACTTTAGTTGAATATAATAAGTATTAAGTATGACACCTTAGTGATTCCTAAGAAAAATGTCTTGCATGTGACTAATTCCTCCAATGATGAAATCTTTCCTTACATGCAATATGATATGAGGCTGTTTTAGGATGACATAAGGTTCAACAAAGTGATTCTAGGAAAGAATGGTTCTTGGATGAAGCTTGTGAAGCACTAAGATGGCATGCATGTGCTAGTTGTAATTTTAGAACGTTGTTTGGTAAGATTGAAATAAAATAGCATATAAATGTGTTGCATGTCTAAATAAATATTGTAAAATATGTTCATGGCACCGTACAAGTTTCGGCCATGAAGATGAAAGTGATGGTGAGTTTTGAATCCAAGAAAGAACACCTTTTGTGAGCAAATATGATGAGTGTTGTGTACAAATTACAAACTGTTTTGGAGTGAGGCAAATGTGACTCAATAAAAAGAATGGAATCTGGATATTCATATTAAAAACAGTGTTTGTGGTGACTAATAAGTTATTTTATTGGAATAAAGATAATTAGTGGACACTTGACATGAAAAGGTGATAAAACACAAAACCACTGGAGCTGGACAGAATTGTGTAGTGTATTATGTGACCTCAAAATGGACCTTAATAATGTGCAAACAAGATGATTTTTGGCATGACATTAACCCTATGTGTGTGGTAAATATGAGAGTTGAAATCTTAGTAAAAGAAGTTGTGGTTTATTTGTAATAAAATATTTGGTAAAACTGCTCAAGCTGAAATTACTGGAACTGGGCAGAATTATGTAACGTTTTGTATGGCCTAAAAAAAATCTTAGAGGTGTTAAAATAGGCTGATTTTTGGTATTATGTTAGCCTTGTGTGTTTAGTAAATATGGAAGTTGGAATTTTTGAAAAAGAAGGTGTAGATTATCCTTAATAATTTTTTTGGTAAAACTGGCCAAACTGAAACTACTGGAGCTGGACATAATTAAGTAACGTGTTACTTGACCTAAAAATAGATCTTAGAAATACGAAAATGAGCTAATGTTCAGTAGGATGCTAGTTCCGCATGTTTTTGACGTCTGTGAGTTGGAATTTTGGAAAAAGGAATTATGGTTGTGCCACAATAGAATTTTTAGTAAAATTGGTCAGTCCTGCAACAGCATGTGACCGATTTCGAAAAAATAATTAAATGAACCCTTTAAGGTTATTGGATTGTTCTGGAAATTTTATGATAATCACCTAAGACATAGATGAGCATGTCCATGTAAATTAATCAACTTGGTATTATCGTTTTGATGGGTAACTATGGATTTAAAGTTAACACACTAAAACTGGAAAATTGTGCAGAACAGAGGAATAAGTTAAGAGGCCTTAATTTTGTGGATTTTGACCTATATGAACGGTTGGGCCCATGAATGTCAGTCCTTAGGGATTGTATTATGTTTTTTACGCTGTGGCCCAAAATGATTAAGGTTTTAAGGTCATGAAAATTAAGGTAAAGATGGCTATTATACTGCTGAATTCAGCAGTACACTTTTTTTTAACAAATTAATGATTTAAGGGTCTTAACCATCTTAAAACATTACGAAAATTTTATGGCATGAACATAAGACCCTATGATGCATGTATATGGCTAAACATTATGAAAATGGGCCTGTTTGGTTAATCTAGCCGCCCCATGAACATGAAGTAGAAATCTGGAATTTTTTAGCTTATGAAACCATGCTTGTCGTCATGTCCTAAGGAATATTTACGATGATCCATGCCATGACTTGCATTGCATAATATTTCATGTATCATGCATGATCACATGCACCATGAATCTAATTTTTATGAATTTTCCGTATGCAAGCTAGTTTTTCGTTATGCATATAAGTTATTTACGGTCCCATGTTTTAAAGAAAGCTTTTTGATTCCCTTGCCGGCTAAGCATGCGTATAACCCAAATCCAGACCCATGGTTAATAGGTCTGATGACATGATGAGTTCTGGACTCGTGATATGTTCTGGACCCGATCCAGGCCTGGGGTTAATCGGCCTGATATTATGTTCTGGACCCGTCCCAGACCTGGAGTTAATTGGTCTGATGACATGTTCTGGACCCGTTCAGATCTGGGGTTAATTGATTTGATACTCCGTTTTTCTGACACGTTATTTTGTGGGACCAAAATGATGTTTTTGACATGACATGATATCATACATTGCATTTTGCATAATTCATGAACATGTTGACATGTTGTACGTTTTAGTTAGTGGGTAATAAGATATTGTCGGTATAGTACTACTTCAAATTTATGCTTAGGCTATATCGTGAAGCAGATCCAGGATTAAAGAACAGGTATGAACTAACATTGAGGTTCTTGGGGTTTTACATTATGTTATCATTCTTTATTTATTTCATGGTAGTTTATTGTATGCTTGCTGGGTGATATTTATCACTCATACCTTTATTTTTCCCCTAGAGCCAGTGAATGCTAAAGTTGAATGGATCAAGGATGAACCGAAAGTGCCATACCCGTAGTCGAGGTGTCAGGAGAAGATCGCGCTTAAGGACTTTTGTGCTGCTATGTTGATGTATCATGAATCATGTTGAACTCTTTGGGATTTCGGTTATGTTGTTTTGTGGACTACTACTTTTGGGGACTTAATATTCCGTAATGCATGTTTGTTTTAAAAGTTTTAATTCTGCCTAAATTTTACTACCATGTTAAATGTTAGCATGAGAGTTCATGGCTTAAGTTATGGATTATCGCATGTTATGCATGACGCTTTGTACTCTCCTTAGTGAAGTACGACAGGTGCATCGTATTCGGACAAGGTCCTTGTGTGGGGCGCTACATATGAAAAGAAACTATTGATGCATACATGACATTCATTCAACAAAAATGCATCTAGATCACGTACCATGCACACCAACACAAGAACTTATTAAAGACGACAAACATACAATGGTTACAATGGAATTCTTTGCCAAAGGCCAAACGCATTTGCCCATAACATATATTATATTGCGTCTTCATCTCTTTTCTCACCTTTTGGAAGACCTAGAAAGGTCACCCAAATTTGGGTACCAAAAGGGACATTTGCAAAGGGTTGAGTAAATAACCCTTAAGAACGCACTTATGATATTATTGTACAATACACTTGAAATGCATGATCTTTTTGTTGTTATACTAATTGCTATTTCTTTCTTACATGCACTTTTGATATTATTTACAAAATAAAGGGGGAGAGAAAGTGCATGATTTAAGGGGGAGAGAGAGTGATTTAAGGGGGAGAGAGAGTATGATTGCACAAATCAAGGGGGAGACAATTCAAAATTCGAATTCGTGCACGATTGGAGGGGAGCGTTTAAATTTAAATCATAAAATAAGGTTATTTTGTAAATCATCAAAAGGGAGAGATTGTTGAGAAAAAGAGTTTGAGTGATTCACAAAATGCGTGATTCAAATAACGCGTGTTTAAGAAACGCATGACACAATTTATTGCTTGACACGTTTTTGCGACAAACTTGCCTTATATACTTTATATATAATGTTGCCGTACTAACAAGCCATGAAGCTTTAAAGCTTGCGTCAAATGGCAAACATTTGTTGTGTTTGAACTATTTTTAGGTGCCACTATTAATGAACTAAACTAGTTCATTAAGTGAAGTACTTAGTTAAATAAACTAAGAAGTTCATTAAATGGAGATATATTTGGCGAAGGCATGATGGCAACAAACTTGGAAATGGAAAGTCTCCTCCCACTCTATATCACACGTTTATATATATATATATATATATATATATATATATATATATATATATATATATATTCAGATTTTTTATAAAAAGACATAATACACATATATTCCGACGTACTACCGACACGTTACATATATTACGAACGTACGTCAACGTCACACCATTATACTTACCTCATATTTATGAGTACATTCAGGTCTTATATCATATGATATAAGTCATGGTGATGAAAAATTATTACGACACGTTACAAGGTTATAAACCAAAAATTGTCGTATCGGGTGACTACCGAAACTTCGCCAACGTGTCACGTACTTTCCATAAATAGATGGCCAGCCCATATACATTATAAAGAGCGAAACATTTCATGGCTCCCATGGTATATTCATCCATGAAATCATTCCATGTTGGCACACACAAATCACCCACAATTTAGGCCAAATGATGGAGATTTCAAATTCAAATTATTAAGCACATGGGGCACCTATCTTAATCAGCCATTAGAGCTGAATATCTAATTTGCTTTATGTATATTATGTGTGATATAATATATATAACATGTACAAAAAGTTTGAATTTAATCGGAGAAAAATCGTGTAATCGACGAAAGTCAAAAATTCGATTTTCTACGAACATAACAGATGGAACATTTTTGGCATGACTTGTAACATATATCTAGACACTCTTGACACATTCAAGACATGTTAAAGTGTTCTAGAAAATTCAAATTAGGGCTGATTGGAATTTACCATATATGTGTAATTATTGTGCATTATTTGACAAAGCTTGCCAAAATAAATTTCAGCACATGTGCAGCCTTTCTGTACGTCTACTACATCCATGTTGGAGCTTAGGTGGAGCTTATTTTGCACTTATTTGGCACTTTAATAGGTGGAAAATAAGCCACGCATGATTGGTAACATTGAAGAGGGCAATACCCAAGGAAACAATTCAAAATACAATACATGCTGAAATTCAGCACATGTTCCTTGTTATGGACGAATTTAGCATGTGTTTGTCTTCAATTGTATTCCAAAATTGAAGGGGATTAATATGTGATTGTTTGGTAACATTTTGACTATCTTTTGGCACATGTTTTATGAGTTTTTTTCAGATTTTTTTCAGCACATTAAAGGATGACAAGTTGGACCAATCATCAAGTGGCAAGTAAGCAAGTCCAAGTCATCCCTCCGATCATAATGTGTCAAGTGAGCAAGATGGCGTCTTATCTACATAAGGCAATCTTCTAAGGGCACTAAAGAGAATTCTCAAGAAGGGAGGATACCCTAGGGGGCGGCCACATATGATAAAAAGAGAAGAATAGTGCAAACAAGTTCAAGACTACAACTCTCATTCTCTCAAGATCAAGAAGCTCTACTATTTTCTTCTTCTCTTTTTCTTTATTCTCTTCTTCTCTCAAGCCTATTGTTCTTATATTCAACATACTGAATAGACTTTTATTAGACCACCATACACGTTTTATTTGTTGTAAAAGGTTGATCAAGGTGTGATCAAACCTTCATCCCTTCGGTGGTGGTGTTCGTGATCGGTGTGATTGATTGTATTGTTTGTGAAAGGATGGAGTTGGTTTGTAACTCCCGCAACCCTTTTGGTAAGGTGTTATTTTGTGTTTAGTGATAACCGAGGAAGGTGTCCTCGAAGACTAGAGTAGGTTGATTTAACCGAACCAGTATAAAATCCTTGGTGTCGTTACTTTCAGCACTTTAATTTAAGTTTTCAGTTTTTGAACTGATTTCGTTGCAATCGTAAGAATAGTAAACAACTTTAAAAAATTACAAAGCTTTGCAGAAACATAGTTACACCTCTTAAGTTTCATTTGGTGCAAGTTTCAACCCATTTGGACAAGTATAAGTCAATCAAATGTTAATAGTTCTGAGACTAGTGCAATCTGATCTTCAGACTTGCAAAGGTTGAGAACATCAACGTATTTGACATACTTCCAAAAGGAATTTTTCAACACTGTTTCAACCCAATATAATACACATCTTAAGGGTTTTGTCATTAAATTTTCAGACCTTTTGTTGTCAGGAATTAATCGGAATAAATTTTTCAAATCAGAGTACTCTTTCTGGCAGATTTGTGCAATCTTTCCAAAAACGTATTTTCAAAGGGTTAGGAGTTGAATTCTAATTTGAAATTTATAAAAGATGCTCAGAAGATCACAGAGTAGAATCTATCCAAATTTCAGAATTTTTAAAGGTCTATAACCAGGTCTTTCAAACATTTCAAATCAAGATCTTAAAACAGAAACTTTTTTCAGAAGTTAGGTTTTTGGGTCAAAATATTTTAAAAACAAAATTTTCCGCACCTACCATTCAATCATCCTTTTTAGTGGTGCTATACAGGTCCTACAACATACTTGTCCTACACACTTTTCTTTATGATCATGCTTCATTCCAAAATGTTTAGACGCATGTTGTTAGTTTCCATCACAATCGTGAGCATAAGAACCATGATAATGATGATGATCATGATGAAATTTACATGCAAATACATATGGTGATGGAAACCATGAAAATTTACATCCTTATGCCATGATCATCAAGATTACACATCAAAATGATGGTGATGAAGCATGCCTAATAGTGGTGACCAAAACAGCCCCACTTATGGATGAAAATGCATGAAAATGGCATGTTGATCATCAAAGAAACAATCTTTTGTTGTCAACCATTATAGCATTAATTATGATTCCTCGCAATCATGCTAAATCAAAACCATTAACATGTAAAAACACTAAAAATCATGGAGAAACACATATGTGATAATCATAATGAAATCACATAAGAATAGGATTCAAAGTCTGGTTCTTAGTACATTTTTTCAAGAAAGTGTAACATGCAACCAACATGTTTTAGGAAATGAGACATGCATGCTCTCTTATCTTCTACATATAACATGTATGTTCATATGAAGGCTAAACATATCTTAAACATCACATGCATGACACTTTTACAAATTATCATGGTTATAATAATCAAGAATCCTACACCAATCTTCACATATGAGGCACGCAAGAACATATTTTATATAGTCATAGGAAGAAAGTTTCTTGAACATAATGCATGCATGATCCATATTTCTAGATGAACATAAATGTTATATTTTTTAACATGCATGAAAAAACCAAGAAGAATACTTGCCTTTTTATTTGAACTTAGTCTTAGAATGGAAGATTTCTCCTTTTGTTCTCCCATGGTATCTCACAGCCTAGTGTCCAAGAATGCAGGTAAGATTGGTCATTTTAAGGGAAAGAACACTAAGAAATTCTAACATCAAACTTAATAAAAGTCTCACCTTTGAAAGTCCTTGAAGCTTCCTGCTTTTTCAACTTAAGAAAGCTCTTCTTCCTTCACTTATGGGCTCACAGACAAGATGATGAAAATGAGGAAAAGATTGAGACTTTTTGGTAGATGGAGGATGGAAAGAGGCTCAGAAAGGTGATTTTGGTTCTTACCTTAAATTTCCTACCTTTGAAAGCTTGGTTCTTCAATTGAAGTTGGGAGAATTTCTATTTCCTTCTTGGCTTGGGTGCTCACAGTCTTTAGAGTTAAAGGTGTGGGAGAGAAACTTGTTTAAGTGAGAGAATGAAGTGGAGAGAAGTTTGGAATAAATAAAATAAAAGTTGTGAATTGAAATGAATTGTCTTCCTTGCTGAAAAATGGAAGATGTTTCTCACATTTTCCTTCCATTGTTCAAGGTGGAAGGGTTGAGAGGGAGAGGAAATTTTCATTTAAGTGAGAAAAGAAAGCTAGAGAGAATGTAGATGATTTTTCTTGGTGAAATGAAGAGTGGAAGCGTGAAGTAGGATTCTTCTCCCATCTTTCTTGTATACTCATGGTTTTGAAGACCTATTTGGGGAAGAATGTAGACTTGAAGAGGGATTGAGGGATAGAAAACGAAAACTTGGTGAGTGGAGAGAAGTTGGTGGAATGAAATAGGAGTTGTGAAGTGAAATGACTTTGTTCCTTACCCATTTCTTATGTTGGACGGAATTCAAAAGGTAGTGGGGGGAAATTTTATCGTGAAGCTTGGGTTGAAAAGAGGAGGACAAGATGGGTATAAGGCATACATGGATGGTGGGTAGTGCGAAAAGATGAGGTATAAGAAGAAAGGAATAACATGAATAAGGTAAGTGCAAGAAAGGAAGAAATGGTTGCCTTGCTTCCTTTCCTTGGCTTTTGCTTAAGGTAATGGAGGAATTTCTTCATCATCTTAGTCGGGAAGAGAAAGTGATGATGAGGGTAAGAAGTTTGCATAAAAACTAATTGGGTAAAAAAAATGGGATGATAAAAAAAGTGAATAAGTGGAGGTGTAAGACAACATGTTTTGTCCTGCTTGCGTGGTGTGAAGACAAGAATGGAAATGATTGTATATTGAAAGATGGTATGAAAATGACAAGGTAAGCAGTGCATGAAATATGGTTGGTTGGAGGAAAACGTGTAACAAGATATTTTCTCTTTTCCTTTTTTTGAGTGGGGGGGGGGGCAAAATTGATGTGGAAGAAAAAAATAGTAATGTGTGACAAGTGTAAGATATTTTGACTACATGAAAGTTTTTTAGAGTAAAATAGGTAGAGTTGTACACTTTTTTATTTCCATGGTGGTGTATAAAGGCTAATAATAGCAGGGATAAGGAGATTAAAACAATTCTCCACTAATTTTCCTAGGGGTGGCCGGTAGGGCTGTGAGGTGAGGTAGATAAGGTCAGTTTTTAACCTTCCTCATTTTTCTATGTCCTAATTTATATTTTCCATTTGTTTTATTGTAAAGGAAGTTTATGTCTTCTTTTTTATTTCTATTAATTCACCTACGTTGTTTTGTTACCTAAGGTTTACATATTTATTTTAGTGTGCACCAGTAATTTTTTTTACCTAGCGTGGCACAACGATTGAATTCATTCCCTTTGGTGCACCTTATCCGGATTACCATAATTTTCTTTATTTTACTTTCCCAATGGCTCAGAGGTGTGGGTCATAACATTCCTCCCTCCTTACAAAAAGTTTCATCCATGAAACTTTTGAGTTCGGTCATAATCCGTTGCTTAGTGTCGTTCTACTGCATTCACCCTTATCACTTGTCACGGATATTATCCGTAATCCGGCATACTGAATCAGTATTCGGACATGTTTTTTTTAAAAATCATAACTTTTGTAGCTCTACAGGATTATTTTGGTCGTCAATCTTTTTGTTTGCAAGGTATTGTGGTTAAAACTACTTTGTAATATTTGGAGTCTACTAATCATGAACATTTTGAACAAGTTCCCCTTTTCTTTTCCGAATGGAAATTAGATTTTGAAAATCACCATTTTCTCAGTTAATCAGGATAAGATTTTTAACTTAGATCGCCCAATTCTATTAGAGTACACCAAAATTAAACACTTAGGGCATCCTAATTCCCACGCTTTTGCTGTGCTATTTTAATCAACCGTTTTTCCTTATTTGATTATTCCAATGCAAATTATAACTCAGTTAAATTCCACTCGCATGATAATTTTTCACTGTCCATGTTTACTTTTTTTTGATTCAAGCCTATTTGGTTCAAGCCAAAACAATCTCGATATTTGCGCTTATTGTGTCAATTTCACATAACCCAAAAATTGTACTAATTTTCTTATCCCTATTTCTTTACCATTTTGTATGTGCTTCGTAGTATTGATCAACTTCACTAACGAAACTAGTATCTTTTTCCTTTTTCGGTAATGCTATCATTTACATCTTATTTGTGTTATCACTCTTTATCCGATAGGTGGCTGACTTCGCTGTTTCCATTATTAATAAAGCATTCCTTTGGAATTCTCGTCCTGCTAAACTAAATCGTCTCTTGGCAGTTACCGTTTGCACTTTGTCAATAGACAAGGCCCTAAGAGTTAGAACACTAGTCGTGATTAAATTGCATAATTAAACATACCTATTACTAAATCTGGAGCATTGGGAACTTCTTTGTCAGTCATATTCAGAACTAGGGAATCAGGCCATGGTTGCCCTTGAATAAAAGTATCGTATATTTCTGATAATGATCTCAACGTACAAACGTGTACATATACAAAAGAAATAATAAGAAACCCTACTACAACTAAGGAGTTATACTTAGAGATAAACTCTATCTACAAATGCTAACTTATCTACAAAGTAGCCTAAGTATCTCAACACAAAATATTCACTTGATATAACCGAAATATCTACAAGATATGGATAAGTATCGTAATACTCCCCCTCAAGTTGGAGCATGAATATTTATAATGCCCAACTTGCGCAAAAACTGGGTGAAAAGCACCGGGCCCAAGGCTTTAGTCAAACCATCCGCCAACTGTAGAGAACCAGAAATCTTTGTTGGCAAAATGGAACCTGCCGAAAAATGCTGACGAACAAACTGACAATCAATTTCAATATGTTTGGTGCGCTCGTGGAAAACTGGATTTGCAACAATGTGCAAAGCAGCTTGATTGTCACAGTGAAGAACCACAGGATCAGAAACCGAAACACCAAGATCAGTTAAAAGACGACGTAACCAAACAATTTCACTAGTAGCATAAGCCATTGCACGATATTCTGCTTCAGCAGAGGAGCGAGAAACAACAGACTGCTTTTTGGAACGCCAAGAAATTGGAGCGGAACCAAGAAAGATTAAGTAACCAATAGTTGACCTGCGAGTAACGGGACAACCAGCCCAATCTGCATCACAATAAGCACGAAGACATAGCGAAGAATCAGTAGGAAAGAAAAGTCCTTGGCCGGATGCACATTTGAGGTAGCGAACCAAATGAAATACCGCATCGAGATGACATTTACGAGGGGTATGCATAAATTGACTAAGCATATTCACCGCAAAACAAATATTAGGACGCGTAACTGTGAGATAAAGTAAACGCCCAACAACACAGCGATAAAAGGATGGATCGGCCAGTAATGGATCGGACTCGGATAAATGACATTTTTGATCCATAGGAGTGCTGGTGGGACGACAACCAAGGAGCCCACATTCTTTGAGTATATTAAGAACATACTTACGTTGATTTAAAACCATACCTGAAGGAGAACGAGCAACCTCAATGGCTAAAAAATATTTTAGTGGGCCAAGATTTTTGATCTTGAAATGGTGATGTAGATAAGCTTTCAAGGCAGTGATACAAGGAAGATCATTTCCAGTAATAATAACATCATCAACGTAGATTAAAACAGCAACAAAAGAAGATCCAATAGATAAGACAAATAATGACGCGTCGGCGTGAGACTGCTGGTACCCAAGAGCAGTAATAGAAGCAGTAAATTTCGCATACCAATTGCGCGATGCTTGGCGCAAACCATACAAAGATTTACGCAATTTAAAAACAACATTATGCTCCCCCTGACGAGAAAAACCAGGTGGAATACGCATATAAACATCCTCTATAAGATCACCATGCAAAAACGCATTATTGACATCTAACTGATGTACATGCCAACCACGAACCATAGCAATGGCTAAGAGACAACGAACGGTAACTAACTTAGCCACCGGCGCGAAAGTTTCATGAAAGTCGACACCCTCAACTTGCATATACCCACGAGCAACCAAACGTGCCTTATAACGCTCAACCGTACCATCCGGGTTATACTTAATTTTATACACCCATTTAGAATCAATAGTGCGCTTGTCAGGGGGTAAAGGAACGACTGACCAGGTTTGGTTGGCTTCAAGAGCAGAGATATCTTGCTGCATGGCCTCACGCCAATGTGCATGCTTAACAGCCTGACTAAAAGTAACCGGCTCATCCTCAGCAGTGATGGCCGTAACAAAACCATAATAAGAACGCGATAAATGGGCATATGACAAAAAACTGGATAAAGAAAATACCGTGGAGTTAGCCGTGGGAGCAGGATCAGCCGCCGATGGTACAAGGGATGGGGGTAAGGCAACGTCAAAATCTGTGAGACGACGAGATAACTGACGAGAACGTAAACTGCGCGTAGTATATGACGGAGCAACAGAACCTGAAGAAGACTCAAAAGGAACGACGACGGGATCGGCTGAGGCTGGAATGGCCTCAGCCGAAGACAACGATGCGTCGGCTGGAATGGCCTCAGCGGGAATGGCCTCAAACGTAGCAGGCATGGGAACGGCTGGACTATATGAGACCACGCCAGCAGGCTGCTGGGGCACATCAGCCGTGTCCCAAGCAGAAAATGGTAGCGCAACACCTAGATTAGAGGAAACGCAAAGCGAAGAGTGGACATCAAAAGGAAATATCGACTCATAAAAGGACACATCACGACTAACATAAATTTTCCCACTAGATAAGTCATAAATTTTATAACCTTTCTGAGAAGGAGGATAGCCAAGAAACACGCCCGGTGCAGAATGCGGAGCAAACTTATCACGAGAACCATGGTGAGTATAACCATAGCATAAACAACCAAAAACCCGAAGATGCGAATAAACAGGAGCATCCCCAATTAGAAGTTCATATGGTGTTTTATTTTGAAGAAAGGTAACGGGCATACGATTAATAAGATAAACTGCAGTGAGAATACATTCCCCCCAAAACATAATAGGCAAGTTGGCATGAAAACGAAGAGCACGCGCAACTTCTAAAATGTGACGATATTTACGCTCAGCATCCCCGTTTTGCTGGGGAGTGTAAACACAAGATGTTTGGACTTCTATACCATTATCGTGATAATAAGAAAGCAAAGTTGCATGTGAAAATTCCAAACCATTATCACTACGAACACATTTGACAGTAGTATGAAATTGCGTATGAACCCATTTCAAAAAATGTAATACATAGCGACTAGTCTCTGACTTAGACTTCATTAAATAGGCCCAAGTAGTACGAGTGTAGTCATCAACAATTGTTAAAAAATAATGTGCACCCGACAAACTAGATGTTTTATAAGGCCCCCAAATATCACAATGAATAAGATCAAAAGATTTGACAGTAGTACTTTTACTAAGAGGAAATGGCAAACGAGTTTGCTTCGCATGATTACAAGCATCACAAAAGATATCTTTATTAGAAACAACAACGGAAGGAAGAAAACGAAATTTGGAAATAGGAAGATGACCCATTCGATTGTGCCAAATAGAGTCACTACACTTTATTGCTGCGAAACTCCTACGAGCCGAATGCTGTAGCAGTTGATATAAACCATCGTGCTGCCTACCCACTCCAATCAGCCTCCTCGATGGAATTTCCTGAACAAGACAAAAATCCGGGCCAAATTTGAGAGTGCAGCGCAGATCACGTACTAAACGGCTGACAGAAATTAAATTGAAAGCAAACTCCGGGACGCCCAGAACACCATGTAAAATCAAAGAATCAGTAAGTTTCACCGTGCCCATCGCACGCACAGCCACATGTGCGCCATTGGGTATCTGCACCGTAGCATCAATATTTTCGGTAGTGACAGTAGTAAAAAGTGACAGATCATTAACAATATGCGTATTTGCTCCACTATCAAATAGCCAAGAGGAAGATGTAAAAGGAAATATACCCGAATCACGCTTGTCTGCCAATGGAAGAGTTGAACCAAAATTACCTCCATTTAATTGTTCAACGAACTGAGCTAACTGGTGTTGTTGAGCAAGGGTGAGACCTACAAAAGGAGTAGGAGCAGCTGGACAGGTCACAGCATCAGCCGCTGGACCTGCCACCAGTGAGGCAGCCATCGCTGCCGAAGGCTGGCTCCGAGGCTCTTGCCCCTTGACACGCCTATTCCGATAAACACTCCAGTCAGCAGGATAACCAATCAGATCATAACAACTCTCCCGCAGATGTCTGACTTTCCCACAGTTATCACATCGCGGCTGCTCCCCCTTTCCCTTGGGTTTCGATGTGCGGTCAGCAGGAGAAGGCTTCCACGCAGCCAGGGCTGCCGCCTCAAATAGCGGCATCAAATTTTGAGCAACCACACGCTGCTTTTCCTCCTGTGCTACAATGGCATATGCACGTCCAAGTGAAGGAAAAGGATCAATGCTGAGAATGTGAAAACGTACCGTGTTAAACATTTCATCAAGACCCATCAGAAAGTCGAACACCATTTCTTTCTCGCGCATCTTTTCCATTTCTTTGGATAATCCGCAAGTGCAACGCCCACAAGAACATATGGGAATCTCATCAAATGACTGCAACTCGCTCCAAAGCACCTTGAGACGGCCATAATAAACTGAGACCGTGCTGCGATCCTGGCGAAGGGCGCTAATAGCACGTCGCAGCTCATATACGCGTGCATCAGCTCCTTGCGTAAATCGCTCCTCCAAATCAGTCCACACATCACGCGCAGTGTCCGCGTGAGCTGCAGCACCTTGCAATTCTTTGGCCAACGATTTGGACAACCAAGCCAGCACTAGAGCATTGCATTGCTGCCATATATTGAAATTTTCGGATGTAGCATCCGGACGCTTGATGGTACCATCAACGAAACCCGCTTTATTTTTGGAACGCAAAGCATTGACAAAAGCTTTGCACCAAACAAAATAATTCTCACCATTTTCTCCTAACGGCTGAGTGACAAAGAGTAACCCAGGATGATCCGAGGGATGTAAGTAATATGGGGACTTGGGATCAGTAGTAGTACTCTGCTGAGTGACACTAGTACTCTGCTGAGTGACACTCTGTTGTTCCGCCATGGACACACGAAAGCAACAATTAACAAAGAAGCAGGAGTAACAAACAAAAGGAAAACGACGGCCTGTGATCGAAACTAACCAGGCGGATAAAACAAAAAAAACAGACGACTTCAAACGACGAAGAAAGAAGCGACTGAAAATTAAATTTGATGCTCTGATACCATGAAGAAAAGTATCGTATAATTCTGATAATGATCTCAACGTACAAACACATATACAAAAGAAATAATAACAAACCCTACTACAACTAAGGAGTTATACTTAGAGATAAACTCTATCTACAAATGCTAACTTATCTACAAAGTAGCCTAAGTATCTCAACACAAAATATTCACTTGATATAACCGAAATATCTACAAGATATGGATAAGTATCGTAATAGCCCTCTCTGCTGTTGCGCTTTTCCTGATGACCCTCTTTTCTTCTCTGGGCAAACTCTGATCACGTGTCAGGTCTTACCGCATTTAAAACATGCACCAGTACACATGCAGCACTCACCGGCATGCTTCTTTTGACACTTTTGACACTTCAGAATTGTTGGTGCCTGTGGACGCCGCTAATGCCAAGGTTACAATTAATGCTTAAAGAGTGGTCGCTGCTAAGGTCGTCCACCTGCCCTCCGCTGATATTTGGCCCGCTGCCTAGACCAAGCACCGGTATTCTCTCGAGGCCTTTTGTCTCTTACCATCTTGTTCGTCGCAACATAACGCGCTCCCCCGGTAGCAAGCACTCAATAACTCCCCAATGTTTCTGGGGTTTACATTCATAATCCATGTCCGGATCTGAAGTTTCAGGCCGCATTTGAACTTACACATCTTGAGCCTCTTGTCAATCATGGTCGAAAGAACATATTGACCTAAGGTGGTGAATTGATTAAGGTACTCAGAAACCGTGACACCTGTTTCCTACTTTAGTGACTCTAATTCTCCAATCCTCTGAATAATAACTGATGGAGGGATGTAAACCTTGTAGAACTCATCTAGAAATATCATCCATGCAATAAGTCAGGATAGAGGATGGATGTCGATTTCGCACTATTGTTTGGCTTACCTAGTCAGGAATGCACGAATAACCTGCGTCCTCATCTCATCAGATATCTGTATCAACTCAAACTTGCTCTCGACTTAGTCCAGCCATTTCTCAGCCTTATCCAAATTCGGTCCTCCATCAAAGCTCGAAACTCGCGGTCTTTTAAGCTCTCCGAAAAAGAAATCAATGCTCACTTGAGACTATGGAGGTAGGTGTAGTGCTGCAGCCTGCGCAGTCCCGGCAGCCTCACCAATGTGTATCAGTGCACCAAGAAATGCGTGCGTGACATTTCCTAGGGCATGTACCAGTGTTGGTGAAACATGCTCCTATGGTGGTGGTACCGGCTCTGTAGCTAGTGGTACCTGCTACGGGGGATGTAGCTGAGGGTGTCTAAGGGCAGTCTCCCTCGAGGTTTCAATGCCATCCTATCGGAAAAATCATATTGCTATAATTTATTCACATAATATCATAAGTAAAAATCTAATCTGAGTGGTTTAGTCGTGCTCTGAGGGAAGAAGTCTAATTGTTATGACTCCAAACTAATTTATCTGATACTAAGCGAAAACAAGGTTATTCTAATCATTATTACTGAACCATCCTAAGGAATTTAATCTAAGGCTGCCGCGCTTAGTATAGAATCATAACTTTTCATGTATGAGTAACGAGGTGAGTGACCTAAATATCGTGCAAGTAAATAAATGAAAACTCATCACCGTTTACAAATACAGTGATCGATAAAGTAAGAAACATATACATTGTATAACTATATAAAGTGCGAAAGTAGAGTCACAAAAAATAACTTACATAATATGCCATATCATCTGTTTCATTACTTGTTCAATCTTCTTATCATCCATGTCTTATAATAAGTCCCAATTGAGTATATTAATGTCACAAGATGCTTTCTATTAGTCAACTTAACATACTGGAAGTGTAAGGATGGATCCAACAGGTTACTCGGGTGACATGCGTATGCTCGAATGAAGATTAAACCTAATTAATTTTTCAGAACTTTTCAAAACATAGCATTTTAGTAACCTTCATATCAAAACTATTTCAAAACTTGGCTACATTACTTTTCATGTATGAACGATAACACACGACATGCCGATTGATTCCTCATGTTGTCGCATATAGCAATATGAATCCCATGTTCCAAAAATGGTGTTACATCATACGTATATGGAATAACAGGGTAAAAAAATGGCATGAAAAAAAATGTGAACGATTAGAGGTGTAAGACAATATGTTTTGCCTTTCTTGCATGGTTTGACGACAAGAATGGAAATGATTGTGTATTGAAAGATGGTATGAGAATGATAAGGTAAGTAGTGCATGAAATATGGTTGGTTGAAAGAAAATGTGTAAGAAGATATTTTCTCTTTTCCTTTCTTTGAGTGGGCGTCTAAAATTGATGTGGACGAAGAAAATAGTAATGTGTGATAAGTGTGAGATATTTTGACTAAATGAAAGGTTGTTGAAGTAAAATAGGTAGAGTGGTACACTTGTTTATTTCTATAGTGATATATAAAGGCTAATGATAGTGGGGATAAGGAGATTAAAACAATTCTCCACTAATTTTCCTAGGGGTGTTTGGTGGGGTAGATAAGGTCAGTCTTTAACCTTCCTCATCTTTCCATGTCATACTTTACATTTTCTATTTTTTTGATGGTAAAGGAAGTCTGTATCTTACTTTAATTTCTATTAATTTACCTAAGGTTTTTTGTTACCTAATGTTTACGTATTTATTTTAGTGTGCATCAATAAAAATTTTTTTACCTATACCACTCAACCTGGCACAAAGATCGAATTGATTCTCTTCGGTACACCTTATCTCGATCGCCATAATTTCTTTTGTTTTACTTTTCAAATGGATGGGAGGTGTGGGCTGCAACATTAATGAACCACCTGTTCTTAAATTTTAATCAATTTACTAAAAAAAAATAGTCGTAATAGTGTTCAACGCGTTGATTCAACTTCTCTCTTCATTACCGACCTGTCAATATCTGATGAATCTAGAAAAACTGCAAAAGTTCATCTTCCTAAATAAGTCTCCATCAAACCCCACCCTATTTTACAGCATGAACGAGATCAAAAAAGCTTAACCTATTTTTTTCCAGCTTCACATCCCCACCCGCAATTCTTCTTACACTACTTTTAATCAAACCCCTTTTCTTCTAGTTCAAAACACATCGTACACTTTCACAGAGCTAAAACATCAATGATCGTCTCTGTAAGGGCTAAGAAAATTTGATTCAAAAACTCCGGGATGCTGTCATCGAATGTCTGAATGGAAACGACTGATGAACTTCAAAGGCATGCAGATCATAGAAATGGCTATATATTACAAATTCGTCGAATAGGATGAAATACACATCCATGTACGACAAAAATGTGAAGAAGGCATGTTGAGCTCAAGCGTCTAAGGGAAAAGCTTGAGCAAATTCCTCATGCGCACTCGCAATTTTTAACGTTGAAAGTCCTACATCCACTATATGATGTGCGCTCGCATTTTATCCTCTGTGCACAACCTTATTCCTTGTAAATTTTAACTTTAATCATCGGTAGAATATCCAAGTATATTTGTTAACTCAGATGTTCGTTAAACTGAAAAGTAAAATGTTACAATTCTTATTCTTTCAGTTGTGTCTTTGAAATATTTCGTGATGCCAAAATACAGGTCAACTGTGATCAACTTTTTCTGGTACATTATACTACAACATACAAAACAGCGTTAGACAGTGTGTGTCACCATCATTCTAAAATCCTCCTTTGATAGACATCACAATAGTTATAAGTCTATTGCACACCACACCGTCATTTGCAATGTATTCCTCAATCAACACTATACCGTCATAAAGAAAAAATAGCACACAAAGTACTTGATTAACTCTTGAAAATGGAAGAAGAACACTTGCATTTCATTCTTCATCAATCCATACATATATACAAAAATGGGTGCAACGGATAGATCATCCATGACAATGATAGCCAACGGTTAGTTTGGGTGGGTATAAATTAATGCCACTTTTAATAATCAAAATGATGATTAACCTTTAGTCCCATGATTAAATAATAATTATATACGATCAAATGATGATCCTGACTAATATTTGAGAAGGAATAAGCTGATGAATAAGTGTTCGACGCCTTAACCAAACTGCTCGATGAAATACCTGAATGAGAATTGGAGAAGCTGAGCACACAAGATTCCACCCTTCATTCTTGTTCGGATTCTTTATCTGATATACTCAGCATTCCAACACTCACCCTCATGCTAGAGTTGTAGATGTTGATACAACCTAGCTTGTCGAGTGATGTTTTGAATAAAGTTTGGTCAGTATATGAGCAATCTGGTCTTTGGATCACATGAAATGCAGTTTGAGCAATTTGTCTTCTAACATTTCCCTCAAGAAGTGCCTGTCTACCTCAATGTGTATGGATTTGTCATGCTGCACAGAATTCTCAGTCATAAGGATAGCAGATATGTTGTCACAGTATACATGTATAGGCAGCTGGACATCCATTTTTTAAGTCATTCATTACCCTGTTGATCCACAGACCCTCACATACACCAAGTGATAGAGCCCTCAGTTCATCCTCATCGCTGCTTCTGGACTCAACATGCTGTTTCTTGTTCCTCCATGTGACTAGGTTTGCACATAGATATGAGACATAGCAAGAGGTTGATCTCATACCTGATTTGGACCCGACCTAATCAACATCTGTGAACAACTTGATGTTGCTGCCTTTTGTTCTTTCAAACGGTAGTCCCTAACTAAGGGAAGACTTCAAATACCTTAGCATTCTTAAAGCATAATTATAATGTCCAGCCGTAGGATTATGCGTAAATTGACTATTGAAACTTATCCCCTAACATATGTTTGGTCTAGTATGGGACAGATATATCAACTTACCTGTTAACCTCTGATACCTTTGTTTGTCAGTATAGCCTGAGTCCCATGCCCCCTTGGTCTGAATCCAGGCTCAATTGGTGTACTTGCAGGTTTACAGTTTATCATCCATGTGCCCTATAGTAAGTCTAATATATACTTTCTTTGGGAAATATAGATGCCACTAGATGATCTAAGTACTTCTATGCCAAGAAAACATCTTATCTGTCCTAAGTCTTTTACCTCAAATGATTCTGATAATAGGTTCTTTGCTTCTAATATGCCATTGTGACGATTTCCAGTAAGAATGATATCATCAATATATACAAGAACAATGATGTAGTTAATACTATCAGCAGATTTAATAAATAGGGTATGATCATTCAAACAGTGAGAGAAGCCAAAAGAAGATACAGTTGAATTAAATATTTTGAACCATGATTTTTTGGACTGTTTTAATCCGTAGAGAGACTTCTTCAATCTGTATACCATATTTTTATTCGACTCAGAAGTTATTCCAAGGGGAATATGCATGTAAATCTTCTCTTCAAAGTCACCATTGAGAAATGCATTCTTAATATCAAGTTGGAAGAGTGTGCAGTCAAGATTAACAGTGAGGGAAAAGAGTATTCTTATAGTATTTAGTTTTGCCACATGTGCAAAAGTTTCTTCATAGTCAATTCAAGAGGTTTGAGTGAACCCTTAAGCAACTAGCCTTGTCTTGTACCTGTTGATGGATCCATCTGAATCGTATTTGATGGAGAAGATCCATTTACATCCTATTGGTTTTATCCCATCTTAAGTAGGTATTACATCCTATATATCATTTTTGGTCAAAGCATCCATCTCCTGAGACACAGTTTTCTTCCACTATGGTTCAGCTAAAGCCTCTTGGATGGTCTTTGGTACCTGCAAGTTATTAACTGAAGAGACATAAACTTTGCAGTTTCCCTGGAGGTAATCATACGACACATGATTGCTAATAGTATACAGTTTCTTCACACATGTCCTGACTCCTTTTCTGATGGCTATTGGACTATCATCTACTGGCAAAATTTCCTGAAGGTAGATGATTCACTTTTTGATTCTTCAATCCTTCTATGTGTAGGCCCATGGTGATCAGACTCAATTTGGTCTCTCTGTGATGAGAGATGATTCTGTCCCTCACATGAAATACTCCCTTCTTTTCTAGGTGTTGTGTTAGGCATATCAACAATACTCCACATGTTACATTCCGTTTTTTGTTCAGACTTAGACACACCTTTACTATAAAAAGCATTAGATTTATCAAACGCAACTTCAAGAGATACATACATTTTTCTGGTTGTGGGCAAGTAGCACTTGTACCCTTTCTGGGTATGAGAATATCAAAGAAGGATGCACCTCTCAGCTCCCATGCCTAATTTGCTTCTAAATTGCTCAGGAATATGTCTATACGCAATACACCCAAAAATTTTCATAGCTAGTTCTGAGAATAGATTAGAGTTGGGAAGCTATTGAGACATGGCATTTGCAGGGGTGATATCCTTTAACACCTTATAGGGCATCCTATTAATAAGGTTTGTAGTTGTAAAAACACCTTGACCCCAGTAATGCTTAGGTACCCTCATAGACATCATAATTGCCCTTGTAACTTCAAGGAGATGCCCATTCTTCTTTTCTGCAACTCCATTTTGCTATGGAGTTTAGGTGCTTGAAGTCTGACGATGGATTCCCCTAGCATTAAGATACTCTTTTACTGATGATTCAAGGTATTCAAGTCCATTGTAAGTTCTTAACATTTTAATTGCGGGGTTAAACTGAGTTTGAATCATGCATACGAATTTCATGAGGATATCACCAATCACATACATATGCTTCATTAAGTATATCAAGGTAAGTCCAGTGTGATTGTCAACAAAGGTGATGAACCTCTTAGCACCATTTATGGTTGCTATTTTTGAAGGTCTCAATACATCAGAGTGAATTAGGCTAAAAGGAGCACTACTTATATGAGTTCTCTTTGTATAATTAGTTCCGCATCTCTTAGCAAACAAACAATCTTCACAAAATAAGTCTGATGACTGTATTGGAAAGCAAGGATGGCATAAGCCTTCTGAGATACAAAAAATTAAGATGTCCTAATCTCTTACTTCACATAGATTATCCTCAGCAAGTTTGCTATATCAGGTTAAAACTCAATTAAGGTATATCCAGGACATTCTTTAATTTTAAGTTCTTAGTCAGTTTTACACTCCAGTATACAAGTATGCTTACTCATGCGCCATTAGCTACCTTAACTTTTCTAGGATTACGGAACACAATGTAATCAGTTTGCTTTTCTTTATTCCATGTCATGTGATGACTAGCAGTAGAATCAACAATCCATGTAGAGATAAGTTTAGAATTCTTACCATAGCTGGCCATAGTAGCCTGGATAGCTTCTTGCTTGGTGTTTAGAGGAAGCTTTTGTGCGTGATGCTGTTTCATGAACTGGAAGATTACAACTAGCTGATTTTGAACTGGGACATTAGTTGGTCATATAACACTGTTACTAGATGCATTGTGATTGGCTCATTTGATATTTCTAATATTAGCTTCTTGAGACCTCCATGGCTCATGATTTCTCCACTATTTACTAAATCTAGATGGGGGTCTACCATGCTTGGCAAAGCACCTGTCTTCAGTAGTCCTGGTTTCTTACAGAATTTGCAAAATCATTTTAGAATCCTCATTCCTTCTGTTATCATGTTGAGAAGGAGGTGTATATCTTCTAGTTACTGTGTTTGCAACAATAAGATCTTGAGTATTTCTTGGTGCAGAAACACTCATTACAGTACCTTTAGTACTAGAAGAAAAACTTATCATAAGTTTGCTTCTGCTTTCTTCTTGCTTGATTTCAGAAAATACATTGTTGATCGATATGAGGGGTTTTGTTCCAAGAATCCTTCCCCTCATTGCATCAAATTCATTCTTTAATCCAGCCAAGAATCTGAAGATTCTCCTGGTTTCAGTAATGGTTTTATCCAACTTCTTTGTGTCTTGATTAGGCCATTTATGAGAATCATAAATATCAATCTGTTGCCAGATTCGTTTCAATTGTCCAAACTGCAAATTCCTAGGGGAGTCTCCTTGCAGCTCATAAAACTCATAGATATTATCAACTTTTGAACACATATCTTGAGCTGCCTTCCAGATTTCAGCAGCAGAGTCATATAGGACGAAGTTGTCAGTGATATCAGTGGTCATTGACCCAGACAGCCATAACATGATCATGGATTTTTCAGCATTCTATGTTTTGAATTGACCATCATTCTCATTAGGAATCTCACAGTCAGGTTTAAGGTAATCCTCCTTAACTTTTCCTGCGATAAACATTTTGACAACTCTGGACCACGCCAGATAGTTGTTTCCATTCAGTTTATTATTTGTTATAGTTACAGTTGTTATTGTTACAGGAGTTGAATCAAAAGTATTGTGACTAGAGCTTACCCCTGTTGAATTCATGGGAATAACAATAGGACTAGGGTGTGGGACTTCACTTCCAACTGATTCCATATATCAAACTTTGAACAGTATGTAGGCTAGAAGAAGACAAATGGTAATAAATTTGAATTCCAATCTCACTTATAGCAACCTCTAATCTGATACCATACAGAAAAATAGGACATGAAATACTTGTTGACACTTGAAAATGGTAGAAGAACACTTGCATTTCATTCTTCAGAAATACACACATACATACAAATTGGGTGCAACGGTGATCAGCCATGACAGTGACAGCCCAACGGCTTGTTTGGCCGGGTAGAAACTAATGTATAATGCTATTTTTAATAATCAAAATGATGATTAACCTTTAGTCATATGATTAAATAACAATTATATACAATCGAATGATGAACCTGACTAATATTGAGAAGGAATAAGCTGATGAATAAGTGTTTGGCGCCTTAACCAAGAAATAAGAAATACACACATACATACAAATGGGGATAGTAAGATATTTCAAAGACACAACAAGAACTCAAATCATGTTTAGAAAAAAACGGGAATCTAAGTATCAAAGCATATGTTGATGCAAATTGGGCTGACAACCCAAATGATCAAAGGTCTACATCAGAATACTTTACGCTAGTCAAAAGAAGCTTTGTGACTTGGAGAAGTTAAAAAGCAAAAAAGTGGTAGTGCTCTAAGTGGTGAGGCAGAATTTCAAGGAATTGCCAAAGGCATAACATATATCTTGTGGATAAAGAAGTTGATGACTGAAATCGGCTTTCCATTATGTCTCCCCGAGTCAAATGAGATGCGATAATAAAGTAGCAATAAGTATCTAGTAAAATCCCGTACAACATAATAGCGCTAAATATGTTGAAGTAGATCGATACATTAAAAAGTAAAGATCGAGGACGACACAATTGAACTTCCGTTTGTTAGGTCTGAGGATCGATTCAGAGACATTCTCACAAAAGGTGTGACATGTTGAATTTTCACTAAAGTATTTAGCAAGTTGAGTAGTGGAGATCACATTACTCAACTTGAAGAGGAGTGTTATGTTAGGTCCCTTAGAACACACTAGAAGGGGGGGTTGAATAGTGTGTTCACCAAGTATGGATATTTTCTGGATATTTTTCATTTTAGAGTGCAACCAATACTTGGATGTGTTCTTTAGAAAGAATAAAGACTTGCAAGAGAGTAAAGAACACAAGGATGTATAGAGGTTCAAGTCAAATGACTCTACTCCTCTACCTTCTTGATTTTTCACAAGAAGGATTTTGAAAATGAGATTGTTATTTCTATGGGGGAAACAACAATCAAAAACAAAATCCAACAAAATGGAAAAACTAGGCAACATGCCTAGACCACAACCGAGAATCTAACCCTTTGAAGTCTAGCCTCCAAAGGTCTTCTTTGCCCTCAAAGAAATCTTTTAGGGAGAATAGTGCACCACAACACTATCAACTAACCCTTGTAAGTCTGGAAAACTCAAACAAGAAGCACCCTTGCTCCTTGACCAACAATATACACAGCCTCTCACAATCTTTACTCACCAAGAAGAAGACTCTTCTTCTTCTTACAATAATCACTCTCAACAATAAAGTAAATATGTACAAAGTTTACAACTATCTTGAGAGCTTGAGCTTGAGAGAAAACTTGAGAGCATGAATTGTAGAAAGTTAAAGAAGAAGAGAAGAAAACCTTTCTTTTATCACTCTTGAAAATTCTTCCCGTTTGAAAACCTCTGCAGAGCCAATAATGGGCTTTGGCATCTTGTGATGGTATATCTTCATCATTGGAGATCTCCCTTTGGCATGTAGCACAATTTTTGGAGAGATTTCAAAAAGAACGCCAAGAAGGGAAACCTGGCATCTTCAGGTTTGAGGGAGAACCTGTGAAAATAGCACTAAAAGAAGAGGGTACAAAGAGTTAACTGATGTTAGAAAGTGAAGCAAAAGACCTTTGTAACGTTGGTCACATGAAGCGCCTAATGTGTTTAATGAAAAGGCGTTCGAAGTGACATGGAGCGCTTAATGTGAAAATGAACAAGCGTTCGAAGTCACATTAAGCGCCTTATGTGGACAGCTTAAGGCGTTCGAAATCACATGAAGCGCCTAATGTCAGCCTTCATGCTTGTTCGAACTAATTCTGACATTTTTCAAAAATTACTTGGTGTACGTGTCCATTTTGGGGGGAAAAGTACTTTTGACTTGGTAGTACACATGAAGCGCCTAATGTAGGCGTTCACAGTGTACTGCCTTTTTGCCAGAACACATGAAGCGCCTAATGCAGGCGTTCGAAGTGTTCGGTCTTCCATACACTTCACATAAAGCGCCTAATGTAGGCGTTCGAAGTGTACGCACATCCAGACACTTCACATGAAGCGCCTAATGTAGGCGTTCGAAGTGTACTGGATTCCACCAAGGCACATGAAGCGCCTAATGTAAGCGTTCGAAGTATACTGACTTCCAACACACTACATGAAGCGCCTAATCCACCGTTCGAAGTGCCAATGTGTGCAAATCATCAAAACTTGAACATATTCTAACATGTTAGAGGATTTTGACAATATCCATCATAATAGGGAAAGAAATAAATGTGTATGTCTTACTTCGGTCTGCCATTGATATCATTGGAAAAGGTTGGACCTATATTCGGATCATTTATCAGTTTACAATTTGGAACATGTAGTTATATTTCGAACATATAAGCACATCATATTGCTATGTTCGCGTGTCCTTATGTTTTTCAATCCCAAATGCTATGTCATTCAGTTGATTTCTTGAAAATCGTTTTACAATTTGATTTAGGAATCACTTAGTTTCTTGCCTTCAAGTTCATTTGGTGTTACCACTGCCATAATATACTGATTTAGTAACGGGAACATCGTGCGTACAAAATCAATAGATGAGGGGGATGAGCTTAATCGCCAGACCAGTATTATTGTCATATCATTATTAAAGTAAATATGAAATGCGGTATAGTAGTAACAGTCACATGTATGATTGAAAAAAAAAAAAAGGAAAAGAAAGGTGACGGTTGATTTTATTTTACAACAATTACGATTCAAATAGAAATATTTGGTCTGCAATGCGACTAAGGACATACAGATAGTGACGCAGAAACCTCCAAGATTTTCTGGAAATGATTCATGTCTGCCTCTGTCAAGCTTATGCACGCTTGAATTCCACCACATTTGGAATCCATCAGAACAATTACATTCGCTCCTCTGCGTGCATCACTAACCCAACATGGCTTCCCCCATCCAAAATCTGCTTTATAAAAGGGAAACCTACACACACTGCTGCAGGCGTAGAAATCCACATCACCTCGGCATAGTTCTTTAAATAACTCCTCATACCGTTTGATGTACATTGTTGAAATATCATTAGTGCTAGCTCCTGAAAATCCAGCACGTTCCTTTTCCACAGCAGACTGTATCAGAACCATTAAATCATTCAATTGGGTGTTTCCCGTCTTTGCCTCAAACAATATCATGAGTTGAATATGATAGTTGCCAAATGTGATGTCTATTGTTGGAGGAGCAGCTTTGCACTTGTCCCTTAAATTCACGGGAAAGAAAAGGATAGAGTCACGGAGACTGCCACGCCTTGCAAGACCTACGTCTAGGAGAGCCTTCCATATCAGTGCAGTCACCACCACAACCTTGCTAAAAGGCTGACCTACGGTCCCCAGACTTTCCTTAATCAAGGTAATCTTAGTTTCCTCAAACAAGAACATCTTTGTCATCCCCTTTGCATTGTTGAAAGAGGTTGGACGAGCTTTAGGACGCAAGCAGGTACTCACAGGAAAGAGCATCGACAAGTGACCAAAACTCGAGCGCAAGCCTTCTCCCTTTCCTTGCTCTGAAGTTTTAGCCCATTCATTCATGAATGTGGCCAATGTGAAACCATCTGCAACAAAGTGTGAAATGGATATGCCAAGGACTATGCCTCCACAATCAAAACTGTTGATCTGCACTGCGAGTAATGGCATGATGCTCGAATGGTTCACAGTGATAACATCCCAAGGAAGAAATTTACTGACGATATGCATTTGAGAATCACTTGCTTGGAGGAAATTCGCAAGTCTTCCATTCACTTGGGCTTGTATGCATTCAGCTCCTTGGTCACCACAATGGACATAAAGCTCATTCTCCATGTATCTACCCGCTAGAGGGTAAAATTTTGTTAATGTTTGGGATAACGATTTCTCCATCTTATGACATCTCTCATCATGGCTTGCTCTTCCATCATCTCCCTCAGACAGATAGTAGTAAAGTATTGGTGAATACATTGGAGGCACAAATTCATCAAACAAAGACAAATTGTAGCGGCGAAGATGCGTTGGAGTTGGATTAGATGGTTGGATCAGCTTTCTGCTTAGAATTTGAATTTTCAAATCCGCCATTTTAATTTTGTAATTACAGAGTGGAAACAGGGGTTACACTAAAGCATTAGTTCATGATGTATATATAGTCCCACATGTATGTACACATACGTGCATGTGTTATATAAATGTGTATGTATATATACAAACACATATATATACATACTTATATATGTATGTACATACATGTGCATGCGTACATATACACACACATATATATGTTTTTTTTTAAAAAAAATTAAGGAGGAGAATCGAACTTGAGACCCGGGAATGGGATAAATGCTACTCAACCACTAGACCTGAAGGTTTTTTTGCTTATATATGTATATACACATACATATACATGTATATATCTATATACATATATATACATGTATATATATATATATATATATATATATATATATATATATATATATGAATACATACATATACACGTACATATATATACATATATATATATATATATGCATACACACACATATACACATATACATGTATGTATATATGGACATATACATATGTATATGTATGTATGTATACATATATTTATATAGACACACACATCTATATATACATATACTATACATTTTTCGAAACTAATGCATCATGACTTCAAATAATTAATGATCCTGAGAAGTAGACAGTATCTTACAGCAGCGGTTCATCATAAACACCTATACATTCTGCAATTGTGTATATGAATGCATCGTTGAGTTTAGATAAACTAATGGCCATGAGAAGCATCAGCAAATTTGTTTACAGAAAAGAGTCCATCACATGCATATGCACGTTTTCCGTAGTTGTGGAAATGAAGGCATCATTGAATACAAATAAATTAATGATCATAAGAAGAAGCAGGTAACTTGTTTGCATAACAGAGTACGTCACGTGGAATATGCATATTCTGCAATCGTGGAAATTAGTGATCATTAGCTTAAATAAATTTATGATCATGAGAAGTGCAATGAGAAGATATATATATATATATATAGAAAAGGGCGAGGGAAAAATAATAGGTAAAAGCGGAAAAACAAAGGAGGGAAAGAGATGTGGAAATGGATTGGTTGTGGCTATCCAACATGGCCCTTCATCGCGTTAATTAAAAGTCTTGCTTCACATTGAAAGAGACCTAAGGTTAATATTACTTTATAATTAACCGATCTAACATATAATTTTACTTTATAGTAATACAATGACACATAATAATGAAAGCAGACCCTGTTTTGTACGTTATTTACTGTCATATGTTAATTATTTATTATCTTATTTGTTAGTGGGTGTCTACTAGTTATTTATTGATCACCTCCATATTTTTTTTTAAAACAGTTTTATTTATATAATAACCTCACTTGTGGCGGAGGAAAACCAGATTACAAAACATGAAGTCAGTATAAGAGAAAAATGAGTACAAATAGTCGATGATTTGTTGTCTCCAGTCGTATATGATATGCCGCATTAAAACCTTGACAGGTAAAACTACCCTTGTGGATAAAACCCTGGCGAATGAAAAAGCGTACATATTTATATGACTGGATCTGGACAGTGAGGCACTATAGACAAGATGAGAGCACAGTATATCAAATAAACTAGGACGCGTTGCTTTGAACCCTGAAGGAGCTGCCATCTCTTTAGCCGAGGAATTTGGGGCTGTCTCAGCCGCAGCGCTCATAAACGTCACCACCATGGAGTGTCCAAGCCATGCAGCAATACATAAAACGAACAGGTTGAAAATCAATATCAAGCGCAGCATATACACCAATACCGATAGGTTACAAAACATACCGTGTCTGCCTAAATCCCGAAGGATACAGGCAGGTGAAGAAAAAGTGCGCCAATCCATTTGTAAGACGTTGGTACGTTAGGGAGTACGCAAGTGGACTGACGAGAGATCCAAAGAGGTTGAAGCACGAATTAATGGAGGTAGAGTCTGAGAATTGAACAATTGAGTTTGTGGGCATAACATTGCATACTGAGCAAGATAGTGAGCCGCCATATTCGCCTCTCTATAAATGTGATGAAAGTCCAGATGATGTAGATGTACTAATGTATGCAATAACCGAAGGTAGAAATTTCCTTGAACCAATTGAGGGCGCGACAAACGAGATATCATCTGAGCACAATCTGATTCTAGTATAATTGAGCGATACAGGGGAAGAAAATATAATAGTCCAAAAGCCGCTGCCTGTATCTCCGCTTGAAGAGGTGTACTCGGTGGCAGGCGGAAAGAAATCGCTCCCACACACAAACCAACATGATCTCGCAATATAGCACTGCCTGCTACATAATGACTACCAACTGCCGCATCTATATTTAATTTGAATCTACCTGAAGGTGGAGTAATCCAGTGTATTAAAGTGGGCCGTGGTGACCGAAGCTGGGGAAGCCATGGAAGAGACTGCCGTGATGTAGCTGCTAATTTTGAGCCATCAATTGTTTTACACCACATTGTAATATCATATCTTATGGAGGCCCATAGAGATGTCATTGTAATAAGATGCTGCTCCCCATATATTAAAGAGGCATAGGCTCGCCACACATTGTACACAATAATTGCTGGAGTAATAATGCGTAAGACCCCTAAAACAGATGAGAAAGTAGAAAGATACCACCAAGAAAGTAAATATTGTCGAAAGTGCAGTGACGTCCGGAGAGGACAATGCAATTCACTAGCATAATAGTGCCATAGTGAACGGATGCCCGAACAATATATAAATATATGGTCCACTGTGGCCGATGCATGCTTACAGAATGGGCACTGAGTCGGGCAA
The DNA here is from genome assembly GCA_036186865.1 of Eustoma russellianum. NCBI lineage: Eukaryota > Viridiplantae > Streptophyta > Magnoliopsida > Gentianales > Gentianaceae > Eustoma > Eustoma russellianum. The sequence continues at coordinate 10,793,482 of AP025057.1, forward strand.
GCAGAGTAAAACTTGCGAATATGGTCTTCAAAAGGCACCGCCGAATGAAATATTCGCCATAAAAACAATTGAATGACAGGCGAATGATGCTTGTACCAAATAAACTTCGTCGAAAAGAGCACTGGACTGGAGACTCGACAAATATCATAGGCACTACGCAAAGAGAAATCCCCAGCAGCCGTGGGAATCCAAGTAAGATTAGCACCATGTCCTTCTGTCTAAGCAATGCAGGTAGGATAAATGCGACAAATAATCTTCCAAACAGGGGAATCAGGCAAGCGAGGCAGATAGTCCCCTCGGTGCCCATATTTGCCATACATATACTTACTCCAAAGGGTAGATTGTTACTGATATGACCACCAAATACGACAATGGAAAGCTTACTGTAACATGATGAGATTTTTGAGTCCCAGCCTTCCCTCATCACGAGGCGTGGTAATCATTGCCCATGAAACCCAATGATGCCTGCCTCCCCAGAAGAATGCTGCCATCTTTCGATTAATGATGGTTATCACCGATTTGGGCAAGCCTCCAGCAGCGAGAATATGTAATGGCAGCGACGATATCACCGAAAGAAGCAAAACAAGACGCTCAGCAGAAGAAAGTAATCTAGAATGCTAACCCTGTAGTCGGTCGTCTATGTGCTGTAATAATGATGTTGGATCTGCAAGGCACCACTAGAAGGGAGGGAGGGTTGAATAGTGGGTGCAGAAAATGTGGTTTTTAAAATTAGTTTGAACCAAAAACCCAACTTCTGAAAACAGTTTCTGTTTTCAGGACCAGTTTTAAAACGTTTTGAAAACTAGGTTGTAGGTCTTCAAAAATCTGAAATTTGGAGAGAACTTAACCTCAGATATTATAAGTGTCTCCTAAAAATTTCAGATTTAAATTCAACCTCTAACCCCTTAAAAATTCGTTGGTGGACAGATTGCACAAATCTGCCAGAAACGGTAGACTGAATTCAAAAATTAATTCCTATTTGTACGTAACTCTAAATGCTCTGAATTTTTAACCACTAATCCCTTATAAGTTATATTAAATGGGTTGAAACAGTTTTGAAAAATTCTTTTGGGAAGTTAGTCAAATACAATCAAAGTCTCAACCTTTGCAAGCCTGAAAATCAGACTACACTAGTCTCAGAACTTTGGCCGTTTGGATGACTTATACTTGTCCAAAAGGGTTAAAACTTGTGCCAAAAGAACCTTAAAACGTGTGGCTATATTTTCTGAAAGTTTCGTGATTTTCGAAATTCGTTTACTATTTTTACGAACGTGATTAAAAACAGTAAACAGTGCTGAAACAGAAAATCAGTGCTGAAAGTAAATGACACCAAGAATTTTATACTGGTTCGGTTATCAACAACCTACTCCAGTCTTCGAGGAACATCTTCCTAGGTTCACACTAATCACACACAAATTACACCTTACCACAGGGTTGATGGAGTTACACACCAACTCCAACCCTTTACAAACCTTGTATGATGAATACAATTGTCACGAACACCACTACCTTGCAAGATTGAAGATTGATCACACCTTGATCAATCTTTTACAAAGATAAAGAATATGTGGTGGTCTAAGATAAGCCTATTCAAGAATATGAATGTAAGTACAATAGGCTTTCAAGAAAGAAAGAAAGAAGTGTAGAAAGAAGAGGATGTAGGCATTTTTTTGATCCTTTGAACTTGTAAGCTTCTTCTTGTCTTTTGTTTTTGCTCTTCTCCTTTCCTTTAAAGCATATGGCCGCCCCCTTTGAGTGCCTTCCCCTCTTGAAAATTATATTCTAAATCCTTGGGAGAATGTGTGGCATCATTGTGACATGTTCTTGCTTACTTGGCACCTTCTCATTGGATGATCATTTAACCTTTGCTTACTTGGCACTTCATGATTGGTTGAATGTTGTCATCACTTGATGACTAGGAAAATCTGAGAATACCACTTAAAACATGTGCCAAAATCATCATAAAATAATTACCATAACTTCCAAGATCATCACATAATTTAAGCAAGATAATTATCTCACAAAATGGTTAATAAAATCGGCCATGACATGTCTTGCACATGCTGAAATTTCAGCATGTGTAACATCCACCTCTTATTCAAAATATTGCCTATTTTGCATTGATTTAATCCAACAATTCAATCATCATTTAGTATGCAATATTCTCATCATGTATGGAATAAAAGTTAGACACAAATGTGGACTAAATTTCAGCCACTATACATTACACACATGCTGAAATTTTCAGCATGTGTGATGTTAAAAATATCACCATTTTAATTTTATAATTAATTCAAAACATTACCATAACATCCTCAATTAATCCTCATGATTCAAGATAGTAAAATATGGCATTTCTAAGTGTAAAAATCGGCCAGCTATATCTTCCACATGCTGAAATTTTCAGCATGTGTTTCAAATGAGATAAAGTTTGAAACCTTACCTTTTGTAGCTTCTTTCTTTAAATCACCAACATTGTATGATTGATTCTTGACCAATCAATATGCCAACAAGGCTCCACATATGCTCCATCTCAGCTGTAGGGGCGTTGGATAATGTATATGCATGTGCTGAAATTTATTTTTGCTAACTTTGTAAAATAGTGCACATTTAATAATACACACATATTATATTCCAATCAGCCCTTAATTTAATTTTCTAGAACACTTTAAGATGTATGACATATATAAAAAGTGTCTAAATACGTGTCATATGATGTGCCAAAAATGTTCCATTCATTGTGTATGTAGAAAATCGAATTTTCGATATTTATCGATTACCCGATTTTTCTCTAATTAAATTCCAACATTTTGCACATGTTATATATATTATGTTATACATAATATATATAATATATACTTTAATTCTCAGCACTTGGCTGGTCTAAAGTGGCGCCATTAACATGTGACAAAATTAAAATTGGAATCTCCACAATTTGGCCTTAATATGGGGTGATTTGTGTGTGCCAACATAGAAGGATTTTATGGCTGAAAATATCACCCTATGCACGAAATTTATGATGATTTTTGAGGTGTAAGGACTGGCCATCTATTTATGGCAAGTACGTGACACGTTGGCGAAGTTTCGGTATTCGTCCGATACGACAATTTTTTGTTTAGAACCTTTTAACGTGTCGTATTTAATTTGTCATCACCATGACTTATATCATATGATATAAGACCTGAATATACTCATAAATATGAGTTAAGTATGATGGTGTGACATTAACGTACGTATGTAAAATATATAACATGTCGGTAGTACGTTGGAATACATGTGTATGTGCCTTTTTCAAAAAATCTGAAAATATATATATTTATATATATTTGCGTGTATATTCATGATGTAGGAGGAGGAGACTTTCCTTTCTTAGTCTTGTTGCCTTTGTGCCTTGTTCAAATCCTTTAATGAACTACTTAGTTTAATTAACTAAGTACTTCACTTAATGACCTAGTTTAGTTCATTAATGGTTGCACCTGAAAATAGTATAAACCCAACAAATATTGCCATTTGATGTAAGTTTTGAAGCTTCATGGCTCGTTAGTACGACAACATTATATATGAAATATATAAGGCAACTTTCGTGTAACAACGTGTTATGTCATAAAATATGTCATGCATTTCTTTGTAACACGTTATTTAAATCATGCATTTTGAAATCACTCAAACCCCTTTTTGTCAACAAATGATACACAATATCTTGATCGATTGATGCCCTTATGTAAATAAGATCCAAGATATCGAAAAGGTAAGCTAGAACACCTCATTCTTGTGATAGTAGAAGCATCATATATATAAACGAGTACAGTCGACGTGCATCAACACATCATAATTAAATCCGTACAAGCCATAAGTGTCATCGATACAAAAGATGATAAATATATGGCTGAAATGATCATAAGTACAAAACATATCATCAGGGCCCACTATGCTCTCGGCTCGTCCTCTATAAAGTCCAAGTCATACTCGTGGTGATATGCATGATGGTAAAAATATGGTATGAGCGATAATGAATCGTCCAGTAAGTAGACTGTCCGAGTTCGTCATGTGGATCATACATTGGAGACGAGGTGATAAAATAATTACATGCTTAAATAACAAACATAACACGTCTCCGTTCACATATAAAGTAACATGTTGTACATGTAAACATAAACATTACACATTCATATAAAGTCGCAACGTAAAGTAAAATTCACAATTTTCATCTATCTAAGATCCACATGAATCTGAATCCAAACTCATTTATTCTTATTTTCCAATCCCTACCTTATGCTAATGTCATAATTTCTCATATTCATGTGAAGCTCACTTTCATGCATAAGTCCCTCTTTGGTCCACTTACTCATACCATAGGCTCATGGATGTGTCATAATGATGGTTTGAGGGTTTCATCACATGTGGTCTTTAAAATGCATAACATGGTTTGTATTTCATGAAACATTTCCAAAACATGGTATTTTCATAAACATTCATAGCATATCATTTCCATGAACATTTGTAACCTGACTTCCCTGACTTTCACAAACATGACATTTCATATGATGACTATAGCACTTTTCATAACGTCAGAATGATAACACATGGCATACCGATTAATTCCCCATTTAATCACATATACAAATATGAATCCTAATATATACTAAGCGCATTACGAAAAAAAGCTCTGGCGATGACGACGCACATTGGTTTCATCTCCAGTGATCTCACAATTTCATCCGGTGTTGACATCAGCAATCTCCCCTTCTGATCTCTTTTCATTTGCGGCATGGCACAGCAACCGCAGAAATCATTTGTGGATGCTCTGATTAGATCGACATTGGCCTCATCACCATGAACTATCACACGGTTTAAAGGCCAACCTTCTATAGCCTTCTCCGATGACGAGGTAAATCGCCTCTCTAAACCCTATCGTTTTTCCCTCATCGGATCATTCTGGAATGGGTATCCATCCATGAAAAGCCTGCAAGCGGCGATTGAAAGAATTAGTTTTAAGCAAACACCAAAGATTGGATTTTCGGATTCACATCATGTTCTTCTTACTTTTGCCAATCACAATGATTATCATCGATGTTTTTATCGGCGCACTTGTCTAGCCTTGGGCTACCATATGCGTATCACCAAATGGACATCAGACTATGATCAGCAATATGATACTCCTATTTTCTTGGTTTCGGTCTCAATGCATGGCCTTCCTATTTTCTTGCATAAGTGTGGGGTCTATTCGATATCGCTTGAATGTTGGGTGCACCACTTAGATTGTATTCGGCCACTTTAGCAGGATCAAGGCACTCGGTGGTTTGCATTTGTATTTGATATCGCTCGAATGTTGGGTATGTTGGAGAATCAAAAGTTTGGGCTTTGGCCCATTAAGGGAAGTTGCATAACTTGGTTTAGCAACATACTTTGAGCTTAATTATGATTAGTTTTCGTTAATGAAAATCGAAAACTAATGGATCCTTATTATCTACGTAACGAGTAGTTAATTTTAGGCTTTAGAATCACTCAATTACGATACCGGGTGAATGAGAAATTAATGCTCAAAGTGGATGGAGAACATGGTTAATGGGTGATGTGTCCTATTCTTAGAAGGCCACATCACCCTTATGGAGGAATACCACATTGGATATTTGGACATGTTTAGCCACCTTATAAATGGCTAGAATGGACACTTTAGATGTGCCCTTGGGGCATGAGAAGTTTTTGACTGGAGGGAAGACCTAGAAAGTGCCACATGCGCATGTGCGTGCGCCGCCGCCCGCCCGCCCGTCCGGCCGGCTCGGCTCGTGGCTCGTGTGCACCTGTGCTCGTGGGCCGGGCCGGTTCCTATCTTTTTGGAGAAAATTTATTTGGGCTTTTGGATTAATTATTTTTTGTAAATAGTTAAAGGCTTCGGGCACACGGTTATGCCTTAAATCGAAATCAAAGGATCTCCTCCGGTGTGCGATAAGATGAAACGGTTTTGATCTAACGGTGACGGAAAGGCAGCTTTGATCCAACGGCTGAAATTCGAACTGTCCTAACCGTCCAACCGAATGTGGTTTTCATCTAACGCTCCAGGTTTAATCTTGTGAATCGGTTTTCCATCTAACGGCTGTAATTTAAACCTTTCAAAACCGATAGGAGGTTTTGATCTGATGGCTCGTGTCGATCTACGATTATGATCCAACGGTCATGATTCCTTCTGCGAAAACCGATTTCCAACTGACTTCCCTATATAAACAGAGGCAGGGTGCGCGATCAGAACACACACTCGCTCTCTGCATTCGTCGCATATTGCATTCATAGCATTATACTTTCTGCATCACGTCCAAGAGAAGTCAGGACACTCGAAGGTTCGCAGTAGTTCAAGTTCAGCAGTGCCGCTCAACTGAACAGGTACCCATTGTATCCTGGGAGACGATTGCTAACGTCGGTTGGCACAGTATACCGAAGCAATACGTCTTAAAGGCAGAGTCCTCGACTCGCCCCGGGTTTGATTTACTATTTACTGTTTTCATACGCAAACACTGTACGGTTGCGTCTTGGCACAGGATTGATTGTTTTCAACAATCTTAAGACGTATTATTCAATTAATTTCTATATGCAAAGCACTCTCTTTATACTCCTTTCTTATATCCGAATCTGTTCTGATCTATATATTTTGATCGAACTGAACGGGAATGGAAAACGAAAGTTCGAACTCTGTTCAAGGCTTTAACGGTGCTCACTCCGTGTGTGCACCTGACGGGGCTAATAACATTGCTGCTGGTGTGCCGTTCAACACGGTTCCTCTAGCAGCTAGCGGAGGGCCTCAGATGAATCCGGCTACCACAGCTGCACACGTGGAGAAGCCAGAAAAGTTTACTGGCAGTTTCTTCAAGAGGTGGCAGCAAAAGATGCTGTTCTATCTCACAGTGCTGGGATTGGCCAAGATGCTGAGCGAGGATCCGCCAGTGGTAGAACCAGTGGAGGATCAAAATCTGAACATGCAGAATGCCTTGGGTGCTGAAGCATGGGCGTATACCAATTTTTGTTGTTTGAATTTGATTCTGAGTTGCCTGGATAATACTATCTATGGCGTGTTTTGTATTTATAAAACTGCAAAAGCGTTGTGGTCAGCTTTAGATAAAAAGTATCGTACCGAAGATGCTGGCACGAAAAAGTTGATAGTTGGTAGATTTCTCGATTATAAAATGCTAGATTCCAAAACTGTCTTTTCGCAGGTTGAAGAAATACAGTTGTTGATATCTGAAATGGAAGAGGAGGGCATGACGCTCAGTGAATCTTTCCAAGTTGCGGCTATGATTGAGAAGCTACCTCCTTCATGGAGGGAATTTAAGAGCTATCTCAAGCACAAACAAAAGGAAATGAAAATGGAAGATTTGATTGTCCGGCTTCGAATTGAAGAAGACAATCGTTGTGCCGAGAGAAAGCCAACCACTTTGTCTTGTCAAGCCAAGACTCATGTTGCTGAGGCAAAGAACAAGAAGAAGAATAACACTTTGAGTGTGAACGTCAAGGGCAAGGAGATTGCAAAGAAGTTCACTGGTAAGTGTTACAACTGTGGGAAACCGGGGTATCGTAGCAGTGACTGTTGAAAGACCAAAAAGAATCAAAATCAAACCAAAGCAAAGGCAAATCTGGTCGACGCAATGGAAGATCTGAATCTCTGTGCAGTGGTGACTGAATGCAACGCAGTGGGGAATCCGCGTGAATGGTGGGTGGACACAGGGGCCACTCGACATGTATGTGCCAACAGGGCAATGTTCAGTGACTATGTTCCCACGACAAACAATGAACAACTTTTCATGAGAAACTCCGACAGTTCGAAGATTGAAGGATCGGGCAAGGTGGTCTTGAAACTGACCTCAGGAAGGGAGCTGACCCTAAAGAATGTGTTGCATGTTCCTCACATCCGGAAGAACTTGGTATCTGTCGCTCTTCTAGTCAGTCATGGTTTCAGACTATTTTTTGAGGCAAACAAATTTACATTTTCTAAGAATGGTTTGTATTTGGGAAAGGGGTACCTTACTGATAACATGTTTAAGTTAAATGTTATGACGATTGTACCCAAGAAAGTTGCGCCCACTGAGGCTAATAAAATTGTTTCCTCTTCTGCTTACATGCTTGAGCCTTCTTGTTTATGGCATTTTCGTTTGGGACATGTTAATTACAAGTCAGTTCAACGAATGATTAATTTTGACTTATTACCCAAACTGGACTTTAATAATAAAGAAAAATGCCAAATATGTGTTAAAGCAAAATTTACAAAAGCGTCATTTCCTTCAACAGAACAAAACACTGAATCATTGGAGTTAATTCATTTAGACTTGTCTGACTTAAAGTTTGTGCAAACAAGAGGAGGTAAAAAGTACTTTGTAACTTTTATCGACGATTGCACTCGATACTGTTATGTTTATTTGCTAAGTAGCAAAGATGAGGCCATTGATGCTTTTAAAGATTATAAGAATGAAGTTGAGAATCAACTTAGCAAACGAATTGAAACAATTCGAAGTGATAGAGGCGGGGAGTATGACGCATCGTTTAATGAATTCTGTTCAGAACATGGCATTATTCATCAAATGACTGCACCATATTCACCTCAATCTAATGGTATTGCAGAACGCAAAAACCGTACTCTAAAAGAGATGATGAATGCTATGTTGATAAGTTCGGGTTTACCTCAGAACTTGTGGGGGGAAGCAATTCTCTCCGCCAACGTCATTTTAAATAGGATTCCGTCTAAAAAGACGGATAAAACCCCATATGAACTTTGGAAAAGCTATAAGCCTAGTTACAAATACTTGAAAGTGTGGGGGTGTCTGGCGAAGGTTGTTGTACCTAAACCAAGACAAGTGAGAATCGGGCCTAAAACAATTGATTGCATATTCATAGGTTATGCAACGAACAGTAGTGCATATCATTTCTTAGTGCATAAATCGGACATTCCCGAGATACATGAAAATGTTGTCATGGAGTCGAGGAATGCAGTGTTCTTTGAAAATGTCCTTCCGAAGAAAGACAAAAACAGTGAAGAAGCTAGCACTAATAAGCGAGTGCGTGAGACGACTCCTCAAGAGACTGAGGAACCTCGTCAAAGCAAACGAGCAAAAATACCGACGTCTTTTGGACCAGATTTTCTAACCTACATGGTAGAAAATGAGCCGAGCTCTTTTTCTGAGGCAATGACAACTCCAGAAGCTCCTTTCTGGAAAATAGTGAGATAGATTCTATTCTTCAAAATCACACTTGGGAGTTGGTGGATCTTCCTCCAGGAAGTAAACCACTCGTATGCAAGTGGATTTTCAGGAAAAAACAGAAAGAAGATGGATCTATTGACAAGTACAAGGCCAGGTTGGTAGCCAAGGGCTATAGACAGAAAAAAGGATTTGACTTCTTTGACACCTACTCACCAGTGAGTAGGATCACTTCCATAAGGATGCTAGTGGCTATTGCTGCAGTCTATAATTTAGAAATTCATCAAATGGATGTGAAGACTGCATTTCTGAATGATAAGTTCGAGGAAGAAATTTATATGGAACAACCCTAAAGGTTCGTCGTTCCAGGACAAGAAAGAAAAGTCTGTAGACTTGTTAAGTCTCTATACGGACTTAAACAAGCACCTAAGCAATGGCATTTAAAGTTTGATCAGGTAATGATGTCAAACGGCTTTAGGATCAACGAGTATGACAAGTGTGTGTATATCAAGAGCACACCAAATGCGTATGTGATAGTATGTCTCTATGTAGACGACATGCTAATCATGGTCAGTACTCGTGACATCATCTTGAATACAAAGAAGATATTAACACGAAATTTTGATATGAAGGACATGGGGGTTGCCAATGTTATTCTAGGAATTAAAATTTCTCGAATGGCTGATGGTCTTGTTATGTCGCAAACTCATTATATTGAATCTGTTCCCAAACGATTCAATATGTTTGAAACAAAACCAATAAAGACCCCACTTGACTTAGGTATACACTTAAGGAAAAACTGAGGCAAACCTGTAGCTCAATCAAAATACTCGCAGGTAATCAGGTGTCTGATGGACATAGCACATTGTACAAGACCAGACTTATCTTGTTTAGTAAATAAATTGAGTAGGTTTACTAGTAATCCAAGTTATGATCAATGGAAAGCTCTAAATAGAGTGATGAGGTATTTGAAATACACAATGAACCTTGGATTACATTACACGAGATATCCAGCAGTATTAGAAGGATATTGCGATGCAAATTGGATATCCGATAGTAAGGACTCGAAGTCCACCAGTGGATACTTATTCACTGTTGGTGGTGCTGCTGTGTCGTGGAAATCCACGAAACAAACGTGCATAGCTGGGTCAACTATGGAAGCTGAGTTTATAGCACTGGATAAAGCTGGGGAAGAGGCTGAATGGCTTCGAAATTTCCTTGAAAATGTTCCATGCTGGCCTAAGCCAATCGCTCCTATTAGCATACACTGTGATAGTCAGTCAGCTATAGGACGTGCTCATAGAAGCATCTACAATGGTAAGTCACGACACATACGTTGGAGACATAACACCATTAAACAGTTGATCTCTAATGGTGTGATTTCCATTGATTACATAAAATCAGTGGAGAATCTTGCAGATCCGCTTACAAAAGGCTTGCCAAGAGATCGGATGTCAATTTTGACAAACGGAATGAGACTAAAGCCTATAATGCAAGAATCTTTGTAATGGTAACCCAACCTTGTTCATTGGAGATCCCAGAATCTTGGTTCAATGGGACAACTAAGTTATGAAGTTTCAGTTTAGCACTTACTCATTCCGTCACATAAAAGTGCTGTCTGCGGAGAATATTTAGGGTAAGCTAAAGCTTTTAATGATGTCCTATATCTTGATACTTTAAGTGGAGTATGGCAGAATACTCTTGATAGGAATCACCTATGTAAGTGTGAAGTGGCGCCGCTTCTATGAGAAGTCTTGGAGGCTAGATTTCTCAAAAACACTTTCTGAAACCAGGTTGTTCATAGCCAAAACGAACACAACCATGAGAACCAGAAGGGTGTTAAAGAAAATGTTGTGTGAGTATCGTTGTCTAGGTTCATAGCAAAGGCTGACTGGTTCAACAAATCAAGTCACTAATTAGCCAAGTGAATCTGATGGTACATCACTATGAAAGGTTCAAAGCAAGAAGCTACCTCTTCTAATTCAATATTTCCTTGTCTGACTTCTCCTTAGAGTCTGCATATGCATTTGCATTAATTTCCATTCATGTGGGGGATTGTTGGAGAATTAAAAGTTTGGGCTTTGGCCCATTAAGGGAAGTTGCATAACTTGGTTTAGCAACATACTTTGAGTTTAATTATGATTAGTTTTCGTTAATAAAAATCGAAAACTAATGGGTCCTTAATTATCTACGTAACGAGTAGTTAATTTTAGGCTTTGGAGTCACTCAATTACGATACCGGGTGAATGAGAAATTAATGCTCAAAGTGGATGGAAAACATGGTTAATGGGTGATGTGTCCTATTGTTAGAAGGCCACATCACCATTATGGAGGAATACCACATTGGATATTTAGACATGTTTAGCCACCTTATAAATGGCTAGAATGGGCACTTTAGATGTGCCCTTGGGGCATGAGAAGTTTTTGACTGGAGGAAAGACCTAGAAAGTGACACACGCGCGCACCGCCGCCCGCCCGTCTGGCCGGCCCAGCTCGGGCTCGGGCTCGTGGCTCGTGTGCATGTGTGCTCGTGTGCCGGTTCCTATCTTTTTGGAGAAAGTTTATTTGGGCTTTTGGATTAATTATTTTTTATAAATAGTTAAAGGCTTCGGGCCTAGCTGCGCAGTGGCCCAAATGCTCTCCTATGTGCGCGGTCGTGCGTGGTTCGGTCCAGTAACGGATAAACGCGTTCTAAACGCGTTTCAGTTTAAATTAAATCGTTCAGTTTTGATTATAAAAATTAAACGTTCAGTTATGGTTTAAAATCGAACGGTTATGTTTTAAATCGAAATCAAACGATCTCCTCCGGTGTGCGATAAGATCAAACGGTTTTGATCTAACGGTGACGGAAAGGCAGCTTTGATCCAACGGCTGAAATTCAAACTGTCCTAACCGCCCAACCGAATGTGGTTTTCATCTAACGCTCCAGGTTTAATCATGTGAATTGGTTTTCCATCTAACGGCTGTAATTTAAACCTTTCAAAACCGACAAGAGGTTTTGATCTGACGGCTCGTGTCGATCCACGGTTATGATCCGACGGTCACGATTCCTTCTGCGAAAACCGATTTCCAACCGAACTTCCCTATATAAACAGAGGCAGGGTGTGCGATCAGAACACACACTCGCTCTCTGCATTCGTCGCATACTGCATTCGTAGCATTATACTTTCTGCATCACGTCCAAGAGAAGTCAGGACACTCGAAAGTTCGCAGTAGTTCATGTTCAGCAGTGCTGCTGAACTGAACAGGTACCCGTTGTATCCTGGGAGACGGTTGCTAACGTCGGTTAGGCACAGTATACCGGAGCAATACGTCTTAAGGACAGAGTCTTTGACTCGTCCCAGGTTTGATTTACTGTTTATTGTTTTCATACGCACACACTGTACAGTTGCGTCTTGGTACAGGATTGATTGTTTCTAACAGGGTACACCACTTAGATTGGATGCCCACACTGCACAGCCTGAAGTCGTTGCTCGTCTGGTTCCTCCTCACCGTTGGACGCCAAAAAAGCTGCACATGCCAAGCCAACAATACATGTTCCTCCCGTCGTGGATATGACCCAGCCAGTCACCGCCAACTTAGTTACTCAGCCTCTACCGATTGATCCTTTACCTCGGTCCATGCATATGTTGGAGCCTTAGTCGTTGGAAAATCGTGGTAAAATTGGTATATCTCGAGAAGACGTCAAGCTTCGCCTAGATGATTTTTCTGATTGCGGCAGCTTCGGATACTGAAATCTCCTATGTTGGGAGGGAGTTTAGGAAAGTTAGTATGATACCGTATGCAGATTATACTGATGCGGAGCTGCAGGAGATTATTGAGACCAAATTTTTGGCACAGTGACTTCTGCTTGGAAACAAGAGATGAGGCGGTCAGCTGAAGCTATCCGCGGACGTCTAAGCAGGATAGTGTTTGATGATGCTTCTGATTTGCAGCTTGTTTTTGCTGATTTTCCTACCACTCAGCTAGGTCCTTCACGTTGCAAACGTCGTACCCGGGCTAAGTTGCCTTCTCCTCCACCTCGGTCTATGCTCACGCGCTCGCGTGGCCCTTCTTCTTCAAGCTCCTATACTTCTTAATCATAATGAATATCCTTATTTGGAATGTGGGTGGTCTCCAAACTTCCATGGCTCGATTACGTTGTCTCATCCAGGCACATTCCCTTCAGCTACTAGTAATTATTGAGCTTAAAAAAGCTGCTGATTGTTTGACACGTACACAACTTAGATTTCGTTTCACAGCGTCACTCAGTACTTGTAATAAAATTTGGGTATTCTGGAACTGTGATCGGCTGTCTCTATTAGATACAATTCATGGTGACCAGGTAACTCATTTGCAGTTTACCATCTTAGGATCCGCACTTCAGTTTTGGCTCTCAGTAGTCTATGGTCTGTATACTATCACTGATCACCGTCAATTGTGGTTAGCCTCACTACATTCCACTCTCAAGTGTCACAACTTGTAGCGCTCCGCTCCTGAGCCCTAGCCTCGGGAACAGTGCACCCGCCGTATCTCGTTAAGGAGAATACAAAGTGTCGAATCAATCCCTTACTTGTCAGAAATGACATAGAAATTTTTTCGCGAAAACGTAAATCATAACTTAAATTAAACTCAAATAATTGTTATTACATCACTAAATAAAAAGAAGTCTGACAATAAAACAATAGAGAAGTCTGTGACAATCTCCAAAGATAACTAAGAACAGTCAGCTGCAGAGTCCCATCGTATCCTAGATGCAGCTATCAACCAGCCCACTCTACTATGTCCTTCCCGTCCTCAACGAAGATGCGCTCGTAGTCCTCATCCGGCTCACCTGGGAAGTAGGGGTGAGTGACAGAAATCACCTAGTAGATGCTCGCCTCAAACAAATACAAAACACACATACCGAAATGATATAACCACATAGCACATAAACATGATATAACATGCATAAGATAAAATAAATGCAGCAAGTAAAACACTCCACATAAAATGCGCAAGTACGTGATGCATGCTCAATCAACGTGTCACACGCAACAAGAATCATGTCATGCAATATGCCCCTAGACCTATATGCAATGCATGATCCCAGGATTGACTGGATGCCTGTAGCCCGTACACTACAATCCATCCTGACCGATGCACGTGGCCCGTACACCACGATCCACCACAACCGATGCCCATGGCCCATACACCATGATCCACCATGACCGAGTACCCATGGCCCGTACACCATGATCCACTCCACTCGAGCGTCTGAGAGTCGTACATCTCAACCCACTCCAAATACAATGCACGTGCCATGAATGCAACAATAAAGTCGCATGGGGCCCGTACGTCCATCTTCACCAACTCCGACACTCAATAATAAGGTCGCCTGGGGCCCATACGCCCATCCTCACCATCTCTGGCACTCAATATTTGGTTTCATAAATTTTATGAATGTTGGAAAGTTGTTATTTAACATCCCCCTTATTTTTCCTTTGCTTGTATTAATTTTCTAGAATTTTTTTACTAATTTTTCCTTAATTAATTCCATTTACTACTAATTATTTTTAATTACTTACATTTAAAAAAATTCAGAAATTAAGTGAAGATAATTTAATTTTAACCTTTTATATTTTCTGGAATTTATTTAGAATTTTCTGATAATTAAATATATTTTTCTAGAATTTTAAACTAATTTTAATTAATTATTTATTATTTATTCATTTCAGAAATTAATTTCCAGATTTTTATTTTATTTTTTGGTTTGGGCCGGCCTGCTACCTGGTCCGGTCCGGCCGCCTGGCCGGTCAAATAGCATTTTTTTAATTAAATTCTATTTCCTTCTAATGTCCATAAAATCTTCGTTTTAACTCCGATTGACCTCAAACCAGTTGCGTTGGACTCGTTATAATGAGACGCAACTTTTGGGGGTGGACACGTCAGCACGTGTCTGGACACGCCGTCAGGGGCCGCGCGTGGGCCCCACGCGCCACCCCCTGAAACGCGTCCGTCAGACCCGTTTTTTCAACTTTCAACCTAATTCCAACCTATTCCGGGTTAGATGAACTTATTCTAAGGCCAAAACGCAATTTTAAAGAACCCTAAGTGTAAAAATATTCAACCTTTTGATTTCATTCAAGGGTGTTTCAATCCGAATCACAACAACCATCAATTTCAATGCACACGCACATACATATACAGCCATAAACAACACATCTCATGCTTTCCCAAATAAAACAAGACAAATTCACATATTAAACAAATAAAAACAACGAATCACATAACTATATCATCAAAGCATGCATGTATTATACCCGTTTGAGGGGGAAGAGGCACCTACCTTTTTGGCGAATTAGCTACATGATTCTTTTCCTTCTAACCTCGGTTGAAGTGCAAAACAAGGGCTGCACTTATTTTTTTTCTTTTTCTTCCTATTGCAAAAGGTTAATGCTTTGAAAAATGCAAATGAAATAAATTGTTTTTCTTTTTCTTTTTCCTTTTGTTGCCCTAGTGATGGCAACGCCCTTTTTTCATCTTCAGCTATAGGGACGGCTGAATTGCAGGTTGTGTGTGTGTAATTTGATTAGGCTAGATATATTATATAGATGATATTAGAATAGATAATTTAGGTATTTTTTTTCTAGGATAATTAGGATATTCCATGTAAGATATATTTTAGTTTCCTATTGATATAGCTTTTTCATGTAATTCTATCCTAATTCCTAAACCCTAGGTAGACTAGCATTTATCATCTTCATTTTTTTATGTATTATTTATTTTGTTTAACTACCGGTTGTAACATCCTACCCACCTTACAAGAAGTTTCGTCCTCGAAACTTGGCGTACCTTATTTGAAGAGGTACGGATAGCGCTCCTGCATTTGCTCCTCGAGCTCCTAAGTCGCCTCGCACTCGGTGTGATTTGTCCACTGGACTTTAACATAAGGGATCACCTGGTGTCTCAATACTTGGTCTTTGCGATCCCTGATAGGAGTCTCCTCATAGGTCGTGTCCAGTCGAATTCTCAACTGTGGCGCATCTACAACATGGCTCAGATCCGGAACATACCTCCTCAACTGAGAAACGTGAAATTCGCTGTGCACCTGGGGCAAGGCAGGGGGTAACGCTAATCGGTAGGCCAAGGTACCGACCTTCTCAGGTACATCATATGGACCAATGTAGCGAGGCCTCATCTTACCCTTCAAACCAAATCGTGTAACCCCCTTTATAGGCGACACCCTCAAGTAAACATTCTCGCCCACAGCGAACTTTAGAGGACGTCTCTTTGAGTCTGTCCAACTCTTGCTTCTGTCTTGAGCAACCTTGAGTTTATCACATATCAACTTCACTTTTTCTCTAGTCTGTTCCACCAACTTAGAACCGGTAATAGTACGCTCACCAACCTCGTCCCCATGAATAGGAGACTTGGGCTTACGTCCATAGAGCGCCTCAAAGGGTGTCATGCCGATGGCACTGTGGTGGCTATTGTTGTAGGAGAACTCAATTAACTTGATCATACCGTCCCAGTTCCTCTTGAAGTCCAATGCGCACGCTCTCAACATATCCTTTAAAGTCTGAATGGTCCTCTCTAACTGTCCGTCGGTGTGCGGGTGAAAAGCGGTGCTCAACGTAGCTCTGTCCCCAACCTTCTCTTACAAGCTGACCAAAACCTAGAGGTGAATCTCCGATTACGGTGTGAAACGATACTAACTCGGACCCCATGAACACTCGTAATATCATCGATGTATAGCGTCACCAATCTCTCCAAGGTCATGTCACTCGTCACAGGTAGAAAGTGAGTAGACTTCGTGCATCGATCAACAATCACCCAGATCATGTCGTTGTCGTTTCTTGTTTAGGGAGCTCTACCACAAAGTTCATCGTTACCTGATCTTATTTCCACTCTGGTATCTCCAATGGCAACATCAAACCTCCTGGCCTCTGATGCTCTGCCTTATCCAGTTGACAAACGAGGCACCTCTCAATAAACTCGGCGATGTGTCTCTTTAGATCATCGTACATCTTTGTAACACCTGGATGAATCGAAAACTTCGAATTGTATGCCTCCTTCAACAATTCCTTCCTTAGATCCTCATCGTTGGGCACGCACAACCTACCATGGTACCAAACACTGCCATCATCATGTATCTGGAAGCCCTCAATTAGACTGACCAACATTCTCTCTCGGGTATCCCTAAGCGTCACATCCTTCTTCTACGCCTCCTTCATCTGCTCAATCAGGGATGGTGTAATAATTAAGGCCGCCAGAACATTAGCAGTGGAATAAACAATGTTAAGGTCAAACTCTGCCATCTCTTTCTCCAATGGTGTATGTTTGGCGTGATTTGACTTTCTACTCAAGGCATCTGCAACGCAGTTTGCCTTCCCTGGATGATAACTAATGGTCAGGTCATAATCTTTCAGTAGCTCAAGCCATCTCCCCTGACGCATGTTCAACTCTTTCTGTGTGAATAAATACTTTAAGCTCTTGTGATCAGTGGAAACTTCGCACTTTACACCATATAGATAATGGCGCCAAATCTTTAACGCAAACACCACCACTGCTAACTCCAGATCATGAGTCATATAATGTTGCTCATATTGCTTCAATTGTCTCGAAGCGTATGCAATAACCTTATCACCCTGCATTAATACGTATCCTAGCCCATTCTTCGAGACATTGTGGTAGATGACAGACCCTTCAGTGCCGAAGGGTTGTGCCAACACTGGTGCAGTCGTTAACCTCCGCTTTAACTCCGCAAAGCTCTTCTCACACTCGGAGGTCCATATAAATTTAGTCTTTTTCTGAGTCAATCGACTCAGTGGCGCCGCAATACTCAAAAAACCCTCCACAAACTTGCGGTAATATCCATCAAGGCCAAGAAAACTGCGTACCTCAGTGACGTTTGTAGGTCGGGGCCATTCTGTAATCGCCTCTATCTTCTTTGCATCCATTGAAATACCTTCCTCAGAAATCACGTTGCCCAAGAAGGTCACACTCTTCAACCAGAATTTGCACTTACTAAAATTAGCGTACAACTTCTTCTTTCTGAGGGTCTTCAAAACCTCTCGCAAGTGTTCAACATGCGTCTCCTCATAAGGTGAATACACCAAGATGTCGTCGATGAACACTACCACACAATGGTCCAATTGCTCCTTGAATACTGTGTTCATAAAGTCTATGAAGGCCGCAGGTGCATTTGTCAGTCCAAAAGGCATCACAAGAAACTCGTAGTGCCTATATCTAGTGCAAAACGCAGCCTTTGCTATGTTTTCTGCCTTAATCCTCAACTGAAGGCAGCCTGATCGAAGATCAATCTTCGAGAATACCCTGGCACCCTTCAACTGATCAAATAACTCGTTGATCATCGGTAGTGGGTATTTATTCTTTATCATGATCTTATTAAGCTCACGATAATCTATACACAGCCTTATAGTACCGTCCTTCTTCTTCACAAATAATACTAGTGCTCCCTAGGGCGAACACTAGGCCTGATGAACTTCCTGTCCAGCAACCCCTGCAACTGCTCTCTAGCTCTTTTAGCTCTGTTGGTGCCATCCTGTATGGTGCTTTCGAGATCGGATCGGCTCCGGGTATGAGATTGATCTCGAACTCTACTTTCCTGCTCGGTGGTAAACCTGGTAACTCATCGGGGAAGACATCCTTAAAATCTCATACCACTGGAATATCCTCAATCGATGGCGTCTCAGCACTGGCATTTAGAACATATACAATAAAACCCTCGGCTCCTTTCTTCAACGCCCGAGAAGCCTATGCTGCAGTCATATAAATTTTCCTGGAGGACTTTTTCAATTTGACATCTGTAGCGCCCCAGCCCGATACCGTTATCGGAACCAGTGCACCCGCCGTAGCCTACTATGAGAACTACGAAGCGTCAAGCAGATCAAGCATACATCCTTAGTAATGTAAGTTAAAACCAGCGGAAACGTCATAAAAATCTAAACCTTCGTTGTCAATATTACAACCAGAAAACTGCAGCGGAAATAAAACTGTTTGTTCATCTAGCCGACATAAGTTTTAGAACAGCATAATAACAATGAATTCCAAACTCAACAAAATAGTCCAGCATCTATCTATTCCCTTGTCCATCGTCCCATTGAGCCCACTCGCCGTCGTCTTCGATAAATATCAACTCATAATCAGGCTCACCTGAAAAGGAGACAAAATGATTGTTCTTAGCGAAAACTTCGCCAGCAAGTAACCCGTCTATACACCTTACGGAATCACACACGTCGAGTCACCAGTGTATAAAACATTGCCCAAAAATAAGGTGCTCGGGTTAGCAAATAGCATCTTAATAAGGATTACTCAAAACAGATATAGTCCATATAGGTACACAGTTACGAGAACCCACATGTATTAAAACAACGTATCACATAAGCAAGTCATAGACTAATCACGTTTCTTGCATGTCAAGTCTTATGCTTCGTGTATCATGATGCATGTACTTCTTTAAAATCACACACAACACCCATGCATATGCCTTCTTTCATAAACATGTCATGCATGTCATTTCACAAACATTTCATCACTTTACATATCATATTCTTCGCGTAGCAGAACTTTATACCCTGTGGGTGATCAGTCCACAGCCATCATAACTTTATACCCCGTGCTGAAAGGTCCACGGCCCCATTACATATATCATATATCCGTGCTGAAAGGTCCACGGCCCCATTACATATATCATATATCCGTGCTGATAGGTCCACGGCCCCATAAAATACTTCATTTTCCGTGCTGATAGGTCCACGGCCCCATAACATACTTTATACCCTGCTGTTGATTCACAGATCACGCTCTTTATACCCTGCCTTCGCAGACGTGACTTTTATACCCTGTGATCAACCAGCAGCCATTTTGTCTTTCGCAAACTTTACCTTTCTTGTTCTTTTGCAAAACATATCTCAAATCAAATGCAAGTGCCCATGTCATGATGCAGGATGCACAAATAGCTTCCTATCAACATGTAACACACACACACATACATCTTGCCTATCAAGGATATGGTCTTGCACCTCAAACACTCCCTAAACGTGTTTTACCAAGTCCATTTGTCTCACTTATTCATTAGAATTCAATCTTATGCTTACTTAATCAAACTTACCATCTACACCTCAAATATACCTCAAATACCCTTGCATTTTATGTTCAAAAGGAGTGTATAACGTTACTACACTTACATAGGGCGCTTAAAGGGTCAAAAAGACTTCCAGTACAGTTGGAACGCTACATGAAGCGCCTATAGTGACTTCAAGCGCCTATACTAGGTGTTCGAAGTGTTCGGGGATGTTCCGTAGACATTGAACGCCTACATGAAGCGCCTAATGTGACATGAAGCGCTTCAAATAGGTGTTCGAAGTGTTCGGACGGTTCTAAACTGCAGTTTTTCTGTACGGGAAAGTTCCAGGACACATGGAACGCTACATGAAGCGCCTATAGTGACATGAAGCGCCTCATGTAGGCGTTCGAAGTGTTCTGACGATGCCAAACTGCAGTTTTTCTGCAGTAACTTCCACCCAACTCCTTTCTTCTTCAACCCTTCCGGATTCAACACTTAAAGATCCATCTTGACAACTAGATTCATCATACTTAACATACATCTAATCATGAATTGATGCTTAGTTATGCCTAACAACACCCACTCTAACTCTTCAGTCATACACCACCTTCAAAGGTCATCATCAACAATACCCAACACAACAAGTCTACAACAATGTCAACACTCATCCCTCAGTTTCCTGCACTTACTCTCAACGTCTAAGTGTAGACAATCAACATAAGAGTAGAGCAAGACAATAAGCAAGTCAAAATATACACTTTATGGGCAAGCTTGACAACAACAAAGCACCACACAACTATTTTCAGAAATATGGCCCAAGGAACAAGACTTTACACAATTAGCAACAAGACTTACATATAACAAAGCATTTGAAATAGTCAAGACAAGAATACTAATGTGTGATTCATGTTTTCTCTTTGTAAGAACATAGGGCCTAACATATCAAAATTTACATAAAGCGTATAGAAAGATTACTTGCCTTGGTTGCTAGTTAATCTTACAGATTTACTGCAGAATTTCAGTGAAGATTGCACCTAGGTTGGCCTTCTTCCTTCCTTTTTCCTTCCTCTCTTCTTCTTCTTCCTCTCCTTTCTCCTTCTCTTTGCTCCTGCGGTTTTTCCCCTCTTCTTTTGATGGTATAACCGTCCCATAAGGCTGAGATGGGGAGTTATACTAACTTCCTATAACTCCCCCTAACTCCTAGTAGGGGCCTTTCAAGTAATTTCTATGAATTACCCTTAATTCTATTTTGAACCCTTCTTTCTTATTCTTCTATGTTTTAGGTGACTAAGTCTCATAACCTACGAAATTAATTAAGTTGTATCTAAGGTTAACCTCTAAGTATTGAATATCGTGCTTAAAAGTCACGGGGTGTAACATTCCACCCCCCTTACAAAAAAGTTTCGTCCTCGAAACTTACGTACCTTAGTCAAAGAGCTGAGGATACTTCTCCCGCATTTGTTCTTCGAGCTCCCAAGTGGCT
Source organism: Eustoma russellianum (assembly GCA_036186865.1). Taxonomy (NCBI): domain Eukaryota; kingdom Viridiplantae; phylum Streptophyta; class Magnoliopsida; order Gentianales; family Gentianaceae; genus Eustoma; species Eustoma russellianum. The sequence continues at coordinate 10,815,194 of AP025057.1, forward strand.
TCCCGTTCCGTGTGATTGCTCCATTGAACCTTTACATAAGGGATCACTCGCTTCCTCAACACTTGATCCTTTCGGTCCACAATTTTCACGGGTACTTCCTCATATGTAACATCGTCCTTGAGTTCCAAAGGTTGAGCTTCAAGTACATGACTTGGATCCGCCACGTACTTTCTTAATTGTGACACGTGGAATACATTGTGAACTTGCGCCAACACCGGAGGTAATGCCAACCTATATGCCAAGGCTCCCACCTTCTCAAGTATTTCATAAGGACCAATGAATCGAGGGCTTAGCTTGCCTTTTACTCCAAACCTCATGACGCCCTTCGTAGGTGATACCTTCAAATAAACTTTTTCCCCCACGTCAAAATCCAATGGTCGTCGTTTGGAATCTGCCCAACTCTTGCTACGGTCCTGAGCCGTCTTGAGTCTTTCCCGAATGATTCTCACCTTCTCTAACGTTTTCTCTAATAGCTCAGGTCCAGTAATGGTCCTCACGCCCACTTCATCCCAATAAATCGGAGACCTACATTTCCTTCCATACAAAGCCTCAAAAGGAGCCATATAAATTGCGCTGTGGTAACTATTGTTATAAGAAAACTCCATCAGCTTTACCATTCCGTCCCAACTCCCTTTGAAATCCAGCACGCAAGCTCTTAGCATATCTTCCAAGGTTTGAATTGTCCGCTCGGACTGTCCATCAGTTTGAGGATGATACGCCGTGCTCAACCTTAATTCTGTACCCATGGCTTCTTGGAATGCTGTCCAAAACTTAGATGTGAACCGTGAATCTCGGTCGGACACTATACTTACCGGGACTCCATGCAAGCTAACAATACTGTCCATATACAAGCTCACTAATTTATCAAGAGGTGCTTCACTTGAAACGGGTAGGAAATGGGCAGACTTTGTTAAACGGTCCACAATAATCCAAATCATGTCACATCCGCTTCTTGTCTTTGGTAATCCGGCTACAAAATCCATTGTGACATGTTCCCATTTCCATTCCGGAATTTCCAACGGCATCAACAATCCACCGGGCCGCTGGTGTTCCGCTTTGACTTGTTGACACACCAAACACCTCTCTATGAATTCCGCAATATGTCTTTTCATCCCAGACCACCAATAGTATCGCTTGAGATCTCTATACATCTTGGTGCTACCGGGGTGTATTGATAACCTCGAATTATGAGCTTCTTGCAAAACTTCTTTCCTAAGTTCGTCAACGTCCGGCACGCATAATCTTTCCCTAAACCATAAGCTCCCATCATCCTTAGTCCAAAATCCTTCAACTGGACTATGTTTCACCCTTTCCATTATCTCACTTAAAGCCTTATCTCTCTTCTGTGCCTCCTTTATCCGATCGATCAAACTCGGGGTGATAGTTAATGCTGTCAAAACGTTCACCGTGGATTCAATCAAATCCAAACCAAACTCCTCCATCTCTCTTTCCAATGGTGATTGTCGTGCATGGCTGGACTTCCTACTTAAGGCGTCGGCTACCTTGTTAGCCTTTCCCGGGTGATAATGAATAGTTAGGTCATAGTCTTTTAGCAATTCCAACCATCTCCGCTGCCTCATATTCAATTCCTTCTGCGAAAACAAATACTTTAGGCTCTTATGATCTGTGAATACCGCGCACTTCTCTCCATACAAATAATGCCGCCAGATCTTCAAGGCAAACACAACCGCGGCGAGTTCAAGATCATGTGTGGGGTAGTTTTGCTCATAAGGCTTTAACTGTCTTGAGGCATAGGCGATGACTCGTTCGTTTTGCATTAAGACACAACCTACAAACAAGGCGTTAGTCTAAACTTAATGGGTATACAAGATCATAATCTTATACTATAATTTACGTACCTAACCCGTTCTTTGACGCATCACTATAAATCACAAATCCATCCGTTCCAGAGGGTTGAGCCAATACTGGAGCTGTCGTTAATCTCTTCTTAAGCTCCGCGAAACTTCGCTCGCATTCCGCCGTCCACTCAAACTTGGACTTCTTTTGAGTAAGGCGACTGAGAGGTACGGCAATCCTCGAGAATCCCTCAACAAATTTTCGGTAATAACCCGCTAGACCCAAGAAACTTCGCACTTCGGTGACATTTGTAGGTCTAGACCATTCAGTTATAGCTTCCACCTTCTTCGGGTCCACAGCAATCCCCTCTTCTGATATCACGTGGCCTAGGAACGCCACACTTCTTAACCAAAACTCACACTTGCTAAACTTTGCATAAAGTTGTTTCTGCCTCAAAATGCCTAGTACGGTTCTCAAATGCTCAGTGTGAGTTTGCTCGTCAGGAGAGTACACAAGAATATCATCTATGAATACCACTACAAACTTATCCAACTGTTCTCGAAAGACGGTATTCATAAGATCCATAAAAGCTGCGGGGGCATTTGTTAATCCAAACGGCATCACCAAAAACTCATAGTGGCCATATCTTGTGCGGAAGGCTGTCTTCGCGATGTCTTCGGCCTTCACTCGCAACTGATGATACCCTGATCGGAGATCAATTTTAGAGAAAATCTTGGCGCCCTTGAGTTGATCAAACAAATCCTCAATTCGTGGAAGGGGATACTTATTCTTGATGGTAACTTTATTCAACTCTCTATAATCGATGCAAAGCCTCATGCTACCATCTTTCTTCTTTACAAACAAAACAGGTGCTCCCCAGGGCGATACACTAGGGCGGATAAACTTCTTGTCCAATAACTCCTGCAGTTGTTCCTTCAACTCTCGCAGTTCTGCCAGAGCCATTCTATAAGGAGCTTTAGAAATAGGTTCTGTCCCTGGAATCAAGTTGATCTCAAATTCGACTTCTCTCGAGGGTGGTACTCCTGGTAAATCTTCCGGAAACACATCAGGAAATTCGTGGACTACTGGAATTTGCTCAATAGGCGATACCTCCTTGGTAACATCCATGGCATACACTAGAAATCCCTCAGCACCTTTCCTCAATGCTTTGCGTGCTTGTGCGACAGACACATATACCTTCTTGGGAACTTTCCTTCGTTCTGCATCTCCTTGAAATATTACCTCCTCCATCTTAGCATTCTTGATTGCCACCTGCTTCAACCGACAATCAATATTAGCGTGATTCTTGGCTAGCCAGTCCATTCCTAATATGACGTCAAAGTCATACATCTGAATAGGGATCAGTGTGGCAGGGAATGTTTGTCCTTCAAACTCCAATTCACAATCCTGGTACCGATGATACGAAACCATAATTTGATCTCCGGCCGCTTGAACACGATACGGAGTTTCTAACCATTCAGGCAGACTACTCAGGTGTTTAGTGAATCTCTTTGCTACGAAGGAGTGGCTTGCGCCGCTATCAAAGAGCACGTTGGCAGGTACCTTATTTACTAATATCGCACCTGCTACTACGTCGGTAGCCTCCTGCACATCCGTATCCGTCATGAGATGTACACGGGCATTCGCTCTAGGCTTCGCTCTCGGCTGCTGAGCCGCCTCTCCGGGATTATTTTTCTTCCTCTCCGGGCAGTCCCTAATCATGTGACCCACTTGACCGCATCGGAAACATGCTCCAACCACTTTCCTACACTCTCCAACGTGATTCCTATTGCAATGTGGACAAACTCCTACCGCCTGCTGAGCTACTTGATTCTGGGGCGGCAGTCTCGGAAAATTTCCAACTGGCCCTCTCTTCGGAATCTTGACCCAACGTCCGGGTTTTCCACCAACTCTCACATCCTCTCTTGGCCTCTTGCCTCTTTCAGCCCCTCCTATGCTAGCTGCTCTTGCCGCCACTCGGCGAAAATCACTCTCAACACGGTAACACGCATCTAGCATATCCTCATAAGTTTTCATCCCTGCATTCACTATTGCTGATTGTACCCTCGAGTCCAAACCCCTCTCAAACTTTGTCATCTTAAGACGATTATCAGACATAATCGCAGGGGAAAACTTACCTAAGGCATGAAAACGATCTGCATACTCTGACACCGTCATCCTTCCTTGCTCCAGTCTGTCAAACGCCCTTATCTTGTCCAAGATCGCAGTCTCCGGTACGTAGTATTTCAGGAAAACATCACAAAACTATGTCCATGAGATTGGTGGGGTCATTCTCAACACCATTCCTTCCCACCATTCGCCAGCCTTGCCACTTAAAAGGGGTGTGGCCACCTCAACTTTTATCTCATTCGGAACTTGCACCAGCCGGAAACATTTCTCAACCTCAGCCAACCAATGCTGAGCCTCTTCAGGATCCGTACATCCACCGAACTCCGGCACCCTCATCTTCCTCATCTCTCCATAAAAGAACCTGATGTTATGCTGTGGCGGTGGTGGAGGCGGAGGCTGATGCTGCTGCACATACCCTTGTGCAATGACCGTCAGCGCATCAGTGAGTACTTGGGGTAAAACCACTTGTGGTGGCTGGTTCTCCTGTCCATTGCCAGAGTTGCCTGTGTTATCTCTCCTGGGAGGCATTTTCCTCTGAAAAGGTCAACATTACATTGGCATTTAGTAAATACAAGGATTACTAAAAGCTTGAACGCGTGCTAATAGGTAAGGTGTGTAGTACAACTATTAATACAAAGTTAGGTAACAAGACGCGCTCGCACACACCCAACCCATATCATACTTAACCACTAAAGAGATCAGTACTTATAACTAAGGATCAACCTTAAAGGAGAATCATAGCTTAAGAGTCTAAAAGTCATGAACCTAAGTTTCCGAGATAGATCTAAAGCCTAGGCTCTGATACCACCTGTAGCGCCCCAGCCCGATACCGTTATCGGAACCAGTGCACCCGCCGTAGCCTACTATGAGAACTACGAAGCGTCAAGCAGATCAAGCATACATCCTTAGTAATGTAAGTTAAAACCAGCGGAAACGTCATAAAAATCTAAACCTTCGTTGTCAATATTACAACCAGAAAACTGCAGCGGAAATAAAACTGTTTGTTCATCTAGCCGACATAAGTTTTAGAACAGCATAATAACAATGAATTCCAAACTCAACAAAATAGTCCAGCATCTATCTATTCCCTTGTCCATCGTCCCATTGAGCCCCACTCGCCGTCGTCTTCGATAAATATCAACTCATAATCAGGCTCACCTGAAAAGGAGACAAAATGATTGTTCTTAGCGAAAACTTCGCCAGCAAGTAACCCGTCTATACACCTTACGGAATCACACACGTCGAGTCACCAGTGTATAAAACATTGCCCAAAAATAAGGTGCTCGGGTTAGCAAATAGCATCTTAATAAGGATTACTCAAAACAGATATAGTCCATATAGGTACACAGTTACGAGAACCCACATGTATTAAAACAACGTATCACATAAGCAAGTCATAGACTAATCACGTTTCTTGCATGTCAAGTCTTATGCTTCGTGTATCATGATGCATGTACTTCTTTAAAATCACACACAACACCCATGCATATGCCTTCTTTCATAAACATGTCATGCATGTCATTTCACAAACATTTCATCACTTTACATATCATATTCTTCGCGTAGCAGAACTTTATACCCTGTGGGTGATCAGTCCACAGCCATCATAACTTTATACCCCGTGCTGAAAGGTCCACGGCCCCATTACATATATCATATATCCGTGCTGAAAGGTCCACGGCCCCATTACATATATCATATATCCGTGCTGATAGGTCCACGGCCCCATAAAATACTTCATTTTCCGTGCTGATAGGTCCACGGCCCCATAACATACTTTATATCCTGCTGTTGATTCACAGATCACGCTCTTTATACCCTGCCTTCGCAGACGTGACTTTTATACCCTGTGATCAACCAGCAGCCATTTTGTCTTTCGCAAACTTTACCTTTCTTGTTCTTTTGCAAAACATATCTCAAATCAAATGCAAGTGCCCATGTCATGATGCAGGATGCACAAATAGCTTCCTATCAACATGTAACACACACACACATACATCTTGCCTATCAAGGATATGGTCTTGCACCTCAAACACTCCCTAAACGTGTTTTACCAAGTCCATTTGTCTCACTTATTCATTAGAATTCAATCTTATGCTTACTTAATCAAACTTACCATCTACACCTCAAATATACCTCAAATACCCTTGCATTTTATGTTCAAAAGGAGTGTATAACGTTACTACACTTACATAGGGCGCTTAAAGGGTCAAAAAGACTTCCAGTACAGTTGGAACGCTACATGAAGCGCCTATAGTGACTTCAAGCGCCTATACTAGGTGTTCGAAGTGTTCGGGGATGTTCCGTAGACATTGAACGCCTACATGAAGCGCCTAATGTGACATGAAGCGCTTCAAATAGGTGTTCGAAGTGTTCGGACGGTTCTAAACTGCAGTTTTTCTGTACGGGAAAGTTCCAGGACACATGGAACGCTACATGAAGCGCCTATAGTGACATGAAGCGCCTCATGTAGGCGTTCGAAGTGTTCTGACGATGCCAAACTGCAGTTTTTCTGCAGTAACTTCCACCCAACTCCTTTCTTCTTCAACCCTTCCGGATTCAACACTTAAAGATCCATCTTAACAACTAGATTCATCATACTTAACATACATCTAATCATGAATTGATGCTTAGTTATGCCTAACAACACCCACTCTAACTCTTCAGTCATACACCACCTTCAAAGGTCATCATCAACAATACCCAACACAACAAGTCTACAACAATGTCAACACTCATCCCTCAGTTTCCTGCACTTACTCTCAACGTCTAAGTGTAGACAATCAACATAAGAGTAGAGCAAGACAATAAGCAAGTCAAAATATACACTTTATGGGCAAGCTTGACAACAACAAAGCACCACACAACTATTTTCAGAAATATGGCCCAAGGAACAAGACTTTACACAATTAGCAACAAGACTTACATATAACAAAGCATTTGAAATAGTCAAGACAAGAATACTAATGTGTGATTCATGTTTTCTCTTTGTAAGAACATAGGGCCTAACATATCAAAATTTACATAAAGCGTATAGAAAGATTACTTGCCTTGGTTGCTAGTTAATCTTACAGATTTACTGCAGAATTTCAGTGAAGATTGCACCTAGGTTGGCCTTCTTCCTTCCTTTTTCCTTCCTCTCTTCTTCTTCTTCCTCTCCTTTCTCCTTCTCTTTGCTCCTGCGGTTTTTCCCCTCTTCTTTTGATGGTATAACCGTCCCATAAGGCTGAGATGGGGAGTTATACTAACTTCCTATAACTCCCCCTAACTCCTAGTAGGGGCCTTTCAAGTAATTTCTATGAATTACCCTTAATTCTATTTTGAACCCTTCTTTCTTATTCTTCTATGTTTTAGGTGACTAAGTCTCATAACCTACGAAATTAATTAAGTTGTATCTAAGGTTAACCTCTAAGTATTGAATATCGTGCTTAAAAGTCACGGGGTGTAACAACATCCCCCTTGAAGATGGTCTCTCGCTTATCTGATGTCTGCATACTGACTAGTCTCTGGCGGCAGCCGATGGTAGCACTATATCTCGCCATGAAATCCATGCCCAGAATAATGTTGAAATCCTACATCTATATTGGGATCAGGATTGCAGAGAACTCAAGCTCATTAATCTCTGACTGACATTCCTTATACTGATAGTGGGATACTAGCACCTGATCGTCGGTGGCATGAACACGATAAGGGATCTCGAACCGTTTTGGTAGGATATCTAGGTTCTTGACGAATCTCCTGGCGATGAATAAGTGGCTGGCACCACTATCAGACAGAATGTATGCTGGGACTTGGTTAATTAACATCTCACCTGTAACTACGTCTCTGACCTCCTCTACCTCAGTGTTCGTCATAACATGCACACGAGCGTTGGTCCGCCCCTTTTGCTTTCTGTTGCATCTGACTTGATGATAGAGGGGGTGCTTGTGCCGGTGTAGGTCACTCTCTAGAACAAAATGCTTCTAGTACTCCTCCCTAAACTGGGTTTATGTTTGCAGTGGAGTCAGCCTGCGTGTCACATTCTGCCACCATTGCTCGGTATGACCCTTTAGGAAGGGTACATACCACATCCACCTTAAAGCCATCCTGGACCTATAGCAACCTCAATTTCTCTGACACATTCTTGAGCCAGATCTCTGCTTGCTCTAGCTGGGTGGTACCCCTGGACGTAGGTATCTGGCAGTTCTGCGTCTTCTGGTAGAAAAAATCGCAGCCTCTTGGGGTGATGGTGTTGGTGTTGGTTATTGCTGCTGCTGCAAGTGAGCCATCTGTATCTACTGCTGGGCCACCAATGTAGTGAGCATGGCTAGGGTATCGGCAAGGATCTGAGGAATGGTCCCCTGGCTCTTCTGATCATCGCCATCGTGTCCTCCGTTTTCAGTTGGCGGCTCGCGTCATGGAGGCATGATCCAGAATTGAGTTCATGAGACGAATACATATTAATCAATATTAAGTTGAAAGGTTGAGCGCTGATAAATCGATAATTAGACAAGGAAAGCTCACCATCGGCACACACCTCCTATGACCCAATCATAACTTAGGTCTAAGATCATCGCTTAAGTCTACTTTGTTTATTAGGGGTAAAATCGTAACTTATGTCTAAGTGTTCTCATTAATCCTGCGTTTCCGAGGCAGATCTGAAGCCTCGGCTTTGATACCACCTGTAGCGCCCCGCTCCCGAGCCCTAGCCTCGGGAACAGTGCACCCGCTGTATCTTGCTAAGGAGAATACAAAGCGTCGAATCAATCCCTTACTTGTCAGAAATGATGTAGAAATTTTTTTCGCAGAAACATAAATCATAACTTAAATTAAACTCGAATAATTGTTATTACATCACTAAATAAAAAGAAGTCTGACAATAAAACAATAAAGAAGTCTGTGACAATCCCCAAAGATAACTAAGAACAGTCAGCTGCAGAGTCCCATCGTATCCTAGATGCAGCTATCAACCAGTCCACTCTACTATGTCCTTCCCGTCCTCAACAAAGATGCGCTCGTAGTCCTCATCCGGCTCACCTGGGATGTAGGGGTGAGTGACAGAAATCACCTAGTAGATGCCCGCCTCAAACAAATACAAAATGCACATACCGAAATGATATAACCACATAGCACATAAACATGATATAACATGCATAAGATAAAATAAATGCGGCAAGTAAAACACTCCACATAAAAAGCACAAGTACGTGATGCATGCTCAATCAACATGTCACACGCAACAAGAATAATGTCATGCAATATGCCCCTAGACCTATATGCAATGCATGATCCCGGGATTGACTGGATGCCTGTAGCCCGTACACTACAGTCCACCCTGACCGATGCCCGTGGCCCGTACACCACGATCCACCACAACCGATGCCCATGGCCCGTACACCATGATCCACAATGACCGAGTACCCATGGCCCGTACACCATGATCCACTCCACTCGAGCGTCTGAGACCCGTACATCTCAACCCACTCCAAATGCAATGCACGTGCCATGAATGCAACAACAAAGTCGTCTGGGGCCCGTATGCCCATCCTCACCAACTCCGACACTCAATAATAAGGTCGCCTGAGGCCCGTACACCCATCCTCACCATCTACGGCACTCAATATTTGGTTTCATAAATTTTACGAATGTTGGAAAGTTGTTATTTAACATCCCCCTTATTTTTCCTTAGCTTGTATTAATTTTCTAGAACTTTCTACTAATTTTTCCTTAATTAATTACATTTACTACTAATTATTTTTAATTACTTACATTTACCAAAATTCAGAAATTAAGTGAACATAATTTAATTTTAACCTTTTATATTTTCTGAAATTTATTTAGAATTTTCTGATAATTAAATATATTTTTCTAGAATTTTAAACTAATTTTAATTAATTATTTATTATTTATTCATTTCAGAAATTAATTTCCAGATTTTTTTTTATTTTTCGGTTTGGGCCGGCCTGCCACCTGGTCCGGTCCGCTGGCCATCCGGTCCGGTCCGGCCGCCTGGCCGGTCCAATAGCATTTTTCTTTTTATAATTGACTTCTATTTCCTTCTAACGTCCATAAAATCTTCGTTGTAACTCTGATTGACCTCAAACCAGTTGCGTTGGACTCGTTATAACGAGACACAACTTTTGAGGGTGGACACATCAGCACGTGTCCGGACGCGCCGTCAGGAGCCGCACGTGGGCCCCACGCGCCACCCCATGAAACGCATCCGTCAGACCCATTTTTTCAACTTTCAACCTAATTTTAACCTATTTCGGGTTAAATGAACTTATTCTAAGGCCAAAACGCAATTTTAAAGAACCCTAAGTGTGAAAATATTCAATCTTTTGATTTCATTCAAGGGTGTTTCCAATCCGAATCACAACAACCATCAATTTCAATGCACACGCATATATACATACAGCCATAAACAACACATCTCATGCTTTCCCATATAAAACAAGACAAAATTCACATATTAAACAAATAAAAACAACGAATCACATAAATATATCATCAAAGCATGCATGTATTATACCCGTTTGAGGGGGAAGAGGCACCTACCTTTTTGGCGAATTAGCTACGTGATTCTTTTCCTTCTAACCTCGGTTGAAGTGCAAAACAAGGGCTGCACTTATTTTTTTTTCTTTTTCTTCCTATTGCAAAAGGTGAATGGTTTGAAAAATGCAAATGAAATAAATTGTTTTTCTTTTTCTTTTTCCTTTTGTTGCCCTAGTGATGGCAACACCCTTTTTTCTTCTTCAGCTATAGGGACGACTGAATTGCAGGTTGTGTGTGTGTGTAATTTGATTAAGCTAGGTATATTATATAGATGATTGTAGAATAGATAATTTATGTATTTTTTTCTAGGATAATTAGGATATTCCATGCAAGATATATTTTAGTATCCTATTGATATAGGTTTTCCATGTAATTCTATCCTAATTCCTAAACTCTAGGTAGACTAGCATTTATCATCTTCATTTTTTATTTAATATTTATTTTGTTTAACTATCGGTTGTAACACAACTTTGGTTGATTGGTGGAGATTTTAATACATAGATGCATGTTGATGAGCATTTTAGGAGATCTACCCCAGTCTTTTCTTCTTTGGAGGGCTTTGTTTATTGTGTCCGCCAGTGTGCTTTGATGGATTTACCGTTTGAGGGAAGTCCATTTACGTGGGTTAATGGGCATGGCTTAGGGATTGTTAAACGAAGTTTGAATCGCATGCTTTGTTCGGTGGAGTTCAGCGACATATTTCATATGTTGCGGGTGCGCCATCTTCCCCATCTTACATTGGATCATTGTCCTTTACTGTTCAAGTGTGTTCATATGTCTACTACTATTCCTATGTCCTTCCGTTTTTTGAATATGTGGGTTGATCATTTGGATTTCTTGCTATATGTTCGATCGGTATGGGAGACTTATCCCACTATTGGAGGGATGCGTGGCCTTTATGATAAACTTCATCGTCTCAAGCAAGATCTCAAACGTTGGAATCTTAACATCATTGGTAATGTCTTTGACACATTGGCTACAGCGGAATAGGAGGTTATAAGGCACGACAAGATTTTTGATCAACATTTGACGCCGGATAACCGCATGCGTTAGCAGGTATCCGCGGCTCTTTATAAGCAGGCTTCTCATCGTGAATTACAGTTTTGGGAGCAAAAGGCATGTGTGAAGTGGATCCGTTGAGAAATATGTTTGGATAATTTTCAAAGTCATGATTTTAAGTGATGAATACTTAAAAATGTCACACATGGTGTTATATGTGATTAAAAGTTGAATAAGTTGAACAAGTTGACATCGATCTCTCAGGTTGTTGCACATCGATCGATCTATGTACATAGATCTCTCACAACGATCGATCTATGTAAGGCAGAAAAGTTTAAGACCTTTCTGTGAGACATCGATCTCTAAACCTGAGACACATCGATCGATCGATGTACATTGGACTCTCACTTCGATCGATCGATGTAGGTCAGAGACAAAACCTGAATCTTTATGTGAGACATCGATTTATGAAGCTGAGGCACTTTGATCGATCGATGTCTAGAGTTTTTAGAAATAATTTTCTAAAATGTGATAAAATGTTTGTTTTCATTTGTACATGATTTATACATGCTCATTATGTGCTTATTATGTGTTTTTTGTGATTATTATTGTCTTGTGACTAACGTGCCTTGGAAGTTTCTACAACTTACCAAAAAGGGCAAAATTGGTATTTTAAGTTTTGTAGGAACATCATATGGTGAAAAATATTTCAAGGGTTTATTATTATCTTGGCAAAGGTGGAATTGTGATTATTTCTGACCATCGGGGTCATTTCTGGAGTTTTCTCACACAAGGGGTGTTTTGGTCATTTTACCCCCAAGGGTATTTTTGGTATTTTCACTCAAGGAATCTCTTGAGCATATTATTATCTTCATTCTGGAGCCGTGTTATTATTATTTTGAAGATTATATGGTGATCTTATATCTTATTCTCTCAACCGATGATATTATTGACTATGGCTGGATATGTGACGATTTGAGATGTCACATTCTTTTTTTTCTTGAAGACCCTCTTATATATGTTATAAGAGGATATTAATCATCATCTTTTAGAGATTAAAAGGTGTCCTTGGTGCAAGATTCATCACAATATGTAAAGGAGAAGAAAGTAGGAATTTTGGTGTTATATGTTGACATAATCTTGTCAACACTTATCCATTATTTTGTATTCACAAAATTTTAGTTGGTATACATACATACAACATCAAAAACGTCCATAAACAGGTGGAGAAAGTGGTATACTCATTTTATGACTTTTGGGCAAGTGGACAATTCAAAAACAAGCTAGTTGGCAAAAGTTGTCAACTTCAAATTTCAAATTTGAAGTTAATGGAGACAAGGTTGTTGGAGATGATTATGGAGGTGCTTTAATTCAAAATTCTCAGCCATCACATGGTCTAAAAGTTGGAGAGAATATGCCATCTATTCACACTATAAATAGGAGGCAAGGTGAAGAAGAGAAGACACACACTTGAAAACAAAATTGAAAATTGTTGTCTTGCTATTCTCTTCTCATATTTTCGTTCATACTTTGTGTAGCTAAGGTGTTGCAATTTTCTTTGTTGTCCAGCTACACTATACACACCTTCTTGAGTTGGATTTGTATGATTGATTAGCCAAATTTATAAGGCTACATCAATAGGTGGTAGAGGTGTTGTAACCAAGAGTTTCATAGATGTGATTATCCAAGTCTTGAATAGGGTTGGTGTATAACCCAAGGATCAAGCTTGGCTCTTGTTGTAAGGTGTTCATTTGATAGTGAAATCCAAGGAAATGTGTTCCTTGGGACTGGAGTAGGTCACATTGACCGAACCAGGATAAATCCTTGGTGTTCTTGTCTTGTTTCTTTATTTCTGTTTCCTGCCCGTTTTTACTGCAGATCTTACACAACTTCTCACGTTTTGAAAAATTAGCTAAACACTTTCACAATTCGTGATTTTTGGTGGAGTTATACTTCAGACTGTTAGCTTTCATTTACAACAAGAATCACTTGATTTGAGCAAGGAAAAGTTAGTCTTTCAGTCTTTGCAAGATAACTGCTCCAATCTGGCTGCAATCTGACCAGTTTTGAGTAAACTTAAATTCTGTATTTTTCAAGAATTGTTTAAGGTCAGGGACTTTTGAAAAATTCATCTACACATCCTAAGGAGTGTTTTTATATAAAGATCAACCTTTTTGGTTGAGTATTCAAAGAGAAACACGTTTTGCAAAATCAGCAACATTCTGTCCAATTCTGTCCAGATTGACCATCTGAATCTTTTTATTTGTTTGAAAGGTCAAACGATCTTATTTTTGTCTGATATTTGGACAGAGTCTTCTTAACTCATTGAAGTTCAATTCTGGAAAGTTTCATAATTTTTGAAGTTGTGTACAATTATTTGTGAATTTTTGAAAAACAGGTTCGGAATCTGAGGTGGTTTCAGATTCTGTTTTCAAAGGGGATTTTAACAAAGAGTTGTAGTGTAATTTCCGCTAACCACTATTCACCCCCGTCTAGTGGTGTTTATTGCAGGTGCACGGTCCAATATTTGGTATCAGAGCCAGACCAACACCACTCAAAAGAAGCAAGATTCAACAACATACAAACAATACAAGGCCAAGAAACAACGATTCATTATATACTGCTTGTCTCAAATCCAAGGTACATACTATGGCTATTGTTTCTCACAAAGGTGAGTTGGAAGGTATGTCTACACAACGCCCTCCTCTTTTTGATGGCAATAATTTTGTTCATTGGAAACTAAGAATGAGGCTATTCTGAATGGCTATAGACATCGATTTATGGTCTATAGTTGAAGATAGGCCGTACATTCCAACGAAAGTTTTACAAGTTAGTGGAGTAACTCAAGAGGTTGAAAAATATAAAAGTGAATGGTCATCGGATGATAAAAAGAAAATGTCCATGAATGCTAAAGCTATGCAATTACTTTTAAATGGACTTACAACTTCTGAAGCAGGATATGTGTCAAATTGCACAAGCGTACACGACATGTGGAAATTACTTGTATTAAAGCATGAAGGTACTAGTGGTGTTAAAGAGTCAAAAATAAACATGCTTATGACTGAATTAGAGACTTTCAAAATGTTGCCAAACGAATCCATAACATATATGGATTTGAGGATTACTAATATTTTCAATGCCCTTGAAGCTTTAGGGAAGTCATTTTCGAACAGTGAAAAGGTTCAAAAGGTGTTATGAAGCCTCCTTGCTGAATGGGATCCAAAGGTGACTGCAATCGAGGAGACAAAGTCAATCACTAAGATGAATGAATTGATCGGGTCTCTTAAAGTTCACGAGGTTAAATTAAACCAACGAAAGACTGAATCGTCTAAGTCATCCGGTAAGTCAATAGCTTTCAAAACAACCGAAACACATGCTAGTAACGATGATAGTAATAGTGATACTGAATTAGACGATGACTTGATATTGATAGCAAGAAAACTAAGAAAATTTTTCAAACGTTCAAATAGGAATAGACAACGTAATTCTTCTTCTTCTTCTCAACCTAGGAAGAATAACATAAAAAAATGGTATAATAAAGAATTAAAGTGTTATGAATGCGGTCAAAAAGGACATATATTATACGACTGTCCCACGAAGAAAAATAATAATAAGAACAACAATAATAAACAAGCCAAGGACAAGGAGGCTCAAACGACAAAGACAAAGGAGTCTAAGGCAAGAAAAGGGAAACGAGCAATGAAGGTGAGCACATGGAGCGACTCATCCGACTCGGAATCCGAAACTGAGGAAGCTCAAGTCTGCTTCGTATCCAACGAGGTATGTTCTTCTTCTGATAGTGATTCTGATAGTGACATGACATTTGATGAAATGTATGAAGAATTCCTAAGAATGCATGCTCACTGTAAGAGGCTCTCTAAAGAAAAGAAGAAACTAGTTGAAGAAAATAACAAGTTGAAGACGTCCAACTTGGAATTTTCCGATCAACTAGAATCTCTTAGACAAGAGTCTACTAATACTCTTGATTCTTTAGAGAATAAAATTGAATCATATAGGAAAGATGAACATGAGATAAAAATGGAAAATAAGATGTTAAAGTCTAAGTTAGAAAGTTGTGAACATGAAATAACACAACTTAAGTCGTCTAAACTTAACTTAGAAAAAATGTTAGAACAATTTAAATCTGGTGCAAATATGTTAGTTACACTTATCTCATCACAAAAGTATGGTAATGATAAAACCGGTTTAGGCTATAAAGAAGAAAATGAAAAAGTAAATAAAAAGACTAAGTTTTTTTCATCTAGTACAAAGTTGCCATATAATACAAAAAATCAACTTTGCCTGATACATCTTTTTCTACACCTTCTTCTACTAATATCGAGGCAAAAATGCAACATACACCCATAAAAGCACACACGCATAAACATACATCTAGCCCAAACTTTGCATCTAGACAACCTAGAAATTATGCCTACATGTATACAAATGCAACTAGACCGAATAAAATGCATACAACTTATTATGAACCTAAGTATAGGCAACACTCTTATAAGTCTTATAGAAATGCCTACAAACACACTTATATAGCGCCATATAAAAAACAAATTCACCTGCCTTATACACATCATAAATCTCGGCCATCCTATAATGGTTATCAACCATGGCACAACATGTATAACAATGCATCTTCACTTATGTGGAATAATCATGTATATGCTAATTCTTCTTATTTTCAAAATTATAACAATGCTAAAATGTGCCTAGAAGGTCTATTCAAGTTTGAATACCTAAGGGATATCTAAACAAGAATAATGCCCCTAACATTCAAGGACCCAAATAAAGGGTACCTAAAACTTTGTCTCCATTGTAGGATAAACGCAAGGAATGCAAGAAGGAGGCAAAATCAAAGAATCTAAAAACTAAATGGTTTTTAGATAGTGGATGTTCGAGACATATGACGGGGAACCCCAAAATATTCATTGAATTAGAACATATCAAGAATGGAGGAAAAGTAACATTCGGTGACAACAACAAAGGACAAGTTGTTTGAAAAGGAACAATTGGGGATCCTAACACATTTCAAATACGAAATGTGTTGTTAGTAATCAATCTATCTTATGATTTACTTAGTATTTCTCAACTTATAGATTGTGGTTATAATATCTCCTTTCTTCCCAATTCTTGTGATATAATAAATGAAAAAGGAGAAACGGTTTTAAAAGGAAATAGAGATGGTAATATTTATACTCTTACCTTAGATAACATGTTAGATGCTAAGGTTAAGTGTTACGCCCCACACCCTCCACAGGATAATTAAAAGACAAAGAAGGAATTACAGGAGATTAATGACGGTCAACGGTAATGAATTAGGAATTAAGTATGAGGATCAATTAGAAATTAATGAGATGATTAAATATTAGAATTAATTTGTATTTAATTTTAGAATTAAATAATAAAGGTTTATCCTTTAAAATAAATAAGATAATAGATATAATTTAGAAACTCCAAATCTTACCCTAAATCCTTATTTAACTGACAACGTCAGTTCTTTCTCCCCTCACTCGCAAGCGACGCAGCCTCACTCCCTCCCATAAACGATTTCTACACTCCTTGCAGCCTAGGAGAAGAATCCCTCCAGGAAGCAATCAAATCCTCATCCGTTCTTCGTTTCTCCATCGAGTAATCAAAGGCAAGTAATCATCTTATAAGTTCCTATGTTTTGTGAAAGAAAATGGCCTATTTTGTTATCAAATTGGATCACCATGCAGTAGTTTCGTTTTGTGATTATTTGTATATGATCTATGTGTTTTGGTTTCGAGATTTGGCCGATGTATATGAAAAAGCATTCGTTGTTGTTGTTGATTATGTGAAATCCTGCAAATCCCTACCCTTTGAACCCCTTCTTGTTGTGATTTCGTTGCTGCGTGGGTTTGAGGGAAAAATGTGGGATTTTTGGGATTGATGAGGTTGGAAAAAGTGCGTACTAGGCTTGGATTTCGTTTGCGATGTGCGTAGCGTTGAATCTTTAGTATTAAGCTTGAATGATAGCAGGATTAGGCTTGAATTAAATGGGTGGATGGAGATTGGAAACGTTGGCTGAGATCTGCAGAAAATCGCAGAAGAATTTCTGGAAAAACGCTGACATCGATCGATCGATGTCAGAGATCGATGTCCTCTGTTGGACATCGATCGATCGATGTGTGAGAGACTGAGAGATCGATGTCCTCTGTTGGACATCGATCGATCGATGTATAGGAGAGCTGAGAGATCGATGTGCTCTGTTGGACATCGATCGATCGATGTGAGGGTATGATGTCACATCGATCGATCGAAGTGAGGGGATGATGTCCATCAGTTTTGTGGGAAAATAGAGGAAGGAAGAGGGAAGCTCGGGGAGTCTTTGGATGACCTTAGAGATGTCTTAATACCTGATTAAAGGTATTCTAAGTCTTGGGAACATGACTTAGGATGGTGAATCAACTTGGTGACTACAATGGGTTTTTGACTTGGATTTCATCGTGGATGACTTAGAAGGGGATTAGGAAATGAACGTACGAGGTGTCTAAGAGTTCAATGATGGGATTGTTCACATTCGTGTATGAAGTTTGGTAGCAAGATTAAGGGATGACGATCTAGTTGAAGTCTAAGCGTTGATGTGTAAGCTAGAGAAATCTTGTGTGTTACTTGTACTTGCGCATGTGAATATGAACGGCATATGTGAATGAGAAATGTGATTGAAACGAGGAGTCTTGCATCATGGCACGTGCATTGAATATGGTTTTGAAAAAGAGATGTGCTTCGGTACATATTTGCGAAGGTGACCTATAATGTAAACCGGGATGGAAATATAAGCCGGGGCGCATTGTAGGGCACAAAAGGCTGTAACGTAAACCGGGATGGAAATATAAGCCGGGGCGCGTTACAGGGTATAAAGTCCTCTGCAATGTTAATCGGGATGGAAATATAAGCCGAGGTGCATTGCAGAGTTTTACGAGATCTGTGATGTAAATCGGGATGAAAATATAAGCCGAGGCGTATCACAGAGCATACGAGCCTGTAACGTAAACCAGGATGGAAATATAAGCCGGGGCGCGTTACAGGATAACGAGTTACGAGACCGGACATTGTGACATGCATTGCACTGATTTGAAAAGAAATGGCTCATGCATTTGTGATTGTGTAGTGTAGTGCATATTTTGACATGCATCACGAGAGTCGTTGTGGTATGGATGTGCGTGGTATTTGATTGTCATTGATTGGTTAATTGCGCTCGATTTGCTATACTGGCTATTACGTGGTTCGTTTATTTATTTGGAAGTTTTACAAGGCATGTGCCCCACAATTCCCTTGAATTATGTATTACTCATGTCTTGCCATGTGTTGATCCCGTATGTCTTATAAGCGGGTTATTTGCTAGCGTTTTCGCTAAGGGTACTGCCTTTGTCTTTGCAGATGAACCTAGTTACGACATGATTTTCATTAAGGACGACGGCGAGTGGGCAGAATGGGATGTTTAGACCGTGTGGAGTGGATTGATTAGATAGTTTTCCGTCATTTCTGTTTCTTAATTCATTTGGGATTTTAGATGGCTGCGACCATACACATTTCCTTTGGTATTCATATTGTCTTTTGACGTACTGCATTGATGGTTTAGATTGACGTGATATGTTTCCGCGCTTATTTCTCTTACGTCATTGATGATGTGTATTCGAGAGACCTAGGTTATGTCATATAGAGTCTTAAGCTATGATTTTGACCTTAAGTTGATCCATAGGTCTAAGTATATGATCTTAGACATAAGTTTGATTGGGCTGGGTGTGTGCGAGCGCGATAAGAATTTAATTAATCAGCTTTGTTACTCTTTTAGTTTACGAGTTCCGTCCTGTACAACGCATATGGGCTTTCAGGATTCTCCTTGGAATTACTGAATGCTAATAAGCGTTGATTGTACAGACAATACCTCCAAGAAGAGAAAACCAGGGAAATGGTGGCAATGGAAATGAGCACCCACAGCCACCACAAATGGTAATGCCTCAAGGTCTGATGGACGCCATAACGGTGATTGCGCAAAGGTGTTGCTCAATAACATCAGCAGCCACATGCCCCACCACCAACGCACTCGGACTTGTCTACAAGTGGATGCAAAGGAGTGGTGGCGTAGCAAAACTGACACCGCCGATCACTTGGATCAAACTCTAGAATGAGATCAAGAGGTATTTCGTGCCAATTTTAGGATCTTCAGAGAATGACTTTGGATGCATGGCAGAAATGTAGAATTAGGCCATGATACTAGAAAATAAGTTACGATTTTGGCCTCTAAGTCACAATCTTAGACACAGGTGATGATTTGAACATAAGGTGATGATCATGAACATAGGTACTGATCTCGGTTAGAAGCGATGATTCTGAACATAAGTCACGATCTTAGACTTAAGTAACGATCTTGATTACGAGTTTAGGCATAAGCGCGGAATTAGTAATAAGTGTTGATTTTGTACAAATTATGATTTGGAAATAAGACGCGATTTTAGAAGTAAGAATGATGATGCTAAGAATGATCCTAGAGATAAGTTATGATCTTAAACTATAGGGGGCCAACGGTTTCGGACGCATGTACATCTAAGATACCCCATACAATTCTCCCGTATCTAAGGATAATCACAACTCTCTAAGCCGTGATCTTAGTAACCCTTGGTGAACATTACATAATTGATTCGAATGAATTACGATGTTAATCAGAACATCCTAGTACAAACATTAGTTCAATATTACCGGGTCAGGCAGTAACTCGGGCTACCTTACCATAATTGCAACCTAGTACTTGACGCCACTAGGTTAAATTAGAGAAGGTCCATATTCTTACCTGGACGGTAATACCATAGTAGGCTTAGGACTAAATTGGGACCATAGCTACTAAGAAATGCATTGTAATAGTGGAGTAAATACTAAGGAATGATTTATAGTAGCATGATGGAAATTAAGCAACGATTTATAAGCATTATGATCAGTAGAATTAGTGAAAGATATTGTTAACAGAGTTTATAGTTTACAATTAAAATGCCCAATTTAGAATTACCAAAATAGGGTTATCATATTAGTCTTATTAGCAATATTAATCGGCAGTGACATACGAGAACCCACTATATTCTACACCTTGCAACGATAAAGTGTCACAAAATCTTTAGCTAAGTGATGAACCCCTAGAAACATAGAGTTACTCGGCTTGAGTCGAGTAGGCTTGAAATTGCAAGGAAGCAAGCATGAACAAGTAATAATGGCTGTTCAGGTGAGATTAACTGAATTAGAATTGGCGGTTAAAATAACCCAGTAAAGAGTGCGACGGATTAGTGTGGCGCACAGAAGTACGGTAAATGAGAATACCTTAAGACGAATAATATTGAGTTGCCATGCTAGGATAGGAGTGTCTCAGCTAAAGATGTTATCATGAGTAGACGAACATTAGACCTATAAGTTACGGTACTTAGAAAGATTTACCCATGACCGTAAGAGTGGATTATAGAAATTATACGAAGTATGGATAAATATGTTTCAAGCGGTTAAATATTTATACATGAGCACGTACACCAAGATATACCCTATATTTCAAAGATTTTTCAATTTTCCCAAGTATTTTAACTAGTTTGCTTATATATAGTCTGCTACCTTAACAATGTTGTATCTTCTTCCGTATTCGTATTCCAACCTGATGGAATTTCAACTACTATTGACAAACTCTGGAAAAAAATAGATACATTTTAAAATGTTGATGATTTGAGGAGCAATATGTCTATATATATTTTTTACAATATTTCATAAATTTTCGTTTAGCTAAGTTTAATTTGTTAAAATAATTTGAGTTGTCGACTATTGAGATTGCAAGCATTTTATTTTTGGAATTATCAACCGCTTGCCATGAAGTTACCTAATTTTGCGAAACAAAAAAAAGGTAGTTTCAAAACATACATTTTTTTTTAGAAAGAGATATAGCATTTCCAAATTGTTTTATAAAACGTTACGTCATTGAGTTTCAAATGGTTTTAAGGCGGTCTTACCTGTAACACTTTTGTGAGCCCATATTTTGTTTTCTTGTTTGAGACATTCTTGCGAACAAGTTATTCATTCCTTTTATAAAAGGTCACGCGAAACGCCACTTGCGAAAATGATTTTATAATACTTTAGCTCAAAAAAAAATTTGGGTACTGTGTAAATAATTAAAGTTATGTTTTGAATTATAGCCACATGAGCTATATTTTATTTAGAAGCATGTCCATGCATACATTTCGTATATTAGGCTTATGACAGTATCTCTAAGAAATTAAGAGCATGATCATAGAGCTAGTTGGTAAGTATATAAGAACTGCTTTTGAAGACTTAGTTGTGTTGAGGAGGGGTAACGTTTCCGTAATGGCATGCACAAAGAATGTTAGTGTGGTTAAGTATCTAAGTGATAAATCTTATGTGATAAGTTTATGAATCTGGTATTGTAGATTGCAATAAGTCGAGTGATACACGTCAAGTGGTATAAGTGGAAGTTTATACGCACTAATTATCGAGGACTAAGTAAGGATTGAATCTCATAAGGACGAGATCACCTTGAAAGATTTTAGTATTGACTAAATTAAATTGTACTAGAGTGCAACGTATTTCGAAAAATACATATGGCTTCATGGATGAGTCTTGTGAGCAAGGCGTTAAGTTAAGGATTGTAATACACTTAAGAACTGATTTTAGAGGGTTGGTCAGGATGGCAAATATAAGTTCGATATAGACCGACGATTAAGTCATGAAGCGTGTATATTGACGTTACCTTTAAGGTTGATTCGAGGACTATACAAGAATAGGTTACGATCTATCAGGCAGAGGACAATGGATTTAAAAGAGTACAGTGTGTGCTTACACACTGAATGATTTGAGAACTTAGTCCTGTACCGAGGAGGTGAAATGGGTACCATATCGGAATACGCAAGGGATACTAAATTCGGTCATGACCTAAGTAAATAATTTATGAAGGGCTATACTAAGTCAGTAATTTCGTAACGCACAAGTTTCGAGGACGAAACTTTTTGTAAGGGGGATGGAATGTTACGCCCCGCACCCTCCGCAGGATAATTAAAAGACAAAGAAGGAATTACAAGAGATTAATGACGGTCAACGGTAATGAATTAGGAATTACGTATGAGGATCAATTAGAAATTAATAAGAGGATTAAATATTAGAATTAATTTGTATTAATTTTAGAATTAAATAATAAAGGTTTATCCTTTAAAATAAATAAGATAATAGATATAATTTAGAAACTCCAAATCTTACCCTAAATCCTTATTTAACTGACAACGTCAGTTCTTTCTCCCCTCACTCACAAGCGACGCAGCCTCACTCCCTCCCATAGGCGATTTCTACACTCCTTGCAGCCTAGGAGAAGAATCCCTCCAGGAAGCAATCAAATCCTCATCCGTTCTTCGTTTCTCTATCGAGTAATCAAAGGCAAGTAATCATCTTATAAGTTCCTACGTTTTGTGAAAGAAAATGGCATATTTTGTTATCAAATTGGATCACCATGCAGTAGTTTCGTTTTGTGATTATTTGTATATGATCTATGTGTTTTGGTTTTGAGATTTGGCCGATGTATATGAAAAAGCATTCGTTGTTGTTGTTGATTATGTGAAATCCTGCAAATCCCTACCCTTTGAACCCCTTCTTGTTGTGATTTCGTTGCTGCGTGGGTTTGAGGGAAAAAGGTGGGATTTTTGGGATTGATGAGGTTGGAAAAAGTGCGTACTAGGCTTGGATTTCGTTTGCGATGTGCGTAGCATTGAATCTTTAGTATTAAGCATGAATGATAGCAGGATTAGGCTTGAATGAAATGGGTGGATGGAGATTGGAAACGTTGGCTGAGATCTGCAGAAAATCGCAGAAGAATTTCTGGAAAAACGCTGACATCGATCGATCGATGTTAGAGATCGATGTCCTCTGTTGGACATCGATCGATCGATGTGTGAGAGACTGAGAGATCGATGTCCTCTGTTGGACATCGATCGATCGATGTATAGGAGGGCTGAAAGATCGATGTGCTCTGTTGGACATCGATCGATCGATGTGAGGGTATGATGTCACATCGATCGATCGAAGTGAGGGGATGATGTCCATCAGTTTTGTGGGAAAATAGAGGAAGGAAGAGGGAAGCTCGGGGAGTCTTTGGATGACCTTAGAGATGTCTTAAGACCTGATTAAAGGTAGTCTAAGTCTTGGGAACATGACTTAGGATGGTGAATCAACTTGGTGACTTCAATGGGTTTTTGACTTGGACTTCATCGTGGATGACTTAGAAGGGGATTAGGAAATGAACGTACGAGGTGTCTAAGAGTTCAATGATGGGAGTGTTCACATTCGTGTATGAAGTTTGGTAGCAAGATTAAGGGATGACGATCTAGTTGAAGTCTAAGCGTTGATGTGTAAGCTAGAGAAATCTTGTGTGTTACTTGTACTTGCGCATGTGAATATGAACTGCATATGTGAACGAGAAATGTGATTGAAACGAGGAGTCTTGCATCATGGCACGTGCATTGAATATGGTTTTGAAAAAGAGATGTGCTTCGGTACATATTTGCGAAGGTGACCTGTAATGTAAACCAGGATGGAAATATAAACCGGGGCGCATTGCAGGGCACAAAAGGCTGTAACGTAAACCGGGATGGAAATATAAGCCGGGGCGCGTTACAGGGTATAAAGTCCTCTGCAATGTTAATCGGGATGGAAATATAAGCCAAGGTGCATTGCAGAGTTTTACGAGATCTGTGATGTAAATCGGGATGGAAATATAAGCCGAGGTGCATCACAGAGCATACGAGCCTGTAACGTAAACCGGGATGGAAATATAAGCCGGGGCGCGTTACAGGATAACGAGTTACAAGACCGGACATTGTGACATGCATTGCACTGATTTGAAAAGAAATGGCTCATGCATTTGTGATTGTGTAGTGTAGTGCATATTTTGACATGCATCACGAGAGTCGTTGTGGTATGGATGTGCGTGGTATTTGATTGTCATTGATTGGTTAATTGCGTTCGATTTGCTATACTGGCTATTACGTGGTTCGTTTATTTATTTGGAAGTTTTACAAGACATGTGCCCCACAATTCCCTTGAATTATGTATTACTCATGTCTTGCCATGCGTTGATCCCGTATGTCTTATAAGCGGGTTACTTGTTAGCATTTTCGCTAAGGGTACTGCCTTTGTCTTTGCAGATGAACCTAGTTACGACATGATTTTCATTGAGGACGACGGCGAGTGGGCAGAATGGGATATTTAGACCGTGTGGAGTGGATTGATTAGATAGTTTTTCGTCATTTCTGTTTCTTAATTCATTTGGGATTTCAGATGGCTGCGACCATACACAGTTCCTTTGGTATTCACATTGTCTTTTGACGTACTGCATTGATGGTTTAGATTGACGTGATATGTTTCCGCGCTTATTTCTCTTACGTCATTGATGATGTGTATTCGAGAGATGAGACGTCTTGTAGTCTTCTCAGTAAGCTACGACGGGTGTACCAGTTTGGATTCCGCTGTCCGGGTCGGGGCGCTACATTAAGTGTCTAATATCACATGACTTAGATGTAAATTTATGGCATAGAAGGTTAGGCCATATAAGAATTTCAACTATTAAGAAATTGTCTAAGAAGAATTTAATTAGAGGAATGCCTAAGTTAGACTTAAATAATTTTCAAATGTGTGAAACATGTATTAAGGGAAAACACATTAAAGAAACCTTAAAACCGAAACATGAAATGAGTACTAGTCATGTACTAGAATTGCTTCACTTAGACTTATTTGGTCCAAGTAGGATAAGAAGTCTAGGTGCACGCTACTATGTGTGTGTCATAGTAGATGATTACTCACGCTACACATGGACATTGTTCTTAACACACAAAGACGATGCTCCATTAGCAATCGAAACCCTTATTAAGCAACTTGAAAACATTTATGAAGAAAATGTTAAAAGAATTAGAAGCGATAGAGGTGGAGAATTTAAAAATAAAGACGTAATCAAATTTTGTGAACTACATGGAATAAAACATGAATTCTCACCACCTAGAACACCACAACTCAATGGAGTTGTTGAACGTAAAAATAGAACGATTCAAGAAGTTGCTAGGACAATGCTGTGTGAAAATAAATTACCTAAATATTTATGGGCTGAAGCTGTTAGTTGTGCATGCTATATTATAAATAGGCTCACTATTAAAAAGAAATTAAATAAAACGCCTTATGAATTGCTAAACAATAGACAACCTAAGATAGATTATCTTAAAGTATTTGGATGTAAATGTTTTGTGCTGAACACTAAGGATAATCTAGATAAATTTGAACAAAAGTCTATTGAATGCATATTTGTTGGGTATTCAACTAACTCAAGAGCATATAGGTGTTATAATCCTGCATCTAGAATTGAATCCATACATGTGAAATTCAATGAAAATGCATGCTTTGAAGTTAGTGATAAACATCAACATAAACAAGAAACAAATGTTGAAAATATGTTTGATGATGATGTATTACTTGAGTCTGTACTTGATCATCTAGAACCAACTCCCCCTGAACAAGACATACATAAACCCTTAGATGAAATAAATCAAGAGACTCTGCAATTGGAAGATACAACTAATGATCCAATTACATATGATAACGTTTACACTAATGAAACATTTGAACAAGATGAGGGTGAACCTAGTCAATCTAGGAATTGTTGGCACCCTAGAGAACTAATCATTAGGGATCCAAGTGTTGGGGTTAGAACACGTAGAAATATAAGTCAACTTGAAGGACATAGATTAATCTCACAATTAGAACCTAAGAACGTAAAGGAAGCCTTAGATGACATATCATGGATAGATGCTATGCATGAGGAATTAAATCAATTCACAAGGAACAACATGTGAGACTTAGTACCTAAACCTGAAGACAAGTCTATCATAGGAACTAAATGGGTCTTTAGGAATAAAATGGATGAACAAGGAAATATTACAAGGAATAAGGCTAGACTAGTCGCACAAGATTATAATCAACAAGAAGGAATAGATTATGAAGAAACCTTTGCACCCGTTGCACGACTAGAAGCAATTAGATTATTACTTGCGATTGCAAGTCTAAGCAATATTAAGCTCTTCCAAATGGATGTCAAGAGTGCATTCTTGAGTGAATACATCCAAAAAGAGGTGTTTGTCAAACAACCCCCTGGATTCGAAGATCCAAAGAATCCTTACCATGTTTACAAGCTTAAGAAAGCTCTATATGGTTTAAAACAAGCTCCAAGAGCTTGATATGATAGATTTGCAAACTTTCTTATTGCAAATAATTATCAAAGGGGGACCATCGACAACACATTATTCTTAAGAAGAAACGGTAATGATTTGTTAATAGTTCAAATATACGTAGATGATATAATCTTTGGTTCAACCAACCCTACTTTAGTAAAAGACTTCGAAGAATGTATGAAGTCAGAGTTTGAAATGTCAATGGTAGGAGAGTTGAATTATTTCTTAGGACTTCAAATCAAACAAACCCCTCAAGAAATTCACATTAGCCAACTTAAGTATGTCAATGATATGATTAAGAAGTTTGGCTTTGAAGAGTTGAAACCTACAACTACCCCTATGAGTGTTAGTACCAAACTTGATAAGGATGAAAATGGTAAACCTTTTGCTGACACACTTTATAGGTCTATGATTGGCTCATTGTTATACTTAACTGCATCAAGACCTGATATTATGTTTAGTGTGTGTATGTGTGCTAGGTTTCAATCTTGTCCTGAGGTATCACATTACAATGCAGTGAAAAAGATCTTTAGATATCTTAAGCATACACCTCACTTAGGACTGTGGTATGATAGAAACGTTAAGTTGGAATTACACGCATATAGTGATGCTGATTATGGTGGTTGCAAGTTAGATAGAAAATCCACTAGCGGTACATGTCAATTAATAGGAACCAATTTGATCTCTTGGTTTTCTAAAAAGCAAGCTAGTGTAGCTCTTTCTACCACTGAAGCCGAGTATATCGCTTTGAGTTTATGTACTACCCAAATACTTTGTCTTAAACAGCAACTTAGTGATTTTGGCATTAAAATGAATAAGATT
This sequence comes from Eustoma russellianum, assembly GCA_036186865.1. NCBI lineage: Eukaryota > Viridiplantae > Streptophyta > Magnoliopsida > Gentianales > Gentianaceae > Eustoma > Eustoma russellianum. Next base: position 10,842,754 of record AP025057.1, read on the forward strand.
CCAATTTTCTGCGATAGCACAAGTGCAATCAATCTTTCTCGGAATCCGGTGCTTCATTCTAAGGCCAAACACATTGAGGTGCGATACCACTTTCTTCGCGATCATGTTCAAAATGATGACATAGTGATAAATCATATAAGAACTGATCACCAAATAGCTGACATCTTCACCAAACACCTTAATCAAGCCACTTTTGAAAACTTACGAGCCAAATTAGGCATGATGACTTACGATACCATTGCATAGTTCTATCTTTTGCATGATTTGCAAAATAAAGGGGGAGATAGAATAAGAACATGATTTTAGTTGGTAAGTCATGATGAATCATATGCTAAGTTTTAATTGGTAATGGTATAAATTTTGGAGCATAGTTTAAGGGGGAGAGTATGAGTTGAGGGGGAGCGGCATACTATTTAAAAGTTGAAAACATAGTTGAAAACATTTGGTTAAACTTTTGGTTAAACATTTGGTTAAACTTTTGGTTATAAGTTGTGACATTAAAATCATGTTAGGTTATTTTGAAAATCATCCAAAAAGGGGAGAATGTTGAGAAATATGTTTGGATAATTTTCAAAGTCATGATTTTAAGTGATGAATACTTAAAAATGTCACACATGGTGTTATATGTGATTAAAAGTTGAATAAGTTGAACAAGTTGACATCGATCGCTCAGGTTGTTGCACATCGATCGATCTATGTACATAGATCTCTCACATCGATCGATCTATGTAAGGCAGAAAAGTTTAAGACCTTTCTGTGAGACATCGATCTCTAAACCTGAGACACATCGATCGATCGATGTACACTGAACTCTCACTTCGATCGATCGATGTAGGTCAGAGACAAAACCTGAATCTTTATGTGAGACATCGATCTATGAAGCTGAGGCACTTTGATCGATCGATGTCTAGAGTTTTTAGAAATAATTTTCTAAAATGTGATAAAATGTTTGTTTTCATTTGTACATGATTTATACATGCTCATTATGTGCTTATTATGTGTTTTTTGTGATTATTATTGTCTTGTGACTAACGTGCCTTGGAAGTTTCTACAACTTACCAAAAAGGGCAAAATTGGTATTTTAAGTTTTGTAGGAACATCATATGGTGAAAAATATTTCAAGGGTGTATTATTATCTTGGCAAAGGTGGAATTGTGATTACTTCTGACCATCGGGGTCATTTCTGGAGTTTTCTCACACAAGGGGTATTTTGGTCATTTTACCCCCAAGGGTATTTTTGGTATTTTCACTCAAGGAATCTCTTGAGCATATTATTATCTTCATTCTGGAGCCGTGTTATTATTATTTTGAAGATTATATGGTGATCTTATATCTTATTCTCTCAACCGATGATATTATTGACTATGGCTGGATATGTGACGATTTGAGATGTCACATTCTATTTTTTCTTGAAGACCCTCTTATATATGTTATAAGAGGATATTAATCATCATCTTTTAGTGATTAAAAGGTGTCCTTGGTGCAAGATTCATCACAATATGTAAAGGAGAAGAAAGTAGGAATTTTGGTATTATATGTTGACATAATCTTGTCAACACTTATCCATTATTTTGTATTCACAAAATTTGAGTTGGTATACATACATACAACATCAAAAACGTCCATAAACAGGTGGAGAAAGTGGTATACTCATTTTATGACTTTTGGACAAGTGGACAATTCAAAAACAAGCTAGTTGGCAAAAGTTGTCAACTTGAAATTTCAAATTTGAAGTTAATGGAGACAAGGTTGTTGGAGATGATTATGGAGGTGCTTTAATTCAAAATTCTCAGCCATCACATGGTCTAAAAGTTGGAGAGAATATGCCATCAATTCACACTATAAATAGGAGGCAAGGTGAAGAAGAGAAGACACACACTTGAAAGCAAAATTGAATATTGTTGTCTTGCTATTCTCTTCTCATATTTTCGTTCATACTTTGTGTAGCTAAGGTGTTCCAATTTTTTTTGTTGTCCAGCTACACTATACACACCTTCTTGAGTTGGATTTGTATGATTGATTAGCCAAATTTATAAGGCTACATCAATAGGTAGTAGAGGTGTTGTAACCAAGAGTTTCATAGAGGTGATTATCCAAGTCTTGAATAGGGTTGGTGTATAACCCAAGGATCAAACTTGGCTCTTGTTGTAAGGTGTTCATTTGATAGTGAAATCCAAGGAAATGTGTTCCTTGGGACTGGAGTAGGTCACATTGACCGAACCAGGATAAATACTTGGTGTTCTTGTCTTGTTTCTTTATTTCTGTTTCCTGCCCGTTTTTACTGCAAATTTTACACAACTTCTCACGTTTTGTAAAATTAGCTAAACACTTTCAAAATTTGTGATTTTTGGTGGAGTTATACTTCAGACTGTTAGCTTTCATTTACAACAAGAATCACTTGATTTGAGCAAGGAAAAGTTAGACTTTCAGTCTTTGCAAGATAACTGCTCCAATCTGGCTGCAATCTGACCAGTTTTGAGAAAACTTAATTTCTGTATTTTTCAAGAATTGTTTAAGGTCAGGGACTTTTGGAAAATTCATCTACACATCCTAAGGAGTGTTTTTATATAAAGATCAACCTTTTTGGTTGAGTATTCAAAGAGAAACTCGTTTTGCAAAATCAGCAACATTCTGTCCAATTCTGTCCAGATTGACCATTTGAATCTTTTTGTTTGTTTGAAGAGTCAAACGATCTTATTTTTGTCTGATATTTTGACAGAGTCTTGTTAACTCATTGAAGTTCAATTACGAAAAGTTTCATAATTTTTAAAGTTGTGTACGATTATTTGTGAATTTTTGAAAAACGGGTTCTGAATCTGAGGTTGTTTCAGATTCTGTTTTCAAAGGGGATTTTAACAAAGGGTTGTAGTGTAATTTCCGCTAACCACTATTCACCCCCCCTCTAGTGGTGTTTATTGCAGGTGCACGGTCCAATAGGATCTGGAGTGGGGATGCCAATACATCTTTCTTTCATAATATAGTGAAGGAGCGACGGCAGCGGCAGTGTATCACATATATTCGCACTACGACTGGAGATGTTTGTGATACCCCTGATACTATCCAGTAGGAGGGTATCTCTTTCTTTCAGAGGTTATTTTCAGAGGAAGATGTGGCAGAAGTCGATGATATCTTGCAGTATATTCCATCTTACTCACTCAGGCTGATAATGCCATTTTGATAGGTCAACCATCGCTACAAGAAGTGAAGGACGCGACGTGGAGTTTAGATCCCCATAGTGCAGCAGGATCTGGCGGCTATAATGGCTTTTTTTTCGGTGTTGCTGGGATATTGTAAAAGGTGATGTACATCGTGCTATTCAGGAATTTTTTCTGGGTTTCCGTATTCCACAGGCAATGGGCAGTTCCTTAATTACACTTATACCTAAGATGCCACATCCACAGACTTTTGCGGACTATCGGCCTATCAGTTTATCCAATTTTGTTTCCAAGATTAGGACACGTATTCTTGCTACCTGACTATAGTTACTGTTACCATGCTTAATTTCTTCTGAGCAGGCTGGCTTTCTCAAAGGCTGGGATATCTCTGATCAAGTGCTGCTTGCTTAGGAAATGGTACATTTGTTAGATAAAAAGGTCCGTGGCTCGAATATTATGATCAAGTTGGATATGATAAAAGCTTTTGATAGAGTTAATTTGACATTTTTACAGAACCTATTACGGCGATTTGGCTTTTCGGAGCACTTTCTTACCCTTTTTCTTAATCATCTACACGGGACTTATATATCGGTGCTTATTAATGGCTCTCTCTGCGGTTTCTTCCAGCCTAAGCGTGGTGTCAAGCAAGGAGATCTTTTATCTCCTATTATATTCATTTTAGCCTCGAAGGCTTTACACGAGGGCTAAACTGCTTGCTTGATCAGGGTCTCCTGCGTCCCTTTGCCCTCGGTCGTGTCCCTCATTATATCTCACATTTGGCTTTTGCGGATGACTTGCTCATTTTCTTGAATGGTTCAATGGCTAATCTTCAAAGATTTTATGGGTTCCTAGAGCTCTATCAATGAGCCTCGGGTCAAGTGGTTAATTATTAGAAGAGCCATTTTATTCCGCCAACATCACTTCCTCGGACATGGGTTCATGCTATTTAAAGTGCCTTAGGTATGACATCTGCGGCCCTGCCTCTAAAATATCTTGGAGTTAATTTGGTGAAGGGTTGGGTGAGGTCTCCTCATTGCCTGCAGCTTATTTCTCACTTTGATAATCGATTGACACGGTGGTCAACCCGCCTGCTCTCCCCTGTGGGTAGATTTACTCTCATTCGTCACGTGCTGTGTTTCGTCCCTTTGCATTATCTGGCAGCTAAGAAGCTACTTCTGGCCACTATACGTGCCTTGAATCGTCGAATATGTTCTTTTTCCTGGGATGCTAATTAGGTACATCATCTCTATCATTGGGTTTCTGGCATTGTTTGTTCCTCCATATTGAGGAAGCGGGCAATGGGATTCGCCGCATTGATCTCTTGCAGCAAGCTTAAGCGTGTCGTATCTGGTGGCGATACCATACTACCACAACAGGTTGGCAACAATATATGACTGCGAATTATGGACAACATGGCTACTATAGTCCCAGGACTACGGACTCGCAGGTTTGGAAGAGGTTATGTTTGGTACACAACATTTGCTCTACATTATCGCATCCAGTTGCTGGTGCATATATCTGGGAAAAGGAATCTTCGGGCCAGTTCTCCCTTCGATCGTCTTATTCTTTGTTCTGCCCGCAGCATGTCACCTTGTTTTCACATAGATTTATTTTGCATAAGCTCGTGCCACCTCATTTATGTCTCTTCTTGTGGAGGTCTAATCATTCAATGCTACCATTGTCGGAAAAACTCACTCGCTTTGTGGTGGTGCAGCCCACTCAATGTCCATTTTATCTATCTTCGCAGGGTACGACTCAGCACTTATTTCTTCACTTTCTGGAGATTAAACGAATCTGGGAGCTTTTTGCATCACTTGTGGATGGACCTTAGCTGGTTTCATCCAGTATATATGGGTATCTTATTGCATGGTGGATTTCTACTAAGGGCAATTCATTTCGCGAATGCCTGCATCTGGTCCTTCCAGCACTTATTATGTGGGACATTTGGAAATCATATGCGGCCATCACGCTCGGTGAGGGCACATGGGCAAGGTAGCGGGTCTGTAAGTCTGTTCGTCATTCTGTTTATGATTGATGTTCTTCTTTGAGGGGTACGAAATATGTAGGATATGACGTCCACTTGGTCCAGTGTGGTCTCTCACCTACACTCTATGCACGACGTCTGAGGCTTATTCGGTGGTTAATCCCTTCGGCTGTGATGAGGTCCATAACCCTAATACATGCCAAGATAATGAGAATGCACATAATTTTACAAAAATGCAAGATCAAGGACCCTTAACAAGAAGTAAAACTAAGAAACTAATGCATGAAGTGGGGGCCTTCCTATTTAAACATGTACAAGATGAACCAAGGGAACTTATACATTGGGTTCACCTTATTGAACCTACAACATGATTTGTAAGAAATTTTAGAACCATTGTGAAATATCATTAGTATATAATGTGTTCTTTATTTTGTTTTTTTTTTTAAATGTTTATGTTGTATTAGTTTAGGCCCATCTCGGATTGTGAGTTTTTGCAGGACCAGTTTTGGTATAATTGACGTATCTCTCCAACAACAAGGCCAAATTATGAGTTTCATGATGCATTAGAAAGCTAAGACAAAGATCTACAACTTTCATGTTTTGTACTTTTCCAAAATCGGTCGTCTTGGCATTCAAAAAGAGCATGCAAATGGAAGTACTGTTTCTACCGAATTCTGTGACATACCTTCAGTAATTTGGATGTATCTCCTCAATGGTTGGGCCAAATGCAAAGAACTTTATATGCTTCCACACTCAAATGGCTACAATTCTCTAAGAAAGAGCAAGACCTAATTCGGATTGGAAGATGTTCAAAAATCAGTCACAAACAAGAAATGATTTCAAGATGAAGACAAATGCTTAAAGTCTTCCATGAATAGTACTTGAGGGACCTACTTTGAAAATCATCATTCAAGACTTGCAAGACTAGTTTTTATGGAGCCTACATGAATAGTTTTTAGAAGTATGTAGTGTTTTCAATCATTATTTCAATTTGTAAGATAGTTTATTGTCTTGTGATATTTTTTGCCTATAAAAGGCACATAAGAGAAGCTTTGTAATCTCACACCTTCAATGAAAATTTCTTCTTCTTCAAGAGTAATTCTTGTGTGTTTTCTTGGTTCATATTCAAAATCAAGGCTAGAATCTTTCAAGGCTTGAGCATCCTTGTGAGAGTTGTCTGATTCCGGGGAGGGAAACATCCAAGAGGGAGGTATCTTGCTTGGGTTATGTAGAACTCATTGGAGGACTTATGTTCAAAAGGTTTTCTTCAACTTAATTGGAAGCAAGGTGAAGCTATCTTCATTGTGCCTAAACCATATTTGGAGGAGGAGCTTTAGAGTTAAAGAAAGGTCCATTCTTGCACGTACCAGGCTGGCCATTATAAGCTTAATGTGGATGCAGCCTATGGCCATCGCAATGCGGCTGCGGGGGCAGTTCTTCGGACTTCAGCGGGATGTGTTGTTGGGGCCATTGCTTTTCTATTATCGATAACCTCCCATCATTAGCTGAATCGCAGGCAGCGGCTACTTCTCTTATCTTCTTTGCCAGGTCCTACACTGCTATAGATGTGGAGGTCGATTCCATTAGAGTGGTTGAACAGGCTCAACAGGGGAATATACAGTGGGCATGAGTTCTTTGGTCTTTTCCTCTTAAGGGGACCACTCTATATCGTTTCCACCTCGACAAGCGAATATAGTAGCACACTATCTGGCCCGATGGAGCCAGCTGCACCAAAGGTTTTTCGAATGGCAGCATGTTCATTAATTGCCGGGCATGGCGCGAGGTAGTGCACTCACAGATGATATTCCATATTTTCCGCCTTAATCCTGCTATGGAACTGCTACATTTCCTACACTGTTGTTGTCCATATTCTATAATATGGGCAGCCCCGGTACATCCTTTTACATTTATTCATTTACTCATCATGGTCTCACATTATACTATTCTTCTAAGCACTCTTCTTGTTCTTTGGCGAGGTCTCTTCATTCCAGTGTGGTCTCTCACCTACACTCTATGCACGACGTCTGAGGCTTATTCGGTGGTTAATCCCTTCGGCTGTGATGAGGTCCATAACCCTAATACATGCCAAGATAATGAGAATGCACATAATTTTACAAAAATGCAAGATCAAGGACCCTTAACAAGAAGTAAAACTAAGAAACTAATGCATGAAGTGGGGGCCTTCCTATTTAAACATGTACAAGATGAACCAAGGGAACTTATACATTGGGTTCACCTTATTGAACCTACAACATGATTTGTAAGAAATTTTAGAACCATTGTGAAATATCATTAGTATATAATGTGTTCTTTATTTTGTTTTTTTTTAAATGTTTATGTCGTATTAGTTTAGGCCCATCTCGGATTGTGAGTTTTTGCAGGACCAGTTTTGGTATAATTGACGTATCTCTCCAACAACAAGGCCAAATTATGAGTTTCATGATGCATTAGAAAGCTAAGACAAAGATCTACAACTTTCATGTTTTGTACTTTTCCAAAATCGGTCGTCTTGGCATTCAAAAAGAGCATGCAAATGGAAGTACTGTTTCTACCGAATTCTGTGACATACCTTCAGTAATG
>AP025057.1:10850482-11116248 GCA_036186865.1 Eustoma russellianum
AGTGGGGGCCTTCCTATTTAAACATGTACAAGATGAACCAAGGGAACTTATACATTGGGTTCACCTTATTGAACCTACAACATGATTTGTAAGAAATTTTAGAACCATTGTGAAATATCATTAGTATATAATGTGTTCTTTATTTTGTTTTTTTTTAAATGTTTATGTCGTATTAGTTTAGGCCCATCTCGGATTGTGAGTTTTTGCAGGACCAGTTTTGGTATAATTGACGTATCTCTCCAACAACAAGGCCAAATTATGAGTTTCATGATGCATTAGAAAGCTAAGACAAAGATCTACAACTTTCATGTTTTGTACTTTTCCAAAATCGGTCGTCTTGGCATTCAAAAAGAGCATGCAAATGGAAGTACTGTTTCTACCGAATTCTGTGACATACCTTCAGTAATTTGGATGTATCTCCTCAATGGTTGGGCCAAATGCAAAGAACTTTATATGCTTCCACACTCAAATGGCTACAATTCTCTAAGAAAGAGCAAGACCTAATTCGGATTGGAAGATGTTCAAAAATCAGTCACAAACAAGAAATGATTTCAAGATGAAGACAAATGCTTAAAGTCTTCCATGAATAGTACTTGAGGGACCTACTTTGAAAATCATCATTCGAGACTTGCAAGACTAGTTTTTATGGAGCCATATGAATAGTTTTTAGAAGTATGTAGTGTTTTCAATCATTATTTCAATTTGTAAGATAGTTTATTGTCTTGTGATATTTTTTGCCTATAAAAGGCACATAAGAGAAGCTTTGTAATCTCACACCTTCAATGAAAATTTCTTCTTCTTCAAGAGTAATTCTTGTGTGTTTTCTTGGTTCATATTCAAAATCAAGGCTAGAATCTTTCAAGGCTTGAGCATCCTTGTGAGAGTTGTCTGATTCCGGGGAGGGAAACATCCAAGAGGGAGGTATCTTGCTTGGGTTATGTAGAACTCATTGGAGGACTTATGTTCAAAAGGTTTTCTTCAACTTATTTGGAAGCAAGGTGAAGCTATCTTCATTGTGCCTAAACCATATTTGGAGGAGGAGCTTTAGAGTTAAAGAAAGGTCCATTCTTGCACGTACCAGGCTGGCCATTATAAGCTTAATGTGGATGCAGCCTATGGCCATCGCAATGCGGCTGCGGGGGCAGTTCTTCGGACTTCAGCGGGATGTGTTGTTGGGGCCATTGCTTTTCTATTATCGATAACCTCCCATCATTAGCTGAATCGCAGGCAGCGGCTACTTCTCTTATCTTCTTTGCCAGGTCCTACACTGCTATAGATGTGGAGGTCGATTCCATTAGAGTGGTTGAACAGGCTCAACAGGGGAATATACAGTGGGCATGAGTTCTTTGGTCTTTTCTTCTTAAGGGGACCACTCTATATCGTTTCCACCTCGACAAGCGAATATAGTAGCACACTATCTGGCCCGATGGAGCCAGCTGCACCAAAGGTTTTTCGAATGGCAGCATGTTCATTAATTGCCGGGCATGGCGCGAGGTAGTGCACTCACAGATGATATTCCATATTTTCCGCCTTAATCCTGCTATGGAACTGCTACATTTCCTACACTGTTGTTGTCCATATTCTATAATATGGGCAGCCCCGGTACATCCTTTTACATTTATTCATTTACTCATCATGGTCTCACATTATACTATTCTTCTAAGCACTCTTCTTGTTCTTTGGCGAGGTCTCTTCATTCCAGTGTGGTCTCTCACCTACACTCTATGCACGACGTCTGAGGCTTATTCGGTGGTTAATCCCTTCGGCTGTGATGAGGTCCATAACCCTAATACATGCCAATATAATGAGAATGCAGATAATTTTACAAAAATGCAAGATCAAGGACCCTTAACAAGAAGTAAAACTAAGAAACTAATGCATGAAGTGGGGGCCTTCCTATTTAAACATGTACAAGATGAACCAAGGGAACTATACATTGGGTTCACCTTATTGAACCTACAACATGATTTGTAAGAAATTTTAGAACCATTGTGAAATATCATTAGTATATAATGTGTTCTTTATTTTGTTTTTTTTTAAATGTTTATGTTGTATTAGTTTAGGCCCATCTCGGATTGTGAGTTTTTGCAGGACCAGTTTTGGTATAATTGACGTATCTCTCCAACAACAAGGCCAAATTATGAGTTTCATGATGCATTAGAAAGCTAAGACAAAGATCTACAACTTTCATGCTTTGTACTTTTCCAAAATCGGTCGTCTTGGCATTCAAAAAGAGCATGCAAATGGAAGTACTGTTTCTACCGAATTCTGTGACATACCTTCAGTAATTTGGATGTATCTCCTCAATGGTTGGGCCAAATGAAAAGAACTTTATATGCTTCCACACTCAATTGGCTACAATTCTCTAAGAAAGAGCAAGACCTAATTCGGATTGGAAGATGTTCAAAAATCAGTCACAAACAAGAAATGATTTCAAGATGAAGACAAATGCTTAAAGTCTTCCATGAATAGTACTTGAGGGACCTACTTTGAAAATCATCATTCAAGACTTGCAAGACTAGTTTTTATGGAGCCTACATGAATAGTTTTTAGAAGTATGTAGTGTTTTCAATCATTATTTCAATTTGTAAGATAGTTTATTGTCTTGTGATATTTTTTGCCTATAAAAGGCACATAAGAGAAGCTTTGTAATCTCACACCTTCAATGAAAATTTCTTCTTCTTCAAGAGTAATTCTTGTGTGTTTTCTTGGTTCATATTCAAAATCAAGGCTAGAATCTTTCAAGGCTTGAGCATCCTTGTGAGAGTTGTCCGATTCCGGGGAGGGAAACATCCAAGAGGGAGGTATCTTGCTTGGGTTATGTAGAACTCATTGGAGGACTTATGTTCAAAAGGTTTTCTTCAACTTAATTGGAAGCAAGGTGAAGCTATCTTCATTGTGCCTAAACCATATTTGGAGGAGGAGCTTTAGAGTTAAAGAAAGGTCCATTCTTGCACGTACCAGGCTGGCCATTATAAGCTTAATGTGGATGCAGCCTATGGCCATCGCAATGCGGCTGCGGGGGCAGTTCTTCGGACTTCAGCGGGATGTGTTGTTGGGGCCATTGCTTTTCTATTATCGATAACCTCCCATCATTAGCTGAATCGCAGGCAGCGGCTACTTCTCTTATCTTCTTTGCCAGGTCCTACACTGCTATAGATGTGGAGGTCGATTCCATTAGAGTGGTTGAACAGGCTCAACAGGGGAATATACAGTGGGCATGAGTTCTTTGGTCTTTTCCTCTTAAGGGGACCACTCTATATCGTTTCCACCTCGACAAGCGAATATAGTAGCACACTATCTGGCCCGATGGAGCCAGCTGCACCAAAGGTTTTTCGAATGGCAGCATGTTCATTAATTGCCGGGCATGGCGCGAGGTAGTGCACTCACAGATGATATTCCATATTTTCCGCCTTAATCCTGCTATGGAACTGCTACATTTCCTACACTGTTGTTGTCCATATTCTATAATATGGGCAGCCCCGGTACATCCTTTTACATTTATTCATTTACTCATCATGGTCTCACATTATACTATTCTTCTAAGCACTCTTCTTGTTCTTTGGCGAGGTCTCTTCATTCCAGTGGTTGCGTCTGCCGAGTGGTATGGTGTGCGCATTCTCCAATGGGATTCATCTCACAACTCTATATATTTTTTACACTAGATTTATATAAGCCATCATGTACTCTACCACCATTCCAGTCATATAAATATGTACGCTTTTCTCTTTGCCAAGGTTGTTTTATATGGCAAGGTTTTAATACGGCATATCATATATGACTGGAGGTTGATAATACTTAGATCTTTATACTCATTTTTTCGTATGATGACAGCTGATGATGTACTATGGTATTAATCCGCCATAAGAGAGGCATAATAAAATATCTTCTTTCTGTCAAAAAAATATGAATCCAATGGTCCAAACATGTTTTCACACCATATGTATATGGATCTAACGGTGACATCAACAGGCGGAGATCCTTTGTTCCGGACAAGGTGTTACACTCGGCTAAAATAGATCTGGTACGTATGCCCATGACACCAACCTGCTTAGGTTCCTGGGCCATGCGGCGCTTTGGTCATCGATAACATTCATATTCCCATGACATCTACCACTCCGGTCCCGATGTTATGTCGACGGTCTAATACACAACATATCAACATATAACATAACATGCGTCATCAGAATCAATTGTCTCGTAGTATTGTTCCTTACGTGTAAAACCTTTTAATACGTATCGTGCGATAAAAACATTTCATTCAAAAACTTTGTTTCATTTTTACATGCATGTAGGCTTTGTTTTGGGGTCATTTTAACCATTCCAATTTTTAGCATTATAATCCAACGCTTAGATACATAATACATGTCATAACTTAAGAAAAATTCCATCTTTCCTCTTCATGGAAGCTCTTGGCCTAGTTACCCTAAAACAGTTCACCTTTTGGGACTTCAACATCTATAATCATCATGTTAAATTCTATACTATTCATAACATCCAATGGAAAATAAAAAGATACATAGTATAAGATAATTGAAAACAAAACAAAAGTGCGATGTCGATAGAATTTTGGTAGAATTTAAAATTTTGAATCAGGGTTAACAGGACATTGGTAGTATGTCTTGGGGATAGAAACGCTCAAAAAAATAACCGAACGATAAGGTGACCAATATATCAATATACGACGAAATTCGTTAACGAACGTTACGATTTCGTCATAGGAATTAAAACACTACAACCCGTAACAACTTACAACCTAGAATAAATTTAAAACAAAAAGAAAAGGCATGACACAAGTAATTTAGGCTACTTAAATAAAAGGAAAAGAAATTTATGCATAGAAAATATTTGTGGAAGAAAAAAAAAGAAAAAGGAAGTAAGAAAAAATCAGCTATGATAAGATGGAAGAAATCTTCCATGATTTTTTTTCAAGAAATCTTCATTTCTCACCCTCTCCCAACCACTCCACTTCTTCCATTTTTCCCTCCTTCCCTCTCTTTCCCTCTTGGTCGAAATTTGCCTTTATCAAACAACCAACACTTTTCTCTTCCTTCAAGCCAATTAAAACAAGTCTTCCATCCTCCTTTCTCTCTCTTCTAGTTGAAAGTTTACCAAGGAAGAAACAAAGTGTATTCTTCTTCTCTTAGTTCCATCCCTTCACTCAAAACATTAGCTACAACATCCTTCCTAATATTAACATCAAAACCGTGGGTTTAGGGGGAGTTAAGGAGCAAGAGAAAGCAAGGTAAGAAGATCATCTAAGCTATGTTAATCTTCTTCTATTTATCCATTTTCATAGTTGCACACTAACCCTCCATTTTCTTGTTCCTAACCGTGGGTTCATAAAGGGAGGAAGAGAAAGAGTTTCTTCAAGCCAAGTAAAGAACTCTTCACTTTTATTTAAAAGTTATAAGCGATAAAGGCAAGTATTCTTTCTAGATCCTTCATGGATTTTCAAGGATCCATGTATATATGTTCATATAAAGTTACATCATCCATGATGTATGTTCAACGTTTTAGTATCAAGAATAAGCTATGTTCTTAAGCGATGTGTAAGTGTTAAATATATATATACACACACGGCCATGTAGATGAAAAATGATACTATATGTAGAAATGTAAGGAAATGAATACTCTTATGTGATAAATATGAAAGATAAAGAAGGAGGATGAAGATCTATGACATGCTAAGAAAAGTGTACTAAGAAGAAGATTTAGATGCATTTATTCATGTACTTTTCCATGATGATCATCAATATGTAGTTCCGATGGCATTTTGGTTTCATATGTTTGATGATCTTATTTTAGTTATGTATGCATCATAAGCATGACTAACATACTTGACGATATGTGTGGTTTTGATGTTCATCATTTCAGATATTTACATGTACATACATGGCCTAGATAGGTTTTTATGGCCTACTTGTTTTATTTTCATGATTTCCATCCTTTGATATGTTTATGTATTTGATGATGATTTTGTGAGACTTTCTATGGATGGAAATTACTATGTTTATGGTTAGTATAAATATTCAAACCAATATATAAGTAAAGGAGGTGAAAAAGGAAAAGATTTATGTGATGTATCTATATATATACTTTCGGCCATCATGTAAAAAGAAGAGAAAGAATAAGTCTTATGACATGTAATAAATGCAAAAATGTTTGATATGAAAAGAAATAGCCATAAGATCAAAAGACGCAATAAAGAAATGAGTTATAAAAAGGAAAATATAAATAAGTATAGATGTATACATATTCGGCCAAATGGCCATCATTGCATATATATATATATACATATATCTATATATATATATATATCGGTGACATCTTAATAAAATATGGAAAAAATGGCGGCGCAGGGCTCTGGCGATTATCGGCGACAGGCGTAAGCCGCCGCCGCAATTTCTGAATCTTCTGTGATCCGGCAACCATTGAACCAATTCCATATTGCCGCTCTGCTCGATTTCAGTTTCCTTTCCTTTTCTTTTCTTTTTGCACTTTTCGTTTTGCATTTTTCTTTTTGCTGAATTCTGCGATCGTTACGATGGCCATGCCAACTCCTCCGCCGTTGCAGAAACAATCTCGATCCTTTGCATCCTTATTCAAGACATCGTCTTCTTCATCGATTCCATCAAAGCCAATACAGAAATACGAGGGTAGTCCCATGATTGCTTTCACAGATGAAGAGATTACCACGTTAGCGGAGCCATACAGGTTTTCCTTGGTAGGCACTTTTTGGTATGGACGTCCTCCCCTTGCAACTATTCGCGCCACTATTGATCGTATTGGATTCATCGGCACGGAACGTATTGGCCTTCTCGATACAAATCATATTTTGATGAATTTTGCATGGGAGCAAGATTATTTACGTTGTTTTGTGCAACAAATTTGGACTATTTCTGGTAAATATACGAGGGTCACCAAATGGACCCCTGACTATGAGCCTAAAGTTGATGTTCCGATTGTACCAGTTTGGGTTTCTCTTCTGGGGCTTCCGATTTATTTCCATCCAGGCGAGGCTTTATTTCAGATTGGTCGTACGTTAGGCACGCCAATGAAGTTGGACTCGGTCACAGCTGAGAATTTGCGTCCATTAGTAGCGCGTTTATGTATCGAACTTGATGTGTCTCAAGAGCTGTCTGCATGTATTTTTATACAGGCTTCTAGTCGTTGAATTTTGCAGACTGTTATATATGAGGATTTGCCAATGTACTGTACTGATTGTTTGCGCCTTGGTCATAAAGCGATATCTTGTGGTAAGGATGAGCCAGAAGTTCTGCCACTACTGAAACCCAGGTAAAACCTACGACAAGTCGTGGTAACAAGGAGGGCCCCTAATGATGAGCCCCAAAAAAACTATCGACAGAATCACAATCGCTTTCTGACAATATAGAGCAGCAGCCCAACAATGCAATTGAGGATGAGCATGATATTTCTGTTCCATTGGTTTTGCATTCTCCAGATATGGTACCTAATGATGTCTCGGATACACAGGATTTAACCAGATTGAAGGGAGTTGACGACAAACATATTGCTTGATTTGTGTGCTAACGCTAATGTTTGCTCTCTTTCGGATGGTGACGATGAAGCTTGCTGCCACGAGCCTTTATCTAATGATGCTGCAGAGGAAATCTTCACCACTAATGTTAGTGATTTTGTCCAAGCAATTGTTATTGATGGACAACATGGGATGTTAATAATACTTCCATCAACCATCCTACAACAACATCATCTTCAGGGAATGACGATCAATTCCAAGTACCACCGAGACTATTGCGACTCAACGTGGAACAACTGAGCTGAATTCCCTGGCATTTACGTGATCACTTGCAGCTCTCTCCAACTCCTTGGATATATTATCTAATCAATGAAGATGATGATTTGGAATGTTAGAGGCATTCGCACCTCATTGGATCGATTAGTGTCATTAGTTCAACGAAATCATTTACAGCTTCTTGTGGTTATTGAGCATAAGTCACGGTCTTCTTCGTTGGTATCTTATCGCCTAAAGCTTGGCTTCTCTGAAGCCATGTCTGTGAATTGTGATAGCATTTGGATATTCTGGAGGGACTAGTTCTTTCAACTGGAGAATCAGCACACGGGAGTGCAAAATCATTCATTGCGGCTTCGTTGGTTACCCACAGGTGAATCTTTTTGGTGTACAGTGGTTTATGGCCTTCACTCTATTATTGCAAGACATCCGTTATGGGAGGATCTTGTTTTATTTCACGCTTGATTAGATTTACCTTGGCTTCTTGGAGGAGATTTTAACACTTTTCTGACTCTTGATGAGCATAAAAGACGTTCATCTCCATCACTTCGCACATTACATGATTTCAATGAGTTTAATTCTGCCTGCTCTCTGCAATCAATCACTTTTCAAGGATCTCCATATACATGGAGTGATGGCCGTGGCTTGGGCTGAGTGTGCCGTCGCCTGGATCGCTATCTTTGCACATCTGCGTTTTTTGATTTATTTGAAATTGTCCAATCTCAGCATCTGAATCAAGCCACCTCGGATCACTCGCCTATTTTTCTTGACTTTTCGGCTGAAATGTCTCATAGGCCATCTTCTTTTTGATACTTAGATGTCTGGACATCGCATCCAGTTTTTTACAGTTTTGTGACACATAACTGGCGATCTTATCCGACTGTAGGGGAAATGAGAGGCTTTTATGAAAAGTTAAATCAATTGAAGGTGCAATTGCGTCAGTGGAATAAGGATATTTTTGATGCTGTAGCGCTTGCTAAAACCGAGGCCACCAGGTGTGAACGGGAATAAGATTTGTCTCCATCGGATGATACGAGAAAGGCTTTGTAGGATCTGCAAGGCACCACTAGAAGGGAGGTTGAATAGTTGGTGCGGAAAATGTGGTTTTTAAAATAGTTTTAAACCAAGAACTCAACTTCTGAAAACAGTTTCTGTTTTCAGGACCGGTTTTAAAATGTTTTGAAAACTAGGTTGCAGGTCTTCAAAAATTCTGAAATTTGGAGAGAACTTAGACTCAGATGTTATGAGTGTCTCCTAAAAATTTCAGATTTAAATTTAACTTCTAACCCCTTGAAAATTTGTTGGTGGTCAGACTGCGCAAATCTGTCAAAAACGGTAGACTGATTTGAAAAATTAATTCCTATTTGTACGTAATTCCTATTGGTACGTAACTCCAAATGCTCTGAAAATCGTTTACTATTTTTACGAACGTGATCAAAAATGATAAACAGTGCTGAAACTGAAAGTAAGTGCTGCAAGTAAATGACACCAATAATTTTATACTGGTTCGGTTATAAACAACCTACTCCAGTCTTCGAGCACACCTTCCTCGGTTCACACTAATCACACAACACAAAGAACACCTTACCACATGGTTGATGGAGTTACACACCAACTCCAACCCTTTACAAACCTTGTATGTGAATACAATGCACACGAACACCACCACCTTGCAAGTCTAAGATTGATCACACCTTGATCAATCTTTTACAATGATAAAGAATATGTGGTGATTTATAAGATGCCTATTCAATTATATGAATGTAAGTATAATAGGCTTTTAGGAAGAAGAAAGAAAGAGAGTGTAGAAGAGAAGGTGCTAAACGTTTTTGATCTTAGAATTTGCAAGACTTGTTCTTGTTTTTGTTTTGTCTCTTCTTTCTCTTTTTATCTTGAGTTGGACGCCCCCCTATGCTCCTCTTCCCTTCTTGAAAATTATCTTCTAAGTCTTTGGAAGAGTATATGGCATCATTGTGACATGTCTTTGCTTACTTGGCATCTCCTCATTGGATGATCATTAAGCTATTGCTTACTTGGCACTCATTTATTGGTTGAATCTTGTCATCACTTGATGACTAGACAAATCTGAGAATAACACTTAAAACATATGCCAAAATCATCATAAAATGATTACCATATTTCACAAGATTATCACCCAAAATTAGCAAGACGATTTTCTCCGAAAAGGCATGTAAAAATCGGACATAACAACACTTGCACATGCTGAAATTTCAGCATGTGTAACATTCAACTTTTATTCAAAATATTGCCTATTTTACATTGATTTAATCCATGAAATCAAAGACTAATTCAATCACCATTAGTATACAATATTCTTATCATTTATGGAATAACAATAGGACACCAATAAGGCCAATATTTCGGCCATTATACATCCACACATGCTGAAATTTTCAGCATGTGTGATATTTGAAAATATCACCTTATTTGTTTCCTTAGAATATTCAAAACCCTTCCAAAATATCTCCCAATTATCCACATGTTTCAAGACAACAAAATATGGCTCATAATGGGAATAAATTCGGCCAATCTATTAGCACACATGCTGAATTTTCAGCATGTGTCACAATTGTGACAAGATTTGAAAAGTTACCTTTTGCAGTTCCTTTCTTTAAGTCACCAACATTGCATGCTTTATTCTTGACCATTCAAGATGCCAACAAAGCTCCACATATGATCCAACAAGGTGGCTTGGGCGTGAGACAAGGATGATACATGTGCTGAATTTTATTTTTGTAAACTTTGTAAAATAGTGCACATTTAATTATATACACATGGTATATTCCAATCAGCCCTTAATTGAATTTTCTAGAACACTTTGAGATGTATGAATTATGTAAAAAGTGTCTAGATACATGTTATATGATATGCCAAAAACATTCCATGTGTCGTGTACGTAGAAAACCGAATTTTCGACGTTTATCGATTACCCGATTTTTCTCTAATTAAATTCCAAATTTTTGCACATGTTATATATATTATGTTACACATAATATAAATAAATTAAACTTTAATATTCAGAACTTAGGCTGATTAAAGTGGCGCCCAAAACATGTGACAAAATTGAAATTGGAATATCCACAATTTGGCCTTAATATGGGGTGATTTGTGTGTGCCAACATGAATGATTTTATGGCTGAACATAGCATGAGACCCACGAAATTTGTGGATATTTTTGAAGTGTAGGGGCTGGCCATCTATTTATGGCAAGTACGTGACACGTTGGCGAAGTTTCGGTATTCGCCCAATACGACAATTTTCGGTTTAGAACCTTTTAACGTGTCGTATTCAATTTGACATCACCATGACTTATATCATATGATATAAGACCTGAATATACTCATAAATATGAGTTAAGTATTGTGGTATGACATTAACGTACGTACGTAAAATATATAACGTGTCGGTAGTACGTTATAATAAATGTGTATGTGCCTTTTTTAAAAAAAATCTGAAAATATATAAAAATATATACAAATAGGCGTGTAATAAGTGTAGAGAGGAGAGGGAGAACTTTCCTTTCTTCAACTTGTTGCCTTTGTGCCTTTTCAAAATATTGCTTCCTTTAATGAACTACTTAGTTTAATTAACTAAGTACTTCACTTAATGAACTAGTTTAGTTCATTAATGATGGCACCTGAAAATAGTTCAAACACAACAAATGCTTGCCATTTGATGTAAGCTTTAAAGCTTCATGGCTTGTTAGTACGGCAACATTATATATGAACTATATAAGGTAAGTTATATGCAATATGTCATGCATTGCTTTGTGACACGTTTAAATCATGTATTTTGAAATCACTCAAAGCCCTTTTTCTCTAAAATCTCCCCCTTTTGATGACTTTCAAAATAACCTACATTCATGATTTAAATCTTATCGCTCCCCCTTCAATCATAAATAAATTTAAAATTCGAATTTCAAATTTAAAATTGCTCGCCCTTAATTTATGCAATCAGTTTCTCTCTCCCCCTTAATTTATGCAATCAGTTTCTCTCTCCCAATAACCTACATTCATGATTTAAATCTTATCGCTCCCCCTTCAATCATGCATAAATTCAAAATTTGAATTTCAAATTTCAAATCTCTCCCCCTTAATTTATGCAATCAGTTTCTCCCCCCCCCCCTTAAATCATGCATTCTCACCCTCTTTATTTTTGAAAGTCAATCAAAATATGCATGTAAATATGGAAAGATAATCAAATCAAATCAGCAGAAATTATACCTAATTTAGAACGAAGATTTTCGTACGTGGCTTGATTTAAGACTTTAGTGAAGATATCCGCTACTTGTGCCTCTGTGCGTACATGATATATGGCAATGTCTCCATTATTTATGTGATCACGAATAAAATGATAACATACTTCTATATGCTTGGCCTTAGAGTGTAGTACGGGGTTCTTAGATAGGTTGATTGCACTCATACTATCACAATATATAGGAATTTTATTTACGGTAATTCCAAAGTCCGAAAGTTATTGTTTTATCCATAATAATTGTGTGCAACAAAGACTAAGTGCCATGTACTCAGCTTCAGTAGTGGATAAAGCTCGCTTGCTTGCTTTTTGGAAAACCATGAAATGAGTGAGTTTCCTATAAATTGGCAAGTGCCACTCGTGCTTTTCCTATCTATCTTACATCCACCATAATCAGCGTCAGTGTAGGCATGCAAATTAAAGTCACAATCTTTATCATACCAAATGCCTAAGGTGGGTGTGTGCTATCAGAATATTCTTTTCATCGCATTAAAGTGAGACACCTTAGATTGACTTTGAAAACGTGCACACATACATACACTAAACATGATATCAGGCCTACTAGGAGTAAGATATAGCAAAGAACCAATCATAGATCTATATAAGGCATTATCAAAATCCTTACCATGTTCATCTTTTTCTAATTTAGTAGTAACACTCATAGGGGTGAGGGATGGTTTTAAATTCTCAAAATTGAACTTTTTAATCATATCATTTACATATTTAGCTTGGCTTATGTGAATACCTTTACTCGTTTGTTGAATTTGCAAGCCAAGAAAGTAGTTCAATTCGCCAACCACAGACATTTCAAATTCGGATTTCATGCAATTTTCAAAATCTTCAACAAGTTTATGAGAAGTAGAGCCGAAAATGATGTCATCAATGTAAATTTGAATAATAAGCAAATCCGATTTATCTTGTTTCAAAAAAATGTACTATCTATAGTACATCTTTAAAAATCATTTTCTAATAGGAAAGTGGCAAAACGATCATATCATGCTCTAGGTGCTTGCTTTAGTCCGTATAATGCCTTCTTTAGTTTGTACACGTGATCGGAATGTTTCAAATCTTCAAAACCGGGTGGTTGTTTCATGTATACCTATTCTTGTATGAATCCATTTAAGAATGCACTTTTCACGTCCATTTGATAGAGTTTAAAATCTTTCATGCAAGGAATGGCAAGCAAAAGTCATATAGCTTCTAATCGTGCTACGGGTGCAAATGTCTCATCATAATCAATTCCTTCTTCTTGATTATAGCCTTGTGCTACAAGTCTAGCTTTACTTCTAACAACTTTTCCTTCTTCATTCATTTTATTTCTAAACACCCACTTTGTGCCTATTATGGTCTTATCTTGTGGTCGTGGCACTAAATCCCATACGTCATTTCTAACAAATTGATTAAGTTCGTCATGCATAGCATCAATCCAAGAAGAATCACTCAAAGCATCATGCACATTTTGGGTTCAATTTCGGAAATCATAGCATGAAATTAATTTATTTCATCTGAAGTTATTCTTCTATGTGGTCGCACTCCATGAGTGATATCGCCTATAATGAGATCATGTGGGCGATCTCTATGCCATCTTGGTTGATTATTTTCTATGTTCTCATGCATTTCTAAGTGATCATGCATTTCTAGTGTATCATGCATATCATGCACATCAAATGTGCCATCATCATCATCATTCAACAAGGGTTTCAATTCAAAATCATCATCATACTCTTTATCTTTATCAATCTCACCAAATTCATTAAACTTCACATGAATAGATTCTATAATTTGTCTAGTGAGAGGATCATAACATCTATATGCTTTTGAATTTACAGAATATCCAACAAAGATGCATTCAATTGATTTAGATTCAAATTTATCTAAATTGTCTTTTGTATTTAAAACAAAACATTTGTTGTACCCCAACAACCATGTACTTGAAACTATGATTAAGTGACGGAATGAAAACAATGATTTCTTTAAGTGTATGTTACTTACGTCAACTTAGCACTCTTTATTTAAATACTTTTGTGATGGATACTAAATAATTATATAAGGGGATGTCACAAGGTATTGTGATACCTTATGAATTCAGCCAAGAGGCCTTGATCAACCATAAAACAATTTCATTTCATAAGAATGTAAGCCTAATTGATCCTCACAAAGCAAGATTTAAAATCATATATGAAAAAATAAATAATGGTATAAATTATGTAAATGTGGGATTGGATAAATGTGAAATGACCAAAACACCCCCAAGAGCCCCAAAATTTTGGCCAAGCAATGGAGGGATCTAGAATCCTCTCCATTGTTCCACTATTTAAATATCTAAACTAAAATATCTAATTAGTTATAAATAAAACAATAAAATAAATTAAGCATGCAAGAAAAGAAAGGGCTAGTGTGTAAGAAAAGGAAGACCTAGATCCTCTTTTCCCTTCTACCATGCAAAGCCGGCTGCCCCTCTCCTTACACCCCTAGTTCTTTTTATTTTGCAAGGCAACATCATTTCCATCTTATCTTGAACATTTCTCTAAGAAAGCCTCTACACCAACACTTAAGAAAATTTCCATCTCCCTCCACCCCAAAAACTTTCGGCCAACACATCCAAGATAGGAGATTCAACTTCATCTTCTTCTTCAAGCTCAAGGATCCTCTAGGTAAGTCTCATTTCAAAGTTCCTAAGTAGATATTTCATACAAAATGATGAAGCTCACATGGGTGTTCTTGTTCTCCACCCAAACTGTGGCTCTCATGTCCAAATAGGTGCAAACCTTCAACTCTCTTAGGTGGTGCTATCTTGCTACACTTGAAGCTCCATTCCAAGACTACTTTGGTAAGATGTTTTAGCCTCAATTAAAAATCTATTTTCACTATTGAAGGAAGACTAACCTTCTCCCTCCCTCATCTTCAAAACCGTATGTCAAGGGTGAAGGAAGAGGAGGATACCAACTCTACTCACTCCATAACCAAGCAAAGATAAGAACTTTAGCTTGAAGAGGCAAGCATACACTAATCTCTCATGATTTATTTAAAGAATTAGTAGCTTGAATGGTTAGAGGTTCTTAAGATAAGATCTTTAGTTGAATATCTTAAGTTTAAGATTATATCTTAGTGAATCCTTAAGAACAATGCCTTGCATGTGATTTATTCTTTCAAAGATGGAGTCTTTTCCTACATGCAATATGGAATGAGGCTGATTTAGAGTGAAACAAGGTGCACCTAAGTAAGTCTAGACAAGATTAACTCATGGTTGTAACATGAAAGGTCCTAGGAAAGCATGCATGTGAAAGATAGGAGTTTTATGAAGTTGTTTGTAAGATTAGATTAAGATGACTCTTGAATGTGATTGCATGCTTGAAAATGTGTTGTAAAATGTGGTCAAGGCACCCCATATGTTTCGGCCTAAAGGATGGAAAAGAAGGTGAATATTGATTTAAGGAAGAACACTTGTTTTGGTGCATACATGATACTTGCTTTGTTTACTATCTATAAACTGTTTGGTACAAGGCAAAAGTGACCTTACAATGAGCATGAAATCTGGATATCCATGTTACAAAGAAGCGTAAGTGGAAACCAATAATCTATTTCATAAGAACAAGAGGTGTAGTGGATATTTGACTTGAATAAAGGATAAAACATCAAACTACTGGAACCGGGCAGAATGGAGTAACGTTTTCATTGGCTTAAAAGAGGACCTTGAAGACCTCCAAAAAATCTTTTTTTTGGTACAAAGTTATCCGTATGAGTGTAGTACAAGTGAGAGTTGGAATTTCGGTAAAATAAGCTACGGATTATATTTAAGAAATTATGTGGTAAAACTGCTCCAGTTGAAAATTCTGGAGCTGGGCAGAATTGAACACTGGTTTCAACGGCTTAAAAGAGGACCTTGTAGACCTTCAATAAATCTGATTTTTGGCACAAAGCTAGCTCCATGTGTATAGCAGAGACGAGAGTTAGAATTGTGGTAAAATAAACTATGGTTAATTTTTAATAAAATATTTAGTAAAAGCGGCTCAGATTGAAAAGTCTGAAGCAGAGCAGAACTGTACCTCCTTTTGATTGGCTTAAAAAGGGACTTTGTAGATGTTCAATAATATTGATTTTTGGCATGATAACAATACTAGGCGTGCAGTGAGTACTCACGCTGGAATTTTTGCAAAATAAGTTGTGGATTATTTTTAATGATTTAATTAGTAACACTACTCAATTGAAATTACTAGAACAGAGCAGAAATTATGTAACGAGTTAATGGACTCAAAAATGAATCTTAGGAACATGAAAATGGGCTAACTTTCGATAGGGTGCTAGCCTTACATGTTTTTGACTTGTGTGAGTTGGAATTTTGGAAAAAGAAATTATGGTTTTGCCACAAATGAATTTTTAGTAAAATGAGTTAGTCCAGTTTCAGCATATGACCCATTTCAAAAAAAAAAGAATAAATGGACCCTTTAAGGTCGTTAGATTGATCCGGAAATTTTATCGTAATCACCTAAGACATAAAGGAGTAAGACTATGTAAATTAATCCGGTTGGTCTTAACGTTTTGATGGGTAATTACGAATATAAAGTGGATGTACTAAAACTGAAAATTGGGCTGAACAGAGAATTAATTTAAGAAGGCTTAATTTGGAGGATATGGACCTCTATATACGGTTTGGGCTTATATGGATTAAGCCTTAGGGTGTTTTTCAGGTCATGATCCAAATAATGAAGATTTTAAGGTCTCTTAAGCCTAGTTAGCCGTTTATAAACATAAAATAGGAAATCTAGAAATTCTTAGTTCCAAAATCATGCTTGTGACAAGTTATAAGAAATGCTCACGATCATTCACGTCATGACTTGCATTGCATATCATTCCATGTATCATGCATGTCCATATGCCATATGAATTTGAGTTTATGAATTTTATGCAAGCAAGTCTTTAAAGTAAAAATGTTTTCCGCTATGCATGAAAAGTTTTTATGGTCCCATGTTTTGAAGAAAGTTTCATGATTTCCTTTGCCGGCTAAGCATGCGCCTAACCCGACTCCAGACCCGGGGTTAATTGGACTGTTACATGTTCTGGACCTGTTCAGATCCGGGGTTAATTGATCTGACACATGTTCTGGGCCCGTTCAGATCCGAAGTTAATTGATTTGATACATGTTCTGGACCCGCTCAGATCCGGGGTTAATTGATCTGATACATGTTCTGGACCCGCTCAGATCCGGGGTTAATTGATCTGACACTCTGTTTTTACGATATGTTATTTATGGGACCAAAAGGATGTTTTGACACGGCATGACATCATGCATTGCATTTTGCATAATCCATGAGCACGTTAACATGTTGTATGTTACGCTTAATGACTATTAAGACATTATTGGTATAGTCTATCTAAATTTAGACTTAGTCTATATCATCAAGCCAATTCAGGAATGAAGATGTAGCGCCCCGCACCCGGCCTCGTCCGGATACGGTGCACCCGCCGTACTTCACTAAGGAGAGTACAAAGCGTCATGCGTAACATGCGAAAATCCATAACATAAGTCGTGGACTCGCATGCTAACATTCAACATGGTAGTAAAATTTAGGCAGAATTAAAACTTTTCAAATCAAACATGCATTACGAAATAACTAAGTCCCCAAAGTAGCAGTCTCACAAAACGTCATAGTCAAATTCCAAAGAGTTCAAACATAGTCATAATACAACCATCTCGGCAGCACAAAAGTCTTTAAGCTTAGCCCCCTTCATATCTCCTCGCCTATGGATATGGTACCCTCGGCTCATCTTCGATCCATTTTATCTTGGCATTATCTGGAGAAAAATAAAGTGTGAGTGATAAAAATCACCCAGCAAGAATACAATAAACGACCATGAAATACCTAAAGAATTATAACATGAATGTATTACCCCAAAAACCTCAAATAATCATAATTCATACCTGATCTTAAATCCTGAGCTTGCTTGACGTTCGGCTTAAGCATGTTTTTAGGTAAGGCTATACCAATAATAACTTATAACCATTAACTGTAACATGCAACATGTCCTCATGATCGTGAGTTATGCAAGATGCAATGCATGATGTCATGTCATGTCAAAACATCATTTTGGTCCCATAAGATAACGTGTCATAAAAACGGAGTGTCAGATCAATTAACCCCGGATCAGAGCGGGTCCAGAACAGATATCAGATCAATTAACCCCGGATCTGAATGGGTCCAGAACAGATATCAGATCAATTAACCCCGGATCTGAACGGGTCCAGAACAGATATCAGATCAATTAACCCCGGATCTGAACGGGTCCAGAACAGATATCAGATCAACTAACCCCGGATCTGAACGGGTCAAGAACATATCATGTCAACAGACCAATTAACCACGGGTCTGGAGTCGGGTTAGTCGCATGCTTGGCCGGCAAAGGAATCATGAAGCTTTCTTTAAAACATGGGACCGTAAAAAAAAATTTTAATGCATAACGAAAACATAGTTGCTTATAAAACTTGCTTGCATAAGTAAAATCCATGAAAATCAGTTTCATGATCATGCGTGAGACATGCCGTGAAATGCAAGTCATGACGTGAAATAGCATAATGCATGGTTTCGGAACTAAGGAAACCCCATTTTTAATTTATTAAATATTTCAGCTTTCGTACATTAACTTCGCGTCCGTACCACTCCCAAAAACATTAAGGTTAACCTGACTATCTTTCGTGACCTTACTCCTAAACGTCTTGAGTGATCACCATAAAATTTTCGGATTAATCCTATAACCACAAAGGGTTCAATTAATTAACTTTTTGACATGGTTTAAGTGCTGAACAAGAACTGACCCATTTTGCTAAAAATTCAATTCCGGCAAATCCGTAATTTTTTATTCAGAAATTCCAACTCACTTGAGTCATAAACGTATGGAATTAGTATCCTGCTGAAATTTAGCCCATTTGCATATCTCTAAGTCCTATTTCTGAGTCCAGTAAACCGTTACTTAATTCCAGCTTGGTTCCAGTGACTTCAGTTGAGCAGTTTTAGTAATTAATTCATTTAAAATAATCCAGAACTCATTTTACTAAATTTCCAGCTGGCGTGTTCACTACACTCATAGGAGTATTGCCATGACAAAAATCAGCTTTATTGGTACTCTACAAGGTCCCTTTTCAAGTCAGTGAAAAAAGGTCACAATTCGGCTCAATTCCCGTTTTTCAGGTCTGACCAGTCTTACCAAATATTTTATTAAAAATTAAACATAGCTCATTTTACCAAAATTCTAGTTGGCATCTCTACTACACTCATAGGGCTAGGTTTGTGCCAAAAATCAGATTTATGGAAGGTCCACAATGTCCTCTTTTAATTCGTTGAATTCAGTGGTCAATTCTGCCCAGCTCCAGAATTTTCTACTGGAGCAGTTTTACCGCGTAATTTCTTAAAAATAATCCTTAGCTTATTGTAACAAACTTCCAACTCATACATGTCATAAACATATAAGACTAGCATCCTACCAAAGGTTAGCCCATTTTCATATCCCTAAGATTCGTTTTTGAGTCCACTAACTCGTTACTTAATTTCTGCTCTATTCCATACTTCCCATTGAGCAGTGTTACCAATTAAATCATTAAAATTAATCCACAACTTGTTTTACCATAATTTCAGCTGGAGTACTCACTGCAAGCTTGTTATTATTATCATGCCAAAAATCAGCTTTATTGAACCATTGCAAGGTCCTTTTTTGAGTCAATCAAAAAGATGTTCTGTTCTGCTCAGTTCCAGGCTTTCCAGCCTGAGCAGCTTTACCAATTATTTTATTAAAAATATTCCACAACTCCTTTTACCAAAATTCCAACTTTCACATTTTCTATACACACAAGGTTGTCCCCACACCGAAAATCAGCTCTGACATACACACGGGGCTAGCTCTGTGCCAAAAACCAGATTTATTGAAGGTCTAAAAGGTCCTGTTTTAAGCCGTTGAAATTAGTGCTCAATTCTGCCTAGCTCCAGAATTTCCAACTGGAGCAGTTCTACTAAATATTTTATTAAAAATAATCTGTAACTTATTTTAGCAAAATTCCAACTCTCACTTGTGTTACACTCATAAGGCTAACTTGGTACCAAAAACTAGCTTCATTGAAGGCCTGTAAGGTCAGTTCTTAGGCCGTTGAACACGTTACCTCATTCTGTCCGGTTCCAGTAGTTTGTTAATTTGTCATCTATTCATGTCAAATGTCCATCATTCATCTTGTTCGCATGAGGCCTATTATTGATTATCACTTGCACTCCATTGTAACATAAATATCCAGGTTTCATGCTTACAATAAAGTCACCTTTTCATCACACGTACAGTTTAGAGATAATAACAAGTAAGTATCACATATGCACCAAACAAGTGTTCATCCTCAATGACAAGATTCTCCTCCTCCTTTCTCCCTTTAGGCCGAAACTTAGGGGTGTCCTAACCACATTTTTGAACACATATTCAAGCATGCATTCACATTCAAGATTCATCTCAAGCTAATCTTACTAACAACTTCATAAAGCTCCTATCTTACATATGCATGCCTTTCCATAAATCTTCCAAGTTTCAAACAAGCATCAATCTTGCTTAGACTCACTTAGTTGCAACTTAAATCATCTTAAAACAGCCTTGAATCTTAATGCATGAAATAAAAGATTCCATCTTTGAAAGAATAAGCCACATGCAATGCATTGTTCTTAAGAAATCTCTAAGATATAATCTCAAACTTATGATATTCAACTAAAGATCAAATCTTAAGAACCTCTAGTCATTCAAGTCACTAACTCTTTAAGTAAATCATGAGAGATCATTGTATACTTGCCTCTTCAAGATAAAGCTCTTGTCTTTGCTTGGTTATGGAGTGAGTTGAGTTGAAATCCTTCTCCTCCTTCCTTGAGCATACGGTTTTAGGGGGAAATGGAAGGAAAAGATTAGTCTTCATTCAATAGAGGAAATTGGATATATTTGAGGCTAGAGCATCTTACCAAAATGAGCTTGGAATGGAGATTCAAGCACTTCAAGATGTCACCTCCTAAGAAAGTTGATGGATTTCACCTGCTTGAGCCATGGATGCCACGGTTTTGAGGTGAATGGGAGGATTCATATGAGCTTCATTCTTTACCAAAATAAGAATTCACTTAAGGAAGCTTGGAACAAAACTTACTTAGATGTTTCTTGAGTCTTGAAGATGTAGCTTGAATTGATTTCTTGGCTCCAAGGGGAGATGGCTGAATGTTGGTGATGGTGGAGGGATAGAAATTTTGCTAACTGTAGGCTAGGTCTTTGCTTGAGAGGATCTCCAAGATAGTTTGGAATGTAGTGGGTTGTGATATTTAGAAGGATTTTAGGGGAATATGGGAGGGGATTTTTGGCAGTTATGGTCAAAGAGAGGGAAGGGAACATGCTTTGTGAAAAGTGGAGAAAGGAAGTGTTGGTTTTGTAGCTTGTCTTGCATGCATGCACTCTTTTCTTTATTTTATTATTTTGTTCTTTGCATGCTCTTGTTTTATTCTTATTTTATTAGCCTAGGTTTTGCATGCTAGTTATTTTAGTCATTAAGTATTATTTAGTTAATTTGTGGTGGTTTCTAGAAGCCTAGAGATGGCTTGGCCGAATTTTAGGGGTTCTTGGGGCAATTTTGTTTTTTTTCTTGTATTTTGCTTTAATTCATGCGTTATATTGTTTGATTTATTTTATTGCATTCCAAGATTAGCATATGTATGTATATATAATAGGATGTACAATGTGCATGTCACCTAAAACATATATTAGTGTACATGTATCCACATATACACATGTATACACGCCTATATGTACTTTATACACATATACATATATATATCCATCGGCGCTGAATGCGGCTCCAGCCGCCGCCGCTTTCTACCGGACCTGCTTCCAATTTCCGGTAAATTGCTGATTCTCTCCATTATCAAAGTTACGGTTTCAATTTTTCGTTTCTGTTTCGATCGTCTCGATCGTTGGCCATTCCATCGGAGATGACATCCTCGGCGCCAACATTTGCGGACGTGGTCACCGGCTCTGGGGGCTCATCGGCTCAGTCCATCAACATATCCCCCAAAACGGTTTCACGCTACAAAGATTCAGATTCAGATTCAGAGATTCAGTTAATCTCCTTTCCGTTAATCTCCTTTTCAACATTTCCGTTAATCTCCTTTTCAGATTCAGAGATTGATGAACTGGCTGCTCCTTTCAAATATTCCTTAGTGGGTACATTCTGGTATGGGAGACCACCATTGAAGGTGATTAGAGATGTATTTGAGAAGATTGGTTTTCATCAGGATCTGCGTATCACTCTAATTGATCAGGCACATATCTTGTTAAATTTTCGCAATGAAGCAGACTATTTACGATGTTTTTATCGACGTTCCTGGCTTATTTCTGGCTGTCATATGCGAATCACAAAATGGACAGTTGATTTTGATCCCTCTACGGATGTACCCATAGTGCCGATTTGGGTTGCTTTTCCTGGTCTTCCTGTCCATCTTCATCGTAAGGAGGCTTTATTTGAGATTGTCAAGCCAATAGGTCTTCCCCTTAAACTTGATGTTGCAACAACGGATTGCTTACGACCTTCGGTTGCACGAGTTTGTGTAGAAGTCGATGTTTCGAAGGACTTACCACAAAAGATTTATCTTCAAGCGAAGGGCCGATATATTCTACAAAACATAATCTATGAAGCCTTACCATTGTTTTGTACTTCTTGTCGCCGGTTGGGCCATGCGATCACCTCATGCCAAACGCAACAGATGCCATCGATTCCACCACCACCACCGCCTCCTCCGAAACGGCCTCAGGCCCAGCGCTGGACACCAGTCAAAAATCGTCCAGCTGCTCCTTCGAACCAACCAGTGGCTGAGCCCGCTGCGCACCAGCCTACGTCTGACCACTTGCCGGGTTCACCAGCTCCAATAGGCTCCCCCACTCCGCATATAGCACCGCCCGAAGAGCCAACTCCGATTGCAGCAACGTCAGAAGAGCACATCGGAGAGCCTATAGACCCTCAGCTGGGTAATTTTGCAACATGCGAAATTGGCCATTCGTCCGACAATGATTTACCAGAGATCCATAATCAGGAGATACCAGTTGTTCCAGAAGAGGTTGCTTGTCGCATCCAGCTAATCCCTCCCTCTCCTGATACAGACACTTTAATTTCGCGTTTACAGGATTCAACAGAAGATTTTATAACGGTGGTTCCTCGTAGAAAACGTCGAGCTAAGAAGGATCTCCCTCCTCTACCGCCATCGTCCATTCTTACGCGCAGTGCATCACATGCAATTCAGGGAAGTGACTCTTCACTTTTACAATGAATTTTTTAATTTGGAATATTAGAGGTTTGCGGACCTCAAAACCACGACTGCATCAATTAATACATGAGCATCGATTGAACATACTTGTTATCATAGAACCTAAACATGCATCAGTAGATATCTCTCGTTATGCTTTGGAGTTTGGTTTCTCTCATTCATATGCCTCTCATTCTGAGCGCATTTGGTTTTTCTGGCGCGACACTCATTTTGACCTCATCGCAGTACAGGATGAAGACCAGGTGGTACATTTTACTTTGACCTATAGGCCCCTACAGTATACATTTGTTTTGTCGGCAGTATATGGCAATCATACTCCATCTCAACGTCGTTCTCTGTGGACTTCATTATGCACTTTCTCTGCAAATACAGCATTGCCTTGGGTTCTCGGTGGAGATTTTAATACCTTCCGATCTTTGTCTGATCATGATGGTCGTTCGCGACCATCCTTATCAGTCTTACAGGACTTTAATGATTGTATCGACTCATGTGCTTTGATGTCGCCGCCATTTCAGGGCTCTAGATTCACCTGGTCAGATGGTCGTGGACTTGGACGAGTTCGTCGACGCCTAGACTGGCTATTTCTGAATACTGAATTCCATGACAAATTTGAAGATCTACAGCTTACACATCTTCCGAAAATTTCTTCAGATCATACCCCGTTGTTGCTCAAATGCCGAACAGTTGAAGCCTCTTCTCATCGATCGTTCCGCTTTTTGGATTCGTGGCTTCAACACCCGGATTTCTATACTTACATGCGAGATGCATGGGCTTCATATCCAACATCGGGTGGTATGCATGGCTTTTATACAAAATTATCTAAGTTCAAAAAGGATGTCCAACAATGGAATAAAGATATTTTCGGAAATATTTTCTCTAAAGTACAGCAGGCTGAAGTTCTCCTTGCTCGTGCGGAAGAACGCTGGGAAACACACCCTACAGAGGCAAATCGGATAGACTATAATCGTGCTAAAGCAGAATTTCTTCAGGCTTCTTCTTATGAGATGCATTTTTGGAAGCAAAAGGCGAGAGTTAGATGGTTAAAGGAGGGAGATGCAAACACTCGATATTATCATACTATTGTTAAGGGCCGCCGATTACATCTTCGAATCCGGCAAATTCAAACAGCAGATGGCACGATTTGTACAACCCATGACGATATCAGTGCCGAAGCAGTTACATTTTATACCGCATTATTTGCAAACGAGCCGGCTGTCAACTGTGAGCTAATTACTCGACATATACCATGTATTGTTTCTGCGGAGGATAACTCCGCTCTAACGCAGCTACCATTACCAGAAGAGATAAAAGATGCAGTTTGGCACTTGGACCCCCATAGTGCAGCAGGACCAGATGGTTTTGATGGAAATTTTTATAGATCATGTTGGTCCATCATTCATAAGGATGTGATTTTAGCAGTACAGGAATTCTTCCTTGGCGTGCCCCAGCCTCGAGTTATGGCTAGCGCTTTAATCACTTTGATTCCAAAAAAATCTGCTCCTGTTACTTTCAGTGATTATCGTCCCATATGCCTTACTAATTTTATTAGTAAAGTCTGTACCAGAATTGTTGCTAGCCGCCTGTGTAAATTATTATCACGACTTATCTCTCTAGAGCAAACAGGCTTCTTACCAGGTACAGATATTTCTACACAGGTGTTACTTGCTCGTGAAATGATCCATATGCTTGACAGAGGTGGATCACAGTTATGCCTCAAATTGGACATGATGAAGGCCTTTGATAGAGTTAGCTGGGAGTATTTGGAGCTCGTTTTCCAAGCATTTGGTTTCTCGGGATTCTTCACTCGAATAATTTTGAATCACTTGCGGGCTACAACTCTATCAGTGCTAATTAATGGCCAACCTTCTTCATACTTTCGGCCACATCGGGGGGTTAAACAAGGTGATCCATTGTCTCCTTTATTATTTATTCTAGCAGCAGAGGGCTATAGCAGGGGACTGAAGGCATTGACGGCAGCAGGAGATTTGCAGCCTTTTCGATTGGGTCGTATTCCCTTTACCATTACACATTTAGCATATGCAGATGACTTGCTGGTATTCCTCCGAGGCACTCAGCGTAATCTCCAACGTTTTTGAATATTTCTTACACAATATGAAGCTGCTTCTGGTCAAAAAGTTAACTTTCAGAAAAGCAGTCTTATTCCTTCTGCTAAAATCACGTCTCATCAACAGCAGACATTTGCAAATATTCTGGGTATGCGTCTTTCCAGTCTCCCATTCCGTTATCTTGGCTCTTATTTGCATAAAGGCATTCCACGTTCACATCACTGTGTTCCGTTACTTCAACATATTGATGATAGGCTCCAAGGGTGGAGCTCCAAATTATTATCTACAGCTGGACGGCTAGTCTTGCTTCAATCAGTCATCGCTGCATTACCTATTCACATTATGGCAGGTGGAGGAATACCAAAATCGGTTATTAAGATCATTCATCGTAAGATGACCACTTTTTATTGGGGTCCTAGACATCATTGGGTCTCCTGGTCTAAGCTCTCTAAACCGCAGGCAGAGGGAGGAATAGGACTTCGCGATTTAAATAGTTTACAACAGGCTTTCTATTGCCGCATCTGGTGGTTATATCATCAGAATTCTACTCTATGGAGCAGATACATGCAAAATATGGTCATCGTCATGATTATTTTCCTCGTTTGCCAGACTCTCCTATTTGGAAAATTATATGTCGGATTCATTCCTTTTGCTTAATACACGTTGATCAGCAGGCTGGTCAATTCTTCTGGATGCCGAACCAGCTGGGAGAATTCTCCATAAAAAGTGCTTATGAGATATGTCGACCGGCGTCTCCCAAATTGCTTTCTGCCTCATTTATCTGGTCGAAACATCATTCTCCGACCATAAGGTTATTCTTATGGCGTATTTTTAATTCTGCTTTGCCGTTTGAGGATTATATTGGTTCCTACATCCAGGCTCGACCAACACAATGTCCATTCTGCAAGAATGAGTCGGCTATGGTGGATCATGTGTTTTTATACTGTCCTTTTGTGCGTTCAATTTGGTGCTATTTTGCCAGTGAGCTCCATTGTCCTCTTCCCACATCCATACAGCTTCGTCAATATCTTCTTTCGT
Organism: Eustoma russellianum; assembly: GCA_036186865.1. Lineage (NCBI taxonomy): Eukaryota > Viridiplantae > Streptophyta > Magnoliopsida > Gentianales > Gentianaceae > Eustoma > Eustoma russellianum. The sequence goes on from AP025057.1 coordinate 10,876,951, forward strand.
GGTGGTATCGCTCGTCCCTTTCCACACTTATTGGAGTTTATAAAATCGTCATCCCAGCGATAATTGTACATCGTATCTGGTGTGTTTATACCTCTATGGTCTATGGTGGCAGCGCTCATCTCACAGCGTCTTCCATTCGGTTTTCGATACAATATGAGATTTCGTTGTGGCACAAAAAGATTGCAGGTACTAAGTTGTCTGCTACATCACGACATGTGTTTAGTTGGCTACCGGTAGTTCGGCCTTCTCGTCCGCTTATTGTCCGATGGTTCACGCCGCCTACAGGGAGATTGAAATTAAATGTTGATGCAGCTGTGGGTCGTAATTATGCGGCTGGCGGAGCTTTACTACGGGATAACAGGGGATCCTGCATTGGTGCGATTTCCTTTCGTCTCCCTTTAAGCCCACCCTTACAAGCGGAGATTCAAGCGGCAGTTTTTTGACTCCTTTATTTTTTACCACTATACCGGCCCATCATACTGGAATCCGACTGTTCCCAGTTGATTGATCGATTGACTCGGCCAACAACTGTTCATGGTAATCCACATCTCCACCGGCTACACTCTCTTGTTCATATACATCGTCTCCCTTGCTATCACATTTATCGCGAGGCAAACCTCCCAGCACATTATTTAGCGCAGCATGCGATGGCACACTCATGCACGGAGCGGTTCACATCGAGCACTCTACCCTCGTTAGTCCGTGCGGCGGTTACACTGGACCTTACTTCTGTTAATTTACGAGTGCCATGACTACAGTCTTCCATAAGGATTGGCCAGAAATCTATTCTACTGCCTGTTATCTTCGTGTAACAGGCAGGCTCGGTATGGCCAACAAACCATTACTCTATGTTTTATGCTTTATCATATTCATGTATAACGTGCTTTTTTGTCTCATGCGCACACTTTGGATATGTCATCACCTATATTCTTACTTAACGAGGATGTCCATACTAAATGTCGGAGCTCACCGTTGCGTGCGACTTGTTTTTCTTGGGATCCTAAATGCCGATATTTTATCATTGTCGCCTTGGCCTCCTGGTCAAGGCGACCCGGGTACGCATTTTCATCACTGGTTAATGTCTCTTCATTTGGACACTGATGATTTATTTATGTCATATTCATGTTTATGCGAGTTTCAAACCACAATGGCAAGTGTTAGTCCGAGTGTCGACGCAACATCTTCGGCCCTAATGATGTGGCAGGCACTGGCTTTTATTTCTTCCTTGTCACCTTGGTACTTCAACTGCCAAGGTGGCCCCGGTACGTGCTTGCTCTATCAGTCTTTGCTTGTTCAATTCTATACTCACATTAATCAATTTTTGCTCTGGATGTCTTCTGAGGTTGGGATTCTCAAGTATATTCCAAGACAAGGAAGCGGCCACAAAAGCTCCATCAGCACTTTACTGTTTATGCTAGCGACATTCATGGATTTGTACCACGGGATATATTCTCATCATATCAATGACAGTCATATAAATATGTACGCTTTTTCCTTCGCCAAGGTTTTATCCACAAGGGTGGTTTTTCTTGGCAGGGTTTTAATGCGGCATATCATATATGACTGCAGATATATCATTATTGTTTCGTTATTTCATTATTTCGAGTACTCTGATAATGTAATATGGTTTTCCTCCGCCACAAGTGAGGCATTGCTTTAATAAATCAATTTCGTTATAAAAATATATATATATATATATATGTGTGTGTGTGTGTACGTGTTCATGACAATATATACATGCGCCCATATGTGTTTATGTTGTATATATATACATATATTTTCCTATATACACGCATATATGTACATATACATTTCCTACGCATATATCCTATACACGCACATACCTATATATATTGGTATGTATTGTTCATATAACTATATTCTTCATGTATCACTTTTCTTGGAATCCCCTTATTTTATTATTTAGTATCATCTTCGAAGTACTTAAGTAAAAGAGGGTTAAGCTAGCTTAAGTAACACGCGCTTAAAGAAATTATCGCTTTAATTCCGTCACTGGTTCATAGTTTCAAGTACATGGTTGTTGGGGTACAACATCCTCCCCCCTTATCATAAGTTTCATCCTCGAAACTTTAGAACTAGTCAAAAAGATGAGGCGTCTACTCCTCACGTTGTCTTCTGTTTACCAAGTGGCTTCTTCTTTAGGTAAATAAGATCGCATAAAGCGTCTATTTAGTTCCCTCAGAACTGCTTCGTTCCATTCATCTTAGAGGTCTCATCAGAACTTATTCTAATTCTTGAAAGGTGTTATCGTAACCTATCCCATATCAAGTACTCGCAACCTTGATACTATGTACTTGATAATGAAATCCCTTCCGTGTAATCATGATCATAGCAGACTTATAATTTCCTTTTTTAAAAATGAACAACTAGGCAGAGATCATTAACTCTAGGGTATAGACCATTAGCTCTTTTCTATAAACATCCTTTCAGTGATCATGTAACGGTCATCCTATTTACGAAATAGCTTCCAAAGACACCCGGGATAATTCCCATAAGGTACACATACCAAGCTCTTTATGAGGTATGTCCCGTATTCACCCGTCTTGCTGATTGCCTTATTACGTACTAACTTTTACCCCTTTTTGCGATCATTTCATAGAATCGAACTAGAAGTTGCGGGTTCTCCTTTGAAACTTAGGTTCCCTTTATGACATTTCAAATCATCCTAAGGTGGCCTGTTCTCTTAAAATATGGTTTTCATAGTCATAACCTATTCCCCGCATAGTGCAATAAAATGGGTACAAGTGCTAATAGTGATGCATCATGACGAGGACCCCGCGTCCCATACACAGTGTCATACTTAGTAATGTTATCACTAATAACCTTACCTACTCGCTTGTGGTCTACTCACCATAACTTAAGGAAACTATCATAATCACTCCTACTTAGTTAATAGGAAGTAGAGCAGAGGACATGGGTACTTTACACTTATTAGGCGTATCTTGGTTGTTTCTTTGTCATCCACATTGACTAGCCTTATATGGGTATGGTTTCCACCTTCTACTTCGTTTGCTTGTTAAATCTTATCTTTTATTCTTTCGTCCCCTTACCATCGCATTCCGCTCCATAGCGGCCCTCCAATAATTCGCCAAAGGTCCTTGAATACTACTTAACTTAGCCTAATTTGATCTGGGGGTCTAAATCTTTCATCTCTCATAATCAAAGGAACATTCTGTCCCAAAGTAATGAATGAGTACGGAAATGCCTGGCCCTTGTCTTAGTGAGTTAAATTCCGACAACGATATTCCTTCAGGGTTAGTATGATGTAATTGACCTATCATGATTATGTACTATTGGAGTTTCCTTCTTTTCATGACAGAGGTCCTTAAGTCCTGACTGTGAACCATACGCTTTCCTTCGATAAACATTCTTCTGTATCCATGCGTTTACCATAAAAGCGTTTCCATCGGTGTTAGAAAATTTCTTCCCTAAAATACATGTATGATGACTCGTACCTTAGTCTGAGATTGTACTCTTATAGAATGGTGAAACCCCAATCTTTTGCCAAGTCCTACCTGACTCATCCGTTTCGTCGACACGCCAATCCCGTAATAATCGAACCTAGGGTCGAAGTTCTTCCTTGGAATTTATGTCGTTTCGTGGTGTTCTTGTTTCTTACAAAATCTATGTTTTCTTTTCCAAATCACAAGGGTATTCTCATTTGCTTTGTCCTCATAGGTTATTTAGATTATTATGCTATGCAAGATTTCGTCACATCATATTGTTACTGCTAGAGTGAGTTAGATAATCCCGACTTATAATAGTCAGGGAAGGAGTTTAACCATCTTACTGAATTGTCCTTAAGATGCCGGACTCATAAAGTCTATAACGTGTCAGGACGTTTGTAAATCCTAATAATTTTGGGGTTGTCTATGATTCGCCTTGCACACGTTCCATATTCTTCCTCGAGCTTGGTTCTCTCGTTGGAAATAGTCAGTTTGTAATTCAATTTTGTTAACACTTGTGTTTCCTGAAGTGGTCAAACAAATCATTGATCCTAGGCAACTGGTATTTATCTTCCATGGAAACCTTATTGATCTCCGACTATTATGGTACTAATCCAACCGTTAAGAGCAATTTGATAACTTATTCTAGTTTTTACGCTTTAGTTGGGTTACTCTATCGCATTGCTCTAATGACCGTTTATACCTGGCTAAAAGACATAATAGAACATAGGTACTTCAGTTTTAAATTAAGCAGTTAGGCGTACCTGTTACGGGTTTTGATGTTTCAGGGATTTCTGCATCAAACACTCTTTTGGTCTAGGTTAGTGTTTTTGGTTGACTCCTTACTTGCACAAAAACAGTCAAATATTCTGTACTTCCTTTTTTTTATCCTATTCGGTATCTGTATCGTCATGAAGTTATCTTCAACTTTACTTAACCATCTTTCTCCCTATTATGAACTAAATTCCTTGCTAAACCTTGGAATACGTGTTCTTACTAACTATTGCTAGTAAAGTTTACTGCCTACTGGGGCGATAGTGATGATGTCATTTTACTGAATTGTGGTGCCATCCGCACTACGAAGTGTCGGAGTCTCACTTAAGGCATAAATATTCAGAGTAGCGACAAAATTTAATTTGTAATCCAGATACGATCGTAAGGTCTTGCAAGAAGGCATGATTACATTCCATAGATGGCCATCGACTAGGGTTTTATCATCCGGTCAAAACCCTAATTTCCAGTCTAAGTCATCCTAGTCTAAGGTCAACTCTCATCTAGGATCATGACTTAGATCTAAGATCAAACTTAGTTGACTAGGATCATAACTTAGTTGACTACGTTCATAACTTAGTTCTATATTCTGCCCGGATCTGGAGCCTCGCTCTGATACCACCTGTAGCGCCCCGCACCCGGCCTCGTCCGGATACGGTGCACCCGCCGTACTTCACTAAGGATAGTACAAAGCATCATGCGTAACATGCGAAAATCCATAACATAAGTCATGGACTCCCATGCTAACATTCAACATGGTAGTAAAATTTAGGCAGAATTAAAACTTTTCAAATTAAACATGCATTACAAAATAACTAAGTCCCCAAAGTAGCAGTCTCACAAAACGTCATAGTCAAATTCCAAAGAGTTCAAACATAGTCATAATACAACCATCTCGGCAGCACAAAAGTCTTTAAGCTTAGCCCCCTTCATATCTCCTCGCCTATGGATATGGTACCCTCGGCTCATCTTCGATCCATTTTATCTTGGCATTATCTGGGGAAAAATAAAGTGTGAGTGATAAAAATCACCCAGCAAGAATACAATAAACGACCATGAAATACCTAAAAAATTATAACATGAATGTATTACCCCAAAAATCTCAAATAATCATAATTCATACCTGATCTTAAATCCTGAGCTTGCTTGACGTTCGGCTTAAGCATGTTTTTAGGTAAGGCTATACCAATAATAACTTATAACCATTAACTGTAACATGCAACATGTCCTCATGATCGTGAGTTATGCAAGATGTAATGCATGATGTCATGTCATGTCAAAACATCATTTTGGTCCCATAAGATAATGTGTCATAAAAACGGAGTGTCAGATCAATTAACCCCGGATCTGAGCGGGTCCAGAACAGATATCAGATCAATTAACCCCGGATCTGAACGGGTCCAGAACAGATATCAGATCAATTAACCCCGGATCTGAACGGGTCAAGAACATATCATGTCAACAGACCAATTAACCCCGGGTCTTGAGTCGGGTTAGTCGCATGCTTGGCCGGCAAAGGAATCATGAAGCTTTCTTTAAAACATGGGACCGTAAAAAAAACTTTTCATGCATAACGAAAACATAGTTGCTTATAAAACTTGCTTGCATAAGTAAAATCCATGAAAATCAGTTTCATGATCATGTCGTGAAATGCAAGTCATGACGTGAAATAGCATAATGCATGGTTTCGGAAGTAAGGAAACCCCATTTTTAATTTATTAACTATTTCAGCTTTCGTACATTAACTTCGCGTCCATACCACTCCCCAAAACATTAAGGTTAACCTGACTATCTTGCGTGACCTTACTCCTAAACGTCTTGAGTGATCATCATAAAATTTTCGGATTAATCCTATAACCACAAAGGGTTCAATTAATTAACTTTCTGACATGGTTTAAGTGCTGAACCAGAACTGACCCATTTTGCTAAAAATTCAATTCCGACAAATCCGTAATTCGTTATTCAGAAATCCTAACTCACACGAGTCATAAACGAATGGAATTAGTATCCTGCTGAAATTTAGCCCATTTGCATATCTCTAAGTCCTATTTCTGAGTCCAGTAAACTGTTACTTAATTCCAGCTTGGTTCCAGTGACTTCAGTTGAGCAGTTTTAGTAATTAATTCATTAAAAATAATCCAGAACGCATTTTACCAAAATTCTAGCTGGTGTGTTTGCTACACTCATATGAGTATTGCCATGCCAAAAATCAGCTTTATTGGTACTCTACAAGGTCCCTTTTCAAGTCAGTGAAAAGAGGTCACGATTCGGCTCAATTCCTGTTTTTCAGGTCTGACCAGTCTTACCAAATATTTTATTAAAAATTAAACATAGCTCATTTTACCAAAATTCTAGTTGGCATCTCTACTACACTCATAGGGCTAGGTTTGTGCCAAAAATCAGATTTATGGAAGGTCCACAAGATCCTCTTTTAATTCGTTGAAATCAGTGGTCAATTCTGCCCAGCTCCAGAATTTTCTACTGGAGCAGTTTTACCGCGTAATTTCTTAAAAATAATCTTTAGCTTATTTTAACAAACTTCCAACTCATACATGTCATAAACATGTAAGACTAGCATCCTACCAAAGGTTAGCCCATTTTCATATCCCTAAGATTCGTTTTTGAGTCTACTAACTCGTTACTTAATTTCTGCTCTATTCCATACTTCCCATTGAGCAGTGTTACCAATTAAACCATTAAAATTAATCCACAACTTGTTTTACCATAATTTCAGCTGGAGTACTCACTGCAAGCTTGTTATTATTATCATGCCAAAAATCAGCTTTATTGAACCATTGCAAGGTCCTTTTTTGAGTCAATCAAAAAGATGTTCTGTTCTGCTCAGTTCCAGGCTTTCCAGCCTGAGCAGCTTTACCAATTATTTTATTAAAAATATTCCACAACTCCTTTTACCAAAATTCCAACTTTCACATTTTCTATACATACAAGGCTGTCCCCACACCGAAAATCAGCTTTATTGAACATATACAAGATCTCTTTTCAAGCCATTCAAAACGTTACACCATTCTGTCATGTTTCAGAATTTACAGCCTGAGCAGTCTCACCAATTATTTTATTAAAACTTAACCATAACTTATTTTACCAAAATTCCAACTCTCAGCTCTGACATACACACGGGGCTAGCTCTGTGCCAAAAACCAGATTTATTGAAGGTCTAAAAGGTCCTGTTTTAAGCTGTTGAAATTAGTGCTCAATTCTGCCTAGCTCCAGAATTTCCAACTGGAGCAGTTCTACTAAATATTTTATTAAAAATAATCTGTAACTTATTTTAACAAAATTCCAACTCTCACTTGTGTTACACTCATAAGGCTAACTTGGTACCAAAAATTAGCTTCATTGAAGGTCTGTAAGGTCAGTTCTTAGGCCGTTGAACACGTTACCTCATTCTGTCCGGTTCCAGTAGTTTGTTAATTTGTCATCTATTCATGTCAAATGTCCATCATTCATCTTGTTCGCATGAGGCCTATTATTGATTATCACTTGCACTCCATTGTAACATAAATATCCAGGTTGCATGCTTACAATAAAGTCACCTTTTCATCACACGTACAGTTTGGAGATAATAACAAGTAAGTATCACATATGCACCAAACAAGTGTTCATCCTCAAGGACAAGATTCTCCTCATCCTTTCTCCCTTTAGGCCGAAACTTAGGGGTGTCCTAACCACATTTTTCAACACATATTCAAGCATGCATTCACATTCAAGATTCATCTCAAGCTAATCTTACTAACAACTTCATAAAGCTCCTATCTTACATATGCATGCCTTTCCATAAATCTTCCAAGTTTCAAACAAGCATCAATCTTGCTTAGACTCACTTAGTTGCAACTTAAATCATCTTAAAACAGCCTTGAATCTTAATGCATGAAATAAAAGATTCCATCTTTGAAAGAATAAGCCACATGCAATGCATTGTTCTTAAGAAATCTCTAAGATGTAATCTCAAACTTCGGATATTCTACTAAAGATCAAATCTTAAGAACCTCTAGTCATTCAAGTCACTAACTCTTTAAGTAAATCATGAGAGATCATTGTATACTTGCCTCTTCAAGCTAAAGCTCTTGTCTTTTCTTGGTTATGAAGTGAGTTGAGTTGAAATCCTTCTCCTCCTTCCTTGAGCATACGGTTTTAGGGGGAAATGGAAGGAAAAGATTAGTATTCATTCAATAGAGGAAATTGGATATATTTGAGGCTAGAGCATCTTACCAAAATGAGTTTGGAATGGAGATTCAAGCACTTCAAGATGTCACCTCCTAAGAAAGTTGATGGATTTCACCTGCTTGAGCCATGGATGCCACGGTTTTGAGGTGAATGGGAGGATTCATATGAGCTTCATTCTTTACCAAAATAAGAATTCACTTAAGGAAGCTTGGAACAAAACTTACTTAGATGTTTCTTGAGTCTTGAAGATGTAGCTTGAATTGATTTCTTGGCTCCAAGGGGAGATGGCCGAATGTTGGTGATGGTGGAGGGATAGAAATTTTGCTAAGTGTAGGCTAGGTCTTTGCTTGAGAGGATCTCCAAGATAGTTTGGAATGTAATGGGTTGTGATATTTAGAAGGATTTTAGGGGAATATGGGAGGGGATTTTCGGCAGTCATGGTCAAAGAGAGGGAAGGGAACATGCTTTGTGAAAAGTGGAGAAAGGAAGTGTTGGTTTTGTAGCTTGTCTTGCATGCATGCACTCTTTTCTTTATTTTATAATTTTGTTCTTTGCATGCTCTTGTTATATTCTTATTTTATTAGCCTAGGTTTTGCATGGTAGTTATTTTAGTCATTAAGTATTATTTAGTTAATTTGTGGTGGTTTCTAGAAGCCTAGAGATGGCTTGGCCGAATTTTAGGGGTTCTTGGGGCAATTTTGATTTTTTTTTCTTGTATTTTGCTTTAATTCATGTGTTATATTGTTTGCTTTATTTTATTGCATTCCAAGATTAGCATATGTATGTATATATAATAGGATGTACAATGTGCATGTCACCTAAAACATATATTAGTGTACATGTATCCACATATACACATGTATACACGCCTATATGTACTTTATACACATATACATATGTATCTTTGCATATATATATATATATATATATATATATATATATATATATATATCTGTGTGTGTGTGTGTACGTGTTCATGACAATATATACATGCGCCCATATGTGTTTATGTTGTATATATATATATACATATATTTTCCTATATACACGCATATATGTACATATACATTTCCTACCCTATACACGCACATACCTATATATATTGGTATGTATTGTTCATATGACTATATTCTTCATGTATCACTTTTCTTGGAATCCCCTTATTTTATTATTTAGTATCATCTTCGAAGTACTTAAGTAAAAGAGGGTTAAGCTAGCTTAAGTAACACGCGCTTAAAGAAATTATCGCTTTCATTCCGTCACTGGTTCATAGTTTCAAGTACATGGTTGTTGGGGTACCACAGAAGATCAGGTATGAGTTATTATTTGAGGTCTTTGGGTTATTACATTCTTGTTATAATTCTTTATGTATTTCATGGTACTTTATTGTATTCTTGCTGGGTGATTTTTATCACTCACACTTTTATTTTTCCCCAGAGACAGATAATGCTAAGATAGAGTGGATCGAGGATGAACCGAGGGTACCGTATCCATAGGCAAGGAAATCTAAAGGGAGCAAAGCTTAAGGACTTTTGTGCAGACAAGACGTTTGTATTATGAACAATGTTTGATCTTTCTGAATTTCGGTTATGTTATTTTATGGGAATGCTACTTTTGGGGACTTAGTATTTTCGTAATGCATGTATATTTTGAAAAAGTTTTAATTCTGCCTAATTTTTACTGCCATGTTAAATGTTAGCATGGGAGTCCATGGATTATGTTATGGATTTCCTCATGTTATGCATGACGCTTTGTACTCTCCTTAGTAAGGTACGGTGGGTGCACCATATTCGAACGGGGTCCGGGTGCGGGGCGCTACAACATTTGCATCCAAACACACAAAAATAGTCAATTTTAGGCATGCGATCATTTAGTATCTCATAAGGCATCTTATTTATTTTCTTTCTAATGGATAAGCGATTTACTATGTAGCATGCACAGTTTACGGCTTCCGCCCACAAAAATCTAGGCAATTTATTTTCGCACAACATAGTTCTAGCGATTTCTTGTAATGTCCTATTCTTTCTTTCTACTACTCCATTTAATTATGGAGTTCTAGGTGGAGAAAACTCGTGTTTAATTCCTTTTTCTTCACAAAATGAAATCATGTCCTTATTTTTAAACTCACCGTCTCTATCGCTTCTTATCTTTTTCGCATTGACACCGTATTGATTTTCAAGTTGTTTTATTAGTTTCGCAATCTCAATGGCACTATCATCCTTATGTGCAAGAAACAAAGTCCAAGTATAACGAGAAAAATCATCAACAATCACGCAAGCATAGTGACGCCCACCAAGACTCGTAGTGCGACTAGTACCAAACAAATCAATGTGTAGTAATTCTAAAACTTTAGTCGTGCTTATTTCATTTTTGGGTTTTAGTGACTCGCGTGTTTGTTTGCCTTTTATACAAGATTCACACAACTGAAAGTTGTCTAAATCAAGTGTAGGCAATCCTCGTATTAGGTTCTTTCGTTGGAGTTTTTCTAGTGTAGAAATACCAATATGACCTAAACGTCTATGCCACAAATTTACGTTAGGTTCATTTGGCATGAAACACTCAACCTTAGCGTCTAACATATCATCCATAGAAAGCGTAAAAATGTTTCCTTCCCGTTTTCCTTTTAAGACTATTTCTCCATTTTTATTTATTATATTGCAATATGGGTGAGTAAAACACACATCAAAACCATTGTCAATGAATTGCGAAATGCTAAGAAGATTATAAGATAAGTTACTTACCAAAAAGACGTTTGAAATTTGAAGAGTGCTTTGGTTTCCAATTACCTTTTTCGATGATCTTGCCTTCGTTGTTGTCTCTAAAGGTCACGGATCCGCCTTTTGTGACCTTCTTTAATTTCGTGAATAGGCTCGGGTCACCCGTCATGTGCCTCGAGCAACCATTGTCAAGGAACCATTTGATTGATGTATCTTTTGATGTGTGGGTTCTCTGCAATGTGTAAAAATGATTTAGGTACCCTTTTAATTTTGGGTCCTTACGAGTTAGTTATTCACCTTTTAGTAAAAGTACCTTTCGGTACCCATACTTGGGTGATCCTTCTCGGTCTAGCAAATGGCAAGAATGTAGATGAAGGTGCAATGTAGTAAACATGTGGTGAGTGCACTTTAGGCCTTTGGCCAAGAACTCCTTTATACTCATTATATGTAGGACGTTTTTGATATGTCCTTGTGTTAGTGTGCGTAGTGCGTGATCTAGATGAATGAAATGGATGACATGTATGCATCACTTGTTTCTTCTCATATCTATACGGCACAAAATTGTATTTCGCATGATATGAGGAAGAAGTAGGGCGTGAGGAGGGGAGAGGGGGTCTTTGCATCATCTAAGACGCCGTTTTTTGTTTTGGGGTGTCTACTTTCTTAGACACTACGAACTTGGTTGGTTTAATGGATACTTCATTTGTTTCAATGTATCCTAAACCTGTTTTATCACTATCATGCTTTTGTGATAAGATAATACGCTCTAGCATGTTAGATCCCGTATCAAATTGTTTCATCATTTTCTCTAAGTCTGTATTCCTTGATCTCAAACTTGAAATCTCGGATTTCATTTCATTATTTTGCGTGGTCAATGATGAGATCTCTGTCTTTAATGCAGTAATGATACATGATGACTCTTCTTTTGAATCGTTTAATTGAGCGACAAGATTCTTGTTAGAAGAGTCTAACAGTTTCTTGTCTTCAATTAATCTCTTCTTTTCTTTCGCGTGAGTCTTAGTGAATTTATGCAATTCTAAGTACTGACTAAAAGGATCATCATAAGAAGGCTCAGAGTCAGAATCAGAGTCAGATGATACCTCGTTTGATGCTTTGGACACAAAGCATACTTGTGCAGTCTCCTCTTTTGTTTCAGTCTCGAAATCCGATGTATCACTCCAAGTGGAGGCTTTGAGAGCTCGTTTCCTTTGCTTAGGTTCTGAGACGAGTCTATTATTGTTCCGTTCCTTGTCAGGGTATTTATTTGTTTGCTTGTCCTTACTAGGGCAGTCATATGATAGATGTCCAAGTTTACCGCATTCATAACATTTAACATCCTTGTCGTTTGTCTTGTTCTTATTTCTTTTAGTCGAAGTGGACTTAGTTTTGTTTCTAAATGACTTTCTCATGAATTTTCTTAAGCCTTTAGCCAATAAAATTAATTCATCGTTATCTGATTCAAAATCACTATCATCTACGTGATTGGAAGAAGTAGAGACGTATTCATTTGATTTAAATGCAATAGCTTTACCTTGTTTTGATGATTCTGATTTCCTTATGGTGTGTTTGCTCTCATACACCTTAAGTGATCCAATTAATTCTTCCATCTTTATTGAATTAGTTTCTTTGCTTTCTTCTATTGCCGTTACTTTAGGGTCCCACTCGGATGGAAGGCTTCGCAAGACCTTTTGTACCTTTTCCTGCATAGTAAAGGCTTTGCCAAGAGACTTAAGAGAATTGTAAATGTTAGTCAAGCGAAGATCCATATCAACGATAGATTCATTAGGCAATAATTTAAATGACTCGAGTGTGGACATAAGCATGTTGATCTTGGACTCTTTTACTTGACTAGTGCCTTCGTGTTTCATTTCATGTATTCTCCACATTTCTTGCGCACTAGAACAATTTGAAACAAAGCTTCATTCACTTTTACTTAGTCCATTTAAAAGTAACTGCATAGCCCTAGCGTTCATACTTAGTCTCTTTTTATCCTCACTAGTATACTCTTGTCTAGGCTTAACGACCTCTAGTGTGACTCCAGCTACAGTGGATAACTTTGATGGAACAAATGGACCATCTTCTATAATTGACCAAAGATCAATATCAATTGCCATAAGAAAAAGTTTCATTCTTAATTTCCATTGAATGAAAGACTCACCGTCAAAGAAAGGAGGCCTTTGACTGGACCTTCTTGTTCGGTTTTGAAGTTTGTGGTTGCCATCTCACTTAGATTGTTGGATCCTTTTGATGTGAGTGTTCCTGCACTCTAATACCACTTGTAGGATCTGCAAGGCACCACTAGAAGGGGGGGGGTTGAATAGTTGGTGTAAAAAATATGGTTTTTAAAATAGTTTTAAACCAAGAACTCAACTTCCAAAAACAGTTTCTGATTAAAACATTTTGAAAACTAAGTTGTAGGTCTTCACAAATTCTGAAATTTGGAGAGAACTTAGCCTCAGATGTTATGAGTGTCTCCTAAAAATTTCATATTTAAATTCAACCTCTAACCCCTTGAAAATTTATTGGTGGTCAGATTGCCAAATCTGCCAGAAATAGTAGACTGATTTGAAAAATTAATTCCTATTTTTACGTAACTAGAAATGCTCTGAAAATTTAAATACTAACCCATTATAAGTTGTATTTAAATGGTTTGAAACATTTTTGAAAAATTCTTTTGGGAAGTTAGTCAAATACGATTAAAGTCTCAACCATTGCAAGTCTGAAAATCAGACTGCACTAGTCTCAGAACTTTGGACGTTTGGATGACTTATACTTGTCCAAAAGGGTTGCAATTGTGCCAAATTAACCTTAGGACGTGTGGCTATGATTCTGGAAAGTTTCGTAATTTTTGAAATTCATTTACTATTTTAACGAACATGATCAAAAATGATAAATAGTGCTTAAACTGAAAGTAAGTGCTGAAAGTAAATGACTTAAAGAATTTTATACTGGTTCGGTTATAAACAACTTACTCCAGTCTTCAAGGACACCTTCCTCGGTTCACAATAATCACACAACACAAAGAACACTTTACCACAGGGTTGATGGAGTTACACACCAACTCCAACCCTTTACAAACCTTGTATGTGAATACAATGCACACGAACACCACCACCTTGCAAGTCTAAGATTGATCACACCTTGATCAATCTTTTACAATGATAAAGAATATGTGGTTGTTTATAAGAAGCCTATTCAAGTATATGAATGTAAGTACAATAGGCTTTTAGGAAGAATAAAGAAAGAGAGTGTAGAAGAGAAGGTGCTAAATGTTTTTTATCTTAGAATTTGCAAGACTTGTTCTTGTTTTTGTTTTGTCTCTTCTTTCTCTTTTTATCTTGAGTTGGCTGCCCCCCTATGCTCCTCTTCCGTTCTTGAAAATTATCTTCTAAGTCCTTGGAAGAGTATATGGCATCATTGTGATATGTCTTTGCTTACTTGGCATCTCCTCATTGGATGATCATTAAGCTCTTGCTTACTTGGCACTCATTGATTGGTTGAATGTTGTCATCACTTGATGACTAGACAAATCTGAGAATAACACTTAAAACATGTGTCAAAATCATCATAAAATGATTACCATAATTCACAAGATTATCACCCAAAATTAGCAAGACAATTTTCTCCAAAAAGGCATGTAAAAATCGGCCATAACATCACTTGCACATGATGAAATTTCAGCATGTGTAACATTCAATTTTTATTCAAAATATTGCCTATTTTACATAGATTTAATCCAAGAAATCAAAGAATAATTCAATCACCATTTAGTATACAATATTCTTATCATTTATGGAATAACAATTGGACACCAATAAGGCCAATATTTCGGCCACTATACATCCACACATGCTGAAATTTTCAGCATGTGTGATATTTGAAAATATCACCTTATTTGTTTTCTTAGAATATTCAAAATCCTTCCAAAATATCTTCCAATTATCCACATGTTTCAAGAAAACAAAATATGGCTCATAATGGGAATAAATTCGGCCAACCTATTGGCACACATGCTGAATTTTCAGCATGTGTCACAATTGTGACAAGATTTGAAAAGTTACCTTTTGTAGTTCCTTTCTTTAAGTCACCAACATTGCATGCTTTATTCTTGACCAATCAAGATGACAACAAAGCTCCACATATGCTCCAACAAGGTGACTTGGGCGTGTGACAAGGATGATACATGTGTTGAATTTTATTTTTGTAAACTTTGTAAAATAGTGCACATTTAATTATATACTCATGGTATATTCCAATCATCCCTTAATTGAATTTTCTAGAACACTTTGAGATGTATGAAGTATGTAAAAAGTGTCTAGATACATGTTATATGATATGCCAAAAACGTTCCATGTGTCGTGTACGTAGAAAACCGAATTTTTGACGTTTATCGATTACCCGATTTTTCACTAATTAAATTCCAACTTTTTGCAAATGTTATATATATTATGTTACACATTATATACATAAATTAAACTTTAATATTCATCACTTAGGCTGATTAAAGTGGCGCCCAAAACATGTGACAAAATTGAAATTGGAATCTCCACAATTTGGCCTTAATGTGGGGTGATTTGTGTGTGCCAATATGGAATGATTTTATGGCTGCACATAGCATGAGACCCACGAAATTTGTGGATATTTTGGAAGTGTAAGGGCTGGCCATGTATTTATGGCAAGTACGTGACACGTTGGCGAAGCTTCGGTATTCGCCCGATACGACCATTTTCGGTTTAGAACCTTTTAACGTGTCGTATTCAATTTTTCATCACCATGACTTATGTCATATGACATAAGACTTGAATATACTCATAAATATGAGTTATGTATGGTGGTGTGACGTTAACGTACGTACGTAAAATATATAACGTATCGGTAGTACGTTGGAATAAATGTGTATGTGCCTTTTAAAAAAAATCTGAAAATATATAAAAATATATATAAATAGGCGTGTAATAAGTGTGGAGAGGAGAGGAAGAACTTTCCTTTCTTCAACTTGTTGCCTTTGTGTCTTTTCCAAATATTGCTTCCTTTAATGAACTACTTAGTTTAATTAACTAAGTACTTCACTTAATGAACTAGTTTAGTTCATTAATGGTGGCACCTGAAAATAGTTCAAACACAACAAATGTTTGCCATTTGATGTAAGCTTTAAAGCTTCATGGCTCGTTAGTACGGCAACATTATATATAAACTATATAAGGCATGTTATATGCAATATGTCATGCATTGCTTTCTGAAACGTTTAAATCATGTATTTTGAAATCAGTCAAACCCCTTTTTCTCTACAGTCTTATCATTTGAGTATGGCAAAATTACGCCTTGCGCAATCTCGAGCATTATCCTTTCGGAAACAAAAGGCAAATGTGAAATGGATGCGGGAGGGTGGCGCAAACACAAGTTTCTTTCATCAAACTGTCAAAGAGAGGTGTCGAAGACAGACCATTAAGCAGATCATACACAAAGATGGTGTAGGGTGTGATAATCAGCAGAATATTGAAACTGGGGTGATTCGGTACATTCAGAAATTATTCACAGGGGCGCAGACCGACAATCATATTTCTATTTTGCAACACAACACATCCCACGATTATTTTCTGATGATGATAATCACTCCTTACTTGCTATGCCCGAATTATAGGAGGACAAGCAGGCAGTTTGGGATTCGACTCCCACAAGCGCAGCTAGTCCAGATGGCTTTCCAGGATCCTTTTATCCTCATTTTTGGCAGGTAATATCTACGGATGTTCACAAAGCAGTACAAGATTTTTTTATAGACATTCCACCACAGGGTCAAGTGGTCGCGGCTCTTATAACCTATATACCTAAAGTGACAAATGCAACAACTTTTTCGAAGAATATAGTCCTAGTTGTCTTACTAATTTCTTAGCCAAGGTGATTACTAGACTACTAGCTACAAGACTTTCACTGCTATGGGCGAAGCTAATATCCCTAGAAAAGGCAGGATTTATGAAGGGAAGGGATATTACGAAGCAGATTCTCCTGGCTCAGGAAATAGTTCATGTCATCGATAGGCCATCTCGTGGTGGACATGTTATTCTCAAATTAGATATGTCAAAGGCTTTTGATAGAGTTTGCTAGATATATTTAGAGAAGCTGCTGACGAAATTTGGATTTCATTCCCGAATAGTGCGACTTATTATGAACAACTTAGCAGCCACTCGATGTTCTATTTTACTTAATGGGAAACCTGTCAGACTTTTTGCTGTCCGCGGTGTTAAACAAGGTGATCCTCTATCGCCTCTTTTATTTATTCTCGCTTCTGAAGGATTCTCTCGTGGCCTTAATGCTTTAATGGCGGATGGGATTCTACATGGTTTTCAAGCAGGCAGAGTGCCTAGGATATCACATTTGAGATTTGCAGATGATCTTTTTAAATTCTTAAATGGCTCAATTCAAAACCTACATCTTTTTCGCCAATTCTTGGGAACATATCAGCAGGCTTCGGGACAATTGATAAATCTTAAAAAAAGTCAGGTGGTTGTCGGAGCCGTTGTATCTAGGACTCGCGTTTCAAACACGTTAGGTATGCGACTGACTTTTTTGCTTATTAAATATCTTGGATCTTTTTTGTATAAAGGTATCAATCGTACAGCTTATTGTACGTATTTAATTGCTTATTTTGATGCTACACTTAATGCTTGGTCCTCCAAATTACTCTCTATGGCTGGTCGTGTGATAGTAATTTGCCATGTCTTATGTTCTATTCTGTTACATATTGTATCGAGTTCAAGACTGCCAAAGAGTGTAGTGGATGTTTTAAATCGAAAAATGTCACAATTTTTATGGAATGGTAGTCATCATTGGAGGTCCTGGGAAAGTGTTTGTCGACCTAAGGAGAATGGCAGTTTAGACGTTCGCAGTCTACAATATATTCAGCAGACATATGATTATCTATCATGGTGGAAATATCATCACTCCTCATCTCTGTGGGCAGTGCACGATCGAGCAAAATATGGGCAACAACCAACAATGTATTCTCATATATATGATTCCGCTACTTGGAAGCGTCTTTGTCAGATTAATGCCTATATGCTTCCTCTTGTGAGTCTTATTGAGGATGGATATTACTGGACGGCTGAAGCCTCAGGACAATTTTCTATCAAATCGGCCTATAAGCAGCTTGTTTTGACCTCTACTCATTTTGATCATTATCGATATGTTTGGTGGCGAAGCTTGCCTTTGGATGGACGTCTGTTTCTTTGGAGATTATGGATGCGCTCATTGCCTCTGCCGGAAAATTTACAAATGTGGCAAAATGTATTTCCTACACAGTGTGTCTTCTTCAAGATACATTCGAATCACTTGGATCACACTTTTCTTGGTTGCCAGTTAATAAAGCCTCTATGGCAGGAGATCTCAATCATATTCTCTGGACCAATGCCAAAGTAAATTCTACAGTTCGTGGAATTCTGACCCGATGGTGGCACATTTTGTCGCTACATACAATGCTGGGCCAATTGCGTGTTGTTGTTCCTTCCTTAGTGCTATGGGTTATCTGGAAAGAGTATATGACTATTGGGTTTGAGGAAGACAGTTTTTCATATAAAAACTTTATGAGAGAACTCGGGAAACATATATTTACTTGGTGTGCAACGGCGCATGGTCGTAAGTATGCTCATCAGAAAAAGACAAAAAGTGGTCAGTTGGGAGCTCCCACCAAAGGTAAATTAAAAGTAAATGTTGATGCAACGGTGGGCAGCTCAAGCACGGCCGCAGCTGCGGTGCTGCGTAATCATAACGGGGATCTCATTTCTGCCATCTATTTTTATTTTCCTGCTATGACACCTTTGAGAGCAGAACTTATAGCACTTCAATATGCCCTCATCTATTACTCCAGGGAATATAACCATCTCATCCTCGAAACTGATTGTAAAATGTTGCTGCATCACTTAGCGACTCCAGAAAATTTCACAGGACCTTATGCTTCTAATTTGCGACGTACAATACAATTTTTATGCTTAAATTCATCATGGGTTGAGATCGATAGTGGGTTAAGATCGGTATGAGTAACCCTCTACCAATCTTTATCATCAGAGACGTACAATACAAAAAATTCCATGAGAGACAAACACTGCGGTGCATTCACTCTCTCGGCATGGGTTAAGATCGGTAGGAGTAACCCTCTACCCATCTTTATCATCCTTGCCATGAGAAGTTCGTGGAGCAATTATTTTGGACTTTTGGGTCCCATACATGCGTTTTTGATGTCTCCCAACGGGTTGGCATGTTTCTGTTTTTGTTGCCTATGTCACATTGACATAGGCAATGTGGGTATGTTTTCTTTGATATTACTATTTCACTTCTCCGCCACACTCTCTCCCTTATCATATGGACAGTAAAAAATTTTATTCTGTTTTGCTTGAGGTTAAAATGGATGGCAGCATAAAGCTTGAGATGAGACGTATGAATATCAAGGGCGTGGCTATCTCGTCGTTGTTTGTATTCCCTATGAATGCAGGCAACGTTGGTATGTTCATGAAAATCTTGCTACTCTTTTTACATATCACTTTTACTGTATTGACTAATTATTTTATATGGCATACACGGATTCTGTTTGCAACGCATGGAACCATCTTTTGCCGCAAGCACGGAAGGATGCAGGATTTTCCTCTAAAGATGTTGGCAGAACTTCTACCTTGGGCTTGTCAGACAGTGGCTGGGTCTACACATTGAATCTCGGAAGTAGGATCATCAGGCAATTTTTGTCGGATTTTATGGCTCATATTATACATTTTTTACTTCAGTTAAATTATTCAGTGCGAATTGTACAGGATCAACACTCCAATTATATAAATATGTACGCTTTTACCTTTGCCAAGTTTTTATCCACAAGGATGGTTTTACTTGGCAAGGTTTTAATGCGGCATATCATATATTATTGAGGTTGACAATCATTAAATCACTTCATTCACTTTTTTCGTACGACGAACCTACATGTAATATGGTTTTCCTCCACCATAAGTGAGGTCTTATCTTAATAAAATGTTTCTTTATCTAATTTCTTTTAATAGAAGAGACCAGCTCTCTATTTATTAAAAATATAACCTCACTTATGGCAGAGGAATACCGTAATTACATAAAAAGGCATAGCATAATTAAATAAAACAACTCAAAGGACGAAACGTATTAATCCAAATACAATCAGTGGGACGGGGGGTGTGTTCAAAAGTGGTATGACATGCCTCATTAAAACCTTGGCAAGCAAAACCATCCTTGTGGATAAAATCTTGCACGAAGGAAAAAGAATAAATATTTACCACCTTTGAAACAATCCTAATGAAACTTCGCAGCCCAGGCGATACAGCGAAAACGCAGTGTGCCTGAAGATAGTCAGCAGGGAAGGTCCTAATCACGGCAGCATAGCTCGTTTCAATCCATGCAAATGAATGTTTCTTTATCTAATGTATATACATATATATACACATACATATACATACATATATATATATATATATATATATATATATATATATATATATATATTCGGCCTAAATACATGTTGGATGTGAAATAAATTTCCTTGGACATATAAATATGTTTAAAATAAAGCATGATAGAAAATATAATTACTTTATATATATTATTATGAAATATACAACTATATATAAAGGAATATGAAATTAGGGTTTTTGGACCATTTTAGCTAAGTTTAAGATGCGTAATTTAAGGAAATATGGACGGATAAAATAAAAGAAAAAGTGGGTTGTTTTGGGGCAGCTTGGCCGAAGCTTAGTATGCAAAAAACAACATGTATTTACATGATTTAAGACATGGATTATGTATATATATGTGAGGTTGTAGAATAGGATGATATGAGAAGGTTTAAGAATCATATAGATGATGACGTGCATCAGTAGTTAAGGCATATGCATACATTTGTTACACTTCATAAAGTTATTTGAAAAGTTCACCCTTGCACGTAGAATTATATCGTATGGTCGGATATCTCATGTCATGTTACCGTATTGATTTGTTCAGTTGGTGTGCCGTAATGACATCTGAACCGAGGTGGTTGACGTCATAGGGCATACATGATGTTATTGATTGGAGGGCCGCAGGATATCAGAATTCAAGGGGTTGATGTCATGGGCATACCAGCCTGAGTGTATCCCTTGTCGATAGACAAAGGATGACCGGCATACTGAGTTACCGTTAGTAATATATATGTATGATGTAACACCATGTGGACTCCTCAGGATTCATATTTGTACATATTTCTATATTGGGGATTATTCCGATTCTATGACGATATAATTTGCATGCAAGGTACAGTGTCACAGTTATCATATAAAAAGATCATGCTTATGAAAAGGGTATGTATTGACATGTTACCGAAAAGGGAAGATGGTTACATGATTATAGTATATGTTTTTAATATTGTCTTACAGACATCGCATCATAAGAGTATCGCAATTACATGATTTGTGTAGGGTCATGATGCATTTAGATGATAAGAATCTTGATTGAGATTCTAAGTATGGAGACATATGCCAGTGGCATATTTTTCAACGACTTGATAGCCTAGAATGTTACATGATAGAGATGTACGTTGTTACATGTTATTTATTTATCTTTATGTTACGCACTTTATTTTTTCTAGTTGGAGACGTGAACTGCTGTGTTCTTTATTTATGTATCGTTACTTTATTACCCTATCTCCCATGTATGATCCACATGACGTATCTAGACGGATTACTTGCAGGGGATTAGTGTTATCGCTCATTACTTGCCGTATCACATTGCAGAGAACATGGACCCTGAGGCCTTATTCATTGAGGAAGGACCCTGGCTAGAAAACCCGTGAGCTGAGATGTAGGCCGGAGTTATGTATTGTCTATGTTAGGCATTTTGATCATGATGTACTTAGATTATTTTGAGACATTGTACATTATGATTTTTACGTACTTATGACGATTTGTATTATTATGCATGTCGTATGTTTATCTTTATTTCGCTTCTGCTATCTCGATGTACGATTCATGTCGACATGCACATGTATATTATCGACACCTTATACTTCTCGTACTAGAGCACGGCGGGTGCACCGTGCCAAAAACCTAGTTCCGGGCAGGGTGCTACAGGTGTTAGAGACTAAGGCTCTAGATCCACGTCAGAAACAGTACAGTAAACATTTAGAATTTAAGTGATGATTTTAGACCCAGTAGCAGTTTCCACGGCTACCAGCCATTCCCTAATGTTCTGCTGATGAGGACCGTTGCATGTTTCATCTGCGGTAAGACCGGACATATAATGAGAGACCGTCTAGAGTGGAGAGTTGGGCCCAGGGAGGTGCGCAGCGGTGAGGAGGACATCAACAGGCTGATGCCGAGCCCATGATAGGACGGAAGTTGTGGTTGAGGATGCACTAGATACCGTGACAGATATGTCTAGTTACCCAATTTAATTGCAGCTAGTATAATCAGTGTTAGAACCTTGTTTACAGACTAAATGCCAATTGCAACTGCTAAGAGACAACTTAGTGTAGTAAGATGAATGTATCTAAGGAATAATTTATTGATGATAGGAACAACAAGGTTGGTAACATACCGGATAGTAAGTGATACACAAATAAGATATTCACGATAGCGTTACCCAAATAAGTCAAATATATTAGTCTCATTAGTGAAATTGATCCATAGCGATGAGTGAGTGGATTCCGAATATCGGGATTATCATGGAACAAAGTGCAGTTAATATAGTAGGGGATTCCCTAGCAATGCGGGGATAGTAAAAATTAAGTTGAAGGATATATGACTAAGCAATGACACTAGAATTTAAGGATTTGAATTCCTAATGGTAATATCGATATAACCCCTAAATTTTGAGTACGAAACTTTTTATAAGGGGAGGAGAATGTTACGACCCGCATTTCTAGGTCGGTGGGAAAAGAAACAAGATAATAGAAAACAAAATGAAAGTACAATGTCGATAGAATTGTGGTAGAATTTAAAATTTTGAATCAGGGTTAACAGGACATCAGTAGTATGTATTGGGTTAGAAACGGTCAGAAAAATAACGGAACGATAAGGTAATTGATATATCAGTATACGATGAAATTCGTTAACGAACATTAGGATTTCATCATAGGAATTAAAACACTACAACACGTAACAACTAACGACCTAGAATAAATTTAAAACCAAAAGAAAAGACATGACACAAGTATTTTAGACTACATAAATAAAAGGAAAAGAAATTTATACATAGAAGATATTTATGGAAGAAAAAAAGGAGAAGGAAGTAAGAAAAAATCGGCCATGATGAGATGGAAGAAATCTTCCATGATTTCTTTCAAGCAACCTTCCACTTCTTCCATTTTTCCCTCCTTCCCTCTCTTTCCCTGTTGGCCGAAATTTGCCTTTGAAATAGGGGATTTCCTCTTTTTTTCCACACTTCACAATTCATCAAACAACCAACACTTTTCTCTTCCTTCAAGCCAATTAAAACAAGTCTTCCATCCTCCTTTCTCTTCCTTCTAGCTGAAAGTTTACCAAGGAAGAAACAAAGTGTAGTTTTCTTCTCTTAGTTCCATCCTTTCACTCAAAACATTAGCTGCAACATCCTCCCTAATATTAACATCAAAACCATGGGTTTAGGGGGGAGTTAAGGAGCAAGAGAAAGCAAGGTAAGAACACCATCTAAGCTATGTTAATCTTCTTATATTTATCCTTTTTCATAGTTGCACGCTAACCCTCCCTTTTCTTGTTCCTAACCGTGGGTTCATAAAGGGAGGAAGAGAAAGATTTTCTTTAACCCAGGTAAAGAACTATTCACTTTTATTTAAAAGTTAAACGATAAAGGCAAGTATTCTTCCTAGATCCTTCATGGATTTTCAAAGATCTATATATATATATGTTCATTTAAAGTTGGATCACCCATGATGCATGTTCAATGTTTTAGTATCAAGAATATGCAAAAGCTATGTTCTTATGTGATGTATAAGTGTTAAATATATATATAAACACACAGCCATATAGATGAAAAATGAGATTATATGTAGAAATGAAAGGAAATGAATACTCTTATGCGATAAATATGAAAGAAAAAAGGAAGATAAAGATCTATGACATGATAAGAAAAGTGTACTAACAAGATGACTTGGATGTATTTATTCATGTATTTTCCATGATGATCATCAATATGCATTTCCGATGACATTTTGGTTTCATATGTTTGATGATCTTGTTTTAGTACGTTTATGTATGCATCATAAGCATGACTAACATACTTGATCATATGCGTGGTTTTTGATGATCATCATTTCATATATTTACATATATATACATGGCCTAGATAGGTTTCTATGGCCTACTTGCTTTATTTTCATGATTTCCATCCTTTGATATGATTATGTATTTGATGATGATTGTGAGACTTTATCTGGATGGAAATTAATATGTTTATGGCTAGTATAAATATTCAAACCATATATAAGTAGAAGAGGTGAAAAAGGAAAAGATTTATGTGATATATATATATGTATACATATATTTTTTCTATGGAACAAATTTTATTGAAATACGGCCTCACTTGTGGCGGAGGAAAACTATATTACATAATCGAATCATCGTAAGAAAAAAGCAAATGCAAAGAACTAACGATTATCAACCTCCAATCATATATGATATGCCGCATTAAAACCTTGCCAAGTAAAACCACCTTTGTGGATAAAATTTTGGCGAAGGAAAAAGCGTACATATTTATATAATTGGAGCGTTGATACTTGATAGAGTACATTATCGAATAAAATGTAATCCTAAAAGACAATATTTTTGCTCCTGGATGTCCATCCACTTGAGCATCCACCCTTGAAAACTGACGTATGAACCTCCGGGAATAGGCATCCACGTTCAGGGCAGATAGAATGGTCACCGAAGGAATGAGTCCAGCCCATGCACATGTGAATAGAAGTCCAAAGTTAAATGAGCATACTAGATATATCAAAAACAGAAAAGCCAACAGAAACCAAAGCATACCGAGTCTGCCTGTACCCCATAGGATATAGGCAGAAAGAGTCAGTGAGTGCCAATAAATATAGAAGACCGGATAAAGGTCAAGCAATGCGCAGATGTACGGATGAGAGATCTAATGTAATGGAACTACAGACTAATGGTGGAAGAGTGTTATTAGAAAATGAGTGCGTCCGAGGGTCGAACATTGCATGCTGGGCAAGGTAATGGGCAGCCATGTTTGCCTCTCTATAAACATGATTGAAGTCCAGTCTATGGTGATTCATCAACGTCTGCAATAACCACAGATGATAATTCTCAAAAACGGCCTGCGGCCGTGCCAAGCGCGTAGAAATCTGAGCACAATCTGATTCAAGTATAAGTGGACGGTACAGTGGCAAGAAATATAGCAAGCCAAACACCGCTGCTTGAATCTCTGCCATCAAAGGTGTACTTTGAGGCAAATGAAATGAAACCGCTCCCACACAGAAACCAGCATGATCACGCAAAATAGCACCTCCTGCCGCATAATGTCTTCCAACCGCCGCATCTACATTTAACTTCAATCTACCCGAAGGGGGAAATCTCCAGCGAACCAGTTGTAGACGTGGGGGCTGAAGTCTAGGAAACCAAAGAAGCTGTTGTGTAGACCCCGCCGCCAGCTTAGAACCCTCAATTGTTTTACCCCATATAGCAATGTCATTGTGGATGGAAGCCCGAAGGGACACCGTAGCAAAAGAGATCATATCACCATACACTAATGATGCATAAGCACGCCATATATTATGCACTATTATAGCCAGAACCACTATTTTGAGTACCCCAAAAAGAGACGATAATGTGGAACGATACCACCAAGATAAGAGATATTGCCAAAGGTTCATTGATGATGGGGGAATGCAATGCAACTCAGATGCAAAAAACTCCCATATATTTTGAATTCCATCACAGTATAAAAACACGTGATCCACCGTAGCCGATGCATGATTGCAAAAAGGGCATTGTGTGGGGCGAGCAGTATTGTACTTACCAATGTAGTCCTCAAAAGGAAAAGCAGAGTGATAAATTCGCCATAAAAATTGTTGGATGGTAGGTGAGTGGTGTCTATACCAAATGAATTTCGCCGAAAGCAGTGTAGGTCTTTGTGAACGACAAATATCATATGCAGTACGCAAAGAGAATTCACCTGTAGCGGTAGGCTTCCAGCTAAGATGCGAACCATGCCCTTCTGTCTGAGTAATGCAGATAGCATGGATTCTACAAATGATTCTCCAAACAGGTGAATCCGGCAGCCTAGGTCGATAATCCCCTCAGTGTCCATATTTTACATGCATATATTTACTCCAGAGCGTACTATGTTGCTGATAAGACCGCCAAATGCGATAATAGTAAGCCTGCTGCAGCATGCGAAGATCACGAATGCCCAAACCTCCTTCCTCACATCACCGATTTTGGCAAACCGCCGGCAGCAAGTACATGCAATGATAGGGCCAAAATCACTGAACGAAGCAAAACAAGTCTACCTGCTGAGGAGAGTAACTGAGAATGCCATCCATTTAGACGGTCATCAATATGCTATAATAATGAGGTATAGTATCTGGAACGATTGATGCCCTTATGCAAATATGAACCAAGGTATCGGAATGGCAAGCCAGAACATCGCATGTTCAGTATATCCTCAAAACCTCTTTGTTGATGTAGCGATGTGCATGCAGATGGGATGAAGCTGCTCTTTTGGAAATTTACCTTCTGACCAGAGGCTGTTTCATATGACGTTAAGAATGCATGGAATCACCGCAAATTTTGTTTTGAGCCCCTTAAGAACACTAGAAGGTCATCCGCATAAGCCAAATGTGTAATATGAAAAGGAATCCTGCCTAAACGCAGCTGTTGCAATTCTCCAGAGGCCACTAATGATTTCAAACCTCTACTGAATCCTTCAGAAGAAAGAATAAAAAGCAAAGGGGATAAATGGTCACCTTGTTTCACACCCCTGTATGGCCGAAAGGATGCAGAAGGCTGACAATTAATCAAGACTGTTAAAGTAGTTGCGCCTAAATGATTCAGTATGATCCGAATGAAAAAGTCTGAAAAGCCAAAACTCGTAGCAGTAATTCCAGATACTCCCAGCTGACTCTGTCAAAAGCCTTCATCACATCAAGTTTCAAACGCAATTGAGAACCGCCCTTATCTAGCATGTGAACCATCTCCCTTGCCAATAAAACTTGTGTGGAGATATCATGTCCCTGCGTGAATCCTGTCTGTTCCGGTGATATTAACTTTTGAAGCAATATATTCAAACGGGCGGCAATGATTCTCGTGCAGACTTTACTCAAACATTTGTGAGACAAATAAGCCGGAAATCACTAAATGTATTCGGAGATGATGTCTTTGGAATCAAAGTGATTAACGCACTAGCCATCATTGAAGGCTGGGGAAATCCAAGAAAAAATTCCTGCACTGCTTTAACAAAATCTGTATGAATAACCGGCCAACAGGAATGGTAAAACTTACCATTGAATCCATCTGGCCCTGCAGCACTCTGAGGGTCTAAATGCCAAACCGCCTCCTTAACCTCCCCCTCAAGTGGTAGTTGCGTAATCTTAGTGTTATCGTCACTCGTGATCAACAGTGGAATATGACGAAGAATCTCATCATAATGACTTGTTGTCTCCCGAGCAAATAATGATGTGTAGAAAGAAAATGCTTCATCTATGATGGCTGTGGGAGAGGTACATAAATCACCAGTGGATGTGCGGATTTGCTGTATACGTAACTGTGACCGCCGTCCTTTGACAATAGAGTGGAAATAGCGCGTGTTTGCATCACCTTCCTTTAACCATCTAACACGTGCTTTTTGCTTCAGAAATGCAGCTCATATTTATAAGCACGAAGATACTCAGCCTTGGCTCTATGATATGCCTCGTGATTTATTTCAGAAGGGTCTGCATCCCATATTCTTTCGGCACTGGTTAAAGTAGCTTCGGCCTGCGTTAGGCTAGTAAAGATAATGCCAAAAATTTCCTCATTCCAACGCTTGATGTCCTTCTTCAAACGAAATAATTTCGAATAAAATCCATACATACCACCAGTGGTTGGGTAAAAATTCCAAGCATCCTCTATATAAGTATGGAAATCTGGATGTAGTAACCAAGAGTCAAGAAATCGAAAGGAGCGATGACCACCTACCGTGTGTAATCGACATATGAACAACAAAGGCGTGTGATCCGAGGAAACTCTTGGTAAATGTGTAAGTTGCATGTCTTCAAATGAATCATGAAAGGATGAATTGATGAATAACCAATCCAAACGCCTACTTACCCGACCTAGGCCCCTGCCATCCATCCAAGTAATTCTCGACCCATGAAATGGAGGAGCCATCAAAGAACAAGATTCAATAAAGTCATTAAAATCTTGTAATACTATAAGTGAGGGGTGTGAACGTCCACTATGATCGTCAAGAGTCCGAAAATACACACACACACACACGCACATATATATATACACACTTTCGGTCATCATGTAAAAAGAAGAGAAAGAATAAGCTTTGTGACATGTAATAAATATAAATATGTTGGATTTGAAAAGAAATAGCCATAAGATTAAAAGATGCAATAAAGAAATGAGTTATAAAAAGGAAAATATAAATGAGTATGGATGTATGCATATTCGGCCAAATGGCCAGCATTGCATATATATACATATTCCCCATTTGAGACTATAACATAGACTATCTCCTGATGGGTTGGCATATTATTATAGCGGTATCCTGAGTCATATATGGACACAGACAACTTTGGTACTTTTGTTTTACTTCAGCTTTTTATTTCTTTACTATGTTTACTATATTCTATTCTCTACTGGGATGCCTTTTCTTTTGCATGAGATTGTTGCAGGCTAAAACTTATAACTTGACGGATGCTACGATTTCCCATGGCTGGACACTCACTTTTGGATCATTCTCTCAATCGGTTGCCTTTATTCTTATTGAATGCAGGCAACATCGATATATGCTGATATCTATCTTATTGATATCGATCACTCTCATTTATATTCTTTTAACTGTTTTTCTTGTCTTGCAATTCTGGAGGGAGGGTGACTAACAACTAGTGCTTCATTGGACAATCATGGATTGGAGGCATGCCGAGTGCACATCACATGTTCATAGGTGTAGACTGGATGAATTTAAACGTTGTATCTACTTTATGTTTTGCGATTATGTTTGCATTTTCTTTAAATTACAGGCTATTGTATTCTGTAATTGTTTTACTCTTTTATTCATTTTCATCTTTTTGTGGGAGAGTCTCCCATGGTAAATATAACCACGATATTCCTCACCCACAAGTGAGGGTATATATTAATAAAATCATGGACGGTACCGCCTGTCTTTAAAAAAAATAAAGCATGATAGGAAATATGATTACGTCATATATATTTTTATGAAATATAAAACTATATATAAAGGAATATAAAATTTGGGTTTTTGGACCATTTTAGCTAAGTTTAAGATGCGTAATTTAAGGAAATATGGATGCATAAAACAAAAGCAAAAGTGGACTGTTTTGGGGCAGCTTGGTCGAGGCTTATGTAGATAAAAAGGGGTTTGAGTGATTTCAAAATATATCATTTAAATGTGCATAAAAACGTGCATGACATAAATGTGCATAATGTATTGCATATAACTTGCTTTATATAATTCATATATAATGTTGCCGTACTAACGAGCCATGAAGCTTTAAAGCTTACATCAAATGGAAAACATTTGTTGTGTTTATACTATTTTCAGGTGCCACTATTAATGAACTAAACTAGTTCATTAAGTGAAGTACTTAGTTAATTAAACTAAGTAGTTCATTAAAGGAAGCAACATTTGGACAAGGCACAAAGGCAACAAGACTAAGAAAGGAAAGTCTTCTCCTCCTCGTTTACCACACATATACACGGCCATATATATATATAAATACATATATTTTCAGATTTTTTGAAAAAGGCACATACACATGCATTCCAACGTACTACCGACACGTTATATATTTTACGTACGTACGTTAACGTCACACCACCATACTTAACTCATATTTATGAGTATATTCAGGTCTTATATCATATGATATAAGTCATGGTGATGACAAATTAAATACGACATGTTAAAAGGTTCTAAACCGAAAATTGTCGTATCGAGCGAATACCGAAACTTCGCCAATGTGTCACGTACTTGCCATAAATAGATGGTCAGCCCCTATACCTCTAAAATCATTATTATTTTCGTGCATATGATGATATTTCCAGCCATAAAATCATTCCATGTTGGCACACACAAATCACCCCACATTAAGGCCAAATTGTGGAGATTCAAATTTCAATTTTGTCACATGTTAATGGCGCCACTTTAGACCAGCCAAGAGATGAGAATTAAAGTTTATATTATATATATTGTGTGTAACATAATATATATAACATGTGCAAAAAGTTGGAATTTAATTAGAGAAAAATCGGGTAATCGATAAACATTGAAAATTCGGTTTTCTACGTACACAATACATGGAACATTTTTGGCACATCATACGACACGTATCTAGACGCTTTTTACATATGTCATACATCTTAAAGTGTTCTAAAAAATTAAATTAAGGGCTGATTGGAATATAACATGTGTGTATTATTAAATGTGCACTATTTTGCAAAGTTTGCAAAAATAAAATTCAGCACATGCAATACATGTTAGACACGCCCTATACAGCTGAGATGGAGCATATGTGGAGCCTTGTTGGCATATTGATTGGTCAAGAATCAATCATACAATGTTGGTGATTTAAAGAAAGAAGCTACAAAAGGTAATGTTTCAAATTTTATCTCAATTGAAACACATGCTGAAAATTTCAGCATGTATAGTTATAGCTGGCCGATTTTTGGGATTAATGAGCATATAATTTGTGTCTTGAAACATATGGTTGATTGGAAGAAGAAATGGAAGTAATTTGAATGAAATACAAAGCCATAAAAAGTGATATCTTGAATATCACACATGCTGAAATTTTTCAGCATGTGTGGAATGAACCTTGGCCGAATTCTAGGCCTTATTATTGTCCAAATTTCATTTCCAATTTGATAAGAATATTTGCTACTAATTGGTGATTTATTTTAAAAGAAAAATCAATGAAAATTTGGAAGTATTTTGAATTTTATCACCATGTATCACATGCTGAAATTTCAGCATGTCAAGTGCACTTATGGCCCATTTTTGTAACCTTGTGTGGAGAAATATTATCTTGCTTGATTTGGATGATAATCTTATGAGTTATGACAACTAATTTATGTTGATTTTGGCACATGCTTTTAGTGGAATTTTCAGATTTTCCAAGTCATCAAATGATGACAACATTCAACCAATCATGAAGTGCCAAGTAAGCAAAGGTTAAATGATCATCCAATGATAAGGTGCCAAGTAAGCAAGATCATGTCACAATGATGCCACACATTCTCCCAAGGACTTAGAAGACAATTTTCAAGAGGAGAAGGACCTAAGGGGGGACGGATATAGTGGATAAAAAGGAAAGGAGAGGAGCAAAACAAAGACAAGAACAAGCATTGCATTCTTGTGATGAAAAACGCCTGGCACTCCTTCTTCTTCACTTTCTTTCTTTATTATTCTAAAAGCCTATTGTACTTATATTCATATTCTTGAATAGGCTTATCTTAGACCACCACACATTCTATATCTTTGTAAAGGATTGATCAAGGTGTGATCAATCTTCATTCTTGCAAGGTGGTGGTGTTCGTGCATAATTGTATTCATCATACAAGGTTTGTAAAGGGTTGGAGTTGGTGTGTAACTCCATCAACCCTGTGGTAAGGTGTATTTGTGTTGTGTGATTATTGTGAACCGAGGAAGGTGTTCCTCGAAGACTGGAGTAGGTTGGTTATAACCGAACCAGTATAAAATTCTTGGTGTCATTTACTTTCAGCACTGATTTTCTGTTTCAGCAATGTTTACTGTTTTTAATCACGTTTGTAAAAATAGTAAACGAATTTCAAAAATCACGCAACTTTCAGGGAACATAGCCACACGTTCTAAGGTTCTTTTGGCACAAGTTTCAACCCTTTTGGACAAGTATAAGTCATCCAAAAGTCCAAAGTTCTGAGACTAGTGCAGTCTGATTTTCAGGCTTGGAAAGGTTGTGACTTTGATCATATTTGACTAACTTCCAAAAAGAATTTTTCAAAACTGTTTCAACCCATTTAAATAAAACTTATAAGGGGTTAGTCTTTAAAATTTCAGAGCAATTGGAGTTAAGTACAAATAGGAATAAATTTTTCAAAACAGTCTACCGTTTCTGGCAGATTCGCGCAATCTGACCACTAACGATTTTTGAAGGGTTTAAAGGTTGAATTTAAATCTGAAATTTTTAGGAGACACTCATAACATCTGACACTAAGTTCTCTCAAAAATTCAGAATTTTGGAAGACCTACAACCTGGTTTGAAAAACATTTTAAAACTGGTCCTGAAAACAGAAACTGTTTTCAGAAGTTGAGTTTTTGGTTTTAAACAATTTTAAAAACCACACTTTCCGCACCAACTATTCAACCCCCCTTCTAGTGGTGCCTTGCAGATCCTACAGCTTAGTATGAGAAAAAAGGATGTATTTTCATGATTTAATGCATGGATTATGCATATATATGTGAGGTTGTAGAATATGATTACGAGAAGGTTTAAGAAGAATATCGATAATGACGTGTATCAGTGGTTAAGGCATATGCATACATTTGTCACATTTCATAAAGTGTTTTGAAAAGTTCACCCTTGCACGTACAATTATATCGTATAGTCAGATATATCATGTCATGTTAACGTATTTATATGTTTAGTTGGTGCACTATCATGACATCTGAACCAAGGTTGTTGATATCATGATACAGGATGTTATTGATTGGAGCACCGCATGTTATCGGAACCCAAGAGGGTTGATGTCATGGGCATACCGGCCTGAGTGTATCCTTTGTCGAGGACAAAGGATCACCGGCATACCAAGTTACCGTCAGTAATATGTACGTATGATGTAACACCATGTGCACTCATCGGGATTCATACTCGTAACTATTTCTATATTGGGTATTATTCCAATTCTATGACGATATATTTTGCATGCAAGGTACAGTGTCACAGTTATCATATGAAAAAGGTCATGTTTATGAAAAGGTATGTTTTGACATGTTACAGAAAAGGGAAGATGGTTACATGATTGCAGTTTATGTTTATAACATTGTTTTACAGACCTCGCATCATAAGAGTATCGCATTTGCATGATTTGTATAGGGTCATGATGCATTTAGATGATAAGAACAATTATTATAATATCTTAGACCTTGATTGAGATTCTAAGTATGGAGACATATGCTAGTGGCGTTTTTTTCAAGGACTTGATAGCCTAGAATTTTACATGATAGAGATATATGTGTTACATGTTATTTATTTATCTTTATGTTATGCAATTTGTTTATTTAAGTTGCAGACGTGAAATGTTATGTTCTTTATTTATGTATCGTTACTCTATTACCCCGTCTCCCATGCATTATCCACATGATGTATCTAGACGGATTACTTGCTTGGCAATTAATGTTATCACCCATTACTTGCCGTATCACATTGTAGATAACAGGGACCCTGACGCCTTGCTCATTTTGGAAGGACCCCGGCTAGAGTACCTGTGAGCTGAGATGTAGGCCGGAGTTATCTATTGGCCATGTTGGGCATTTTGATCATGATGTACTTAGATTATTTTGAGACATTGTACGTTATGATTCCTACGCACTTATGACGATTTGTATTATTATGCATGTCATATGTTTATCTTTATTTTTCTTATACTATCTCGATTTACTATTCATGTCGACATGCACATGTATAGTATCAACGCCTTGTACTTCTCGTAGTAGAGTACGACGGGTGCACCGTGCCGAAACCTTAGCTACAGGCGGGGCGCTACAAAGATCATCCTTACATCTACGATCATCACTTATCTTCTAAGATCAAAACTTAAGTATCATGTTGTCGTTTGTTTTATGTAGTCTGCCTTGGATCTAGAGTCAAGGCTCTGATACCAACTGTAGCGCCCTGCCCCAGACCCTTAACTATTTGGTCTTCGAACGGTTCACGCACCGTACTCTGCTATGATAAATTCAAGACGTCGACACCATTCGTATGCATGCTGACATAAACATGGATTGAAATAGCGGAATCATCATAAATATAAACGAGTACAGCCGACATGCTTGAATACATCATAACAAAATCCGTACAAGTCATAAGTGTCATCGATACAAAAGATGATAAGTACATGGTCGAACTAATCATAGTATAAAACATATCATTAGGGCCCACTATGCTCTCTACTCATCATGTATATAGTCCAAGTCATGCTCGTGGTTATCTGCATGATGATAAAAATATGGTATGAGCGGTAATGAATCGCCCAACAAGTAGTCTGCCTGGGTTCGTCATGTGGATCATACATGGGAGACAGGGTGATAAAAATAATTACATGCGTTAACAATAAACATAACACGTCTCCATTTGCAGATAAAGTAACATGATGTACATGTAAACACAAGCATTACACATTCATATAAAGTCACAACGTAATGTAAAGTTCACAACTTTCATCTATCTAGGATCCACATGAATCCGACTCTAAACTCAATCATTCTTATTTTCCAATCCATACCTTATGATAAGGTCATAATTTCTCATATTCACATAAAGCTCACTTTCATGCATAAATCCCTCTTTGGTTCACTTAATCATATCATAGGCTCATGGATGTGTCATAATGATGGCTTGAGGGTTTCATGACATATGGTCTTTAAAACACGTAACATGGTTTGTATTTCATAAAACATTTCCAAAACATGACATTTTCGTAAACGTTCATAACATATCATTTCCATGAACATTCGTAACATGACTTTCAATGACTTTCATTAACATGGTATTTCATATGGTGTCTATAGTACTTTTCATAATGTAGGAACGATAACACATAAGATACCAATTGATTCCCCATATAGTCGCATATACAAATGTGAATCCCAATGTTCCAAACATGGTGTTACATCATATATATATGGATCTAACGGTGACATCGATAGGGCAGAGATCCCTTGTCCCAGACAAGGTGTTACACTCGGCCAACATAGATTGGGTACATATGTCTATGGCGTCAATCTCCTTAGGTTCCGGTGCCATACGGTGCTTCGGTCATCGATAACATACATATGCCCATAACCACCACCACTCCGCTCTCGGTGTCATGACGGCGCTCCAATACATAACATATCATCATATAACATAACATGCATCATCAAAATCAATCGTCTCGTAGTATGGTTTGTTACGCATAAAACATTTTAAAATATGTCGCGTGATAAAAACATTTTGTTTCAAAAACATTTTTGCATGCATGTAGGCTCTGTTCGGGGTCATTTTAACCATATATTTTGGCATCCTAATCCAACGCCTAGATACATAATACATGTCATAACTTAAGAAAAATTCAATCTTTACCACTCATGGAAGCTCTTGGCCAAGGTTCCCCACAATAGTACACTTTTTGGACTTCAACATCTGTAATCATCATCTTAAATGCCAAACTATTCATAACATACAATGGAAAATAAAAAAGTACATAATACACATATTTTCATACACATATATGCCTATAGATATGAAAACGACTTTATTTGTACATAATTACATGCACATGGCCGATGGTATATATATGCCAACACCACATATAATTCATCATCTTAACCATAATTCATACATGCATCGTAATTGCAACATAATCTACATACTTGTCACATCATCCACTAACAAGTCAAATAATACATAGTTCACATGTTTCTATATACATATCACTATGTAGATAAATAGACACTTTGTTAGTGCAATTGGATGCACACTTGCCCGAATGGCCCTGACCCCATGCAACACACGCTTTATCACTTAAATACTCTTCACACATGTAACATACTTGTCCCATTGAATGACAAATCATATGATGCACAATACTAATATTTTCATACACTATATCCATCTAGATATGAGAACACTTTGTTTGCACCAAGTATACACATATGGCCGAGAGGCCTATATTCATCTCACACATGATCACCACTTTAATCCTTATATCATACATGTGTCATAATCATCTCACCTAGCCTGTTTAACATGCAATGATCATGTACATGCATCTCGTGTTATAATGACACATGCATTCATATTCTTTCAATACATGTAACATGCAACAATATATTAGAGTATCACTCATCTTCATTTTCACATGGAAGACATTTTTCATATCATCTTAGTCATAATCATACACATACTCATACATCACATCATAGACCTCTCATATCTTGCATGCAAACATATCTTTTAGTACATTCATACTTGAAAACTCATTTGAGCATATTGCATTTATGATCAAAGCCTGTAGATGAACATAGATGCTTAGTTTTTCAAAATGCATGGAGAAACCAAGTAAAGTACTTGCCTTTTCCTTGGACTTAACCTCAAAATGGAAAAGATTTCTTCTCCTTGCTTTATTGGTGTATAAACGGCCTAAGGCTAGAAAAAAAAGATGATTAAATATCTAGAAGCAAGAAGATTTAGTAGTCTCCAGCATCAATTCTACGTAAAGATTTTACCTTTGGTTTTGGTTGAAGGTTTCTTAGGCTTGCAAGTCTTATTTCCTACCCAGACTTAGAGGAATCTCCTCCTTTCTTGTGTGGTAGTCCATGGCCTAGGGGGTAAGGAAAAGGAGAATGGTGAGCAATTTATAAGGATGAGTGAATAGGAATCACTAGAATTTATGGTGTAGATTCTGCCCTAGGTTTTGATTGAAGGCTTGCTATACTTGAATGTCCTTTTATTCACCTAAAATTGGAGAAAGTTTCCTTCTTTTCCCTTTTGAAGAACTCACAGGTTTGGCTCCTTTGTAGGTTGGGGAATTTTGGTTCTTATCTTGGATGGAGATAAAATGAAAAATGAGAGAAGAAATGAAATGAAATTATCCTCTTCTCCTCCTTGTTGTCCATGGGTTTGGAGGTGGATGTGTCTTGAAAGAGAAGATGGAGGCTTGGTGAGGGTAGAGAAAAGTTGGTTTTGTTGGAATGAAGGAAATGAATAATGGTTTAATGAAAATGAAATGTATCTTCCTTTTACCCTTGCTTGGCTGAGATTTCTAAGCGAATCGGTGGGGGGGTGGGTGGGGAATTTCATCATGAGTGTGGTTGTATAGAGAAGGAAATGATGGGGTTATAAGAATTGCATGTAGGATAATTGGTTGGAAGAATGACATGAAAGAAGGTAACGGTGGAGTGTTGTAAGAAACGATTCTCTCTTTTTCTTCCTTATGTGTGTTGGCCGAATTCTGGGTCTTAAGATGGGGAAGGATTCTTCATCATGAAGCTTATGGTCAGATAAGAAGGTAGATGGGTGGATGTAAGACTTGCACTTCTTATAGTTAATTGAAATGGGTAGAGTATTGTAAGAAGAATCCTTTCCTTTTTGTTCTTAAGTCTTGGCCAAATTTCTATGCCTATTTGTGGTGGAAAAGTCTTCATCATGAACTTATGGAAAGGAAGGAAAATGGATGCGATGGGGAAGGGTTGCATGTGGTATGATTAGTTTAAGGTTGAACGTTGTAAGTATGCATGAAGGCTAATTGGTTGAGGAAAATGGCATGATAAGAAGGGTGGATGGATGGAGTGTTTAAAACCATAATTCCTTATCTTTCTTGTATGGTGTGGAGACAAGAATGGGAATTGATTATTTTTTGAAATCGGAAGAAAAGAAAGAATAATGGGAGTGTAAGACAAAGACAATATTCTTCTTTATTTTTTACATAAGCGGCGGCCAAACATGTGGTGTGGGAATGCTTGCTTCTTAAAGTTGTAAGAATGTGGAAGAATGCATGTTTTAGGATTGGTTGAGGTTGGAGGTTGAGTGTGGAAGAAATTTCTTCCTTTCCTTTACTTAGGTGGTGGACAAATGGTGGTAAAGAAAGGAAATGATGGTGTGTTCTAGGTGGAATAACTTATGACATGCTTAAGACTTTTTGGAAGAAAATGGTTAGGTACTACAATGTTGTAAGAGGACTAATTATAGTGGAAGAAGAAAATAAAATAATCTTCACCTTACACTAAGTAGGGGCGGCCAAGGGTGCCCTTAGTTGGGTATAATAGGACAAATTTGTCCACCTCATTTTTCTATGTAGTAGATTTCCTTTTTCTCTTATTTAAAGGTAAAAAAAGGTGTGTCTTAATTATAATTTTCATTTACTTATTCACCTAAATTATTTGTTACCTATGGTTTGATTTATTTATTTGATGTGTACTCTACTTCTTACCTATAGCACTTATCGCGGCACAACAGTTTAATTGAATTTTTATCCGATACATCCTATCTTATAATTATAATTTCTTTTATTCTCTTTTTCTAATGGTGCAAGGGTGCGGGTCATAACATCATCAATATGATTTGGCCTATTTTATAAAGGCAAACTATTATTCATGACTTGGTCTGCGTTGCGAGGATATGTCATTCATATGCCCTGGTCACATTAGTTCATGAAGTCAAGTCAATTTACACAACATGGCAAACTCTTGCGGATTTAAAAATCTACACGACAAGCTGTAATCTATTTTCCCTCTTCATGTGCACAAATGCAAGTCATAATTTGTTAGCTGACGAGTCCCATTCACGTTTTTGAATGCGAGTCGTTAACATTACTTGGCCAGTTTCATCCAATATCAAGTCATCAACATATTTGGAAGGGTCAACAAATCAATAATCCTACTTCAATATCCTTCAAAAATGCAAGCACCTCCACAAGGATCATCTTTCTGCACTGGTCGTAAAGTGCTTTTAGATTTTCCAACACCCTTCTTGTTTCTCATGTCAGCTAGATGTCAAGTTTAGAAACACATTGTGCTAAGAAGAAAGAGAGTCAGTCACTGACGAGTTTAGAGAGAGAAACTCTTTGACTTCTCTCTAGAAGTTTAACTTGTTCTTGGCGGATGCACACACTAAATCTCCTCCACCCCCCCCCCCCCAAAACTTCTATTAAATCTTATTCTCCTTGCTCTTTCCGTTGTTGCTCCACTCTCCGCCTCATAGTTTTGGCCCAAATGCCTTCTTAGGTAGGCCAAAATGACGAGGTCAAGGGATGAAAGAGCAACCATCTTGAAGAAGAAGAATAACATGAAAGCTAGTAGACTTGAAACCTCATGCTCTAGCAAAAAGGGCCTTCCCTCCAAAGCTGCGGGAAGGAAAATTAAAAAAAAGGCATGGCACACCAAGGAGCTGAAGATGTTGAATTGGGGGTGCTTTCTTCATATGAAAAAGACGGCGAAGATGATAGCTTCGCATTTTATGGCAGCACCAAAGGAGAGGATGCAAACATGAAGGTTCAAAGCCAAGAGGCAATGGATGATGGGGACGAGAACCTATTGACGTAGCAACACATCCCTCTGCTCTCCAGAAAACCTCAAGCAATGCTAGCCAGAAAAAGCCCTCACCGACGGCCAAGGAAAGCTGGAAAAATTTCGCTTCCCACCCGAAGCTTTGTCCAGTGGACAAAGACCGCTTGGAGACCACATGCCCTGTCAACCCATCAGAGCCAAGTCTGGCATGCCCGGCAAGTCAACCCTCGACTGCTAAGCCATGTGCCATTTCCCCAAAAAGTACACTTAGTTTTCCTACTGACGTGTCAGGGACGCCTGAAGTCCACTCCACAGCTACCGCCAAGTCACTTTCAGGACAACCTCGATTAGCGTGCCATGCACACCACGACGGGTTGGCATGCCAGCACCACACTTGACACGCCTAATAGACCCAGGGCTCAACGTGCCAATAGCACAGCCTGTGAACCTGGCATTCCAAGCCAACCAAGCCCCACAACCCCACTTGTGGCTCAAGCAACCCAGCGAGCCACGATTAACATTGAGGCAAGAAAGCCATGGAGTTCTTCGTTTGATAATAATAGAAGGCCTTACCACTGCAAGAGACTCACAAAAACAGAGGTGAGGCAGAGTGGCAAGGTATTTGTTAAAGCCAACTCATTGAAACATGATGATTAGTGGGAGAGGTGCCTGTTAGGATGCTTTGTTGGCAATTTTCTCGGAAGGCAGACAGTGTATAATCTGACCAAGTCCTGAAAGCCTAAACACCGAATAGACGTCCATGCCTCTAGCTAGATCATATTTAAATTCAACACGATTCAGAACCTATATGAGGTACTTTATTCAGGTTCTTATTTTGTGTATGAGAGGCCCTTAATACACAAGAGAATGCCGCCGTTCTTCAGATTTTGGGCTGAAAAGATGGGCCAAGTGCCAGTATGGACTTTACAGGATTGCTGGTGAATTTGTGGGAAGAACAAGTACTATCAGACTTGTGCTCGCAAAGAGACAACCCTCTTATGGCGGATCAACTCATAGCCACCAATGGTACATAGAACTATGCACATGCGCTGGTAAAACTCGACCTGAATCAAAATCTTACAAAGGAGGTAGAATTTAAGATCTCTAACTATGAGAGCTTCACACAAAAGGTAGAATATGAGAGGCTTCGTCAATGCTGCTTAAGATGTAAGAAACTTGTCCATAGTAAGGAGAAAATCAGATCCCAAAGTGCTTGGCTATATGATATTTAGGTATTACATAGGATATAGATATTGTGACAATATAATAAACGTGTTAAAAAAGTACCGTTCGACTTTTTTGGTTAGTTACTTAAAAATGAAATTAATATCCACTTACTGGAAGCTAAATAGTATTATCTAAAACTACAACATAAATATAGAAATATATATACAAAGAGAGAGAGAGAGAGTCAAAG
Source organism: Eustoma russellianum (assembly GCA_036186865.1). NCBI lineage: Eukaryota > Viridiplantae > Streptophyta > Magnoliopsida > Gentianales > Gentianaceae > Eustoma > Eustoma russellianum. The sequence continues at coordinate 10,917,966 of AP025057.1, forward strand.
TGTCACGCCTCGAGTCCTAATACTTGGAGCGTCACATCTGCCGTACACCTTTGTCAGGATGTACAAGGCTTGCGTCCATGATACTACAATAGTTAAGTAAAACTCTATCCAAATACAGTATTCATATGAGGAACACACAGAGCATGCCAAGCCACACCACTGACCCTGGCATGCCAAGCCACAAGACTTACCCTGACGTGCTAGGCTTCTGCCAAATTCTTTAAAGCATTATGGCGAGCACTTTCATCAAAGCGTCGAGCACTTGTTCTTATAAATAATCCTCTATATATTTCTGTTTATTTTTATCAAGTTAGTGTATATGATTGTTGTTTAATCATAGAACAATAGATACATCATCAACTTGATGATTTAGCCTTATTTCATCCATAGATTTTTATCCGGCAAAGTAGCCGTTGGGTAGTCTCATCGACAGACTAGCCGTTGGAAGCTTCTCCGTGTATATATGTGGCTCTAATGCCTTGTGAAAATGAAATGTGAGGTGTTCTTCTTCATCTTAAGTGTTCATTAATGTTATCTGAGATCATTTTTCTCTATATGGTATCAGAGCCCCAGGTTCTGTGCTTGATCTCAAATTCAAATTATTCTACTGTTCATCTTCTTTGTCACCTACACCTGCTGCACTTTTTGTTTCTGAAATTTGAATATTGAATCTGTTGGAAGCGAGGCTCCATCTAATCCTAGTCTTGCTGTTGTTCCAACTAACTCAACTAGAGTAAGCTCAAATCATAACACGATTGATGCTACCCTTGTTACCATAACCAATCATAAGCTGAATGGGAACAATCATTTGACTTGGTCAAGACCAGTCAAGATGTTCATCACTAGCAAAGGTAAGGAAGATTACCTTAAGCCAGACAGTGGAGGCCTTGATGAGAATGATGCTCGTTTTAAAATTTAGAATGTTTAAAATTCAACGATTATGTCATGGCTGATTGCATCAATGACCACTAATATAAGTGACAATTTTATCCTCTATGACTCTGTTGCTGAAATTTGGAAAGCGGCTCAAGATATGTATTCTAAAGTGGATAACATCTCTGAGTTTTACGAGCTAGATGTCATGCTTGATGACATAAAGCAAGGAGCACAGTAAATGTGTGCTTTAAACAGTTGAAAAGAATTTGGCAACAATTTGATGCATATGACTCACATAAATGGCCAAATCAAGAGGCAGATAAGATGCATAAAAGCATAACTAAAACCAGAAGAATCTTTAGATTCTTAGCTGGTTTAAACAAAGAATTTGATGCTATTAGAGGACAGATTCTTGGCATAAAACCCCTAACTTGTATGAACTATGTGTTTTCTGAAATAAGACATTAAGAAAGTAGGATAAAACTCATAATGAGTTCCTCCTTTACTACTGAAGGAACAACCCTGGTTGTCTCTGTACTTAAACTACCAAAAGGGGATCAGGCTACAGCTAATGTAGCAACCAAGAGATATGTTCCTCCATCTCACAATAACAACAGGAGAACTAGTGACTCAAGGCCCATCTGTAAGTTCAGCAAGAAAACAGGTCATATAGAGGAAAGATGCTTTGCCAAACATGGCAGGCCCCCAACAAGATTCAATGAGCAGTGGAGGAATATTGAGCCCTGGAGGTCTCAAGTCAACCAATAGCAACTGGAGAGGATCCAACCCAAATGTATCCAGCAACTGTGTTTTTTGATCTTCTGATGTACCAATCCAGAGCCAACTAGATGCAATTCTTCAGTTCATGAAGGAGCATCACTCACAACGCCAACCTCTGGACACTAATCAGGAAGCAATTTAAGCCATGATGGCTAGCTATGGTAAAGATTCTAAGCTTCTTTTTGTATGGATTGTTGATTCTGGGACCACACTTCATATGACATGGAACAGGAACAAACTAACTGATTGAATTGTCATTTCATAAACCTGCAAGACTTAAGGTTGCTAATGGTGCTGGAATCAGTATAGTTGGGTGTGGAAACATTAAGGTAACTGAGAACTTGAAAATAAGAAATGTCCTATTTATACCCAAGTTTTAATGTGATATCTATAGGAAATATTGCTGAAGACAATATATGTGAAGTAAGGTTCTGACACTCTAAATTTTATTTTCAGGAGGTCTTCTTCACAAAAATGATTGGCAGTGCTAACAAGGTCAATGTACTCTTCCTTCTTCAAGTTAAAGAGCCAAGTCCTCTCAGTAGTCAAACTAGTTTATGATCATGTATGATTGCTAGTACGATTACAAAGAGTATTTTGTTGTGGCATTAGAGATTTGAACATCCAAACTTCTTGTATCTCAGAATGCTTATGCCAGCCTTGTTTATCAATGTCAAACAATATAACTTATTTTGTGAAGATTTTTTGTTTGCAAAAAGTCGTGGAGTAAGTTATCCAAAAAAGGACTATAAATGTAGTGCTCCATTTAGCTTAATCCACTCTGACGTTTGGGGACCTTCACAGGTAGCCAACATTAATGGTGCCAAATGGTTCATCATCCTTGTTGATGACCATACTAGACTTACCTGGCTATACTTAATGAAACACAAGTATGAAGTTGGGGATATCCTTACAAAATTCATATGCATGATACAAAACCAGTTCAATATCACAATAAAGACATTAAGAACTCATAATGTCCTTGAATATTTGGAATCATCTCTGAAAGATTACCTCAACACTAAGGGAGTTTACCACCAGACATCTTGCACTTACACCTCATAACACAATGGAGTTGCAGAAAAGAAGAATCGACATCTTCTTGAAATATCAAGGGCAATTATGACGTCTATGAAGTTTCCTAAGCATTACTGGGGTGAGTTTGTACACACTGCTACACTTCTCATTAATAGAATTCCATCTAAGGTTCTAAACTATGTGACTCCTAAAACTACTTTGTCTCATTTCTTGCCTAACAGTCTCTGAGCTACCTTTATGATTCCTGAGAAATTTAGAAGTAAGCTGGACAAGAGATCACAGAAATGTATATTTCTTGGGTATTCACATACTCATAAAGGATACAAATGTTACTCTCCTTTGTACAGGAAAATGCATGTTTGTCTTGATGTTGTATTTGATGAGTCTAAGGAATTTTATGGTAAGGGGATCACAGGCTATGAACATGAAAAAGAACACAATATATGGAGTATTATTGATCGGTCTAACAATGTACCTGCTAGAGAAGAAAATGATACAGGTGAGGGGGAGAATCAGCACTCACCTCAGATAGTCATGATCATTAGGAGGGTGTGTATAGAAGTACTGAAGAAACTCAGGGTGAATCTTTCACCTTTAGGGAGATTGTCCTTGTTGATGATAGACCCATTGTGATCAGGAAGGGAATCAGAACATGTGTGAAGAAAATGTACTCTATTGGAAATTATATCTCATATGATTAACTTAATAGTAACTCTTAAGTCTTTAATTCCTCAATTGACAGTATAAAAATTCCAAGGAATATTCAGGAAGCCTTATCACAATCTGAGTGGAAGAAAAGTGTTACTGAGGAAATGAATGCCTTAATCAGATATGAAACTTGGGAGATGATACATGCTGTGAGTGGGATCAAACATGTGGGATGCAAATGGATCTTCTCAGTCAAGTACAACTATGATGGATCAATTAATGGGTATAAAGCTATGTTGGTTGTAAAAGTTTCACTCAAACGTTTGGGATAGACTATGAAGAGACCTTTGCACCAGTAGCATTGCTAAATTCTGTAAGAATCCTCCTCTCCCTAGATGTTAACCTTGACTGGCCACTCTTTCCGCTCGACATTAAGAATGCATTTCTTAATTGTAACCTGGAAGAGGAAGTCCATATTCACATTCCACCTGGATTCAATTCTGAATCAAATAAAAACATGGTATGCAGACTAAATAAATCACTCTATGGTCTAAAATAGTCCCCTAGGTCATTGTTTAAAAGATTCATTTCAACTGTGGCTTCCCTTGGCTATTTCTAGTGTCTGAGTGACCATACTCTATCCATAAAGTTTATCAACGACATGTGTTATATTATTATCCTTGTATATGTTGATAACATAATTCTTACTGGGAATCACTATAGTGGCATCTTGGAAACAAAGAAATTATTAGCTAAGTCCTTTGAAGTAAAAGATTTAAGAGGGTTAAGGTAATTTTTTAGGTAAGGAAGGTTCAAGATTAGCGAATGGCATCTGCATTTTCAAGAGAAAATATATTTTAGATTTATTGCAAGACACTTGCATGAAAAACTATAACCTGCAAGTACTCCAATTAAACTTGAGTACAAACCAAAGAAGGTAGGTGATCCAGGGTATACTGACAAGCAGAGATATCAAAGATTGACAAGTAAGTTGATTTATCTATCTCATACTAGACAATACATCTGCTATGGTGTAAGTATTATTAGTCAATTCATGCATAATCCTACTGCTAAACATTATAATTGTGCCTTGAGAATCTTAAGGTATCTGAAATCCTGCTCTGGTCAGGGGCTGTTCTTTAGGAAAACTCATATTAGGGATATCCAAGTTTTTACTAATGCAGATGGGGAAGAAACTAAAACTGATATGAAGCAAACATCTTGCTATGCCTCATACCTATGGGGAAACTTGGCGACATGGAGAAGCAAGAAGCAACATGTTGTATCTAGGAGCAGTGCTGAAGCTGAACTGATGGCCTTATCCCTTGGTGTATGTGAAGGCTTATGGATCAACAGAGTTATGAAGGATTCGAAGATTGTTGTGCAACTGCCTATCCATATTTACTGTGACAACATATCTGCAATCCATATGACTAAGAATCCTGTGCAACATGACAACTACAAGCATATTGAGTTTGACAAACACTTCTTAAGAGCAAGGATCAAAGACAAAGAGCTAAAACTTCACTTCACCAGCTCCAAAGAATAGATTGCAGATATACTCACCAAACCAGTAAGTGTTCAAGGATTCAAGACACTATTTGACAAGCTAGGTTGTATCAATATCTACACCACTAGCTTGAGGAAGAGTGTTGGAATACAGTCTTCATATGAGGAACATACAGATCCTTCCAAGCCACACGACTGACCTTGGCATGCCAGCCATAAGACTTACTCTAACGTGCCAGGCTTCTGCCAAACTTTTTGAGGGTTCTGTCGAGCACTTCCATCAAAGCGTCGAACACTTGTTCTTATACATAATCCTCTATGTATTTCTGTTTATTTTTATCAAGTTAGTGCATGTGATTGTTGTTTAATCATAGAACAACAGTTACATCATCAACTCGATGATTTAGCCTTATTTTATCCTTAGATTTTTAACCGGCAAAGTGGTTGTTAAGAAGTCTCATCGTCAGACTAACTGTAGGAACCTTCTCCGTGTATATATATGGCTCTAATGTCTTCTGTAAATGAAATGTGAGGTGTTCTTCTTCATCTTAAGTGTTCATTAACGTTAGCTGAGCTCATCTTTCTATATAAATAGTGCAGATAAAGCTGTTTTTTATGTCCATGCGAGGGCATCATCTCCTGAACGACGGAACTTGATGACTACATTATGGCTGACCATCACTGGAGTTGCCTATATTCATAACGAGTGCAGGCAACATGGGTATGATATAAAGCCACGATATTCTAGTGTTCATCTTTCTACTTCTATTCATTCTAATCGATTTTCTTTTGAGGTACACAACACTGCGGAGAGCTGGAATATTGCATTCACATATCACAACATTCATCAGCGGCAGCCAAACAACAGCAAATGTTGCGTTTTAGGCATACGCATGCAACAACGGCCCAACGGCACCGACTCTTATAGTTTAGAGATAGATGTGCATTTGATGTTAACAGAACACTTTTCCTTTTACATTCCACGATTTCTAGAATTTTCTTTTTGCAGGTGCTATTGTACATATCATGCATTTCATTTACTTCTGCGTAGGAGAGTCTCCTACATCATATGTAACCACAGTATTCCTCCGCCACAAGTGAGGCAGATTATTAATAAAACAACCAGACAGTGCCGTCCGTCTTTCACAAAAAAAATAATTACAACCATTCAATAAAGTATCCAACATAGTCTTCAATCGAAAGAAATATCACATCGTTGAAATAAACTAGTCCAATATTTAAAATAATACCTCTCACGAACTAAATCTATAAATGCTAAGTAAAGTTCACCACTAATAATAAATCAAATCTTGAAAATCATCTTTCGATATCCACCATTGCCGCTCATCATCCTCCTCAACGTAAAGGTACTCATAGTCCCTCTCATATGCAAAAATGCTCAGTGGTGGTGTGAGCAAAACAACGTGCTTAATAAGTAATTAAGTACCTTTTTGTGGGGTCATGTATGCTGAGAAACAAGTTTTCAATTAATAACAGTTTCATGTAATAAATAAACCAAAACGTCAAGTTCCTACAATTAAACAATATCCATAATACTTTTTCCATAGTTATGGCTCTTTTCGATATCTCTTAAATGACTTATACCATCCACCTGAGTCAATAGTCAATAGATCGGTCGATACTTCAATCAATAAGCCAGCTGATACTTTAGTCAATAGTCCAGTCGGCACTCAATAGTTAATAGGCTGGACGACACTATCGTTAATAGGTTGGCCGGTACTTTAGTCAATAGACCGGTCGACACTGTACCCAATGGACCTGAATGCGGCATCAGTATAATCCATTTAAGAGTATAAATCATGCTCGTTTTGCAAATCAAATATCATCAGTAAATTCACATAAAGCACAACATACTTCCACACGATCCAATTTAATGCCAAAATAGACATTTAAAATGTAACTTTCGTAAAACAATTTCGCAAATGCTCAAAAGAGAGCTAGACCACTTACCTCAGATCGAACACTTAATTTTTCTTTGTTCTCAACTTGAACCCAACAATTTCAAAACAAAGAGTATCACTTAATAATCTCATCGTTATATTTTAGTTTTACTAAATCTATTAATTAATATGTAGAATACACCTTTTTTCTAAAAATATACTAGAATTCTAACCCTTAATAATATTCTTCCCCAAAAATTATGCGCAGTTAAACTGGTAACGCCCTTTGACTCTCTCCTGTGCCACATGTCATATCCCGTGTTTTCCGACTTTGGTATTAAATAATTAAAACAAACCTAAAATATAATTTTAGGGACTACATATGTTTGTGAGGTTTAGATAAATGAATTCTATGTTGAAAAAATAATCAAAATACTGAAATTAAGAAAATTAGGCCCAAAATACCAAAACTGTCCTTTCCCAGTTTAAATCCTAAGGAGCTATACATTACGTATAACTCCCCCAAGAGAAGTCGACGGTTACAAAAAAAGAAAGGGGGAGTCGACTGAGAGGGAGAGTAGGAGAGAAGAAGAGAAAAGAGGAAGAAGGAAGAAGAAACCGCAGCCAATCCTAGGTGCAATCCATCCTGGAATTCAACCAAATCACCGTAAGATTACCTAGATTCGAAGGCAAGTGACTTTTCTATACGTTTTATGCAATTTTGATTCAACAGGCCCTATTCTCTTAGAAAAAAGAGAAAGTTAGATCACACATTTGTAATCTTGATCCGTCAATGTTAACTGCTCTACTATGTGCATCTACTGTTGTTGATTGAGTAAACTTATGATCTTTGGGCAAATTTCTGAGAATATTTCCTACTTACTTGATTATGATGAATATGCCCTAAAGATGTCGTTTTTTATGTGATTTATTTCTTGGTGATTATCTATCATTGATGGTGCCTTAGATGACTTGAGTTGGTTTGTGGAAGGTTTGGAGGATTGTAGGGTGTGTGACTGAAGATTTAGTGGAGACTTGAAGGTTTTGCAGACATGTTCGAATGTATGAATGGTAGGAAACCTAGGGTTTATGCTGTTTGAGGTATCTAAGGTTCAATTTTGGTATCATGTGTGCATATGGAGGATGGAATCAGGTTTTAGGATTGATTTTAGTTGTTTACTAGGCTTGGGAGGAAGAGTTTTGAAGGTTGGGTCGAAATTTAAGTTAAACAGAGTGAAAAGTTGCAGAAACAGGGACTTGGATCGATCCTGGAAGGACATCGATCGATCCAAGTGTCCTGGCAGAATTTCCAAACTCTTTGAGAGACATCGGTCTATCAACTGAGAGACATCGATCGATCGAAGTCCAGGAAAACTGAACATCGATCGATCGGATGGACCACATCGATCGATCGATGTACAAGAGGTGCAGAACTAAAACTCTCTGGAAGACATAGAACAATTAGGAAGGGAGACATCGATCGATCGATGTTCAGTGTCTGCACATAGATCGATCAGAAGATCGATGTGGCCAGTTCTGCAGAATTTAAGCTGTTTTTTGAGACAGCCATAGGAAATGAATGGCAAGTTGAATGAGGGACTTGTGTGTGATGCTTGGGACTAGTGTGTAATTCTAAAGAGTGTTTTTGAATGATGCTCGAGTTAAGTTGGGGGTTGGTAACCCCAAGGATGAATAATGGGATTAAGTATGGTTTGAAGTGGATTTGTGAGATGGGAGTATGTTAAATGGTTCAAGGGAGGTATGTTTGGGGAATGTGACCTTGTACTTGACATGGGAAGTGAGTGTACATGTTTTAAGCCTGATATGATATGATATGAGCATTTTGCATCATGACATGTGCATTTTGCATTTCGACATGAGTTTTCTTTACGAAAAGACATGTGTGTGTAAAGGAAGATTAAAGTTTTGAAAGACAAGTTTTTGGCTGCTGGTTGATCGTAGTGACAGGGTATAAAAATGTGACATGTAATCAACAGCAAGATATAAGTTTATTATGGGGCTATGGACCGTTTTGCACGGGGTATAAAGTTCTGCTTTGCTGTCGGCTGATCACCCACAGGGTATAAAGTTTTCTGCTACGAGAAGGATAAGATAAGAAGAAAAAGGAAAAGCTTTGCGAAATGCCAGGCATAGCTTGTTTGCGAAAGAAGGCATATGTTTCTGTTCTGTTCAGTTCAATGCGTTGTCTTGGAAATGTGCATACATCATGTGACATGAAGATTAAGATGTGACATGAAAGAAACGATATGCGCATACGACCTATTAGATTGTACATTTTATTCGATACGTGATTGTTCATTACTTGTTTCTTTTATATGACTTGCTTGGCTTTGATGTCTATTTATTAAATGTTACTTGCTAGCCTGAGCACCTTATTTTGAGCATTGGTTTATGTATCGGTAACTCGTCATGTGTGATCCCATAAGGGGTATAAACGGTTACTTGGTAGCGATGTTTTCGCTAAGAATAGATACTCCATTTCTTTTCAGGTGTGCCCGAATATGAGATGATCTTCGCAGAAGACGACGGCAACTGGGCCCATTGGGATGATTAACACTGAAGTGGATAGCCTGTTTTATTTGTTTTGTTGATAGACTTGCTATGTACATTTTTGTACTGGGGGATATATTAGTCCTTTTTCCCATACTTGGTACGTTTTCGTTGTATTTCATTTGGGTTCAAAGATGGTTTGTAAGTTTAAATTTTTACGACGTTTCCACTGAGTATTTCCACATTATAGATGACGAGTGCTTGATCTATTTTGACGCCTTGTAGTTTTCGAAGTAGACTACGGCGGTAGCAGCGATACCAATGTCAGGTATCGGGCGGGGGCTCATCAGGTGGTATCAGAGCCTAGGCTTTAGATCTATCTCAGAAACTTAGGTTCATGATTTTTTAGTAATTTAAGATATTACTTCCCTTCAATTTGATCTTGAGGTATAAGCGCTGAATATCTAGAGTCTAGGTATGATCTGGGCTGGGTGTGTGCGAGCGCGTTCATCACTTAATTTTTGTATTAAATTTTCTTATTTCATTCCTCACCTATTCTTATGCATTCGATCTTTCAGTAATATTATGTGTTTATTGATTGCTAACGGAAGTGTTGGCCTTTCTGAAAATGCCTCCACAAAGAGATAACGCCAGAAACTCCGGCAACGGGCAAGAGAATCAGCCCCCACAGGTTGTTCTACCCTAGGTGCTCACGGATGCACTGGCGGTGATTGCACAGGGGTATGCCTAGCAGCAGCAACCTCTGCCTCCTCCGCACCGCAGCATAATATCTGGTTCTTCTATGAGGAGATGAGGAAGATCAAGGTTCTGGATTTTAGAGGATGTACCGATCCCGAGGAGGCTCAACATTAGTTGGATGAGGTAGAAAAATGCTTCAGGTTGTGCAAGTGCCTGAGGAGATTAAGGTAGATGTGGCCACACCCCTTTGTGTGGCAAGGCGGTGAATGGTGGGCTGGAATGACAATAAGGATGACCCCACCTATTTCCTGGGCACAATTCAGTGATGCCTTCCTGAAGTATTATGGGCTGGAGATGACAATCATAGATAAGATAAGGGCGTTCGACAGATTTGAGCAGGGTCGGATGACAATGTCGGAGTATGCCGATTGTTTTCATGCCTTAGGCAAGTTTGCTCCTGCGATTATGTCTGATAATCACCCAAAGATGACGAAGTTTGAGCAAGGGCTGGACTCCAAAATATAGTCAACGATTGGGAATGCGGGGATGACAACTTTTGAGGAAATGCTGGACGCATGCTTCCGCATCGAGAGTGATTTCCATAGAGTAGCGGCAAGAAAGGCCAGTGCAGGGTCGTCCGATAGACGCAAGAGGCCAAGGGAAGAGGCTAGAATTGGCGATAGACCCGAATGTTGGGTCAAGATTCCAAAGAGAGGCCGGGTAAGAAATTTTGAGAGACCCTCACCATAGAACCCAGTTATCCAGCAGGCCGTGGGAGTTTGCCCACACTGCAACAAGAGCAATGTCAGTGAGTGTAGGAAGTTGGCAGGAGCGTGTTACCGATGTAGACGGATGGGCCATCTTATTAGAGATTGCCTTGAAATGAGGAAGAATGCTCCTGGAGAAGCAGCTCAGCAGCCGATGGCAAAGCTGAGAGCGAATGTCTGCGTCCACCTCATGATAGACACTGATGTGCAAGAAGCCACCGACGTAGTAGCAGGTAAAATTTAAATTAAGTTTGAATTTTGATTTGAAGTGAATCCTTATGTGTTAAATTCTTTGTGCGGAAACTTGTTATGATCCTAGGTACGATTTTAGTAAATAAGATACCTGTCAGCGTAATCTTCTATAGCGGCAAGAGCCACTCTTTCGTGGCAAAGAGATTCACTAAGAACCTTAGTGGTTTACCAGAGTGGTTAGATACGGACCGTACCGTGTCCAAGCGGCCGGAGATCAAATTATGATTTCACACGAGCAGTACATGGATTGTGAGTTGGAGTTCAGAGAGCAAATATTCTCGTCACACTGATTCCTATCCAAATGTACGACCTCGACGTCATATTGGAAATGGACTGGTTGGCCAAGTATCATGCCAACATTGACTATCGTCTAAAGCAGGTGACAATTAAAAATGTTGGGATGGAAGACGTAACCTTCCAAAGAGATGCAGAACAGAAGAAAGATCCCAAGAAGATTGTAGGATCTGCAAGGCACCACTAGAAGGGGGGGGGGTTGAATTGTTGGTGCGGAAAGTGTGGTTTTGAAAATAGTTTTGACTCAAGAACTCATTTTCTGAAAACAGTTTCTGTTTTCAAGACCAGTTTTAAAACGTTTTTAAAACTAGGTTGTAGGTCTTCAAAAATTCTGAAATTTTGAGAGAACTTTGCCTCAGATGTTATGAGTGTCTCCTAAGCATTTCAGATTCAAATTCAACCTCTGACCCCTTGAACATTTGTTTGTGGTCAGATTGCGCAAATCTGCCAGAAACGGTAGACTGATTTGAAAAATTAATTTACATTGGTACGTGACTCCAAATGCTATGAAAATTTAAAGACTAACCCCTTATAAGTTTTATTTAAATAGGATGAAACAGTTTTGAAAAATTCTTTTGGGAAGTTAGTCAAATACGATCAAAGTCTCAACCTTTGCAAGCCTGAAAATCAGACTGCACTGGTCTCAGAACTTTAGCCATTTGGGTGACTTATACTTATCCAAAAGGGTTGAAACTTGCGCCAAAAGAACCTTAAGACGTGTAGCTATATTTCCTGAAAGTTTGGTGATTTTTGAAATTTGTTTACTATTTTTACGAACGTGATAAAAAACGATAAACAGTGCTGAAACTGAAAGTAAGTGCTGAAAGTAAATGACAGCAAGAATTTTATACTGGTTCGGTTATCAACAGCCTACTCCAGTCTTTGAGGACACCTTCCTCGGTTATCACTAAACAAAATAACACCTTGCCACAAAAGGTTGCTGGAGTTACACACCAACTCTAACCCTTTACAAACGATACAAGTAATCACACCTTTCACGAACACCACCACCGAACGAATAAAGGTTTGATCACACCTTGATCAACCTTTTACAACAATGAACATATATGGTGGTCTATACAAAGCCTATTCAATATATTTGAATATTAGAACAATATGCTTGAAAGAGAAGAAGAAGAAAGAAATGTGGAAGAAGAAAGTGGAAGACTTTTTTTGCACTTGGAAATTATGAGACTTCTCTTGCATTTGATTTGCTATTCTTCTCTTCCTTTTATTTCAATGTGGCCACCCCCTCTAGGGCTTTTCTTCCCCTTGGAAATTCTCTTTTAAGTCCTTGGAAGAATGCCTTGTATAATTGTGACATCAACTTGCTTACTTGGCACAACATGATTGGATGGATGACTTGGCTTTGCTTACTTGACACTTCATTATTGGTCCAACCTTGTCACCATTTAGTGTGCTGTAAAACTCTGAGATTAACTTGAAAAACATGTGCCAAAAAGAATTCAAAACACTACCAAACAATCACCATTCAATCCCTTCAATTTTGGGATGCAAATTAAGGACAAATGAATAGTAAATTCGGCCACTATTCACATGTGATGAAAATTTTCAGCATGTGTTGCATTTTTGAAATCTTTCCTTGTGTGTTTCCCTCTTCAAAGTCACCCATCATGTGTGGCTTATTTTCCACCAATTAAAGTACCAAATAAGCTCCATCTAGGCTCCAAAAAAGCTGAAAATGGTGTGTAAAATTCCTGCACATGTGCTGAATTTTATTTTGGTAAACTTTGTAAAATAGTGCACAATAATTATACACACATGGTATATTCCAATCAGCCCTTAACTGATTTTTCTAGAACACTTTAGAATGTATAGAGTATGTAAAAAGTGTCTAGATACATGTTATATGTCATGCCAAAAATGTTCCATGTGTCGTGTTCGTAGAAAACCGAATTTTCGACGTTTGTCGATTACCCGATTTTTCTCCGATTAAATTCCAACTTTTTGCACATGTTATATATATAATGTTACACATAATATAAATAAATTAAACTTCAATATTCAGCACTCATGGCTAATTTAAAGTGTCGCCTAATATGTGACAAAAATTGAATTTGGAATCGCCACAATTTGGCCTTAATTTGGGGTGATTTGTGTGTGCCAACATGGAATGATTTTATGGCTGTAAATACCATATGAGCCACAAAATTTGTGACCATTTTTGAAGTGTAGAGGCTGGCCATATATATATGGCAAGTAGGTGAAACGTTGGCGAAGTTTTGGTATTCACCCGATACGACAATTTTTGGTTTAGAACCTTTTAACATGTCGTAATAAATTTGTCATCACCATGACTTATATCATATGATATAAGACCTGAATATAGTCATAAATATGAGTTAAATATAGTGGTGTGACGCTAACGTACGTACGTAAATATATAACGTGTCGGTAGTACGTTGGAATATATGTGTATGTGCCTTTTTATAAAAAATCTGAATATATATATATATGTTAAAAATGTGTGGAGAGGATGAAGAAGACTTTCCATTCTTCAACTTGTTGCCTTTGTGCCTTTTCAAAATATAGCTTCCTTTAATGAACTACTTAGTTCATTTAACTAAGTACTTCACTTAATGAACTAGTTTAGTTCATTAATGGTGGCACCTGAAAATAGTTCAAACACAACAAATGTTCGCCATTTGATGTAAGCTTTAAAGCTTTATGGCTCGTTAGTACGACAACATTATATATGAACTATATAAGTCAGGTTTCATGCAAAAACGTGTCATGTCATAAAACGTGTCATGTATTTCTTTAGTACACGTTATTTAAATCATGCATTTTGTAAACACTCAAACCCCTTTTTCTCAACAATCTCCCCCTTTTAATGATTTACAAAATAACCTACGTTCATGATTTAAATTTTATCGCTCCCCCTCCAATCGTGCACAAATTCAAATTTGAAATTTGAATTCTCTCCCCTTTGATTTGTGCAATAAAACTTTCTCTCTCCCCATTAAATCATGCATTCTCTCCCCCCTTATTTTGGAAAGACAATCAAAAGCGCATGTAAAGATGAAGATAGCAAAGAAAAATCATGCATTTCAAATAATATCAAAAGTGCGTTCTTAAGGGTTATTTATTCAACCATTTGAGAATGTCCCTTTTGGTACCCAAATTTGGGTGACCTTTCTAGATCTTCCAAAAGGTAAGAAAGGTGATGAAGACGCAACATAATATACATTAGGGGCAAATGCGTTTGGGCCAAGAATCCCATCATGCATATAGTATGGTTTTCGTTTTTGATATGTATTTTGGTTTGCATGCACGGGGCGTGATCTAGATGCATTTTTATGATATGAATGTCACATATGCATCAATGGCTTTCTTTCATATCTATATGGCACATAATTGTACTTTGTATGATATGAAGAATAAGAAGCACGATGAGATAAGATGAGTGGTGTACTAGTCTTCTTCTTAGGTTGTATAGTTTCATGCGGTTTCATAGACGTAGATAAAATCAATTTTGTAGCCTTATTTTTTTACTTTATTCTCTTCAACATATCCTTCTCCGGTTTTATCATTTTCATGCTTTCGAGAAGAGATAAGACGATCTAGAATACAAGTATCTGTATCGAATTGTTTTCTAGTCTTTTCTAGATCTTCATTTCTTGATTTCAACTTTGAAATCTTGGCTTTCAGTTCAGTGTTATCAGACGTCAATGATGAAATTTCGGACTTTAATGAATTTATGATGCAGGACGACTATTCTTTTGAATCGTTTAATTGAGACACAAGATTTGTATTAGAAGATTCTAACAATTTTTTGTCTTCAATTAATCGTTTCTTTTCTTTTGCAAGGGTCTTAGAAAACTTATGCAATTCAAGATATTGAACATACAAATCATGATATGATGGTTCAGAATCGAAATCGGAATGTACCTCACTATCAAGAAGTGGAGGCCTTTGTCTTGACATACCTTCTTGCTCGTTTTTGTGTCTAGTGGTTGCCATCTCACTAAGATCGTTGGATCTCCTTGTCGTGAGTATTCCTGCGCTCTGATACCAATTGTAGGATCTGCAAGGCACCACTAGAAGGGGGGTTGAATAGTTGGTGCGGAAAGTGTGGTTTTTCAAATAGTTTTGACTCAAGAACTCAACTTCTGAAAACAGTTTCTGTTTTTAGGACCAGTTTTAAAATGTTTTTAAAACTAGGTTGTAGGTCTTCAAAAATTCTGAAATTTTGAGAGAACTTAGACTCAGATGTTATGAGTGTCTCCTAAACATTTCAGATTCAAATTCAACCTCTAACCCCTTGAAAATTTGTTGGTGGTCAGATTGCGCAAATCTGCTAGAAACGGTAGACTGATTTGAAAAATTAATTCCTATTTGTACGTGACTCCAAATGCTCTGAGAATTTAAATACTAACCCCTTATAAGTTGTATTTAAATGGGTAGAAACAGTTTTGAAAAATTCTTTTGGGAAGTTAGTCAAATACGATCAAAGTCTCAACCTTTGCAAGCCTGAAAATCAGACTACACTAGTCTCAGAACTTTGGATGTTTGGGTGATTTATACTTATCCAAAAGGGTTGAAACTTACGAAAAAAGAACCTTAAGATGTGTGGCTATGTTTCCTGAAAGTTTGGTGATTTTTGAAATTCGTTTACTATTTTTACGAACGTGATAAAAAACGATAAACAGTGCTGAAACTTAAAGTAAGTGCTTAAAGTAAATGACACCAAGAATTTTATACTGGTTCGGTTATCAAAAACCTACTCAAGTCTTCGAGGACACCTTTCTCGGTTATCACTAAACAAAATAACACCTTACCACAAAGGGTTGCTGGAGTTACACCCCAACTCTAACCCTTCACAAACAATATAAGTAATAACACCTTTCACGAACACCACCACCGAACGAATGAAGGTTTGATCACACCTTGATCAACCTTTTACAACAATGAACATATATGGTGGTCTATACAAAGCCTATTCAATATATTTGAATATTAGAACAATAGGCTTGAAAGAGAAGAAGAAGAAAGAAATGTGGAAGAAGAAAGTGGAAGACTTTTTTTGCACTTGGAAATTATGAGACTTCTCTTGCATTTGATTTGCTCTTCTTCTCTTCCTTTTATTTCAATGTGGCCGCCCCCTCTAGGGCTTTTCTTCCCCTTGGAAATTCTCTTTTAAGCCTTGGAAGAATGTCTTGTATAATTGTGACATCAACTTGCTTACTTGGCACAACATGATTTGATGGATGACTTGGCTTTGCTTACTTGGCACTTCATGATTGGTCCAACCTTGTCACCATTTAGTGTGCTGTAAAACTCTGAGATTAACTTGAAAAACATGTGCCAAAAAGAATTCAAGACACTACCAAATAATCACCATTCAATACCTTCAATTTTGGGATGCAAATTAAGGTCAAATGAATAGTAAATTCGGCCACTATTCACATGTGCTGAAAATTTTCAGCATGTGTTGCATTTTTGAAATCTTTCCTTGTGTGTTGCCCTCTTCAAAGTCACCCATCATGTGTGGCTTATTTCCACCAATTAAAGTACCAAATAAGCTCCATCTAGGCTCCAAAAAAGCTGAAAATAGTGTGTGAAATTCCTGCACATATGCTGAATTTTAATTTGGTAAACTTTGTAAAATAGTGCACAATAATTATACACACATGGTATATTCCAATCAGCCCTTAATTGATTTTTCTAGAACACTTTAGAATGTATAGAGTATGTAAAAAGTGTCTAGATACATGTTATATGTCATGCCAAAAACGTTCCATGTGTCGTGTTCGTAGAAAACCGAATTTTCGACGTTTGTCGATTACCCGATTTTTCTCCGATTAAATTCCAACTTTTTGCACATGTTATATATATTATGTTACACATAATATACATAAATTAAAATTTAATATTCAGCACTCATGGCTGATTTAAAGTGTCGCCTAACATGTGACAAAAATTGAATTTGGAATCTCCACAATTTGGCCTTAATTTGGGGTGATTTGTGTGTGCCAACATGGAATGATTTTATGGCTGTATATACCATGTGAGCCACGAAATTTGTGGCCATTTTTGAAGTGTAGGGGCTTGCCATCTATATATGGTAAGTAGGTGACACGTTGGCGAAGTTTCGGTATTCACCCGATACGACAATTTTTGGTTTAGAACCTTTTAACGTGTCGTAATAAATTTTTCATCACCATGACTTATATCATATGATATTAGACCTGAATATACTCATTAATGTGAGTTAAATATAGTGGTGTGACGTTAACGTACGTACGTAAAATATATAACGTGTCGGTAGTACGTTGGAATATATGTGTATGTGCCTTTTTATAAAAAATCTGAATTATATATATATATATATATATATATATATATATATATATCTGTGTTTGTGTGTGTGTGTGTTAAAAACATGTGGAGAGGATGAAGAAGACTTTCCATTCTTCATCTTGTTGCCTTTGTGCTTTTTCCAAATATAGCTTCCTTTAATGAACTACTTAGTTCATTTAACTAAGTATTTCACTTAATGAACTAGTTTAGTTCATTAATGGTGGCATCTGAAAATAGTTCAAACACAACAAATGTTCGCCATTTGATGTAAGCCTTAAAGCTTCATGGCTCGTTAGTACAACATTATATATGAACTATATAAGGTAGGTTTCATGCAGAAACGTGTCATGTCATAAAACGTGTCATGTATTTCTTTAGTACACGTTATTTAAATCATGCATTTTGTAATCACTCAAACCCCTTTTTCACAACAGAAGGTGTATATGACTGTTGCCCAAGCTAGGAAAGTCTTAAGGAAAGGTGCCGAGGGGTTCTTGGTGTATGCGATGGATGCTAATCAGGAGATATCTTCCGTTGAGCAGATCCTGGCGGTCAACGAATTTCTGGATGTGTTTCTGGAAGAACTACCAGGAGTTCCACCTCCGAGGGAAATCGAGTTTGAGATAAATCTAATTCTAGGAGCCGAACTTATTTCTAAAGCTCCTTACAGAATGGCTCCTGCGGAATTGAAAGAATTGAAGGAACAACTCTAGGAGTTTTTGGATAGGAAATTCATTCGCCCCAGTGTGTCACCTTGGGGAGCACCTGTCCTATTGTGAAGAAGAAGGACTGTAGTATGAGGCTCTGCGTCGGCTATCGAGAGCTGAATAAAATTACCATCAAGAATAAGTATCCACTGCCGCGAATTGAGGATCTGTTCGACCAGCTCAATGTAAGTTTTGGTTAAGCATAGTCCTTAATTAAATTTTGTTGTTCTGATGGGAGGATTTCCTATATTTGTTCAGGGTGCCAGGATCTTCTCTAAGATTGACCTCTTGTCGGGCTAGCACCAATTGCGAGTGAAGGCCGAGTATATTGCCAAGAAAGCTTTCCGCACGAGATTTAGCCACTATGAGTTCCTAGTGATGCCATTTGGGTCGACAAATGCCCCTGCGGATTTTATGGACGTTATGAATACCATCTTCCTAGAGTAGTTGGATAAGTTTGTTGTGGTATTCATCGATGACATCTTGATGTACTCCATTGACGAGCAAACTCATGCTGAGCATTTGAGAATTGTTTGGGCATTCCGAGACAGAAGCAACTCTATGCCAAATTTAGCAAATATGAGTTTTGGCTTAGGAGTGTGACTTTCCTTGGTCACGTGATATCAGAAGAGGGGTTTGTAGCAGATCTGAACAAAGTGGAAGCTATTACTGAGTGGCCTAGACCCACGAATGTCACCAAAGTGCATAGTTTCTTGAATCTAGTTGGTTATTACAGGAAGCATATTGAGAGATTATCAACAATAACAGTGCCCCTGAGTCGTCCCACACAATAGCGAGAAAAGCTTCACAGAACTCAAGAAGAGGTTAACAACGGCCCTAGTATTGGCTCAACCCTCCGGTACTGATGGGTTTGTGATTTACGGTGATGCGTCGAAGAATGTTCTAGGTTGTGTTTTGATGCAACACGGACGAGTTATCGCGTATGCCTCAAGGCAGCTAAAACCTTACGAGCAGAATTATCCGACACACGACCTTGAACTCACAACAGTTGTGTTCGCCTTGAAGATTTGGTGGCACTATTTATACGGGGAGAAGTGTGCGGTATTTACTGACCACAAGAGCTTAAAGTACTTGTTCTCCTACAAGGAGTTAAACATGAGGTAGCGGAGATGGTTGGAACTACTGAAAAACTACGACTTGACCATTCACTACCACCCGAGAAAAGCTAATAAGGTGGCTGATGCGCTAAGCAAGAGATCAGCCATGCACGACAATCACCGTTGGAAAGAGAAATGGAAGAATTTGGTTTGGATTTGGTTGACTCCACAGTGAATGTTTTGACAGCATTGACCGCCACCCCAAGTTTGATTAATCGGGTAAAAGAGGCTCAGAAGAATGATAAGACTCTGGATGAGACAGGAGAGAAGCTGAAGCATGGTCAGGTTGATGGATTTCAAGCAGTGATGACGGGAGCCTATTGTTTAGAGGAAGACTATGTGTTCCTAAAGTGGATGAACTCAGAAGAGAAATTTTGAAGGAGGCTCATAGCTCAAAGTTCTCGATACACCCCGGTAGCAGCAAGATGTATAGAGATCTTAAATAGTACTATTGGTGGTCCGGTATGAAGAGGCATATCACGGAGTTCATCGAAAGATGTCTGGTGTGCCAGTAAGTTAAAGCTGAACACCGTCCTGGTGGATTATTAATGCCGTTGGAGATTCCAGAATAGAAATAGTAAATCATCACGATGGATTTCATAGCTGGTTTACCAAAGACAAGAAGTGAGTACGATATGATAAGGGTTGTTGTGGATCGGTTGACCAAGTCTGTACATTTTCTACCCGTCTCGAGTGAAGCATCCCTCGATAAGTTAGTGAGTCTATATATGGACAGTATGGTCAGCCTGCATAGTGTTCCAGTGAGCATAGTGTCTGATCGAGACCCGCGGTTCACTTCTAAATTCTGGGCAGCATTTTACAGAGCCATGGGTACAGAGTTAAGAATCAGTACATCCTATCACCCTCAGACTGATGGACAGTCGGAGCGGACTATTCAGACACTCGAAGATATGTTGAGGGCTTGTGCTCTAGTGTTCAAAGGGAGTTGGGATGGAAGAGTGAATTTAATGGAGTTTTCGTATAATAACAGTTACCACAGTGCGATTGAAATGGCTCCCTTTGAAGCGTTGTATGGACGGAAGTGCAGGTCTCCTATTTATTGGGATGAAGTTAGTGTGAGAGCCATCACCAGACCCAAGCTATTCGTGAAGACGTTAGGAAAGGTGAAGATCATTCGGGACAGATTCAAGACGGCTCAAGACCGTAGCAAAAGTTGGACAGATTCCAAGCGATAACCTTTGGAGTTTGATGTAGGCGAAAAAGTTTATTTAAGAGTATCACCTACGAATGGTATTATGAGATTTGGAGTGAAAGACAAGCTAAGTCTCTGTTTTATTTGTCCTTATGAGATACTTGAGAAGGTGGTAGCTTTGGCATATCGGTTGACATTACCCCCAGTTTTGGCGCAGGTCTATAACGTCTTCCACATCTCATAGTAAAGGAAATATGTGATGGATCCGAGCCATATACTTGAAGCACAACCGTTGGAGCTTAAAAATGATGTTACTTATGGAGAGGTACCGGTGAGGATCATGGCCCGGAAGGAACAAGTGTTAAGAAAGCGGGTGATTCCTTATGTGAAGATCCAGTGGAGCAATCACACGGAACGGGAAGCCACTTGGGAACTTGAGGAACAAATATAGGAGAAGTATCCTCAGCTTTTCAATTAAGATACGTAAGTTTCGAGGACGAAACTTTTTGTAAGGTGGATGAAATATCGTATCCCGTGTTTTTTTTTTGGGGACTCTCGAAGGAGACTTCCTTGAGTTAACAGGTCATCAGAATAACTCACAACAGAATAATGAAAATATGAGAAGCGCACATTTTGGGCTGCAGCAACTGTTTCAAATTATTTATAGTCTAAATCCGAGAGAATAAACTGCCAAAATGACAACTGTTTTTAACATGTCCTATCATGCTCTTCGCCTACTTTGTTGCTCCCAAAACCACAAAACATTAAATGGGACTTATGGCTTCAGGCCAAAGCCAAACCAAACTTTGCACTGCCCGAAAGAGTGAAAAGAGACTTGGGCCGCCATTCATGCTGAATCAAAGCACTGAATTTGCCATAATTGTTCACCTTTGCCTTAAGTGTTGTCAATGGATCAAGCGCATGCTGTGTACCAAAGGTAACAGTGTTTTCATTCGTGGAGAAGCTGTGTGACACTTCACCACCAGCATCAGTATTAGTCAAGGGCCTGACTGTATGGTAGTACGATGCACTCACCGAGTTACCCTTGTCATTCAGAAACAAAGAAGCAATGAAGTCGGAATTGGTGTAGTTCACCCCAGCATTACATTTGGTCAAAACCCCTGTCTTGGTATCGAAGGACATATTAGTGCCAAGTGCAAGCACATTGGTTCCGACTACTCCTGAAAAGTTGATAATGGGGTTTGCTGTCAACCCTACACTTGAACTTATACCAGCATAGTCATGCAAGTACTGAAGTTCTAGCTTTCCAGACCTCTGATCGCGGACTCTGATGCTAAGAATAGTCTTCAACAGGAGCAGGCTCACCAACAGTGATGGTGGTGAGAAGATTGGAGTTGGTGTCCACTTTAAAATCAGTAGTGATGTTCTTGTTCTTCAACTGAGTATTCACATCAGCCAAGAAAAGGTAGCCCTTCTTTGCTCCTGATGATCTTATGATAACTCCAGTAGGCGAGTAGGTAGTCTCACTCAACCTGTGGTCAGTCTGGAATCCTTGTTGAGAAGATCTCTGGCTTTCTTGCCGATGTCATAGTAGAGGTCGGGACCTTTAGCTATAGCGATGAACTCAAGAAGAATGAGAGAAAAGAAATGGAAGAAAAATGAAATTTGAGAGCAGAGAGTAAAGAAATTGTATCCCGTGTTTTCGAGTCCGCTGTTAAATAATTAAAAACAGCCAAAAACATAATTTTAGTGTTTACATATGTTTATAAGGTTTAGATAAATGAATAATCAAAAAGCTGAAATTAAGAAAATTAGGCCCAAAATACCAAAATTGCCCCATCCCACTTAAAATCTGATGGAGCTATACATTACATATAATTCCCTCAGGAGAAGTCGACGGTTACCAAAAAAAGAAAGGTGGAGTCGACTGAGAGAGAGAGCCGGAGAGAGAAGAGAAAAGAGGTAGAAGGAAGAAGAAACTGCGGCCAATCCTAGGTGCAATCCATCCTGGAATTCAACCAAATCACCGTAAGATTACCTAGATTTGAAGGCAAGTGACTTTTGTATACGCTTTACGCAATTTTGATTCAACAGGCCCTATTCTCTTAAAAAAAGAGAAAGTTGGATCACATATTTGTAATCTTGATCCGTTTATGTTAATTGCTCTACTATGTGCATCTATTGTTGTTGATTGAGTAAAGCTATAATCTTTTGGCCAGATTTCTGAGAATATTTGCAACTTACTTGATTACGATGAATATGCCCTAAAGATGTCGTTTTTGATGTGATTTATTTCTTGGTGATTATCTATCATGCTTGTTGTTGGTGCCTTAGATGAATTGAGTTGGTTTGTGGAAGGTTTGGAAGATTGTAGGGTGTGTGACTGAAGATTTAGTAGAAACGTGGAGGTTTTGTGGACTTTTTCGAAGGTGTGAATGGTAGGAAGCCTAGGGTTTATGTCGTTTGAGGTATCTAAGGTTCAATTTTTGTATCATGTGTGCATATGGAGGTTGGGATCAGGTTTTAGGATTGATTTTAGGTGTTTAATAGACTTAGAAGGAAGAGGTTTGAAGGTTGGGCCGAAATTGAGGTTAAACATTGTAAAAAGTTGCAGAAACAAGGACTTGGATCGATCTTGGGAGGACATCGATCGATCCAAGTGGCCCTGGCAGAATTTCCAAACTCTCTTGGAGACATCGATAGATCAACTGGGAGACATCGATCGATCGAAGTCCAGAAAAACTAAACATCGATTGATCAAACGGACAACATCGATCGATCGATGTACAAAAGGTGCACAACTGAAACTCTCTGGAAGATATAGATCAATCAGGAAAAGGGACATCGATCGATCGATGTATAGGATCTGGACATAAATCGATCAGAAGGCCACAACGATCGATCAGTGTGACCACTTCTGCAGAATTTAAGCTGATCTTTAAGACAAGGATAGGAAATGAATGTCAAGTTGTATGGGGGACTTGTGTGTGACGCTTGGGACTAGTGTGTAAGTCTAAGGAGTGTTTTTGAATGATGCTTGAGTTAAGTTGGGGGTTGGTAACCCTAAGGATGAATAATGAGATCAAGCATGAGTTTGAAGTTGATTTGTGAGATGGGAGTATGTGAAATGCTGCAAGGGAGGTATGTTTGGGAATGTGACCTTGTCCTTAACATGGGAAGTGAGTGTACATGTTTTAAGCATGATATGATATGATATAGGTATTTTGCATTATGACATGCACATTTTGCATTTCGACATGAGTTTGCTTTATGAAAAGACATGTGTGTATAAAGGAAGATTAAAGTTTTGAAAGACAAGTTTGTGGCTGCTGGTTGATCGCAGGGTATGAATGTCACGTCTGTTGTGGCAGGGTATAAAAGCGTGACCTGTAATTAACAGCAGGATATAAATTTTGTTATGGGGCTATGGACCTTTCAGCACGGGGTATAAAGCTCTATTTTGCTATGGGCTGATCATCCACAGGGTATAAGGTTTTCTGCTATGCGAACGATGAGATAAGAAGAAGAAAGAAATGCTTTGCCAAATGGCAGGCATAGCTTGTTTGCGAAAGAAGACATATGTTTTTGTTCCGTTTAGTTCAATGGGTTGCTTTGGAAATGTGCATTCATCATGTGACATGAAGCATAACATATGACATGAAAGAAACGATATGTGCATACAACCTGTTAGATTGTACATTTTATTCGATATGTGATCGTTCATTACATGTTTCTTTTATGTGACTTGCTTGGCTTTGATGTCTATTTATAGAATGTTACTTGCTAACCCGAGCATCTTATTTTGGGCATTGATTTATGTATCGGTGACTCGTTATGTGTGATCCCATAAGGGGTATAAACGGGTTACTTGCTAACAATGTTTTCGCTAAGAATAGATACTCCATTTCTTTTCAGGTGAGCCCGAATATGAGATGATCTTCGTAGAAGACGACGACAAGTGGGCTCATTGGGATGATGGACACTGAAGTGGATAGCCTATGTTAATTTTTTATAGACATGCTATTTACATTTTTGTACTGGGGATATATTAATCCTTTTCCCCGTACTTGGTATGTTTCCGTTGTATTTCATTTGGGTTTAAAGATGGTTTGAAAGTTTAAATTTTTACGACGTTTCCGCTGATTATTTCCACATCATGGATGACAAGTGCTTGATCTTCTTTGACGCCTGGTAGTTCTCGTGGTAGACTACGGCAGGTGCACTGGCACCAATGTCAGATATAGGGCCGGGGCGCATCACCACATGGGTTTGAATCCTGGCCTGCACATTTTTTTTCTTTTCTTTCCAGTACTAAAAGTAACTATTTACTAAATGATCCAGCTCCATAAAACAAATTCCTTTTTAGCCCAGTGGTCCGCCTGCTCTTTCTCTTCTTGCTCACCCATGTTCGAACCCCTAGGCGGGCAGCAAAACCTTTTTTTACTCGACTGCCCCTTCTTTTCTTTTTCTTTTTCTTTTTCCTTTTCTCTCCTTTCTGCCGCCAACCACATTTCTCTCCTCTATTTGTTTCCTTCTCTCCTCTCTGTCGCCAGCCACCTTTTTCTCTCCTCAATTACTATTATTTTTTCCTTCTTTTCTCTTTTTCTACCAAAAGGCCCTCTTTATCTCTTTTCTCTTTATAATCTAAACAATTCATCTCAAAAGAACTCAACCTATAAAATTCCCCTGTCAAACTCTATTCCACACAATTGCTTAGGAGGTATTTCATGTAGAGATAAGGGGGTTTGAGTGATTTCAAAATAAGTGACTTAAACGTGTATATATATATATATATATATATATATATATATATATATATATATATATAAACGTGCACAATATATATATACGTGTACATGAATGCATAATATCTTGCCTTATTTAGCTTATATATTATGTTGCCGTACTAACGAGCCATGAAGCATTAAGGCTTACATCATATGGCAAACATTTGTTGTGTTTATACTATTTTCAGGTGCCACCATTAATGAACTAAACTAGTTCATTAAGTGAAGTACTTAGTTTAATAAACTAAGTAGTTCATTAAAGGAAGCTACATTTGGAAAAGGCACAAAGGCAACAAGGCTAAGGAAGGAAAGTCTTCTCCTCCTCCCCATCCTTTAATGCACACGCATATACACATATATATCACATATATTTTCAGATTTTTTAAATAAAGGCACATACACATGTATTCCAACGTACTACCGACATGTTATATATTTTACGTACGTACGTTAACGTCACACCACTATACTTAACTCATATGTATGAGTATATTCAGGTCTTATGTCATATGATATAAGATATGGTGATGACAAATTAAATACGACACGATAAAAGGTTCTAAACCGAAATTTGTCGTATCGGGCGAATACCGAAACTTCGCCAACGTGTCACGTACTTGCCATAAATAAATGGCCAGCCCATATACTTCAAAATGTGATGTAAATTTCGTGCACATGACATAATAATCAGCCAAAAATACTTTCCATGTTAGCACACACAAATTACTCCACATTAAGGCCAAAATGTGAAGATTCCAAGTTTAATTTTGTCACATGTTAATGGTACCACTTTAAACCAGCCAAGTGCTGAGATTTAAAGTATATATTATATACATTATGTATAACATAATATATATATAACATGTGCAAAAGTTGGAATTTAAATTAGAGGAAAATCGGGTAATCGATAAATATCGAAAATTCGGTTTTCTACGCACATAACATGGAACGTTTTTCTTGTACATCATGTGACACGTATCTAGTCACTTTTTACATATGATATACATCTTAAAGTGTTCTAGAAAATTAAATTAAGGGATGATTGGAATATTACATGTGTGTATTATTAAATGTGCACTATTTTACAAAGTTAGCAAAAATAAATTTCAGCACATGTATACATATCATCCAACGTCACATACAGCTGATTTGGAGCACATGTGGAGCTTTGTTGGCATATTGATTGGTCAAGGATCAATCATACAATGTTGGTAAATTGAAGAGAGAAGCTACAAATGGTAAGAATTCAAGGTATATCTCTCTTATGTCACATGCTGAAAATTTCAGCATACTACACACAAGCTGGCCGATTTTTAGGTCTTTAATGTGACATATTTTGTCATCTTTTATTAGGTGATTGATTAGAAGAAGATATGATAAGGTTTTGAATATGATTTAAAATAAATAAATGGTGATATTCTACATATCACATGCTGAAAATTTTTCAGCATGTGTACAAGGTATATGGCCGAATTCTTAAGCCTATTTGTGTCCAAATTCATTTCTTAGTTGGTAGAAATAGTTACCATAAATTGTTGATTCATTTTTATGATGAAAATTCAAAGAAAAATGGTAATGATTTGAACTTTATCCCCATGATGCACATGCTGAAAATTCAGCATGGCAAGACACCCTTAATGGCCGAAATTCTCACTTGAATGGGAAGGATTTCTTTGTCTTGCAATTTATGATGCAATTCTTGATTTATGGTATGATTTTATGATTGATTTTTGGCACATGGTAAAGTGTATATCTCAGATTTTTTCCATGTCATCATGATGACAACGTTGAGCCAATAAGGAGGTGCCAAGTAAGCGAAGACTAAATGATGATCCAATAAGAAGATGCCAAGTAAGCAATGCCTTGTCACAATGATGTCTTACACTCTCTCAAGGACTTAAAAGATAATTTTCAAGAGGGAGACATACCATAGGGGGGACGGCTGCAACATTAAAAGAGAAGAGAAGAGAGCAAACAAAAACAACAACAAGCATTGCATTTCAAAGAGATCAAAAAGTCAAGCTCTTCTTCTCCTACATCTTCTTTCTTTCTCTTTTCTTGTAAAGCCTATTGTTTTTCATATCTTTCAATCTTGAATAGGCTTGAGATAAACCACCATTCATACATCTTTGTAAAAGATTGATCAAGGTGTGATCAATCTTCATTCTAGCAAGGTGGTAGTGTTCGTGCGAATTGTACTTACAATACAAGGTTTGTAAAGGGTTGGAGTTAGGTGTAACTCTATCAACCCTGCGGTAAGGTGTGTTGTGTGTGTGATTAGTGTGAACCAAGGAAGGTGTTCTTTGAATACTGGAGTAGGTTGTTTATAACCAAACCAGTATAAAAATCTCGGCGCAATTTACTTTCAGCATTTATTTTTCAGTTACTGCACTGTTTATCCGTCTTATTCGCATCCGTAAAAATAGTAAACGATTTTCAAAAATTACGAAAATTTCCAGAAACATACTTACACGTTCTAGGGTTAATTTGGCACAAGTTTCAACCCTTTTGGATAAGTATAAGTCAATCAAACATCAAAAGTTCTGAGACTAGTGCAGTCTGATTTTCAGACTTGCAAAGGTTGAGGCTTTGATTGTATTTGACCTAATTTCCAAAAGAATTTTCCAAAACTGTTTCAACCCATTTAAATATAGTATATAAGGAGTTATTGGTCAAATTTTGAGAGCATTTGGACGTTCACACAAATAGGAATTAATTTTTCAAAACCATCTACCGTTTCTGGCAGATTTGCACAATCTGAGTATCAACGGTTTTTGAAGGGGTTAAAGGTTGAAATTTAATTTGAAATTTTTAGGAGACCCTCATAAAATCTGAGGCTAAGCTCTCTCAAAATTTCATAATTTTTGGAGACCTCTAACCTAGTTTTAAAAACGTTTTAAAACAGGTCCTGAAAACAGAAACTGTTTTCAGAACTTGAATTGTTCAAGTTTAAAGAAATTTTAAAAACCACACTTTCCGCACCATCTATTCAACCCCCCCCCCCCTTCTAGTGGTGCCTTGCAGATCCTACAAGTGGTATCAGAGAGCAGGAATACTCACTTCAAGGAATCCAACGATTCAGTGAGATGGCATCCACAAATCTCAAAACCGAGCAAGAAGGTATGTCGAGCCAAAGGCCTCCACTTTTTGACGGTGAGTCGTTTATTCAGTGGAAACTTAGGATGAAGCTTTTTCTTATGGCTATAGATATAGATCTTTGGTCAATCATTGAACATGGTCCTTATGTCCCATCTAATGTGTCCACTGTAGACGGAGTTACTTTAGAAGTTATTAAAACTAGACAAGAATATACGAGTGATGATAAAAAGAAACTTAGTATGAATGCTAGGGCTATGCAATTGCTTTTAAACGAATTAAGTAAAAGTGAGTCTAGTTATGTGTCAAACTGTTCGAGTGCACAAGAAATGTGGAGGATACTAGAAATGAAACACGAAAGCACGAGTCAAGTAAAAGAGTCAAAAATTAACATGCTCATGTCCACACTTGAGTCTTTTAAATTATTGCCCAATGAGTCTATTGTAGATATGGATCTTCGTTTGACTAACATCTACAACTCTCTTGAGTCTCTTGGTAAGGCTTTTACTACGCAGGAAAAGGTGCAGAAAGTCCTACGAAGCCTTCCTTCTGAATGGGACCCTAAAGTGACTGCGATAGAAGAAAGCAAGGAAACTAAATCAATAAAGATGGAAGAACTAATCGGTTCACTTAAAGTTTATGAAAATAAACTCACCATTCGGAAAACGGAATCATCTAAACAAGGTAAAGCTATTGCTTTTAAATCAAATGAATACGTGTCCCCTCCCTCCGATCACGTAGATGATAGTGATTCCGAATCGGATAATGATGACCTAATTCTATTGGCTAAAGGATTGAGAAAATTTATGAGAAGGTCATTTAGAAACAAAAATAAGGGCACTACTACTAAGAGAAATAAGAACAAGTCAAACGATAAAGATGTTAAATGTTATGAATGTGGCAAACTCGGACACTTATCATATGACTGCCCAAATAAAGAAAAGCACACTACTAAGTACCCTGACAAGGAGCGGAACAAACATAGACTCGTCTCAGAACCCAAACAAAGGAAACGTGCTATAAAGGCCTCCACCTGGAGTGATTCATCAGATTCTGAAACTGAGACCGAAGAGGAGACCGCACAAGTATGCTTTGCATCCAAAGCATCTAATGAGGTATCATCTGATTCTGACTCTGACTCTGAACCTTCTTATGATGATCTTTTTAGTCAGTATCTAGAATTGCATAAATTCACTAAGACTCTCGCTAAAGAAAAGAAACGATTAATTGAAGAAAAAACTGTTAGAATCCTCTAACGAGAATCTTGTCGCTCAATTAAGCGATTCAAAGAAAGAGTCATCATGTGTCATTACTACATTAAAAGCAGAGATTTCATCATTAACCATGCAAAATAATGAAATGAAATCCGAGATTTCAAATTTGAAATCAAGGAATACCGATTTAGAGAAAATGATGAAACAGTTTGACATAGGGTCCATCATGCTGCATCGCATCATATTATCACAAAAGCATGACAGCGACAAAACTGGACTGGGATACGTTGATACTAACGAAGTATCAATCAAACCAACCAAGTTTGTTGTGTCTAAGAAAGTAGACACCCCTAAGCCGCAAGTGGCGTCTAAGATGACGCAAAAAGCGCCCCCTTCCTCACGCCCCACTTCTTCATATCATGTGAAATATAACGTTGTACCATATAGATATGAAAAGAGAAGAACAATGCATACACGAAATACATATCATCCACGCACTACGCATACACACACAAGGACATATCAAAAGCGTCCTTCATTCAATGAGTATAGAGGAGTCCTTGGGCAAAGGCCCAAAGTGCATGCACCACATGTCTATTATATTGTACCTTCATTCTTGCCATTTGATAAACCGAGAAGGATCACCCAAGTATGGGTACCGAAAGGTACCTTTACCAAAAGGTGATTAACTAACTCGAAAGGACCCAAAATTAAAAGGGTACCTAAATCACCTTTTCACATTGCAGGGAGACCACACTTCGAAAGACACATCAATAAAGTGGTTCCTTGACAGTGGTTGCTCGAGGCACATGACGGGTGACCCGAGCTTGTTCTCCAAATTAAAGAAGGTCACAAAAGGCGGATCCGTGACCTTTGGAGACAACAATGAAGGCAAGATCATTGGAAAAGGTACGATTGGTAATCCGAACACACTCCAAATCTCCAACGTATTTTTGGTAAGCAACTTATCCTACAATCTTCTTAGCATTTCTCAATTTGTTGACAATGGTTTTAATGTGTGTTTTACTCACCCTTATTGCAACATAAATAAATAAAAATGGAGAAACCGTTTTAAAAGGAAAAAGAGAAGGCAATATTTTTACGCTATCTATGGATGATGTAGTAGACGCTAAAGTTAAGTGTTTTATGTCAAATGAACCCAATGTGAATTTATGGCATAGACGTTTAGGACACATTGGCATTTCCACACTAGAAAAACTTCAACGAAAGAACCTAGTACGGGGATTGCCTACGCTTGATTTAGACAACTTTCAGTTGTGTGAATCTTGCATAAAAGGCAAACAAACACGTGAGTCACTTAAGCCGAAAAATAAAATAAGCACGACTAGAATATTAGAACTATTGCATATCGATTTGTTTGGTCCTAGTCGCACTACAAGCCTTGGTGGGCGTCACTATGCATGCGTAATTGTTGATGACTTTTCTCGTTACACTTGGACTTTATTTCTTGCACATAAGGATGATAGCCCCGTTGAGATTGCTAAATTAATTAAACAACTTGAAAATTAATACGGTGTAAATGTGAAAAGGATAAGAAGCGATAGAGGCGGTGAGTTTAAAAACAAAGAGATGATTTCGTTTTGTGAAGAAAAAGGAATTAAACATGAGTTTTCGCTACCTAGAACTCCACAACTAAATGGAGTAGTAGAAAGAAAGAATCGTACATTACAAGAAATTGCTAGAACTATGCTTTGCGAAAATAAATTGCCTAGATATCTGTGGGCGGAAGCCGTAAATTGTGCATGCTATATTGTAAATCGCCTATCTATAAGAAAGAAAATAAACAAGACGCCTTACGAGATTTTGAATGATCACATGCCTAAGATTGACTATTTTCGTGTGTTTGGATGCAAATGTTTTGTCTTGAATACAAAAGAAAATTTAGATAAATTTGAATCCAAATCAATTGAGTGCATTTTTGTTGGATATTCTATAAATTCAAAGGCATATAGATGTTATGATCCTCTCACTAGACAAATTATAGAATCTATTCATGTTAAATTCAATGAATTTGGTGAGATTGATAAAGATAAGGAATATGACGATGATTTTGAATTGAAACCCGTTTTGAATGAAGATAATGATTCTTTTGATATGCATGATATGAATGAGACACTAGAAATGCATGATCATATAGATATGCATGATAACTTAGAAAATAATCAACCAAGATGGCATAGAGATCACTAACATGATCTCATCATAGGCGACCTCACTCATGGTGTGCGACCACGTAGAAGAATCACTTCGGATGAAATAAATGAATTTCATGCTATGATTTCTGAAATTGAGCCCAAAAATGTGCATGATGCTTTGAGTGATTCATCTTGGATTGATGCTATGCATGACGAACTTAATCAATTCGTTAGAAATGATGTATGGGATTTAGTGCCACGACCACAAGATAAGACTATTATAGGCACAAAGTGGGTATTTAGGAATAAAATGAATGAAGAAGGAAAGGTTGTTAGAAATAAAGCGAGACTTGTTGCACAAGGATATAATCAAGAAGAAGGAATTGACTATGATGAAACATTCGCACCCGTAGCACGTCTAGAAGCTATACGACTATTACTTGCTATTGCTTGCATGAAAGATTTTAAATTATATCAAATGGATGTAAAAAGTGCTTTCCTAAACGGATTCATACAAGAAGAAGTATACGTGAAGCAAACACCCGGTTTTGAAGATTTGAAACATCCAGATCACGTGTACAAACTAAAGAAGGAACTATATGGCCTAAAGCAAGCACCGAGAGCATGGTATGATCGTTTTGCTACTTTCCTTTTAGAAAATAATTTTAAACGTGGTACTATAGATAGTACACTATTTTTGAAACAAGAAAAATCAGATTTACTTATTATTCAAATCTACGTAGATGACATTATTTTTGGCTCTACCTCACATAGACTTGTTAAAGATTTTGAAAATTGCATGAAATCTGAATTTGAAATGTCTATGGTTGGTGAACTTAATTATTTTCTTGGCTTGCAGATTAAGCAAACGAGTAAAGGAATTCATATAAGCCAAGCAAAATATGTTAATGACATGATCAAAAAGTTTAATTTTGAAAATTTGAAACCATCCCCCACCCCTATGAGTGTCACTACTAAATTAGACAAAGACGAACATGGTAAAGACGTTGATAATGGATTATATAGATCTATGATAGGTTCTTTGCTATATTTAACTGCTAGTAGGCCTGACATCATGTTTAGTGTATGCATGTGTGCTCGTTTTCAAAGTCAACCTAAGGTGTCACACTTAAATGCGGTAAAAAGAATATTTCGTTATATTAAGCACACGGCCACCTTAGGTATTTGGTACGATAAGGATTCTACATTTGACTTACATGCTTACACTGATGCAGATTATGGTGGCTGCAAAATAGATAGAAAAAGCACGAGCGGAACCTGCCAATTTATAGGAAATTCCCTTATTTCATGGTTTTCCAAAAAGCAAGCAAGTGTTGCTTTGTCCACTACTGAGGCTGAGTACATGGCTCTTAGCCTTTGTTGCACACAGTTGTTGTGGATAAAACAACAACTTTCGGACTTTGGAATTACCGTAAATAAAATTCCTATATATTGTGATAGTATGAGTGCAATAAATTTGTCTAAAAACCCTGTGTTACATTCTAAGGCTAAGCATATAGAAGTACGCTATCACTTTCTTCGTGATCACGTTAACAATGGTAATATTGTCATAGATCACGTACGCACAGAATCACAAGTAGCGGATATATTTACAAAGGCCTTAAATCAAGCCACATATGAATCTCTTCGCTCTAAATTAGGCATGATTCCCGTTGATATGATTTGATTTGACATTATGTGATTTACTTTCCTTTTTGACAGGAATCTTTTGATATACTTTCCAAAATAAAGGGGGAGAGAAAAGCATGATTTAAGGAGGAGGAACACTGATTGATCTTAATTGCACAAATCAAGAGGGAGCCGGGTTTGAAATTTGAAATTCAAATTTCAAATTTGCGCACAATTCAAGGGGGAGAGATAGCATTTAAATCATGCACACAAGTTATTTTGAAAATCATCAAAAGGGGGAGATTGTAGAGATAAGGGAGTTTGAGTGATTTCAAAATAAGTGACTTAAACGTATATATATATATATATATAAACGTGCACAATATATATATATACGTGTACATGAATGCATAATATCTTGCCTTATTTAGCTTATATATTATGTTGTCGTACTAACGAGCCATGAAGCATTAAGGCTTACATCATATGGCAAACATTTGTTGTGTTTATACTATTTTCAGGTGCCACCATTAATGAACTAAACTAGTTCATTAAGTGAAGTACTTAGTTTAATAAACTAAGTAGTTCATTAAAGGAAGCTACATTTGGAAAAGGCACAAAGGCAACAAGGCTAAGGAAGAAAAGTCTTCTCCTCCTCCCCATCCCTTAATGCACACGCATATACACATATATATCACATATATTTTCAGATTTTTTAAATAAAGGCACATACACATGTATTCCAACGTACTACCGACACGTTATATATTTTACGTACGTACGTTAACGTCACACCACTATACTTAACTCATATTTATGAGTATATTCAGGTCTTATGTCATATGATATAAGATATGGTGATGAAAAATTAAATACGATACGATAAAAGGTTCTAAACCGAAATTTGTCGTATCGGGCGAATACCGAAACTTCGCCAACGTGTCACGTACTTGCCATAAATAAATGGCCAGCCCATATACATCAAAATGTGATGTAAATTTCGTGCACATGACATAATAATCAGCCAAAAATACTTTCCATGTTAGCACACACAAATTACTCCACATTAAGGCCAAAATGTGAAGATTCCAAGTTTAATTTTGTCACATGTTAATGGTACCACTTTAAACCAGCCAAGTACTGAGATTTAAAGTATATATTATAGACATTATGTATAACATAATATATATATATATAACATGTGCAAAAGTTGGAATTTAAATTAGAGAAAAATCGGGTAATCGATAAATATCGAAAATTCGGTTTTCTACGCACATAACATGGAACGTTTTTCTTGTACATCATGTGACACGTATCTAGACATTTTTTACATATGATATACATCTTAAAGTGTTCTAGAAAATTAAATTAAGGGCTGATTGGAATATTACATGTGTGTATTATTAAATGTGCACTATTTTACAAAGTTAGCAAAAATAAATTTCAGCACATGTATACATATCATCCAACGTCACATACAGCTGATTTGGAGCACATGTGGAGCTTTGTTGGCATATTGATTGGTCAAGGATCTATCATACAATGTTGGTAAATTGAAGAGAGAAGCTACAAATGGTAAGAATTCATGGTATATCTCTCTTATGTCACATGCTGAAAATTTCAGCATACTACACACAAGCTGGCCGATTTTTAGGTCTTTAATGTGACATATTTTGTCATCTTTTATTAGGTGATTGATTAGAAGAAGATATGGTAAGGTTTTGAATATTATTTAAAATAAATAAATGGTGATATTCTACATATCACATGCTGAAAATTTTTCAGCATGTGTACAAGGTATATGGCCGAATTCTTAAGCCTATTTGTGTCCAAATTCATTTCTTAGTTGGTAGCAATAGTTACCATAAATTGTTGATTCATTTTTATGATGAAAATTCAAAGAAAAATGGTAATGATTTGAACTTTATCCCCATGATGCACATGCTGAAAATTCAGCATGGCAAGACACCCTTAATGGCCGAAATTCTC
This sequence comes from Eustoma russellianum, assembly GCA_036186865.1. NCBI lineage: Eukaryota > Viridiplantae > Streptophyta > Magnoliopsida > Gentianales > Gentianaceae > Eustoma > Eustoma russellianum. The sequence continues at coordinate 10,953,375 of AP025057.1, forward strand.
ACTTGAATAGGAAGGATTTCTTTGTCTTGCAATTTATGATGTAATTCTTGATTTATGGTATGATTTTATGATTGATTTTTGGCACATGGTAAAGTGTATATCGCAGATTTTTCCCATGTCATCATGATGACAACGTTGAGCCAATAAGGAGGTGCCAAGTAAGCGAAGACTAAATGATGATCCAATAAGAAGATGCCAAGTAAGCAAGGCCTTGTCACAATGATGTCTTACACTCTCTCAAGGACTTAAAAGATAATTTTCAAGAGGGAGACATGCCATAGGGGACGGCTGCAACATTAAAAAGAGAAGAGAAGAGAGCAAACAAAAACAACAACAAGCATTGCATTTCAAAGAGATCAAAAAGCCAAGCTCTTCTTCTCCTACATCTTCTTTCTTTCTCTTTTCTTGTAAAGCCTATTGTTTGTCATATCTTTCAATATTGAATAGGCTTGAGATAAACCACCATTCATACATCTTTGTAAAAGAATGATCAAGGTGTGATCAATCTTCATTCTATAAAGGTGGTGGTGTTCGTGCGAATTGTACTTACAATACAAGGTTTGTAAAGGGTTAGAGTTAGGTGTAACTCTATCAATCCTGTGGTAAGGTGTGTTGTGTGTGTGATTAGTGTGAACCAAGGAAGGTGTTCCTTGAAGACTGGAGTAGGTTGTTTATAACCGAACCAGTATAAAAATATCGGTGCAATTTACTTTCAGCATTTACTTTTAAGTTACTGCACTGTTTATCCGTCTTATTCGCATCCGTAAAAATAGTAAACGATTTTCAAAAATTACGAACATTTCCAGAAACATACTTACACGTTCTAGGGTTAATTTGGCACAAGTTTCAACCCTTTTGGATAAGTATAAGTCAATCAAACATCAAAAGTTCTGAGACTAGTGCAGTCTGATTTTCAGACTTGCAAAGGTTGAGACTTTGATTGTATTTGACCTACTTTCCAAAACAATTTTCCAAAACTGCTTCAACACATTTAAATATAGTATATAAGGAGTTATTTGTCAAATTTTCAGAGCATTTGGACGTTCACACAAATAGGAATTAATTTTTCAAAACCATCTACCGTTTCTGGTAGATTTGTACAATCTGAGTAACAACGGTTTTTGAAGGGGTTAAAGGTTGAAATTTAATTTGAAATTTTTAGGAGACCCTCATAACATCTGAGGCTAAGTTATCTCAAAATTTCATAATTTTTGGAGACCTCTAACCTAGTTTTAAAAACGTTTTAAAACAGGTCCTGAAAACAGAAACTGTTTTCAGAACTTGAATTGTTCAAGTTTAAAGAAATTTTAAAAACCACACTTTCCGCACCATCTATTCAACCCCCCCCCCTTCTAGTGGTGCCTTGCAGATCCTACATTTCATATACTAATCAAAATAAGTCACTAAAATCTAAACATAATCTATGCTTACCACCAAAATGTTCGTAGAACTGCAAGGATTCAAGATCCGCCTTCGGTTCTTAATTCCGATAATGTTTGATTGTCCAAATTGATAATCAATGACTTTTTTATTCTCTTCCTTTCACTGTTGACCCCTCTCTCTCTCCCTTTTCCTTTTTTTCGTGTCTGTGTTTGAGTTTAGGGGGTTGATCTCATATTTATAGATAATATCTCTACTAGGGTTGTACTTCACTAAGCATATTTTTCCTATTATAACTATGTATGTATCCTTTCATCAACTAATAATCATCAATCCGCTAACATTAACCATATAACAAAGTTATATATTTCCTTATGTTATCATTTTTCTCATGATTATCTTTTTTATCACTATGTCTATAATTATCATTTTCTTGTTAAAAGAAATTCGGGCATAACATTTCTTCCCCCTAATAAAAGTTTCGTCCTCGAAACCTGCATACCTTATTAAAAAAGATGTGGCTACATCTCTCGCATGTCTTCTTCAAGTTCCCATTTTTCTTCTCACACCGTATGATTAGTCCACTGAACTTTTGCATAAGGAAATACTCTTCTCCTCAACACTTGATCCTTTTTATCCACGATTCGTACCGGTAGTTCTTCATATGTTGCATCTCTTCTTACTTTTAGTGGCCGAGCTTCTAGAACATGACTTGGGTTGGGGTTATAACACAGAAGTTGGGACACATGAAAAACATTGTGCACTTGAGATAACACTGGAGGTATTGCTAAATGATATGCCAAGTTTCTAATCTTCTCAATTAATTCATATTGTCAAATATACCTTGGTCTTAGCTTGCCTTTCTCTCCAAACCTCATGACCCCTTTCATTGGGAATACCTCAAGATATACTTTTTCACCTGCATTGAACTCCAAGGGTCGTCTTTTAGAATTCGCTAGCTCTTGATTTCTATCTTGAACTACATTGAGCCTCTCTTGCATGATCTTGATCTTTTCCAATGTTTGTTCAACTAGCTCAGGTCCAGTAATCCTCTTCCCACCTTCTTCATCCCAATATAGCAAACATATGCATTCTTTCCGTAAAAGGCATCAAATGGTGCCGTACTAATTGCACTGTGGTAGTGTTATTATACAAATACTCCATGAGTTTCACTAGCTTATCCCAATTGCCTTTGAAATCCAAAGCTTATGCTCGCAACATGTCTTCTAATGTTTGGATAGTCCTCTCTGATTGACCATCGGTTTGAGGGTGAAAGGCAGCGCTCAACCTCAAATTCGTACCTGTAACTACTTGATATGCTGTCTAGAATGGCGAGGTGAATCAGGAGTCTCGATCTGATAAAATACTTACCGACACACCATGCAATCGTCACTAATCATGTCATTTTGCCCTTGGTCTTTGGCAATCCAGCCACGAAATCAATCGTAATGTGTTCCCACTTCCATTCTAGGATCTGTAAAAGTTGCAAAGTCCTTTGTCCCTTTGATGTTCTGCTTTTACTTGTTGACATGCCAACAATCTTTCTACATACTCAGCTATCTCTCTTTTGATCCCATTCCATCCATAATTCTTCTTAAGGTCTTTGTACATCTTGGTTGCCCCCTGATAAATCGATAATCGTGAATAATGAGCTTTTTTCAATTCTACATTCTTCAGATCATTCAACTTAGGGACACATAACCTTTCTTGATACTAAAGACTATCGTCATTCACTTGAAACCCTTCGACTTGTTCATCTTTGAGTTTCTCCATGATTTTCAATATAGCTCCATCTTTCTGGGCATCCTTTATCCTTTCTATAAACGTAGGAGATATGACTAATGATGCTAAAGTGTTAGTAGTAGATTCCACAACTTTTAGATCATATTCCTTTATTTATCTTTCCAGAGGTGTCTGCCAGCCTTCAAACTGAGAGCGTCCGCCACCCTATTTGATTTTTCAGGATGGTAACTCATAGTCAAGTCATAGTCTTTCAACAGCTCCAACCACCTTCGTTATCTCATGTTGAGCTCCTTTTGTGTGAACAAGTACTTCAGGCTCTTATGATCTGTATAGACTTCGCATCGCTCACTATACATATAATGTCTCCAAATTTTAAGGGCGAGCACCGCTGCATCTAATTCCAGGTCATGGGTCAGATAATTCCACTTGCAGAGATTTACTTATCTTGAGGCATACACTATAACTCGTTTGTTTTGTATTATTACACAACCTAGACCATTCTTTGAGGAATCACTATAAATCACAAAACCTTCGGTCCCATAAGGCTAAGCCAAAATTGGAGTAGAAGTCAATCTTTCTTTCAATTTCTTAAAGCTTTTTTCACATTCTGGCGTCCACTCGAACTTCACACGCTTTTGGGTCAGCTTGCTCAATGGGACGGCAATGATAGAAAATCATTCCACGAATTTATTGTAATATCCTACCAACCTATCAAATTTCTCACTTTAGTTATATAGGCCGGTCTAGGCCATTCAATTATTGCTTCAATCTTCTTTGGATCTACAGAAATTACTTGTTCCAAAATTACGTGACCCAGAAATGTCACACTCTTAAGTCAGGATTCACACTTGATGAAATTAGCATAAAACTTCATTTCTCGTAAAATTTCAAAAACTTTTCTGAGGTGTTCTGCATGGGCTTCCTCACTCTGAGACTAAAACAGAATATCGTCAATGAATACCACCACAAATTTATTTAATTGTGGCATGAACACCAATTCATCAGGTACATAAATGCCGCTAGTGCATTCGTCAGACCAAAAGGCATTGCCAAAAATTCATAATGTCCATACCTTGTTCGAAATGCAACCTTAGCAACATCCTCTGCTTAATTTTCAGTTTGTGGCACCCAGATCTCAAGTAAATCTTAGAGAACACCCTCGTGCCTTTCAACTGATCAAACAGGTAATCAACCCATGGGAGCTGACATTTTTTCTTAACCGTGATCTTGTTGAGCTCCGGATAATCAATACACAGCCTCAAACTTCCATCTTTCTTCTTTACGAGCAACACTGGTACTCCTCAAAGTGAATACTGGGTCTGATACACTTCTTGTCTACAAACTCTTGCAATTTTTCCTTCAATTCTTTAAGTGCAGCGGGTGCCATTTGATCTGAAGCCTTCGATATTGGTTTAGCCCTGGGTGCCAACTTAATTTCAAACTCGACTTCTCGGTCAGGAGGTGGACCAGGTAAATCTTCAGGGAAGACATCTTTGAACTTATTCACAATCAAAATATCATCAATAGAGGAAACTATGTTCTCTGAATCCACAACATATGCCAAATATCCTTTGTTCCCTCTCTTAAGAGCCTTATACGCCTGCATAGCTGTTAAGTACAGTTTCTGGATGTCTTTCCTAATTTTTGTATTTCTTTGGTAGCAGAAAACCTCCTTTGTGAGGTCATTGAAGAGTACTTGTTTCCCCTGACAATCAATTTGTGCATGATATTTGGCGAACTAGTCCATTTCCTAGTATCACGTCGAAACCACTCATCTGAATCAGTATCAAGTTGCATCCAGCTTATGATCATCAAGCTCCACTTTTCAATCATTGTATATGTGATGTGATACTAACACTTTGTCTCTGGCAGCCAATACTCGATAAGGTTACTCTAACCACTCAGACAATTATTCAGATACTTAACAAATTTCTTGGCAACAAACGAGTGACTCGTGCCACTATGAAATAGGTCATTCGCAGGAATTTTGTTTGCCAAAAGAGCACCTAAGACAAGGAAAATTGTGCAAGTATTTGATATTCATAGCGATGAGGGAAGGAAATGCACACAATTAACAAACATGCACATAAATTATTATTTATAAAACATACCTGAAAAAACTTCATTTGCCCCCCTGAGCCTCTACGCCAGTCAAGGCATGAACCCTCACATTCACTTTAGATTTCTCTCTATTTTGGCTGTGCTTCCTTATTTGGTTCCTTGTCAGTTTAGTGCAGTCCCTTACTAGATGTCCATGCTTGCACAATTAAAACACGCTCCAGTTTTTATAGGGCACTCATCGAAATGCTGACGATGAAAAGTCCCACACATGGGCAAACTTTCATTGGGTTTCCGTCTAAATTTTGTTCTGCTTCCTCTTTAAAACTCGCACCCACCTTCCAGGTTTATTGGTACATCGATTGCCCACAGTTCATCAATCCTGGCCCCTTGCATATGTTCTCCTCATCTATCCTCTTGATGTCACATTATGTCTTTTAGAAAGCATCAAGTAAGACTTGAAAATTTTGAGCATCAGCATTCACCATTCCCGTCCTAGAACAACAGCAATCATACACAGTATATCCCAACGACAGCAAAAACTATCGCTAGGGTCTGGGAAGGGTGAGAGGCAGGTAAACAATACCTCCATCCCTGTTGAGAAAAAGGGTTTGAGTGATTTACAAATGCATGATTTAAATGTTATGTGCTTACGAAATTCATGAATAAATTATTACTTGACACGTTTATGTGATAAACATGCTTTACATGCTTATATATATTATTGCCGTACTAACGAGCCATGAAGTATTAATGCTTACCTCATATGGCAAATATTTATTGTCTTTGTACTATTTTCAAGTGCCATAATTAATGAACTAAACTAGTTCATTAAGTGAAGTGATCAAGTTAATGAACTAACTAGTTCATTAAATGAGGCCATATTTGGAGAGAGCTATATGGCAACAAAGTTGAAATGGAAAGTCTCCTTATCCCCTTTAATTCACACGCCATATATATATATATTTAATATATATATCCATATTTTTTAAAAGGCACTATATACTTATATTCCGACGAATCACCGACACGTCACATATATTATGAACGTACGTCGACTTCACACCACTATATACACCTCATATTTATGAGTATATTCAGGTCTTATATCATATTGTATAAGTCATGATGACGTCAAAATTATAATGACATGTTACAAGGTCATAAACCGAAAAATTGTCGTATCGGGTGACTACCGAAACTTCACCGACATGTCACATGCTTGCCATATAAAGATGGCCAGCCCATATACCTCAAAAATGCTTAAAACTTTTGTGGCTGACATGTTACAAACAGCCACTAAGTTATACCATGTTGGCACACACAAATCACCAACAATTTAGGCTAGATTTGTGGAGTATTCAAACTCAAAGTCATTCTTACACATGGACGTTTTCTACCAAGCTATTGGAGCTTAATATACACTTCGTTTTATGTATATTATGTGTGACATAATATATATTACATGTGTAAGAAATTTGAATTTAATCAGAGAAAAATCGCGTAATCGACGAAAGTCAAAAATTCGGTTTTCTACGAACATACACACATGGAACATTTTTGGCATAGGTGTAACATGCATCTAGAAACTTTTTACACATTCAGGACATGTTAAAGTGTTCTAGAAAATTCAAAATAGGTCTGATTATTCTTTACCATTTATGTGTAAATATTGTGCATTATTTGACAAAGCTTGCCAAAATAAAATTTCAGCATATGTGCAGCCTCTCATACACGCCTGCTACATCCATATTGGAGCCAAGATGGAGCTTAGTTGGCACTTCAATTGGTGGAGGATATGCCACACAAGATTGGTGATATTGAAGAGGGCACCACATACGGAAAGAATTCAAAATAGACACATGCTGACAATTTCAGCACATGTCTACTATGTTAGGCAATTTTTTCATCTTAATGGCCTTCAATTGTCTTCCAAAATTGAAGGGGGATTAATGTGTGATTGTATGGTAATGATTTGATGAGAATTTGAGGACATGTTTTCAGTTTTTCTTTAGAATTTACAGCTCATTACAAAGGTGCCAAGGTGGACCAATCAACAAGTGACAACTAAGCAAGGTCAAGTCATCCTTCCAATCATATTATACCAAGTAAGCAAGATTGTGTCATCTTATACACAAGGCAATCTTACAAGGACATTAAAGGCAATACTCAAGGTAGGAAAAAAGCCCTAGGGTGCGGCCAAGAAGAGATGAAAAGGAAAAGATAGTCCAAGACAAGGCCAAGCAACAATTCATATTCTCACAAGTGCAAAAAGCTAGACTACTCTCTTCTTCTTCCTTCCTTTCTCTTCTTCTTATTCTCAAGCATATCATTCATATATTCCACATATTATATAGGCTTTGGATAGACCACCTATACACGTTCATTGCTTGTAAAAGGTTGATCAAGGTGTGATCAAACTTTCATTCGATTGGTGGTGGTGTTTGTGATTGATTTGCTTGATTGTTTTGATTGTAAAAGGATGGAGTTAGTGTTTAACTCCAGTCACTCTTATGGTAAGGTGTTTGCTGGGTTTAGTGATATCCGAGGAAGGCATCCTCGAAAACTGGAGTAGGTTGTTTTAACCGAACCAGTATAAAATTCTCGGTGTTCTTACTTTTCAGCACTTTACTTTTTCAGATTTCTGCATCATTTTCATTGCAATGGTAAAAATAGCAAAAGATTTTCAAAAATCATAAAATTTTGTAGACATATATCCACACGTCCTATTTTCATTTGGACCAAGTTTCATCTTATTTGGGTAAGTATAAGTCAATCAAACGTTAATAGTTCTGAGACTAGTGCAATCTGATTTTCAGATTTGCAAAGGTCGAGAACATCAACGTGGTTGACATATTTCCCAAAGGAATTCTCAAAAACTGTTTCCACCCATTAAAATAAACATCTTGAGGGTCTTATCATAAAATTTTCAGGCCATTTACAGTTACCAATTAACAGGAATAAAATTTTCAATTCAGAGTAAAATTTCTGGCAAATTTGCGCAATCTAGAAAAAAACGTATTTTCAAGGGGCTAGGCTTAGAGTTTTAATTTGAAATTTTTGTGACTCACGCATAACATCGGAGAGTACATCCTCATCAAATTCCATAATTTTTGGAGGTCTACAACTAGGTCATTTAAATAATTCAAATCAGGATCTGAAAACAGAAAAGGTTTTCATAAGTGAGTAATTTGGGTCAAAAACTTTTAAAAACCAAATTATCCGCAGTTACTATTCAACCCCCCTTCTAGTGGTACCATACAGGTCCTACAATTCCAAGGGATAGAGAGTTTGCTTCCAGTGAGGTCTGACTCTATATGTACCTACATAGGTAGTACAATAACAGGAGTATATACTAGTGAAGGGATTTTATTAAACATAAACAGAAAACTTTCGATATTAAAATAGTCATAATAGTGGGTATGCACAAATAGTTGAAAGAAAAAGACCAAAACAAAAAAGTGCAAAGTCAACCTAAAGTGTAGAGACTATCTAATCCTCTAAGTATGCTCTAAGTGCCCCTATATCATGCCTACCCCTCCTTAACCTTAATCCTCTGCCTCCATGAACTTATATCCTGGACCATGTGCTCAGAGAGGTGCAACTCTAGTAAATCATGCCTAATTTGCTCATCCTACGTCAGTTTGGGCCTGCCTCTACTCATCTTCCCTTATATAGTGAGGCTTTCAATTGCTCTGATAGATGCCGTTGTATGCCTCCTCTTGACATGCTCAAGCCATCTTAGTCTTCCCTCTCTTATCTTATCTTCTAGACTAGCCACCTCTAACCTTTCTATGTATACCTCATTTCTTATCCTTTCTAGCCTTACATGCCCACACTTCCACCTCAGCATCCTCATCTATGCCACTTCCATCTTCTGCAACTGTGTCCTCTTGATGGCCTAGCAGTATGTTCCATATAACATTTCTGGCCGCACTGCCACCTATAAAATTTTCACTTTAATTTAGTTGGAAAATTCATATCACACAGCACCCCTAAGGCCGCCCTACACCTACACCAACCTGTCTGAATCGGTGTGCTACGTCACTCTCTATGTCCTTATCTGCTATACAAATGATCCTAGGTAGTTGAATTTACTTACCTTTGGGACCACTTGACCCTCAATGGTGAGTTGTTCATTCACATCGTCGCTGCGCTGCTGAAGTTACAGTGCAGATACTTAGTCTTAGAACGACTAATCCTTAGGCATTTTCTCTCTAAAGCACCTCGCCACTCCTCTAGTCTCATACTCAGGTTATGTCTACTTTCCTCGACTAATACAATATCATCAGCAAAAAGCATACACCATGGGACTATCTCCTGGATCAGCATTGACAACTCGTCTAGGACAATTGCAAAAAGAAATGGGCTCAAAGCGGACATTTGATGGAGGCCAACCTCCACCAGGAAGAAGTCTATATTCCCTACAGGCGTATGAACGGTTATTTTCGTCCTATCCTACATATCCCTAATTATGTGTATATACTTCATAGGAACCCCTCTTGCATCCAGACTATCCCATATCCGTCTACGTGGCACACTATCATACACATTTTCAAGATTCATGAAAACTATATGTAGATTGCGCTTCTTCTCCCTATACTTCTCTACCAATTTTCTTAAAATGTGTATTGCTTCTGTAGTTGACCGTTCTGGCATAAAACCAAATTGGTTTACCATAACATGAGTTTCTCCCCTAATTATAGTGTCGATTACTCTCTCCCATAACTTCACAGTATGATTTAGCAATTTAGTCCCCTTGTGATTCTCACAATACTGTGCGTCTCCTTTTTTTCTTATACAGAGGGACCACTACACTCTTTCTCCACTCACTGACATATTTCTAGTTTTGAAAATAAGGTTGAATGGAGTAGTCAGCCATTGAACCCTTTCCTCTCCCAAACACTTTCACGCCTCAATGGGTATGTTATCCAGGCCAACTGCTTTAACTCTTCCTATCTTCTTAAGTGCTCTTTTCACCTCTTCTTGTGTGATGTTACGACAATCATAGTTGTTATGTTGTCATTTTTGGGTAGTGATGTTTTCTCTTTCTTCATGGTCGACCCTTCCGCTGTTGGAAAGGTTGTGAAAGTATGTTAGCCATTGCCCCTTAATGTCTTGTTCTTTGACTAAAACATGCCCCTCTTATCCCTTTATAAACTTCACGACTCCTAGGTCTTGCTTCTTTCGATCTCTAGCTTTAGCAATCTTGAACATATCACGCTCTCCGTCTTTTGTTTTTAATATTTCGTACATCCTTTTATAGGCTGCGTTCTTTGCCTCCGTCACTGCCTTCTTCGCCTCCTTCCTAGCGATTTTATAGTTCTCCCTCACTCTCACTTTCTCCTCCCCGTATGTGTAACTTAACGCCTCCCTAAAACTCTTTTACTTGTTCCTTATTTTTTGTTGCACATCCTCTTCCACCACCACGACTCTTTATGTACGGTTGTCTTTCCTATTGTGACCCCAAAAGTTTCCCTCGCCGCGTGACTAATAGTAGTCGCCATAGCCTCCCGCATCTTGTTTGAGTCCTCAACTAATGGATATGATGTCGCCCAGATGACCTTGTCTCTAAATATATTAATTTTTTCGACCTTCAAACTCCCTCATCGAATCATGTGTGGAAATTTTCTAATCCTCGTGCTCCGCTTTGGCTCAAAGCTATAACTACGACTAGTAAACGGTGTTGCATCACTGTTGTCTCCCTTGGTATAACCTTGCAGTCCCTTCACAACTGCGGTCTTCACGTCTCATCAAAAAATAGTCAATCAACGTCTTCTGCTGCTAAAAGTGATCGAATGTGATTCTTTTTTCTTAAAGAACAAGTTTATAATACCTAGGTCGTGGGCCACCGCAAGGTCTAGCAGATCTCTACATGGATCGTTTCTATCTCCATAGCCAAACCCACCATGTGCCGACTGAAAACCATCGGTATCTTTTCCAATGTGGCCATTAAAATTACCTCGTATACAAATTCATTCCTCCCTAGATATTGTCCTTAACACTACATCTAAGCAATCCCATAACTCATTCTTCTCCTGTCCTCCTAGTCTCACTTGGGGTGCGTAGGCGCACACCACTGCCACCACATCCTTGTTTAATACTAGCTTCACCACCATAAGTCTATCATTGTATCTTATCACATCGATCACGTTCGTTTACACTTCTAACTTTACTAGAAACCCTACCCCATTCTTGGTCCCATCAGACCCTGCATAGAGCAACTTATACCCATTACACTCTTTACCTTTATTCTCCTTCCACCTAGTCTCTTGTAGGCATTTTACATCTATCTTACGCCTCTTAAGTACATCTACTACCTCTAACTATTTACCACTTAGAGTTTCTTCATTCCAAGGGACAATAATTTTTACTAGTTACAGCAGAGACAGTTTGGATCTTGACCCCAAAATCAAGAAAATATGAAGCCAAAATCAACAAAACCCTATCTATGAAGCCAAATTGAACAATCAATAACAAATAATCCACTTATTAAGCCAAAATCATCAAAACCCAAACGAAGAAAATTAAGAACGAGAGACACAGAAGAACTCACTGAATATCTGCAGAAATCATCGAAGAAGACAGAAACGTCGGAGATGCCCAAAGAAAGGCTTGATCACCAAATGTTTCATCTCTTCAGGAACTTGGAGTAAGGAAAAATTATTCTCCAATTTACACATCCATTTCTCAGCTTTGTCAGGATCAATATTACCATCAAAGGTTTTCATGTGTACCCTGTTCATGCCTACGTAGTAGTATCAGGTCCCATTTTGAGGTTGCGAGTTCGTTTCCACTGTCTGAAAGGACTGGCTGAACTACATCATTGCGTTCATGAACCCTTGTGGAAACGCATTCTGGTTTCAGTTAGGATATTATCATTTCTCCGTGAAGGCATTTTCTACAAAAGGGTAAAATAACGTTATCTCCAGAATATATTTAACACAAAGAGTCTCATCCATTGTTCTAAGTAAAGGAATATGCATGAGGCAATGTAACACATTTAAATACCCTAGAAGCATAATCTAAATTAATTTACATGCATTCCAAATAATATTCTAGAGCGCATATAAATCATAACCTTAACAAATCATTTCTTAGTACCTATCGTGTCACTAATAAATTATTTCTTATCAACTATGATCATTACTTAGATCTAAAACCATGCTTTGATACCACCTAAAATGTCATGCATGGAGCCATAATTCTCGGAACGTCACATCCATCGTACACCTTTTTCAAGATGTACAAGGCTTTCTTATGACATCATGCGTCCATCGATACTCTAATAATTAAGTACAACTCAATAAAAATAATTAAAACCATTCAATATCATTATCATCATCATCCGTACCCAGTATATCCCAACGACAGCAAAAGCTATCGCTGGGTCTGGGGAGGGTAAGTGGTAGGCAAACAATATCCAAAATAGTCTTCGATCAAAAGAAATATAACATCGTCGAAATAAACTACTCAAACATTTAAAATAATACCTCTCACGCACTATATCCATAAATACTAACTAAAGTTCAACACTAATAACAAATGAAATCTTGAAAACTATCTTTTAATCTTCTTCAGCATCCCCACACATCATCCTCCTTAATGTAAACGTACTCATAATCCCTCTCGTATGCAAAAATGGTAAGTGGTGGTGTGAGCAAAACAACGTGCTTAGTAAGTAATCTAACTACCTTCTTTGGGATCATATACGCTGAGAACCAAGTTTTCAATTAACAACATTTTCATGTAATAAATAAAACAAAACTTCAAGTTCCACACATTTAAACAATATCTATAATACTTTTTCCATGACTATAGCTCTTTTCGATAGTTCTTAAATGACTTATACCATCCGTCCGAGTCAATAGTCAATAGACCGGTCAATACCTCAGTCAATAGTTCAGTCGTCACTCAATGGTCAACAGACCAGAGGCACTTTTGTCAATAGGCTTGTCGGTACTTTAGTCAATAGGCCGATCGGCACTATATCCAATGGACCGGACATGCGGCACCAGTATAATCCATTTAAGAGTACAAAACATGCTCGTTTTACAAATCACATATCATCAATAATTTCATATAAATCACACACTTTTAAAGCACAACATACTTCTACATGATCAATTTAATGTCAAAATAGACATTTAAAACATAATTTTCGTAAAAAAAAATTACCAAATGCATAAAAGAGAGTTAGACTACTTACCCGGATCGAACACTTAATTTTTCTTTGTTTTCCACTTGAACCTAACAATTTCATAATGAAGAGTATACTTAATAACCCCATCATTATATTTTACTTTTACTATATCAATTAATTAGTACATAGAATACCGCTCTTTGTTTTGTAAAAGATACTGTAATTCTAAGCCTTTATAATATTCTGCCCCTAAAACATAGCAAAAATTCCACCCAGCTAAACTTGTACTGCACTCTGACTCTCTCTTATGCCACCTGGGTTCGAATCCTGGTCTGCACATTTTTTTCTTTCTAGAACTAAAAGTAACTATTTACTAAATGGTCTAGCTCCATAAAACAAATTCCTTTTCAACCCAGTGGTCTGCCCTCTCTTTCTGCTCCTTGCCCATCAAGGTTCGAGTTCCTAGGCAAACAACAAACCTTTTTTTACTCGACCGCCTCTCTTTTTCTTTTTTCCTTTTCTCTCTTCTCTGCCGCTAGCCACCTTTCTCTCTCCTCTATTATTTTTTCATTTTTCCTCCTTTTCTCTTTTTAGCCCGAAAGCCCCTCTTTCTCTTTTCTCTCTCTTTATAATCTAAAATATTCATCCCAAAGGAATTCAACCTATACAATTCCCTTATTACTTACCAACAGAATGTTCGTAGAATTGCAATGATTCAAAACTCATCTTTGGTTCTTGATTCCGACAACGTTTTGATTGCCCAAATTGATAACTGAAGAAATTTCTTTTCGTCTCCTTCCTTTCATTGCCGAACCCTCTCTCTCCCTTTTTTTGGTCGTTTAGGGGGATTGATCCCATATTTATAGATAATATCTCTACTAGAGTTGTACTTTACCAAGAATCTTTTTTCTATTATAACTATGTATCTATCCTTTCATCAAATAATAATTATCTATCCTCTAATAATTATCATCCAAGAAAATTATATATTTCCTTCTATTATACATTTTCTCATGGTTATCTTTTTTTATCACTATGTCTATAATTATCATTTTATTCTGAAAAGAAATCTCGGGTATAACACAAAGCCTACTAAATGCGACGGCAGCTGAATGACTGTTTTTTTTTTTGTAAATTCATGAAAAATGCAGCGAAAAGGGCCAAGGTTACAACTAGGGTTTAGGGTTTAGGGTTTAGGGTCATGCGGCGGCCATATTTTACAATAGAAATGGAGTTCGCAGGCAAGGAAAATGAAAAGAAAAACAAAACAAAAGGAAGAAGGAAAAAGTAAAAGGAAAAGACGGTTATTTGATGATCTTTTTCTGACAGATTGATCGATTAAGTAAAGGATTTTAATTCTTTATTTTCTTTTATTGTTTTTATTTCAGAGTTGTTGGGATTCAACGATGTAGTATAAACATAAGGTCAATTTATGAATGTATATGGGATATTCCGTGTTAAAAAAAAGAAAGGAAAAGAAAATTTAAATTATGATTAAACCAAATCTTATCCTACTCAAATAGTCAAAACTTCCCCCTAAATTTCCTCACTATCTCCCTTATCATCCCCCAAATCTCTCCCTCTCATAATAAACCCTCATTAACCCTAATCTCTCACCCACACTCTCTCAGATTTCGGCAGCCACTCTCCCCTCATTCCCCAATCAATTTCGGCCATAAGAAGAAAAGGGAAGGAAAAAAAGGACCCTTGATCCAAGGTTCAGGAAGAAGGAATCAAACGCTCACAAGATCATCACACCTTTCTATATCAATCACTTTCGCTAGGATCGAGGTAGGTGCATACTAATTATTCCCTCAAAACGGTATGAAGATTTGCATAGGCAAAGGGGTATTTTTATGTGTTGTTGTTGTCGTTAATTCTTGACTTTGATTGGATCTTAATTATATGCCCCAATGTGTTTATTTTCCGTTATACGTTCTTGATTTCAATGTGATCTTGTTGCTGTATGTTTCTTTGTGGGGATGTGATGTCGTTATGCGTATGGATATATGGGATGGGGTGAAAGGTTGAATGAGATTGATGAATGGACTACAGAAATTTCAGAATGAGAATTCTAAAATACGGGGACATCGATCGATCGACGTCCAGAGGCTGAGGGTTCGATGTGCCTCAGATGAACGTCGATCGATCGACGTCCAGCAGCTGAGGGTTCGATATGCCTCAGAAGTACATGGATCGATCGACGTCAACTGAGTGAGGATTCGACGTGTCTCAGTTGGACATCGATCGATCGGCGTCAGAGGATGACATCCAACTGTTTGTCTGAGGGCGTGGGTGTCAGGAGGACACGCAGCGTCTATATGGCGTGGGTGCAGTGATGATACGCAGCGTCGGTCGGGCGTGGGTGTCGTGCGAATACGCAGCGTCTATAGGGCGTGGGTGTCAGAAGATACGCAGCGTCTATAGGGCATGGGTGTCGTGCGATACACATCGTCTATAGGGCGTGGGTGTCCAGAACAGCAAGTGGTGGCTAGAGACCATGACGCTGGAATTAGGTCCAGGGAGCATGCATTGCATATAGGTCTAGGAGCAATATGTCTGACATGTTTCTAGTTGCGTATGACATGTTATGTGAGCACGCATCACGTACTTGCGCATGCATCTTGTGTGGATTGTTTACTTTTCGTATAAGTCATGTCATGTTGTTTTATGTCGAGTACGTGGAGTGTCTTACTTTCCGATTGCATGCTGTTTGTCTTATGTGGTTACGTGGCAATATCTTTTTGGGTATGTAAGTCTTGTATTGTTTTGAGAGGCACCTACTGGGTGATTACCATCACTCACCCCCAACTATTCCAGGTGAAGCCGAGACGGGGTATGACTACATCTTCGTTGAGGATGGGTCTGACACCGTAGAATGGGCTGAGTGACTCGTAGATATGTGTGCGGCAAGGATGGAGACGGGCGTTTTGGTGGTACCATGGGGTGACACAGACAGTTTAATTTTCAGCTTTACTTTGAAAACAGTTTCATGCTTTTAAATTTAGACATTTGACCTTGACTTGTAAGGCCCGGTCAGCCTAGAATTATTGTCGTTATTTTTCTTGAAGTTCGTTAATTTCAAAGTTAGTGTTGTGACTTATCGTTTCCGCGGAAACAAAAGGAAAGCTTTCCATGTCAGCACTGACGTGTAGCAGGTTGATGTGACGTCTTGTATTCTCTTGAGTGAGATACGGTGGGTGCACCGTTACCGAGGATGGAGCTCGGGAGCGGGGCGCTACAGGTGGTATCACAGCTCAGGCTTCAGATACGCCTCGGGAACGTGAAAGATTAGTTAATTACCCCTAGGACAAGTGATGATCTATTTTCAAATGATTTTCTTAACTCAAATAAAACGAAGTAGACATAGGCTATGACTGGGGTTTTGGACGGTGAGTGCCGTTGGTAAGTATACGGAATAGGTTACCCTTTTCTTTGACCTCCATTCCTGTACCTCTTTTCAATACTCTTAAGTCAATTTTGTCTAACGTGCTTTAATCGTCTACAGACAATGCCTCCACGACGTGAACCATCAGGGAATGGTGGAAATAACAGAGACGAACATCAGGGACAAGGGGCGATCCCCCAAAACCTGGCGGATACACTGGCCAATCTGACGGCCTTAATAGTCCATCAGCAGACGCAAATGGCGCAACAGTATACACAGATGGCACAGCAACAGGCACATATTGCCCAAATACTTCAGCACACTCAGCAGCAACAACAACAACAACCGCCACCACCACCTCCACCGCAGCAGGGTTTGAGGTTCTATTACAGGGAGATGCAGAACTCCCGAATACCGATGTTCCGGGGTACCACTCGGCCTGAGGAAGCCGAGATTTGGCTCAAGAACATAACTGAACAGATAAGACTGATACAGGTACCCGAGGATCTGAAAGTGGAGGTGACTACCCCGTTCTTGGAAGGGGAAGCTGAGAGGTGGTGGAACGGATGAAACGCAGGTTGACTCCACCAGTGACTTGGGAGCAGTTTGTGGAGGAGTATAAGAAGCACTATGTTCCGGGTAGTGCTATTCAGAGAAGGATGGCAGAATTCCAGCTATTGTCACAAGGGTCCATGACGGTTGATCAATACTCTGAGAAATTCCATGAGCTAGGCCAATATATGCCATACATCATGGACAACGAGGAGGCCAAGATGCTAAAGTTCCACAGAGGGTTGAGTTTTCGCATCCAGCAGGCGATCGTTTGTGCAGAGACCACCACATTTGAGGGATTGCTGGAGGTATGTCGACGTGTAGAGAGGAATTTGGAAAGGGCAGCTGCACTAGAGAGACTGAAGAGGCCCCGTGAGGAGTTGCAGATGGGCAGATCAGGGAGATGGCTGAAAGTGCCTCGGCGCCCTTAGTCCGGGCAACCATTCCGGCCAGAACGACAGCAGAGGGCAGTGATTCAGACCCCTATGATTGAGGGTCCGGCACCGACTGATGCGCAACCAGTAAGGGCTGCGGCACCTATCCCACGGTGTACGCTGTGCGGACGTTTCCATCCGAGACCATGTTGGAAGGATCAGAGAGTGTACTATAACTGCGAGAAGCAAGGACATATAGCTAAGGAATGCTTTGCATCGGCTCAGGTGAACCCGCAGACACAGGCTCAGCAGGGAGGACGAGGCCGGACCAATGCTCGGGTACACGCGATGACGGATGCAGATGTCGAGGAGTCGGGCGACGTGGTGACGGGTATATTTATTTAAGTACTTAAATTCGAAGTTGGATTAAATTGTAGTTGCTATTGATACATGTTGTGTGCGAAACCATGAATGTGGTAGGTGTGATTTTAATTAACAAAGTGCCAGCAAATGTTCTATTCGATAGTGGAGCGAGTCAATCGTTTATGGCAAAGATATTTGCCAAGAATCTGGATATTCTTCCCGAATGGATTGAGACTCCATACCGTATACAAGCCGCGGGTGGCCAAGTACTCGTGTCCACCATCGTTACAATAGATGTGAATTGGAGATTAACGGCCTGCAGTTCCCTGCGACCTTGATACCGATTCAAATGTACGACTTTGACGTTATTTTGGGCATGGACTTCTTGGCAAAGTATCATGCGAATATTGATTGCCGGCAACTCCAAGTCAGCATGAGGACACATGTATTAGGGGAAACTATTTTTCAAGGGAACCCTAAATTTAAGAAGGCACCCCATAAGCTTTATTTGACTGCGGCTCAAGCATTTCGAGCACTAAAGAAAGGAAGAGAAGGATTTTTGATTTACTCAATGGGTGCTGAACAGGAAGTTCCGCAGATCGATCAAATCCCTGTGGTAAAGGAATTTACAGACGTCTTCCTCGAGGAGTTACCAGGACTGCCACCAGAAAGAGAGGTAGAGTTCGAAATCAATCTCATACCCGGTGCAGAACCCATATCCATGGCACCATACCGCATGGCTCCAGCAGAGCTCAAGGAGTTGAAGGAGCAGTTACAACAACTGTTGGATAGTAAGTTTATTCGACCCAGTGTATCACCCTGGGGTGCTCCAGTCCTGTTCGTGAAGAAAAAGGATGGGAGCATGAGATTATGTATAGATTACCGGGAGCTAAACAAGATCACTATCAAGAACAAGTATTCATTACCTCGAATCGAGGATCTCTTTGATCAGCTACGGGTAATGATAAGTTAGAATTTTAACTTGAACTTTCAGTTATTCGTTAATGTACACCACTAACGAAATTTCTTCCAGGGGGCTAGAGTGTTTTCCAAAATCAATTTGCAATCCGGTTATCACCAGTTGAGGATCAAATCTGGGGATACAGCCAAGACCGCTTTTCGAACACGCTATGGCCACTATGAATTCCTGGTTATGCCTTTTGGACTAACCAACGCCCCAGCCGCCTTTATGGATCTAATGAACACCGTATTTCGGAAACAGCTAGACAAGTACGTTGTGGTGTTCATTGATGATATCTTGATATACTCCCCCGACGAAGAAACTCACGCTGAGCATTTGAGGGAGGTTTTAGAGACCCTTCGGAGAAGCAAACTGTACGCCAAGTTCAATAAATGTGAGTTTTGGTTGAAAAGCGTAACCTTTTTGGGTCATGTGGTCTCCGAAGAAGGGACTTTGTAGATCCGAAGAAGGTAGAGGCGATTACCGAGTGGCCTAGGCCTACTAATGTGACGGAGGTAAGAAGTTTTCTTGCACTGGCTGGGTACTATAGGAAGTTTGTCGAAGGCTTCTCATCGATTGCAGCGCCTCTAAGCCGATTGACACAGAAGAAGTCAAAGTTCGAATGGACCACCGAGTGTGAGCAGAGCTTCGTCGAGCTCAAAAGGAGACTGACCACAGCCCCTGTTCTTGCTCAGCCCTTCGCGTCAGAAGGGTTTGTCATTTATAGTGACGCTACAAAGAACGGGCTAGGTAGATGTACATAACTTCAAGTTGATTTTGTATACAATTAGCGATGTGGTCTAACTTTTGTATTTCAGGATGCGTGCTAATGCAAAACGGCAAGGTCATTGCATATGCTTCGAGACAGCTAAAGCCCTATGAGCTGAACTATCCGACACATGACCTGGAACTAGCAGCGGTGGTGTTCGCACTGAAAATCTTGCGCCACTATCTATATGGAGTGAAGTGCGAGGTGTTCACTGACCACAAAAGCCTTAAGTATCTGTTCACGCAAAAGGAGCTGAACATGCGCCAAAGGAGATGGTTGGAGTTATTGAAAGATTACGACTTGACCATCAGCTATCATCCAGGGAAGGTCAATCGAGTAGCTGATGCCTTAATTAGGAAATCAAGCCATGCACGGCAGGCTACTCTAGAAAAGGAAATGGCAGAATTTGATTTGGATCTTGTGGATTCTACCGCAGATATTCTGGCCACGCTAATTATCACTCCAACCTTGGTAGATCAGATTAAGGAAGCACAGAAGAACGATGCAACAATTAGAGAAATGTGAGAAAGAATGTTAACCAGCCAAGTGGATGGATTTCAGGTTCATGATGACGGTAGTATGTGGTACCAAGGAAGATTGTGTGTACCTGATGTTGAGGATCTTAGGAGGGAGTTGTTGAAGGAGGCACATAATTCGAGACTGTCTATTCACCCTGGTGCTACGAAAATGTACAATGATCTGAAGAGACATTATTGGTGGAATGGCATGAAGAGGCACATTGTTGAGTTTGTGGAAAGATGCCTTGTTTGCCAGCAAGTTAAGGCAGAACACCAAAGACCTGGTGGACTGATGCGACCTCTAGAGATACCCGAATGGAAGTGGGAGCATGTAACGATGGACTTTGTGGTTGGACTCCCGAAGACCAGAAATGGGAATGATATGATATGGGTAATTGTGGATCGACTGACTAAGTCCGCTCATTTCTTGCCTATTCCCACCGGGCTTACAATGGAGAAGTTGGTAACTATGTACATTGATAACATCGTTTGCCTCCATGGAGTACCAGTCAGCATAGTATCTGATCATGATCCGAAGTTCACATCTCAGTTCTGGGCGGCGTGTCAGAAGAAGATGGGGACTGAGTTGCGACTGAGCACCGCTTTTCACCCTCAGACCGATGGTCAATCTGAGAGGACTATTTAGACCCTGGAGGACATGTTGAGGGCATGCGCATTGGATTTCAAGGGGAACTGGGACAGCATGCTAAAGTTGATAGAGTTCTCCTACAACAACAGCCAGCACAGTACCATAGGTATGGCACCATTCGAGGCCTTATATGGACGAAAGTGTGGGTCGCCTGTGCATTGGGACGAAGTTGGTGAACGTAGGTTGACTTCCCCCGAAATAATCGAACAAACTAAGGAACAGGTGAAACAAATTCGTGAACGTCTTAAGACGGCTCAAGATAGAAGTAAAAGTTGGGCCGACGCGAAGAGGCGACCTTTAGAGTTCGAGGAGGGAGAAAAAGTCTATCTTAAAGTGTCACCCATGAAGGGTGTGACACGGTTTGGAGTTAAAGGGAAGTTGAAACCGCGTTATATTGGACCTTATGAGATACTCGAAAAGGTTGGAGACTTAGCTTACAAACTGGCATTACCTCCGACGTTGGCTCAGGTGCACAACGTGTTCCACGTCTCGCAGTTAAGGAAGTATGTCTCCGACCCGAGTCATGTGTTGGATGCACAACCCCTTTAGATTAGACCCGATGCGTCATATGAAGAGGTTCCGATACGAATTCTGGATCGCAAGGACCAAGAGCTCAGAAGGCGGATCATCCCTTACGTAAAGGTTCAGTGGAGCAACCATCAGGAGAATGAGGCAACGTGGGAACTAGAAGAGCAAGTGCGCGACCGCTACCCCCATCTCTTTGAGTAAGGTACGGCAAGTTTCGGGGACGAAACTTTTTGTAAGGGGAGTAGGATGTTATATTCCGTGCTAAAAAAAGAAAGGAAAAGAAAATTTAAATTATGATTAAACCAAATCTTATCCTACTCAAATAGTCAAAACTTCCCCCTAAATTTCCTCACTATCTCCCTTATCATCCCCCAAATCTCTCCCTCTCATAATAAACCCTCATTAACCCTAATCTCTCCCCCTCACTCTCTCAAATTTCGGCAGCCACTCTCCCCTCATTCCCCAATCAATTTCGGCCATAAGAAGAAAAGGGAAGGAAAAAAAAGGACCTTTGATCCAAGGTTCAGGAAGAAGGAATCAAACGCTCACAAGATCATCACACCTTTCTATATCAATCACTTTCGCTAGGATCGAGGTAGGTGCATACTAATTATTCCCTCAAAACGGTATGAAGATTTGCATAGGCAAAGGGGTATTTTTATGTGTTGTTGTTGTCGTTAATTCTTGACTTTGATTGGATCTTAATTATATGCCGCAATGTGTTTATTTTCCGTTATACGTTCTTGATTTCAATGTGATCTTGTTGCTGTATGTTTCTTTGTGGGGATGTGATGTCGTTATGCGTATGGATATATGGGATGGGGTGAAAGGTTGAATGAGATTGATGAATGGACTGCAGAAATTTCAGAATGGGAATTCTGAAATACGGGGACATCGATCGATCGACGTCCAGAGGCTGAGGGTTCGATGTGCCTCAGATGAACGTCGATCGATCGACGTCCAGCAGCTGAGGGTTCGATGTGCCTCAGAAGTACATTGATCGATCGACGTCAACTGAGTGAGGGTTCGACGTGTCTCAGTTGGACATCGATCGATCGACGTCAGAGGATGAAATCCAACTGTTTTCTTTCCCTTTCCCTTGCATTCATGGCACGTGCATGTGCATGAGGTACCCATTGTCTGAGGGCGTGGGTGTCAGGAGGACACGCAGCGTCTATAGGGCGTGGGTGCCGTGAGGATACGCAGCGTCGGTCGGGCGTGGGTGTCGTGCGAATACGCAGCGTCTATAGGGCGTGGGTGTTAGAAGATACGCAGCGTCTATAGGGCGTGGGTGTCGTGCGATACGCAGCGTCTATAGGGCGTGGGTGTCCAGAACAGCAAGTGGTGGCTAGAGACCATGACGCTGGAATTAGGTCCCAGGAGCATGCATTGCATATAGGTCTAGGAGCAATATGCCTGACATGTTTCTAGTTGCGTATGACACGTTATGTGAGCACGTATCACGTACTTGCGCATGCATCTTGTGTGGATTGTTTACTTTTCGTACAAGTCATGTCATGTTGTTTTATGTCGGGTACGTGGAGTGTCTTACTTTTCGATTGCATGCTGTTTGTCTTATGTGGTTATGTGGCAATATCTTTTTGGGTATGTAAGTCTTGTATTGTTTTGAGAGGCACCTACTGGGTGATTACCATCACTCACCCCCTACTATTTCAGGTGAAGCCGAGACGGGTTATGACTACATCTTCGTTGAGGATGGGTCCGACACCGTAGAATGGGCTGAGTGACTCGTAGATATGTGTGCGGCAAGGATGGAGACGGGCGTTTTGGTGGTACCATGGGGTGACACAGACAGTTTAATTTTCAGCTTTACTTTGAAAACAGTTTCATGCTTTTAAATTTAGACATTTGACCTTGACTTGTAAGGCCCGGTCAGCCTAGAATTATTGTCGTTATTTTTCTTGAAGTTCGTTAATTTCAAAGTTAGTGTTGTGACTTATCGTTTCTGCGGAAAGAAAAGGAAAGCTTTCCATGTCAGCGCTGACGTGTAGCAGGTTGATGTGACGCCTTGTATTCTCCTGAGTGAGATACGGCGGGTGCACCGTTACCGAGGATGGAGCTCGGGAGCGGGGCGCTACATTATATATGATTATGGTGTAAGGAATGTCAATTTTTATAAGTTACTTTTGTGTATTTACCATGATGTTCAATGGAATATGGATATAATAGTGATTTGGGGATGACTCATTATGTGTATTGATAAACTTATGATGGTTGTATATTATTTGGGTCGTTTGATGTCTTTTTGGATCGAAAGAAGCCGAGCGGGTGATGCTTATGAGGTTGGAAACCTGCATAAAAGTTTAGAATGCCAGGAAAAGTAGTCGCTGTCGTTCATATGGCCTGGCCACATCAGTTCTTGAAGTCAAGTCAATTCACACAATATGGAAAACTCTTGACGATGAAATGCCCACAGGACACACTATAATCTGTTTTCCCTCTTCATGCTCACAAATGCAAGTCATAATTCGTGAGCTGAAGAGTCCTATTCAATTTTTTGAAGACGAGTCATTAACATTACTTGGCCAGTTTCATCCAATATCAAGTCATCAACATATCTGGAAGGGTCTACAAATCAACAATCCTACTTCAATCTCTTTCAAAAATGCAAGCACCTCCAAAAGGATCGTCTTTCCGCACTGGTCCTGATGCTGCTTTCAGATATTCTAACACCCTTCTTGTTTCTCTTGTCAGGCAGATGTTAGGTTTAAAAATACATTGTGCTAAGAAGAAAGGAAGTCAGTCAAGGACGTGTTTTAAAAGAGAAAATCTGTGACTTCTCTCTAATAGTTTAACTTGTTCT
This sequence comes from Eustoma russellianum, assembly GCA_036186865.1. Taxonomy (NCBI): domain Eukaryota; kingdom Viridiplantae; phylum Streptophyta; class Magnoliopsida; order Gentianales; family Gentianaceae; genus Eustoma; species Eustoma russellianum. The sequence continues at coordinate 10,977,625 of AP025057.1, forward strand.
TGGCGAGTGCACACACCAAATCTCATGCAACCCCCTAAAACTTCAACTAAACATTGTTCTCCTTGAGCTTTCCTTTGTTGCTGCACTCTCTGCCTCATAGTTTTGGTCCATGTGGCATCTCAGGTACGCCAAAATGACGAGGACAAGGGCTGCAAGAGCATCCATCTTAAAGAAGAAGAAGGATACGAAAGCTAGTAATCTTGATTCCACAAGCTCTAGCAAAAAGGCCTTCCATCAAAACTGCGGGAAGAAAAATGAAAAAAAGACATGGCATGCCAAGGAGTTGAAGTTGATGAGTTGGAGGTGCTTTCTTCATGCGAAGAAGACGGTGAAGATGATAGCCATGGAAGTTCCAAGCCAACATGCAATGGATGATGGGGATGAAGAAACCTGTTGGCATGGCGCCACATCCCTCTGCCCTCAAGAAAACTTCTGGTAAAGCTAGCATGAAAATCCCCTCGCCGACGGCCAACGAAAGTTTGGAAATTTCCTATCCCCACCCTAAGCCTTGTCCAGCACACAAAGACCGTCTGGAGACCACGTGCCCGGTCTGTAGCGTCCTGTCCGAAACTAAGGTTCTGGTCCGGTGCACCCGCCGTACTCTGCTATGAGAAGTACAAGACGTCGATACATACATGTCAATGTCGACATGAAACATGAATCAATATAGCAGAACCGGCATAAAGATAAACATACGACATGCATAGATATACATATCGTCAAATCCGTTCAAGTCATGAAGTACATGTCCAAAATAATATAAATACAACATGATAAAACATAAATCTCCAAAAGCTAGGTCCTCGCATACAGCTCTCTCATGGATAGTCTACGTGGGGTTGAAGAGAAGGTGTGGAGAAATAAATAAAACAAATAGAATAAAATTTTGCAAGACCATTTTTGTCTTACAGTAAGGGTGGGCGGTTTTGAAGGGGTAGTGGGGTGAAATTACTATTTTATCCTTTTCCACTATTCTCATGGGTTGTTTTCTTTTTTCTTTTAATTTAAGTCCTTATAAAAGTCGTACAATTCTTTATATACCTATCTTATTTATTCTTAGGTCTCTTAGGATAATTTAGTGATTCTTAAATCTTTATATAAGGTTCATTTACACACTTATTATACTAAGTACGGTATGACGATCGCACTCTAATTCTATCGTAATTCCTTTTCTCACTAGCTCGGAGGTGTTGATCGTAACATTATACTCTGTGGGTGATCAATCCACAACAAAATAGAACTTTATACCCCGTGCTGAAAGGTCCACGGCCCCATAACTAAACATTATGCCCTTCTGTTGATTACAGGTCACACGTTTATACCCTGTCATTGCAGGTGTGACTTTTATACCCCGCAATCAGTCATCAACCACACAGTTGTCTTATAAAAACTTCAGGCTTCACACACACGTGTCCTTTCGCAAGCAAAACTCATATCAAGATGCAAAATGCTCATGTCATGGTGCAAAATACTCATGTCACATCATATTAAGCTTCTAAACATGTACACACACATTACATATCGAGTATAGGGTCACAAACCTCCAACATACCTCACTTGAACGAATTCACACATTTCATCTAACAAATTCCCTTCAAGTTCATGCTTAGCCTTATTCCTTCACCTCTAAGGTTTCCAACCCCAAACGTACCTCAAGTACCCTTCGAAGTCATTCCTTAGATATATACACTAGTCCCAATTATCACACAAGAATCCCTCAAACTACATGCTGTTCATTCCCTATCATTTCCAAAAATTCAGCTTAAATTCTGCAGAACTGGCCACATCGATCGATTGATGTGGCCATCTGATCAATCGATGTCAAGCTCTTGGACATCGATTGATCGATGTCCCTCTCCTGATCGATCTATGTCTTCCAGAGGGTTTTAGTTCTGTACCCCTTGTACATCGATCGATCGATGTTCCCCAGTTGAACGATCGATGTCTTCCAGAGAGTTTCAATTCTGCATCCCTTGTATATCAATCGATCGATGTGGTCCATCTGATCGATTGATGTCTTCCAGAGAGTTTGGAAATTCTGCCAAGGCCACTTGGATCGATCAATGTCCTCCCTGGATCGACCCAGGTCCCTGTTTCTTCAACTTTTCACCAAAATTAACCACAATTGCGACCCAACCTTCACCTTTTTTTATTCCAAGCCTAAAGAACACCTAAATTCAATACTAGAACATGAATCTAACCTACATATGCACTCATGACATCGTGTTGCACCTTGAATACATCAAATGACATAAACCCTGGGCTTTCTACAATTCACACCTTCGAACATGTCTGCAACACCTTCCAACCTAACTCTAAATGAGCCGCCACCCATTTTACCCTCTTCAAATCTTTCTCAAATTACCCAATCCATCTACGACACAAGCATCAAGCATGGTAGCTAATCACCAAGAAATAAATTGCGGCAAAAAGGACATCTTTAGGGCATATTTATCATAAATCAAGTAAATTGCAAATATTCTCAGAAATTGGCCAAAAGATCATAACTTTACTCAATCAACAACCATAGATGCACATAGCAGAGCAATTACGTAAACGGATCGAAATTACAAATGTGTGATCCAATTTTCTCTTTGTAGGAAAATAGGTTCTATTGAATCAAAATTGCGTAAAGCGTGTAGAAAGGTCACTTGCCTGTAAATCTCAATAATCTTATGGTGATTTGGTTGAATTCTTGGACGGATTGCACCTAGGATTGGCTGCAGTTTTCTTTTCCCTTTTTTCTCGTTTCTCTTCTTCTCTCCCGCTCTCCCTCTCAGTCAACTTCCCCCCCTTTTTTTGTTGTAACCATCGAATTCTTCTGGGGGGAGTTATGCGTAATGTATAGCTCCTTCACATTTTAACTGGGAAGGGAAATTTTTGGTATTTTGGGCCTAATTTTCTTAATTTCAACTTTTTCATTATTTTTCCACCTAAACTTCATTTATCTAAGCCTCATAAACATATATAATCATTAAAATTATGTTTTAGGCTGTTTTTTTATTTATTTAATAACAAACTCAGAAAACACGGGGTACGACACTTATCGCTATGGATTTATATCCCTATTGTGACTAATATTTTTGGCCTCGGTTTTGAGAATTTTGCATGAACGGCCACAGCTGAATGGTTCTCCTTTTAAGTTGCATCTCCACCTTTTTCGCCATATAAACTATGGAATCATGTCTGCATAGGGTTGTAGCTCCACCATGTTGGCTATTTCAAGGTTCAGGCCTCCTAGGAATCGCGCCATTGTGGCTTCTTCTCTTTCATGCACGTTGGCCCGAATCATCAATAGTTCCAACTCCTTAAAGTACTCGTCAACACTTCTAGTACCCTGCGTCAAGTGCTGCAATCTTTGGAATAGGGACCTGTCGTAGTGTTGTGGTATGAAGCGTCGCCTCATTGCCCTTTTAATTTCCTCCCACATGTTAATCCGTCCTTCACACATTGGTTGTCTCACATTTGGCAATTTGTCCCATCAAACAAGGGCATAATTTGCAAATTCTATAGCTTGAAAACAAACCTTGCTTAGTTCCGAAAACGAATTACAAGAGTATATGAGTTCTACCTTTGTTTCCCACTCTAAGTAGGCCTCGGGATCGCCCTTGCCATAGAATGAGGGAATTTTCATCTTGACCTTATAGGCATCTTGGGCTGGGTCTTGAACTGCATAAGGGTGTCTTGGAGAATTCACCTCCACCTCGAGTAACTCGACAAAGTGGGGTTGCTCGATGCCGGCTGATCTTTCCTCCATCGGCGGCATTCTCATAGGGTATCAGCCATGTCGTCGTCCTCCTCGGCCTCTACCTTCAAAGTGGGCAACCCTTTCTCTCACGGTGTTCTGTGACATTTGAGTTGCCTCAAGGTCCTCGATTTGGCTCACAACTTGTTCCATTCTGTGGGACATTCCGGTCACCAGTTGTGCGATGTGTTCTAACGTCACGGGTAGGTTGGTTGCTTCTGAGGATTGTGGGACCGAAGCACTACTCCCCGAGGTGTTGGCCATTTATATATATCGAACCTAAAATAGAATTCAAATACGTAGAAAAACAAAAAAAAACTATCACAAAGACGAAAGAAATATAGTTACATTAGGGAAAACAAAAAAAACAAGAATTCGTTTTTATTGCCTTTCCTCACTTGTGTATGGATTCACTCTCTTAGGCTTTTAGCTACCCACTTTTATTCTCACAACGCAAAGACTTTTACCACTCGCCTTGCGTTTCTCCTCTAGATGCTAATCTAGATTCGATATCAAGCCGAGCAAACTAATTGTGGTCTTCGTAATTCAGCTTGTATATCTTCTCTAAGGGGTGTAAGTCTCTTGATATGACAGCCAAGGGAGAGGGTAGTCTTGAACAAAAAGGGTCCTAGTAAGAATCAAAGAAATACAAGAAACCGAATAAATATGTAACGGCTGAGCCAAAGAATCACTAAGGCTTTGCTTAATCCTTAGTCAAATTTTGCCAAGTGTGTGACCTAAATATGTGCCTTTAGTGGTCTAAAGCGCAGAAAATTCGTTCCAATTGGTATAGGATGAATTTGATGGAGTTTTATAGCTAAGGCAAGTTAGGTTTTTGATAACAGTAACAAGGGTCCTTAGGTGTTACCCGTACAACTTTAACCCTTCCTTTTCATGATGCACTAAGATAAAATGAATATATATATATATGAAAAATATACCTCTGGACCGAAATTTAACTTTTTGAATTTTTTTGAATTTTTTTGCTAAAAGGCAATACTTGTTCAGTGCCTTTTTGAGTGGTATTGATGTTTTACAGGGCTCTCGTTAACTTCACACGCCTTGCCTTAGATTATGTCAAATTTGCGTATCGATTTGTCTTGTGCTTGTGGTCGAACGGGTTGTTTTGGGGATATTTTTGATGGTCTTTAAGGGCTGGAAATTCAGGTTTAGATGGTGTCAGGTTGCACGCACGCTGCCTCGGGTGTTTTTGGGTGTTTGGTTGTGCGGTTTTTGGGGTGTGGTCGACGGTGGGTGGTGTTTTTATTCGGGGATAGCATCTTTTAAGTGTTTGCAGTCATTTTTTTTTGATATTTTCGCAAAGGTACATTCTTAGCATCTTAATCGGGCGAATTGGCTCGGGCTCCTATATATATGCAATGCTTGCTAGACGGTAATGCAGGAATAGCTTCTTTTCAATATTTGGACGTGTGGAGTACACATGCCGATTTAGATTCTCATGTTCGACATAACTGGGAGTCATATTCCTCGGTTGGCGGGATATGGGGTTTTTATGATAACTTGCAATAGCTTAAGTTAGCATTGCGTCTTTGGAACAAAGAAGTATTTGGTAATATCTTTGATGTTGTTGCCGTAGCAGGAGCAGATGTCATTAGAAAGGAGAGGGAATATGATTCTACCCCCTCTAATGGCACATGAGTTGAGTATCATCGCAGTATAACGCTCTTGCATGGAAGAAAAGTCGCAGGCTTTTCTGTAATGCAAACAAAAGGGTAATATTAAGTGTTTACGTGAGGGAGAAGTGAATATTTCATTCTATCAACAGACGATGAAGGATAAGCGACGCAGGCTTTGTATTCGTCGGATTATAGCAGAAGATGGGACTGAGTGTGTGTCTTTACAGGCTATCGAGGCTGTGGTCGTGCATTACTACCAAGCATTATTTAGTGGTGATAATACTGATCATCATGAGGCCATACTTCTGCACATTCCTTGTATCCTCTCAGAGGACAATAATGCCACATTGTTGTCTATGCCAACGATTCAGGAGGTGAAGAAGGCTGTTTGGGATCTCAATCCCATTAGGCGGCAGGTCCGGATGGCTTTCCAGGATCTTTTCATCGTCACTTCTAGTCTGTCATTCATCTTGATGTCCACAAGGCTGTTCACGAGTTCCTTCTAGTGGTTCGCGTTTCGAGAGTGATTGCACCATCCCTCATTTCATTAATTCCTAAGGTGGATACCCCTAATTCTTTTGTGGATTTCCGCCCTATATGTCTGTCAAATTTTCTAGCTAGAGTTGTCACACGCTTGATTTATGAGGTTGTCTCCGCTTTTGCCAAGGCTTATCTCCCCGGAACAAGCGGGTTTCTTGAAGGGTCAGGGAATCACCGAGCAGATTCTGCTGGCAAAGGAGATGGTCCATGTAATGGACAGGACGGTGCGAGGTGGGCATGCACTGGTCAAGCTGTATATGGCCAAAGCGTTTGATAGGATATGTTTGGTGTATCATGAGAACCTTTTGCTCGCGATGGGATTTATGCCTCAGCTTGTTCATCTCATTGTTAATCATCTTGCGGCAACCATATGTTCTATGTTGATTAGTGGTAAACCAGTTGGATATTCCAAAACAAACTGCGGAGTAAAGCAAGGTGATCCTCTCTCCCTTCTCTATTTATCCTGGCATTTGAGGGATTTTCACGGGGCTAGAATGCACTAATGGATTCGGGTTTTCTGAGGGTGTTTTAACCGAGCCGTTTTCCACATGTCTCCCATCTTGGTTTTGCAGATGACTTGGTGATCTTCTTGATGGGTCATCACATAATTTGGTAGCATTCCAGGCTTTTCGGGAGCAATATCAACGGGTTTCCGGACAACTAGTAAATTATCACAAAAGTCAAGTTTTGGTCAATTCTGGGACATCTGGATCACAAGCATCGCACACATTGGGCATGCGACTAGCTGTGTTTCCCATGAAATACCTTGGGTCCTTCTTGTATACGGGGATTAATCGGGCAAGTTACTGCATTTCTTTACTCAGGCACTTTGATGCCAAGCTTAATACCTGGTTTCCCAAATTACTCAATAGGGTTGGCCCTCTGGTACTTATCCGTCATGTTCTCTAGTTCTATCCATGCACACACCATTGCAAGTTCAGGACTCCCACAGAGTGTTATAGTGGAATTGAATCGCAAGATGGCAACATTATTATGGAACGGCCGACATTATTACATAGCTTAGGATTCAGCTTGTGGCCGAGTCGAGGTTGGTGGCCTGGGGATTCGAAGCCTCTCAGCTCTCTAGTAGGCTTATGATTGTGAGATATGGTAGAGTTTTTACAATAAGCACTCTATGTGGTCGGACTCTTGCCATCGAAAATACAGCAGACGAGGCTATCTTTATGCGCATATCTATGACTCGACAGACTGGAAGCATATATGCAGAGTCCAGGACTTTGGACTTCAGCATGTTGAGGTAGCTTCTGATGATATGAATTTGTTAAACGAGTCTCATGGTCAATTTACTCCAACGCATGTTATTCAACTCTGGAACCACTAGATCATTTTTTTATATATGGTGGCTTGGCGTGCATCCGGGGGATTGTTTGTTTCTCTGGAAGCTATGGACTCGCTCTCTCCCTATTGTTGATAATCTGTGTAAGTAGAAATCAGTATTTTCCTCACAACGTGTGTTTTGTATGCATGACTCGGACACCAAGGACCATGTCTTTTCGCTTTGTTCTGCCATTCAAGCACTTAGGCAGGAAATGGCTATCATTTCTTCAGGTCCCATACACACTCAATTGACTATTTATGTGCATCTAAGAAGATGGTGGCAACTTTCGACACCTCATACAATGGAAGGTCAGTTGCGGGTCATTGCTATTATGCTAACGACTTGGTCTATTTGGAAGGAGTAGGCTGCAATTCGCTTTGGTGAAGACACTTTCTCTTATCACCGTTTGTTTGAACGAATTAGAAATAGTGTCTTCCCTTGGTGTGCAACTACTGTTGGTAAAAAAGTTTCTAAGTCCATAACTCTTTTTGCTGCGTGGTCATTTTCTCCGTCTCTGAAGCTGCGCCATATCCAAGTTATTTATTGGAAGCTACCGTCTTCTGGCAAGCTAAAGTTAAATGTTGATATAGCTGTCGGGAGATATACAGCAGCTGGCTGTTAGGTCCGAAATACACTCTAGAGGGGGGGTGAATAGAGTGTTTGGCTCTTTTGCGGAATTTTCTCGTTTGGCTCAACTCAAAAAGATATTCAAAATCAGAGTAAGAATGGGTGATGAGAGATAGTGAATGAGCACACCGGATATAGAGTGGTTCGAATCGTAAATAATTCTACTCCACTACCACTTCGTTTCCAAAGTGGATTTTCAATAAGTACTCTTCTTATTATGAATAATAAGAACAACCACAGCAACACTTACACTAACACTTTAGTGTAAGCAACAACAACAGCAACTTCTTGCATAACAACACACTTGTGCAACTACAACAACTACAACTCTTAGCAAGAGCAACTTCTTGCTTCCTTACAACTTCAACAAAAGTTTCCTCAAGAACTTCTCACAGTGGGTTGAAGAGATATAGTAAGGTTCACACTTTCTCACAAGTCTAAGCACAAGCAAGAGATCAAATATTTATGGTTCCTCTTGTGCTTGACTCTCTTTCTCTCAATATACAATAATGAAGATCAAAGAAAAGCTACACAAGCTTTAAACAAATTTACAAGTATGAGAGAAATATACAACAATGGAAAATGAAGCTAGATGATGTTGAAAGTGTGTATTTGCCTCATCCAAGCCTCCTCTATTTATAGATGAAGTTCACCACGTTTTTGAGGCTCTCCACCAAGTCTTCATCTTCAAAAATGTCAAGATAATGCCCAAATAGTCTCTAGCCACCCTATGGAGTGATTTGATCTTGGATAGCCACCCTAGAGAATCTTAGACATGTATACAATAGTCAAGGAAGCATGTAATAGGTTGGGTTAAAGTCCACAAGAAGTTTGAAGAAGATTGGAAAGAGAAAACTTCAAAAATCTGCCTTGGATTTTGTTCTAACGTTCAGAAAATTTGAATTTTGGAGGACATCGATCGATCGAAGTCCTTGGAAGGGAGAGATCGATGTCCTCAGAAGATTGCAGTTTTTGACACTGCCTGACATCGATCGATCGATGTCAGGGGCTGAAGTGACATCGATCGATCGATGTCACCTGCTTTAGAGATCGATGTACTCTGTTCAACATCGATCGATCGATGTCAGGGGCTGAAGTGACATCGATCGATCGATGTCCTTTGGTTGAGGGTTCGATGCTCTCTGATTGACATCGATCGATCGATGTTTTTTGGTTGAGGGTTCGATGCTCTCTGATTGGCATCGATCGATCGATGTCAGGGGTGAAGTTACATCGATCGATCGATGTCCCCAGCTTGAGAGATCAATGTCAACCAGTGAGTTCCAATCTCAACCATCTTTGGACATAAAGTGTTTTGCCCATCTCGCATCAAATATCAAACACAAATTTAACTCATTCAAAACATCTTTTCATCATCAAAACGTTTTACAACTTAATAGTCTCCCCCTTTTTGATGATTCCAAAACCATAATTCAAAAGATGTTTTTACATGATACTTTTTCAACTAAACTTGATATTTTACAACTCCCCCTTAGTTCATGCTTCCTTATCATATGAACATATCAGAAAACTTCAATCTACCCAACATGCTCCCCCTCAAACTATGCATCAAGTTTTGTATTTTCATCATTTCAATATGTAAAGCATATCAAGAGACTTCATGTCATGCTATACCAAAACATGCCATTTGGATACCCATGCTTAACCAAACCATGCCAACATGTCCACCAAATATGCCAAGACATGCCATACACATGCTAATGCCCAATCATGCTGATTTAACCATTTTGCCAACCAACCATCATGCCAACAACAATATCAAACCATCAACTAGCACCAACCTATCAACTTAGATATGCATAAAGCTATATCAAACCAAGCCAAAACAAGTCATGCCAAAACTATATCAAGCCATCAATTATATCAAACCATCAACTAGCATGCCAAAACTATATCAAGCCATCAACTGTATCAAACCATCAACTAGCATTCTTCTCCCCCTTTTTGAAAGCATAAAAAAATAATAATAATACTCAAATGAAGGATAAAAATCAGTAGGAAATATCAAGTTTTGAGATACATAGGTAAACTCAAACTTGCAAAACTATGCATAAGTACGAGGGAATGGGGAATCATAAAGGGCTATTCCTCATCGGAGGAAAAACACAATCTGGAGAGAGCGGCTTTGAGCTTTGTTTTCAACTTTTGGTACTTGGTCTTTTGCACATTCAGCTCTGTTTGTAGTGTTGTGACTTGAGTGTCCACCTTTGTTTCTAGCGTTTTAAAGTGGTCCTGGAGTGTCTTATAGCCTTTCTCCAAATCATCTATACAAACAGCCTCTTTTGTTAGGTCTTCACCCCATTGATCGAGATAACGATGTAAATCATTGATCTCAGCCTCTGCATCAAATGGAAGTTCAGAACCACTATCTTCTTCCATAGGAGCCTTGCCTTTGTCTATTCTAGAAGTAGGACTTTGAGGGTTAGGTTGGGGTTCAACGGTTGGCTCAGTGGGATGTGTAGGCAATATCGGCTCATTCTCAGCCTCATCTTCGTCAGGGTCTTGAGTACCACCCCGTCGTTGCGCTTCCTTTCTTGACTTAAGAATTTGCTGGATGTTAAACTTTGTGTAATAATCCTTATTTGTAATGGCCTCTTCGTATTCGTCATCCAGCACTAAATCAGCCTTTCTCAATAATCTATATATCAGGTTGCTGTAAGGAAGTGCCTTAGATTTCTTGGTAACTGCCTCCGACACGTTTTCAAAGAAAACCTCCCCAAAGTTTACTTGCTCTCTCATGGCTATGCTATAGGTAATATAGAAGTCTAGGTTGCTCGGTAGTTTTGCTGATTTTCCATTTACACAGAAAGTAACTATTGCAAGCAAAACTCGATAAACCAAAGGCATGTCATTTGTGTTTTTCATAGGGTGGAATCCAAGAAAGGTTTTTACTTCATTCTCGGTCACTTGGTATTTGTAAAAATCCCACTTCCAAGGATCGAAATCTTGGACTCCCTCATCAGGTTCACCAAGAATTTCATTAATTTGTTTGGTGTGAAATGAGACTACTTGACCATCAATAACCGAATTTAGAGAAAACGGCTTTCCATTTAGATAGCCAATCCAAAGATTTGCATAAAACATCCGTGTATACGAGTAGACATTGAACTCATTTCAGAAGAATCCCAAAGAAACATCCATTTTTGAGCATACAACCAATCAATGATTGGTTTCAATTCCTCACTGCTCAAAATGTCCTCAATTTTGAGCAATTTCGATGGAATAGTGGACCTCTTGCTACTTTCCCATTCTTCAAATAATAATTGAGCTCTAAGAGAGATGTGAGTGAATATACCTGAACCTAGAGGTGCAGCCAGTGCATTCTCATATTCTCCAGTTTTAAGCCAAGGGAAATTTCGAATACCAAGACTTTCTCTGACCTCACAGAGTAGATGTTCTTGGGATGGCTCTGGTTGCTTCCTGAGTCCTGTTGTTCTAGAACCCGTTGGAATATGTGGTTGATTTTGTGCTTGAGATGTTCTCTTCCTCTTGGGATGATTTTTCGTTCTTGGGGCCATGAGAAGAAGATTAGGGCACAAAAATGATGGATGGATTGATTGGAACTTGAAAATAGATTTGGATTTGGGTAGGATTAATGAAAAGATTGAGCTTGAGATAAAGATTTGAGATTGGGGTTGAAATATGGATGTTTTTCGCAGGAGGAATGTTAGGGTTCGAAGGTTAGAAATGAAGAAATGAGGGTTTTCGCAGTTTTTATAAACCTTGTCCCGCTGACATCGATCGATCGATGTCTGGGACTTCGATCGATCGATGTCCTGGACATAGATCGATCGATGTCTTAAGAGACATCAGTCTCTGAGACTTCCACATAGATCGATCGATGTATGCAGAAATCTACAGTTTTGACATTTTAAACCCTTTAATCGTTGTTTATCATCCCTAATCTTGTTGTAATTGATTCGAATGTCTCAGTTTAAAGAGATTTAGTAAAGATGTCCGCTAGTTGATCATTTGTTGGAACAAACTCAATGCATACCAATCCTTTTTGAATGCAATCTCTTATGAAGTGATGCCTTACTTCAATGTGTTTTGTTCTACTATGATGAACCGGGTTTTTGGCTATACTTATAGCTGATGTGTTGTCACATAAGATGGGAACTTTATCGAACTTAATATTGTAATCATTCAAGGTGTTGATCATCCAAAGTAGTTGTACACAACATGAAGCGGCCGATACATATTCGGATTCCGCCGTTGAAAGTGACACACTATTTTGTTTCTTGGAGAACCAAGAAACCAAGCAATCTCCAAGGAATTGACACGTCCCTGAGGTGCTTTTCCTATCAACAAGATTTCCGGCATAGTCGGAGTCACTATACCCTCTTAAATCAAAACATCCATTTTTGGGATAAAACAATCCAAAATTCAAAGTTTCTTTTAAATACCTAAAGATACGTTTAACAGCAACTAAATGTGATTCCTTATGCATACTTTGAAATCTAGCACATAAGCACACAGCATGCAAAATATCCGGTCTAATAGCGGTTAAATAAAGTAAACTACCAATCATACCCCTATATTTGGTTACCTCAACCGGCTTTCCTTTTTTGTCTTTGTCAAGCTTTGTACTTGTGCTCATCGGAGTGCTCACACTTCTTCCATCCTCGAATTTGTACTTCTTGAGCAAATCCTTTATGTACTTTGTTTGAGATATGTACACTCCATCTTGAGTTTGCTTGATTTGTAGACCAAGGAAGTAGTTGAGTTCACCCATCATGCTCATTTCAAATTCTCCTTCCATAAATTTTGCAAAATGCTCACAAAGGGAATCATTAGTAGCACCAAATATAATATCATCCACATAAATTTGAACAAGCAATTGATGGTTTCCTTGTTCTTTAATAAAAAGAGTAGTGTCGACTTTTCCTCTTGAAAACTCGTTCTCAGGTAGGAAGTTACTTAACCTATCATACCAAGCCCTAGGAGCTTGTTTAAGTCTATAAAGGGCCTTTTTGAGTTTAAAAACATGATTTGGATAATCATGATTTTCAAACTCCGGAGGTTGAGCTACATAGACCTCTTCTTGAATTATTCCATTCAAGAATGCGGATTTCACATCCATTTGATATAGTTTGAAATCCTTATAGCATGCATATGCTAATAGCATTCTAATAGCTTCTAACCTAGATACGGGGCAAAAGTTTCATCATAGTCTATGCCTTCCTCTTGCCTATAGCCTTGGGCTACTAATCTAGCTTTGTTTCTAGTGATGTTTTCTTTATCATCTATTTTATTTCTAAATACCCATTTAGTGCCAATTACGGGATGATCACTAGGTTTAGCAACTAATTCGCAAACATCACTTCTTTCAAATTGATTTAATTCTTCTTGCATAGCCAATACCCAATCTTCATCATTTATTGCCTCCTTTATGTTTTTAGGCTTAACTTGTGAAATGAAGGCATTTTCATTGAATTTTCTCCTAGTCATTATGCCTTGGCTAGTTTCACCTAATATCAACTCTTTAGGGTGATCTTTCCTATACTTATATGAATCCGGTAAATTTGAGGTATCTCCTCCTACTTCTTCATTTTCAACCTTAGGTTGAAGTAGATCAATCCTAAGGTCAATAATAATATTACCTTTTGGATTCTCAAATTTCTCTATATGGCTTACTTCAACTATTTCATCATCATCATCGTCATCATTAATGTTTGATTTGTCCTCATTGAGTTCACTAAATTTGACATGAATTGATTCTTCAACTTTCATGCTTCTTTTATTATATACTCTAAATGCCTTGCTATTTTGAGCATAACCCACAAAGATTCCTTCATCCGCTTTGAAGTCGAGTTTATCCAAGTTATCTTTGGTGTTAAGTATAAAGGACTTACAACCAAAAACCTTGAAATAACCAATATTTGGTACTCTACCTTTCCAAAGCTCATAAGGAGTCTTTTTGAGAAATGGTCTCAAATAAACTCTATTGATTACATGACAAGCGGTATTTACCGCTTCGGCCCAAAAATATTTGGGTAACTCAAATTCGTTTAGCATGGCTCTACTCATTTCTTTAAGTGTTCTATTCTTCCTTTCCGCAACACCATTTTGTTGAGGAGTTCATGGAGTTGAGAAATTGTGTCCATACCCCTTGGATGCATAAAATTCTTGAAATTCTCCATCAAACTCACCACCTCTATCACTTCTAATTTCCTTAATTGTGGCCTCTCTTTGATTTTCTAATCTCTTGCAAAGCTTTATAAATTCTTGACATGCATCATTCTTTTTAGCTAAGAACATTACCCAAGTGTACCTAGAGAAGTCATCTACCACCACAAAGGTGTAATGTTTTCCACTTAGACTTGACGTACCAATATCCCCATACAAATCCATATGAAGCAATTGTAGAGGTTTGGTGGTGGAGATTTCACTTTTGGGTTTGAAGCTTGTTTTGATAAGCTTTGCCTTTTGACAAGCGTCACATAAGCCATGGTTTTCGAAATTTAATTTTGGAAGACCTTGGACTTTTTCATTTTTGCAAATCTCTTTGAAGTTTTTAAAACTATTATGTCCAAGACGTCTATGCCATAGTTGAGTCAAATCATTTTTGGCAACTAGGCAAGAAACATTTTTTGATATCAAATCATGTGTGCTAAATTTGTAAACATCATTTTTACGTATAGCCTCAAAAACAATCTTATCGTTCTTTTTCACAACACATTTTCTTTTCACAAATTCAATTTGAAAATTAGCATCACATAGTTGGCTAACACTTATCAAATTATATTTAAGCCCTTCTACATATAGTACATTATTAATAGTAAAGGAAGAATTACCAATTTCTCCATGTCCAAGGATTTTGGCTCTCCCATTGCCAAAATGCACCGTTCCACCATCTTGGAGCTTGAGCTTGGTGAACAACGCCTTGTCTCCGGTCATGTGAGTTGAACATCCGCTATCCATAAGCCATTTGGTTCCTTCTTCTTTGGCTACTCCATTTATCTTGAGAGCCTACAAAACCAAAAAAGATGTATCCATTGGTACCCTTTGATGGTTGGGTCCTTTAGGGTTAGTTTGTCGACCCTTAGGCTTCTAAATATACGTGCTTCCAAATCTAGCTCTACATGCTTTCTTCACATGTCCTAGTTTGTTGCAATAAAAACAAGTGGGTACAAGCTTTGGTTTAGAAGGTGATGAATTTTGTTGTGTTTTTCTATTATTTGCCCTCTCCTTTAAGGACTTAGGTTTAATAGAAGAAAGTGATGAGTTAAATCCTAGACCGGATTTATCATTTCCAATTCTTTGATTTCCAAGTAGTATATCTAAATTGTTTTTACCATTTGTTAGTCTTTGTAAGTCTAACTTTAGTTTCTCACATTCTTTTCTAATTTCTATATTTTCAAGAGCTACGGTTTTATGCACGGTGAGTATGATGTCATGCTCTTGAAACATCAAAATATTCTTGTCATGTAAGCTCTTATTTTCTAAGATGCATTTCTTGAACTCTTTCTTCAAATGTTTATATTTTAGATTCAATTTTTCAAAGTCATCTTGCAAATCTCCTATTTCGTCATGCAAATTTGAAGGGTTAGAATTTACCTCAAGATCATCTTCAATTGCCATAAGACAGGTATGTTGAATCTTTGGATTGTCAACATTGCAACAAGTCCAACACCTTGATCTTCACTCTCTTCTCCTTCCGATTCCGAAAGAAGATCATCCCACGTGGTTACTTCCGCGTTGAGGGCTTTCTTCTTTTGAGGAAAGACCTTCTTTTCTTGCTTTTGCGGCTCTTTTACGTGGCAATCGGCAATGAAGTGACCGGGTCGACCACATCTATAGCGATTTTCACTTGCTTCCTTTTCTTTAGATGGTCTCTTGAAAAACTTTCTTGCTTGTGCTTTGTTTCTAGTTGCCATTCTTCTAAATTTTCTTACTAGAAGAGCAACTTCATCATCCGAGTCATCGGACTCTACCACCAATCCTTTGTGTGATGTTTGTGTGAGCTTGATAGGGTTCATCCTATTCTGTTCATCAATAAGAATTTCATGAGTAAGAAGATTACCGGATAGCTTATCAAGAGCAAGAGTCTTGAGATTCTTTGATTCGGTGATGGCGGTGACCTTGGGTGTCTATTCTCTTGGCAAAGAGTTGAGGAGTTTTGAGACAAGTTCTTCATTTGAGATTTTCTTGTCCACCATGGAGAGTTGATTCACTATTCGTGTGAATCGATCGATTGTCTCCTCAATCTTCTCACCGCTTTTCATTCCGAACATCTCATACTCCTTCATGAGCATAAGTCGTTTGGCCATTCTTACTTGCTCAGTTCCTTCATGTATCATTTCAAGCCTTTTCCATGCCTCATGAGCTGTTTCAAGACCTTGAAGTCTTATAAGCTCGGTGGTGGTAAGAGCACTTGAGAGAATATCAAATGCTTTGCCATTAATGGCAAATCTTATCTTTTCTTCATCGGTGTAGTCATCCTCATCTTTGAATATTGATTCTCCTTTTGAGTTGGTAATCATAGGAACTTCAATTCCTTTGACAACGGCTCTCCATATATCGAATCCACAGCCTTTCAAGTGATTGATCATTCGAAATTTCCACAAGGAATAATTTTGGGCATCAAACATAGGTGCTTTAGTGTTTGATCCGGAAAATAGTGCAGCAGGCTTAGGAGATGAAGAGGTTGAGGTTGAGGTTGAGGTTGTCATTGCCATGATCTTTAACCTTGCTACTTGCAAAGATAGGCCAAGCAATCAAGGTTAGGCTCTGATACCAATTGTTAGGTCCGAAATACACTCTAGAGGGGGGTGAATAGAGTGTTTGACTCTTTTGCGGAATTTTCTCGTTTGGCTCAACTCAAAAAGATATTCAAAATCAGAGTAAGAATGGGAGATGAGAGATAGTGAATGAGCACACCGAATATAGAGTGGTTCGAATCGTAAATGATTCTACTCCACTACCACTTTGTTTCCAAAGTGGATTTTCAACAACTACTCTTCTTATTATGAATAATAAGAACAACCACAGCAACACTTACACTAATACTTTAGTGTAAGCAACAACAACAGCAACTTCTTGCATAACAACACACTTGTGCAACTACAGCAACTACAGCTCTTAGCAAGAACAACTTCTTGCTTCCTCACAACTTCAACAAAAGTTCCCTCAAGAACTTCTCACAGTGGGTTGAAGAGATATAGTAAGGTTTACACTTTCTCACAAGTCTAAGCACAAGCAAGAGATCAAATATGTATGGTTCCTCTTGTGCTTGACTCTCTTTCTCTCAATATACAATAATGAAGATCAAAGAAAAGCTACACAAGCTTTAAACAAATTTACAAGTATGAGAGAAATATACAACAATGGAAAATGAAGCTAGATGATGTTGAAAGTGTGTATTTGCCTCATCCAAGCATCCTCTATTTATAGATGAAGTTCACCACGTTTTTGAGGCTCTCCACCAAGTCTTCATCTTCAAAAATGTCAAGATAATGCCCAAATAGTCTTTAGCCACCCTATGGAGTGATTTGATCTTGGATAGCCCCCCTAGAGAATCTTAGACATGTATACAATAGTCAAGGAAGCATGTAATAGGTTGGATTAAAGTCCACAAGAAGTTTGAAGAAGATTGGAAAGAGAAAACTTCAAAAATATGCCTTGGATATTGTTGTAACGTTCAGAAAATTTGAATTCTGGAGGACATCGATCGATCGAAGTCCCTGGAAGGGAGAGATCGATGTCCTCAGAAGATTGTAGTTTTTGACACTGCCTGACATCGATCGATCAATGTCAGGGGCTGAAGTGACATCGATCGATCGATGTCACCTGGTTTAGAGATCGATGTACTCTGTTCAACATGATCGATCGATGTCAGGGGCTGAAGTGACATCGATCGATCGATGTCCTTTGGTTGAGGGTTCGATGCTCTCTGATTGACATCGATCGATCAATGTCCTTTGGTTGAGGGTTCGATGCTCTCTGATTGACATTGATCGATCGATGTCAGGGGCTGAAGTTACATCGATCGATTGATGTCCCCAGCTTGAGAGATCGATGTCAACCAGTGAGTTCCAATCTCAACCATCTTTGGACATAAAGTGTTTTGCCCATCTTGCATTAAATATCAAACACAAATTTAACTCATTCAAAACATCTTTTCATCATCAAAACGTTTTACAACTTAACACTGGCTCAGTTGTCCTGCGCAATGATTAGGGTGCATTGGTATCGGGTATCTGCTTTTCTTTGCCTCTCAATAGGTCGTGCATGCTGAATTACAAGCGCTTACCTTTGTGTTGATTTACTATGCTCAATCTTATGATGAGCTGATCGTTGAAACTGACTGTCTTTCGATTCTATCTTTTATGCGGCGTGACGATCATTACATGTGCATGGCAGCGGAAGTTCGAAGAGCCACCACCTTTCTATGCCTCAATGAAGCTACGTTGTAATATTGCCCTCAAGAAGCAAATGCTGCAACACATGGTATCTCGTAGCAGGGATTACTGTCTGGAGGACTGAAATTGTACACATCCCTCAGCAGCATGCCTCGGAAGTCTGAGGCAACATTCTTTTGGATATATGCGTTCCTTCCCTACACTTCTGATGGCGGCAGTCTGCCATTGGGTTGGCATGCTTACACCGTTGTTGCATATATCATCTTATGATACGGGCAACCTGGGTATGTTTTTGCTCAAATATTAGCCTTTCTGATTATCATTCATATAATGTATGTGCTAATATCGTTCTCTCTGGATAACTATGAGCCACTATCGTTGACGGAGGAGGCTAGATGTGGCTCTTTCAGAATGGCGGAATCACAAGTCTTCCATTGGGTTGGCGCGTTTCTCATTTTGTTGCCTGTGTTCTGGGAAAATACATGCAACACTGGTATGCGTTTCACTACGTTTTGTCTATTTGCGGTGATTTTCATCGTGCGCTTTGACCTTTTTTTATTCTTATGCCGGTTATGCTACCGCATATGAGGTGCGCCGTCTTGGACTAGGCCTTGATTTCATTTTCGGCATGGACTTGGATTATCACAGCCGTGAGGATCTTGGAGGGCCGCAACGACTATATGTTGCTAGCACTATATTTCCTATTCATTTTTGTCGAAGGCGATGTTGATTGCAAGCACTTTTGTGGATGCAGCTCTCTTTCTATGTTTCTTTTTATTTTTATATAGTTGCTGCTTTACATTGTATAGGCTTTCTTTTTTCCATCCCCCTTTCCTCTATTGCATTCATCTTTGCATGTTTTATTTTTGTAATCATCATATGCATATATTAATAAAACATCCGGATGGTACTATCCGTCCTTATATACATAAAAAAATGCATACATTTACGTATACATATATACGTACATGTTTATACACATATATACATATATGTACATATATACATACATGTTTATACACATATATACATATATGTGGAGGTTGCCTGCATTGCCCATATGCAGGCAACATGGGTATGGTTTCTTTCATGTTATATTCTACACTTTACTTTGACATCTCCCTTTTGGGTTGGTGATGATAACTTTCTGTTGCTCGCAGTCTTCGGACTATGGGCAACCTTGGTATGCAAATGCGTTTGGTTTAGACTCATATCTTCTTTTGTGTTTATCATAAACATTCTTTTAATCGCTAATTTTTCTTGTCGAGGACTCATCCTAGGAAAGCACCTGGGGAGATCGGCTACTCAAGGGTTTGCTGTCTTCAAACATCGGTTGCTTTCGTTCGACGTGACAAAAGCAACATCGGTACACTCAATCTGTCACATATATTCACTCACACCTCATTTCTTCAATTTATTCGTTGCTCTACGGCCTAATGTCTTTTTTCCTGCTTGCGAGACACTTGGGACGCATAACGGCTGGATCGCTGCTCGACTAGCGCAGATGACGTATATGGATCACTTTGCCTTCTCATCGCGTACTAGACTTCCTCAACATAGCAGAGAATACTTTGTCATGTTTTTGTTTTGCTATAATTTATTGTTTTCTAATTTTTTCGTTCTCTTTGGATATTTGCTTTTCTTTATTCTCTAGTTTGGGAGAGTCTCCCACCATAGGTAGAACAATCATGTAACCATGGTATTCCTCCGCCACAAGTGAGGGTTACATTATCAATAAAATAACCGAACGGTACTGTCCGTCCTTCACCTAAAAAAATATATCACATACATAGGTATGTATATGATGATATATGCATATGCATATGTATGTATATGTCTGTCTATATATCTGCATATGCTATATAATTTTTCTGGGAGCAAAAGGCCAAATCACTGGCCTCGGGACCCCCACTGTCCCGGCCCCATGGAGCTGCGTGGAGGATGCAAATCAGGAGCTCAATGGTCTTCTAAGTTTGTAAGGCATTGCCAGAACCCACACAAGATGCCTATTGCACACTGGACAAGGCAACCCTTTAACCCAATGGACCGGATACAATGACATGATCATTACTGGCCCAAATAGCAGTATTGCACCCACGGTGCGCGTGTTCCGGTCCGAAGCTGCAATCTTTCTTGGTGCAATTTTTCAACTCAAATACCAACTGAGCATACCATAGGAGCTATCCTATACAGTTTTGGAAACTAATGCATCATGACTTTAAATAATTAATGATCGTGCGAAGAAGTAGACAGTATCTTACAGAGAGGGTTCATCGTAAACACCCACGCATTCTGCAT
This sequence comes from Eustoma russellianum, assembly GCA_036186865.1. Classification (NCBI taxonomy): domain Eukaryota; kingdom Viridiplantae; phylum Streptophyta; class Magnoliopsida; order Gentianales; family Gentianaceae; genus Eustoma; species Eustoma russellianum. Next base: position 10,998,196 of record AP025057.1, read on the forward strand.
TTGTGTATATGAATGCATCATTGACTTTAGATAAACACCATGAGAAGCATCAGCTAATCTGTTTACAGAATAGAGTCCATACATGCATATGCACGTTGTCTGTAGTTGTGGAAATGAAGGCATCATTGAATACAAATAAATTAATGATCATAAGAAGAAGCAGGTAACTTTTGTACATAAAAGAGTACGTCAGGTTGAATATGCATATTTGCAATCGTGGATATTAGTGCATCATTGACTTAAATATATTAATGATCATGAGAAGAAGCAGCCTTTTTGTTTACAGAAGAACAATAATGTCATGAGGTGGGACAAGTGATGATGTATCTGAACATTACTTCCTTTCAAATCTCTCTTCAACTCATTCATGTTTTATAAATCGTCAGGCTTTACAACACCCCATTTATATGTATTAACTAAAGTTGAAATCTCTATCTCGTATAAGTGTTGACAAATTTTCTTTCTTTTAGAAAAGTTAAAAAAACTTAACATTGTTTGAATACTGAAAAAGGGAGAGGTAGAATAAGTTCTGTTAGGACTCATACTAAGAATTTACGCCATGAGATATGAAAGAGTGAGTTTTAACTTTAAGCCATGAGATATAAAAGAATGAGTTTTTTACTAAGAGAAATCTGCAAATTATTAGTGAGCTTCATTACTAAATAATTAGAGTTTAACCTAAATTTCAGGTGATAAGATCAAAGAAAGCGTAATCGCAAAAAGAAGATGTGCAACGGGATGGAGGGGGAGGAAGCACGTCCATAGTGTTTTGCATGACCTAATTTTCGACAATCATGACTTGTACTCTTTTGTAATATATTTTAGAAGCATATTACAGTTATTATAATGTTTTTAGGCATTAAAAACGTTGGTTAGAAGATAGGAAAATAGACTTTCCAAATTTGGAAAAAAACCCTAAAAAGTAGGGTTTTCATAGTATGGATCTATCATGGTATTTTGGCCACAAACTCTCTCATATGACGTTATTTGCAGGTGATTCCTGATGCTATAAAAACTAGAAATCTGGGGCTACAACGATTTAGAATCCCTTATTGACAGATTCGGCCTCTAGACTTAGAATCCCTTATTGACAGATTCGGCCTCTAGACGACCGAGCTTATGCTTGTATGTTCAGATAGGTGATGAGGTAATAGTTTTCAAGTGAAAGTCACATCTTATCTTTTGACAATTAGGCTTAGCATAATTGGAACTGCATATATAGCTACCAGCCTCCTGTAAAGCATAAGAGTTAAATGGAAAATATCATTTCTCGGTCAAAGGCTGTGTAGCAAGGTTTCTTCCTTGTGTTTTCTATGATCATCGAACAAAGCTAGATTGTATATCAACGTCTTGAATAAACATTGTAGGGGCTCAAATCCTACCATCTTGAAAGCACGTACCAGGGGTGGTTTGCCGTTTTTGGATCACGCACAAGCTTTAAGGAGGTAGATATAGCTCAGTCCAAACAAGAATCATACGACCAGGATGGTTGTTGGACCGTTCTTGTCACTGAACAAGTTTTCCTGTTGAAGACACGTTCAAAACAAAAGAAATGTCGTTTCTTTTGGCGTGAGACACGCATTATCAGGCAATTACATCAACCTCATTATTGCTTTCACAAGCTTCACTATTTCTTCCTCAGTCATAACTTAACATAGACCATAAACCTTTCTTTTAGTTTTAGCTTAACCTTTTCCTTGAACCTTTACTTAATCTTTTCATGCAAGACATGTCATTACCATACACATACTTATATCCCTTCATGCATTCCTTATCTATGTTCTTGAAGGAAATTCATCTAATGTGACTTTACCAGTTTGGTGAAGACAAGTCGTTAATCATAACGTGGTCAATTTCGTGAGAGCAAATTGCTAAACATGACCTACCCTATTTCATCCATTTTGGTCAGGGCAAGTCATTCAGCTTGTGTTGGCCAGCTTCATGAGGGCAAGTTATTACTTCGCCTGTTTCATCAATTTTCGTCACGGTAGATCATCAATATGATTTGGCCTATTTCATAAAGGCAAACTATCAATCATGGTCTGGCTTGTAGCGACCCGTCCCCAGCCCTAGAACTCGAAACGATTCACCCGTCATATTTCGCTAAGGAAAATACAAGACGTCGATACAACTCAATTACACGTCATCATAATAACGTAAATCAATGTCAGCGGAAGTCGTAAACTAAAAATCCTCGATAAATTAATCATCATCATTGATATCAATGTCAAGGCAAATCTAAATCGGTACAATGATCAAACATAGATAACACTAAATACATAAACCTCGAATATCAAAATAACTGCTTCAGCTAAATCCTCGAAAGTCTCATCCGAATATCCTCAGTCTCGAAATCTCCAGTCCTGATCTTCCACGATATACCAATTTCTTACCAATCTATCTGTAAAACTGATTGATAGAGGGGGTGAGCGACATACATCGCCCAACAAGTAGTCCGACTATACTTACCATGGGATCATAAACGGAGAAGCAAGTGTAAATATAATAAATAAATAACATAATATAAAATAACATGCTTCTCTTTGCAAATAAATTTACCTTTTTTCCCTTCCCGTATAATCAAGCACGTAAAACACACGCAACTAAGTCATCGTAAAAACAAGTCAGTACAATCAAAAATCGTGATGCAGCTTTTCAAATCATGAATGCAACGACTCTACAATCATTTATCCTTTATTAATTTCCACACCATATCTCCTTTTTCCATTTCTCGTATTTCAATTTCCGTTTCTCTTATCATAGGCGATCAGCCTTACGGCATCCCTATCGATATCTTTTTCCATTTTCATCTTATTTTTATTTTTCGATATCATAGGCGGTTACCCCTTACGGTATCCCTTTTGATATCTATCTCTGATATCCATATGCGATTACCCCTTACGGCACTCATATGCGATATCCATTATTATTAATGCAATGCAATGGCGATGGCTCTTACCTTACAAGTGACTTATATTGCAAGATTTACGTTGTTGGTTCCCCAATGGTCAATATGTGTCCAGGCGGCGTAGCTCCGTACATCGTAGTCAATATGTAACTGGACGGTCTAATTTGCGGTCAATATGTGTCCAAGCGGTCTAGCTACGTACAGCGTAGTAAATATGTGTTCGGACGGGCCATTTGTTTGGAACCAAACCTAACTACGCAATATGTTTCCTTTTTAAGGATGAGGATTCCAACAACATGCAATTTCACAAACCCTTTTTATTTGCCGTTATACTTTTCCGCGTACCATTTTAATTTCGTTTTAATTCTGTTTTATGCCCTACGTATAAGTATACCCACAAATATGTCCGCGTCTATACATGTGTATATACGCGCTTATACGTACATGTTTCACCCTCAAATCACCAAAAGTCCCACTTATTAAAAATGTTTATCCCCTCTTCCGGCGACAAAATCCCTGATTTCGATTAATGTGATATTCTTTCGATTCAATTCATTGATTCCCATCATGTTTCATCAAATTACAGCATCTCTGACCAACTTCATAACACACGTTCATATGCATGTTAGTTCATCGCACAAATTCCAAAAATCATCAAATTATTCATATAACATCATATATGCTAATTTATGCCTTCATATAAATTCATATATGTTCCTTGTACAGCCTCAACCACTGCCATGTTAAGTTGTAAAACGTTTAGATGATGAAAAGATGTTTTGAATGAGTTAAATTTGTGTTTGATATTTGATGCAAGATGGGCAAAACACTTTGTGTCCAAAGATGGTTGAGATTGGAACTCACCGGTTGACATCGATCTCTCAAGCTGGGGACATCGATCGATCGATGTCACTTCAGACCCTGACATCGATCGATCGATGTCAATCAGAGAGCATCGAACCCTCAACCAAAGGACATCGATCGATCGATGTCACTTCAGCCCCTGACATCGATCGATCGATGTTGAACAGAGTACATCGATCTATAAACCAGGTGACATCGATCGATCGATGTCACTTCAGCCCCTGACATCGATCGATCGATGTCAGGCAGTGTCAAAAACTGCAATCTTCTGAGGACATCGATCTCTCCCTTCCAGGGACTTTGATCGATCGATGTCCTCCAGAATTCAAATTTTCTGAACGTGTGAACAAAATCCAAGGCAGATTTTTGAAGTTTTCTCTTTCCAATCTTCTTCAAACTTCTTGTGGACTTTAACCCAACCTATTACATGCTTCCTTGACTATTGTATACATGTCTAAGATTCTCTAGGGTGGCTATCCAAGATCAAATCACTCCATAGGGTGGCTAGAGACTATTTGGGCAATATCTTGACATTTTTGAAGATGAAGACTTGGTGGAGAGCCTCAAAAACGTGGTGAACTTCATCTATAAATAGAGGAGGCTTGGATGAGGCAAATACACACTTTCAACATCATCTAGCTTCATTTTCCATTGTTGTATATCTCTCTCATACTTGTAAATTTGTTTAAAGCTTGTCTAGCTTTTCTTTGATCTTCATTATTGTATATTGAGAGAAAGAGAGTCAAGCACAAGAGGAACCATAAATATTTGATCTCTTGCTTGTGCTTAGACTTGTAAGAAAGTGTGAACCTTACTATATTTCTTCAACCTACTGTGAGAAGTTCTTGAGGGAACTTTTGTTGAAGTTGTGAGGAAGCAAGAAGTTGTTCTTGCTAAGAGCTGTAGTTGCTGTAGTTGCACAAGTGTGTTTTGTGCAAGAAGTTGCTGTTGTTGTGGCTTACACTAAAGTGTTAGTGTAAGTGTTGCTGTGGTTGTTCTTATTGTTCATAATAAGAAGAGTAGTTGTTGAAAATCCACTTTGGAAACAAAGTGGTAGTGGAGTAGAATCATTTACGATTCGAACCACTCTATATCCGGTGTACTCATTCACTACTCCTCATCTCCCATTCTTGCTCTGATTTTGAATATCTTTTTGAGTTGAGCAAACGAGAAAATTCTGCAAAATAGCCAAACACTCTATTCACCCTCCCCTCTAGAGTGTATTTCGGACCTAACAATTGGTATCAGAGCCTAACCTTGATTGCTTGGCCTATCTTTGCAAGTAGCAAGGTTAAAAATCATGGCAATGACAACCTCAACCTCAGCCTCAACCTCTTCATCTCCTAAGCCTACTGCACTATTTTTCGGATCAAACACTAAAGCACCTATGTTTGATGCCCAAAATTATTCCTTGTGGATATTTCGAATGATCAATCACTTGAAAGGCTGTGGATTTGATATATGGAGAGCTGTTGTCAAAGGAATTGAAGTTCCTATGATTACCAACTCAAAAGGAGAATCAATATTCAAAGATGAGGATGACTACACCGATGAAGAAAAGATAAGATTTGCTATTAATGGCAAATCATTTGATATTCTCTCAAGTGCTCTCACCACCGCTGAGCTCATAAGACTTCAAGGTCTTGAAACAGCCCATGAGGCATGGAAAAGGCTTGAAATGATACATGAAGGAACTGAGCAAGTAAGAATGGCCAAAAGACTCATGCTCATGAAGGAGTATGAGATGTTCGGAATGAAAAACGGTGAGAAGATTGAGGAGACAATAGATCGATTCACACGAATAGTGAATCAACTTTCCATGGTTGACAAGAAAATCTCAAATGAAGACCTTGTCTCAAAACTCCTCAACTCTTTGCCTAGAGAATGGACACCCAAAGTCACCGCCATCACCGAATCAAAGAATCTCAAGACTCTTACCCTTGATGAGCTATCCGGTAATCTTCTTACTCATGAAATCCTTATTGATGAACAAAATAGGATGAATCCTATCAAGCCCACACAAACATCACACAAAGGATTGGTGGTAGAGTCCGATGAATCGGATGAGGAAGTTGCCCTTCTAGTAAGAAAATTTAGAAGAATGGCAACTAGAAACAAAGCTCAAGCAAGAAAGTTTTTTAAGAGACCATCTAAAGAAAAGGAAGCAAGTGAAAATTGCTATAGATATGGTCGACCCAGTCACTTCATTGCCGATTGCCACGTAAAAGAGCCGCAAAAGCAAGAGAAGAAGGTCTTTCCTCAAAAGAAGAAATCCCTCAATGCGGAGGTAACCACGTGGGATGAACTCCTTTCGGAATCAGAAGGAGAAGAGAGTGAAGATCAAGGTGTTGGACTTGTTGCAATAGTTGACAATCCAAAGATTCAACATACTTGTCTCATGGCAATTGAAGATGATCTTGAGGTAAATTCTAATCCTTCAAATTTGCATGATGAAATAGGAGATTTGCAAGATGACTTTGAAAAATTAAATTTAAAATATAAGCATTTGAAGAAAGAGTTCAAGAAATGCATCTTAGAAAATAAGAGCTTGCATGACAAGAACATTTTAATGTTTCAAGAGCATGACATCATACTCACCATGCATAAAACCGTAGCTCTTGAAAATGTAGAAATTAGAAAAGAATGTGAGAAACTAAAGTTAGACTTACAAAGACTAACAAATGGCAAAAACAACTTAGACATACTACTTGGAAATCAAAGAATTGGAAATGATAAATCCGGTTTAGGATTTAATTCATCACCTTCTTCTATTAAACCTAAGTCCTTAAAGAAAAAGGCAAACAACAGAAAAACACAACAAAATTCATCATCTTCTAAACCAAAGCATGTACCCACTTGTTTTTATTGCAACAAACTAGGACATGTAAAGAAAGCATGTAGAGCTCGATTTGAAAGCACATATGTCTGGAAGCCTAAGGGTCGAAAAACTAACCCTAAAGGACCCAACCATCAAAGGGTACCAATGCATACATATTTTGGTTTTGCAGGCTCTCAAGATAAATGGAGTAGTCAAAGAAGAAGGAACCAAATGGCTTATGGACAGCGGATGTTCAACTCACATGACCGGAGACAAGGCGTTGTTCACCAAGCTCAAGCTCCAAGATGGTGGAACGGTGCATTTTGGCAATAGGAGAGCCAAAATCCTTGGACATGGAGAAATTGGTAATTCTTCCTTTACTATTAATAATGTACTATATGTAGAAGGGCTTAAATATAATTTGATAAGTGTTAGCCAACTATGTGATGCTAATTTTCAAATTGAATTTGTGAAAAGAAAATGTGTTGTGAAAAAGAACGATAAGATTGTTTTTGAGACTATACGTAAAAATGATGTCTACAAATTTAGCACACATGATTTGATATCACAAAATGTTTCTTGCCTAGTTGCCAAAAATGATTTGACTCAACTATGGCATAGACGACTTGGACACATTAGTTTTAAAAATTTCAAAGATATTTGCAAAAATGAAAAAGTCCAAGGTCTTCCAAAATTAAATTTCGAAAACCATGGCTTATGTGACACTTGTCAAAAAGCAAAACTTGTTAAAACAAGTTTCAAGCCCAAAAGTGAAATCTCCACCACCAAACCTCTACAATTGCTTCATATGGATTTGTATGGGGATATTGGTACGACAAGTCTAAGTGGAAAACATTACACCTTTGTGGTGGTAGATGACTTCTCTAGGTACACTTGGGTAATGTTCTTAGCTAAAAAGAATGATGCATGCCAAGAATTTATAAAGCTTTGTAAGAAATTAGAAAATCAAAGAGAGGACACACTTAAGGAAATTAGAAGTGATAGAGGTGGTGAGTTTGATGGAGAATTTCAAGAGTTTTGTGTATCCAAGGGGTATGGACACAATTTCTCAGCTCCAAGAACTCCTCAACAAAATGGTGTTGCGGAAAGGAAGAATAGAACACTTCAAGAAATGAGTAGAGCCATGCTAAACGAATTTGAGTTACCCAAATATTTTTGGGCCGAAGCGGTAAATACCGCTTGTCATGTAATCAATAGAGTTTATTTGAGACCATTTCTCAAAAAGACTCCTTATAATCTTTGGAAAGGTAGAGTACCAAATATTGGTTATTTCAAGGTTTTTGGTTGTAAGTGCTTTATACTTAACACCAAAGATAACTTGGATAAACTCGACTTCAAAGCGGATGAAGGAATCTTTATGGGTTATGCTCAAAATAGCAAGGCATTTAGAGTATATAATAAAAGAAGCATGAAAGTTAAAGAATCAATTCATGTCAAATTTAGTGAACTCAATGAGGACAAATCAAACATTAATGATGAAGATGATGATGATGAAATAATTGAAGTAAGCCATATAGAGAAATTTGAGAATCCAAAAGGTAATATTGTTATTGACCTTAGGATTGATCCACTTCAACCTAAGGTTGAAAATGAAGAAGTAGGAGGAGATACCTCAAATTTACCGGATTCATATAAGTATAGGAAAGATCACCCTAAAGAGTTGATATTAGGTGAAACTAGCCAAGGCATAATGACTAGGAGAAAATTCAATGAAAATGCCTTCATTTCACTTGTTGAGCCTAAAAACATAAAGGAGGCAATAAATGATGAAGATTGGGTATTAGCTATGCAAGAAGAATTAAATCAATTTGAAAGAAGTGATGTTTGGGAATTAGTTGCTAAACCTAGTGATCATCCCGTAATTGGCACTAAATGGGTATTTAGAAACAAAATGGATGATAAAGGAAACATCACTAGAAACAAAGCTAGATTAGTTGCCCAAGGCTATAGGCAAGAGGAAGGCATAGACTATGATGAAACTTTTGCCCCCGTAGCTAGGTTAGAAGCTATTAGGATGCTATTAGCATATGCATGCTATAAGGATTTCAAACTATATCAAATGGATGTGAAATCCGCATTCTTGAATGGAATAATTCAAGAAGAGGTCTATGTAGCTCAACCTCCGGGGTTTGCAAATCATGATTATCCAAATCATGTTTTTAAACTCAAAAAGGCCCTTTATGGACTTAAACAAGCTCCTAGGGCTTGGTATGATAGGTTAAGTAACTTCCTACTTGAGAACGAGTTTTCAAGAGGAAAAGTCGACACTACTCTTTTTATTAAAGAACAATGAAACCATCAATTGCTTGTTCAAATTTATGTGGATGATATTATATTTGGTGCTACTAATGATTCTCTTTGTGAGCATTTTGCAAAATTGATGGAAGGAGAATTTGAAATGAGCATGATGGGTGAACTCAACTACTTCCTTGGTCTACAAATCAAGCAAACTCAAGATGGAGTATACATATCTCAAACAAAGTACACAAAGGATTTGCTCAAGAAGTACAAATTCGAGGATGGAAGAAGTGTGAGCACTCCGATGAGCACAAGTACAAAGCTTGACAAAGACGAAAAAGGAAAGCCGGTTGAGGTAACCAAATATAGGGGTATGATTGGTAGTTTACTTTATTTAACCGCTAGTAGACCGGATATTTTGCATGATGTGTGCTTATGTGCTAGATTTCAAAGCATGCCTAAGGAATCACATTTAGTTGCTGTTAAACGTATCTTTAGGTATTTGAAAGGAACCTTGAACTTTGGATTGTTTTATCCCAAAAACGGTTGTTTTGATTTAAGAAGATATAGTGACTCCGACTATGCCGGAATCTTGTTGATAGGAAAAGCACCTCCGGGACGTGTCAATTCCTTGGGGATTGCTTGGTTTCTTGGTTCTCCAAGAAACAAAATAGTGTGTCACTTTCAACGGCGGAATCCGAATATGTATCGGCCGCTTCATGTTGTGCACAACTACTTTGGATGATCAACACCTTGAATGATTACAATATTAAGTTCGATAAATTTCCCATCTTATGTGACAACACATCAGCTATAAGTATAGCACAAAACCCGGTTCATCATAGTAGAACAAAACACATTGAAGTAAGGCATCACTTCATAAGAGATTGCATTCAAAAAGGATTGGTATGCATTGAGTTTGTTCCAACAAATGATCAACTAGCGGACATCTTTACTAAATCCCTTCAAACTGAGACATTCGAATCAATTAGAACAAGATTAGGGATGATAAACAACGATTAAAGGGTTAGAAATGTCAAAACTGCAGATTTCTGCATACATCGATCGATCTATGTGGAAGTCTCAGAGACTGATGTCTCTTAAGACATCGATCGATCTATGTCCAGGACATCGATCGATCAAAGTCCCAGACATCGATCGATCGATGTCAGCGGGACAGGGTTTATAAAAACTGCGAAAACCCTCATTTCTTCATTTCTAACCTTCGAACCCTAACATTCCTCCTGCGAAAAACATCCAGATTTCAACCCCAATCTCAAATCTTTATCTCAAGCTCAATCTTTTCATTAATCCTACCCAAATCCAAATCTATTTTCAAGTTCCAATAAATCCATCCAACATTTTCTTGCCCTAATCTTCTTCTCATGGCTCCAAGAACGAAAAATCATCCCAAGAGGAAGAGAACATCTCAAGCACAAAATCAACCACATATTCCAACAGGTTCTAGAACAACAGGACTCAAGAAGCAACCAGAGCCATCCCAAGAACATCTACTCCTTGAGGTCAGAGAAAGTCTTGGTATTCGAAATTTCCCTTGGCTTAAAACTGGAGAATATGAGAATGCACTAGCTGCACCTCTAGGTTCAGGTATATTCACTCACATCTCTCTTAGAGCTCAATTATTATTTGAAGAATGGGAAAGTAGCAAGAGGTCCACTATTCCATTGAAATTGCTCAAAATTGAGGACATTTTGAGCAGGAGGAATTGAAACCAATCATTGATCGGTTGTATGCTCAAAAATGGATGTTTCTTTGGGATTCTTCTGAAATGAGTTCAATGTCTACTCGTATACACGGATGTTTTATGCAAATCTTTGGATTGACTATCTAAATGGAAAGCCGTTTTCTCTAAATTCGGTTATTGATGGTCAAGTAGTCTCATTTCACACCAAACAAATTAATGAAATTCTTGGTGAACCTGATGAGGGAGTCCAAGATTTCGATCCTTGGAAGTGGGATTTTTACAAATACCAAGTGACCGAGAATGAAGTAAAAACCTTTCTTTGATTCCACCCTACGAAAAACACAAATGACATGCCTTTGGTTTATCGAGTTTTGCTTGCAATAGTTACTTTCTGTGTAAATGGAAAATCAGCAAAACTACCGAGCAACCTAGACTTCTATATTATCTATAGCATAGCCATGAGAGAGCAAGTAAACTTTGGGGAGGTTTTCTTTGAAAACGTGTCGGAGGCAGTTACCAAGAAATCTAAGGCACTTCCTTACAGCAACCTGATATATAGATTATTGAGAAAAGCTGATTTAGTGCTGGATGACGAATACGAAGAGGCCATTACAAATAAGGATTATTACACAAAGTTTAACATCCAGCAAATTCTTAAGTCAAGAAAGGAAGCGCAACGACGGGGTGGTACTCAAGACCCTGAGGAAGATGAGGCTGAGAATGAGCCGATATTGCCTACACATCCCACTGAGCCAACCGTTGAACCCCAACCTAACCCTCAAAGTCCTACTTCTAGAATAGACAAAGGCAAGGCTCCTATGGAAGAAGATAGTGGTTCTGAACTTCCATTTGATGCAGAGGCTGAGATCAATGATTTACATCGTTATCTCGATCAATGGGGTGAAGACCTAACAAAAGAGGCTGTTTGTATAGATGATTTGGAGAAAGGCTGTAAGACACTCCAGGACCGCTTTAAAACGCTAGAAACAAAGGTGGACACTCAAGTCACAACACTACAAACAGAGCTGAACGTGCAAAAGACCAAGTACCAAAAGTTGAAAACAAAGCTCAAAGCCGCTCTCTCCGGATTGTGTTTTTCCTCCGATGAGGAGTAGTCCTTTATGATTCCCCATTCCTCGTACTTATGCATAGTTTTGCAACTTTGAGTTTACCTATGTATCTCAAAACTTGATATTTCCTACTGATTTTTATCCTTCATTTGAGTATTATTATTTTTTTTGATGCTTTCAAAAAGGGGGAGAAGAATGCTAGTTGATGGTTTGATACAGTTGATGGCTTGATATAGTTTTGGCATGCTAGTTGATGGTTTGATATAATTGATGGCTTGATATAGTTTTGGCATGACTTGTTTTGGCTTGGTTTGATATAGCTTTATGCATATCTAAGTTGATAAGTTGGTGCTAGTTGACGGTTTGATATTGTTGTTGGCATGAATGGTTGGTTGGCAAAATGGTTAAATTAGCATGATTGGGCATCAGCATGTGTATGGCATGTTTTGGCATATTTGGTTGGACATGTTGGCATGGTTTGGTTAAGCATGGTATCCAAATGGCATGTTTTGGTATAGCATGACATGAAGTCTCTTGATATGCTTTACATATTGAAATGATGAAAATACAAAACTTGATGCATAGTTTGAGGGGGAGCATGTTGGGTAGATTGAAGTTTTCTGATATGTTCATATGATAAGGAAGCATGAACTAAGGGGGAGTTGTAAAATATCAAGTTTAGTTGAAAAAGTATCATGTAAAAACATCTTTTGAATTATGGTTTTGAAATCATCAAAAAGGGGGAGATTGTTAAGTTGTAAAACGTTTTGATGATGAAAAGATGTTTTGAATGAGTTAAATTTGTGTTTGATATTTGATGCAAGATGGGAAAAACACTTTATGTCCAAAGATGGTTGAGATTGGAAGTCACTGGTTGACATCGATCTCTCAAGCTGGGGACATCGATCGATCGATGTCACTTCAGTCCCTGACATCGATCGATCGATGTCAATCAGAGAGCATCGAACCCTCAACCAAAGGACATCGATCGATCGATGTCACTTGAGCCTCTGACATCGATCGATCGATGTTGAACAGAGTACATCGATCTCTAAACCAGGTGACATCGATCGATCGATGTCATTTCAGCCCCTGACATCGATCGATCGATGTCAGGCAGTGTCAAAAACTGCAATCTTCTGAGGACATCGATCTCTCCCTTCCAGCGACTTCGATCGATCGATGTCCTCCAAAATTCAAATTTTCTGAACGTTAGAACAAAATCCAAGGCAGATTTTTGAAGTTTTCTCTTTCCAATCTTCTTCAAACTTCTTGTGGACTTTAACCCAACCTATTACATGCTTCCTTGGCTATTGTATACATGTCTAAGATTCTCTAGGATGGCTATCCAAGATCAAATCACTCCATAGGGTGGCTAGAGACTATTTGGGCAATATCTTGACATTTTTGAAGATGAAGACTTGGTGGAGAGCCTCAAAAACGTGGTGAACTTCATCTATAAATAGAGGAGGCTTGGATGAGGCAAATACACACTTTCAACATCATCTAGCTTCATTTTCTATTGTTGTATATCTCTCTCATACTTGTAAATTTGTTTAAAGCTTGTCTAGCTTTTCTTTGATCTTCATTATTGTATATTGAGAGAAAGAGAGTCAAGCACAAGAGGAACCATAAATATTTGATCTCTTGCTTGTGCTTAGACTTGTGAGAAAGTGTGAACCTTACTATATTTCTTCAACCTACTGTGAGAAGTTCTTGAGGAAACTTTTGTTGAAGTTGTGAGGAAGCAAGAAGTTGTTCTTGCTAAGAACTGTAGTTGCTGTAGTTGCACAAGTGTGTTTTGTGCAAGAAGTTGCTGTTGTTGTGGCTTACACTAAAGTGTTAGTGTAAGTGTTGTTGTGGTTGTTCTTATTGTTCATAATAAGAAGAGTAGTTGTTGAAAATCCACTTTGGAAACAAAGTGGTAGTGGAGTAGAATCATTTACGATTCGAATCACTCTATATCCGGTGTACTCATTCACTACTTCTCATCTCCCATTCTTGCTCTGATTTTGAATATCTTTTTGAGTTGAGCAAACAAGAAAATTCCGCAAAATAGCCAAACACTCTATTCACCCCCTCTCCCCCTCTAGAGTGTATTTCGGACCTAACATGCCATAGGTAGCGGCTATCTTCCACCAAAATCACTTACAACACGTCAGAAAAAAAGCACGGCAACATCACATGCACACAAAACTACCTGTATGCAATTCACATAAAACAACTCCATGTACCAACTATGCATTTATACATATTTAAATAACTCATGCTGACAGCCGACAATTTGGAGGGCAAGAATTCCAATTCCAAATACATATTCACGTTATGCCTTTAAAACCAAACTTAAAGGATTTTAATATTAAGAATTCATGCATTACACACACATGCAAACTTACAAATCTGCCTATTCATCAATTTTCACCAGTGGCTCAATTAAAATTAATTCAACAAGATTCATGCATCTTTCATACGTATATACACATAATCTATACATATATACAACAAATACATACGTATATCATCAATCTATGCAAAGCACAATTACAAATGCATGAATTTGATATAAAAATAGCATACTAACTTTATAAAAGCATAGTAAATATAGTAAGGATACTTGCCTCATGTCTCGATTAAACGCACTACGCGAAGAAGGGGTTGAACGGATCAAGAAATCGGTGTTTCTTCCTTCCTATGGGTGGCGGCCGAATGTGTGATTGGGTAGGGAGAGGGCTGCCAAATTTCCTTCGCTATGAAGAATGGGTGGAATTGTGCGGTATATATGGCATGTATATGTTTGTGTATTCAAGAAACGTGCATCTACCCTCTTTCTTTTTTTTATTTCCTGGCGGCACTCTTGCTGGAAGACGGCAGCATGGCTGCCGATTTAAGAGAAGAGAGGGAGTGGTAGGGATTGTGCTATGTGTTTATAGATATAGGCTAGGATTAAGTAGAATTCTAGAGTATTTAGGACTTTAATTTGTATTAGAATTTTATCTTTTTCTTTATCCTTTCCCTTCTCTAATTAGGATATGTATTGTAGCCTTTTGTAGTTATCCTCTGAACATAGGTATAACATGGCTTGTGTTGTCAGGACAGGTCATTCATATGGCCTGCCCACATTAATTCATGAAGTCAAGTCAATTCACATAACATTGCAAACGCTTGCGGATGAAAAACCAACACGACACATTTAAAACTGTTTTCCTTCCTGATGCTTGAGAATACAAGTTATAATTCGTGACCTGACGAGTATAATTCGTGACCTGACGGAAAATTTAGTTAAGCGAAGCAAAAGAAATCAAAGATGGTTTATTTGACAAATAATTACCAGATAAACAAAAATCAGGTAAACAAGATAATAAAAAGTGTCGTGATTGAAAGAATTCAAGAATTCATTCAAGTTAATGTAATTTTATATGATTGCTTCTCTTGTATAGGGAGAATTCTACTCCTAACAGTTTTAATTTTCCACTTGGACAGTGGTCACTGTTCAGCTACAGTAATTACTAACGTCTAAGATAACGGATACTTACCTGTTCTGCTCGGTTATGTACAATAAAAAATTCTAAGTTATAATATTTACAAAGTATTGGCATGTCAGCCTTAATGTTGTTTTCTTACTTGTGCTTCACCTCGTTACCTCGGCTCAAAACCTTTTTACTTTAGCTTTGTTGTATTCAGTTTGTCTTCGTTTCGTGCTCCTCTTAACCTTAGCTTGTCTTCAGTTCAGCACAGCTATCCTTCATTCTTGTCACATCAACTTCTCTTCATCTCAACACAGCCGTCCTTCGTCCATTCTTTTTCTTAGTTCAGCTCGGCTCGGCTGACAGTTTTATTTTCCAACACGGTGGTTACATAGATTAGGTCGGCATACCTGAGTTTAGCCCGGCAGGCCCCAGCTGGACTTGTTTCCACAATCCCCCTAAAGCTTAGTCATATGTATTCATAGAACCAAGCTTGGACATCAAGTACTAAAAAACACTTGTTCAAACTGGCTTTGTGAGAAGATCAGCTATTTGATCCTTGTGGAGATATGTGCTAAGCTGGCCTTATTTTAATCTATTTTTTCTCGGACAAAATGTCTGTCAACCTCTACATGTCTCAATTTGTCCTATTGAACTGGGTTCTCTGCCATTTTTATTGTAGAGACACTGTCATAGTAGATTTAGATCGGTAACCTTGCCTCTATATGAAGGTCTTCAAGTACTCTCCTGATCCAAATGCCTTCACATATTCCTAGTGCAAGTGTCCCTCACCTCTGCTTCTACATTGCTTCTTGACACTACTGGTTGCTTCCTGCTCTGCCAAGTAACCAAGTTTTCCAATAGAAAGGTTCCATAGCATGTCGTTGATCTCATGTCAGTTTTGGATGCAGCCCAATCTTCATCCATAAATATCTTGATACTTCGATCTGTGCTCTTCCTGAAACACGGCCCTTGTCCTGGTGCATTCTTGAGGTACATGAGTAATCTTAGAGCATCTTAGAGATGCTCATTAGTAGGACTATACATATATTTTGATACAAAGCTAACTGCATAAAAATATCTAGCCTAGTATGTGACAGATAGATTAACTTTTCAACTAGTCTTTGATAGCTAAGTTTTTTGGTTGGGGGTGGTATCCCATTTCTCCCTTGGCTTATGCCCAGGTTCTACTACGGTGCTTACTCGTCTTCATCCGAGCATATTAGTTTCTTTTAGAAGGCCGAGTATGTATTTTCTTTGTGAAATAAACATTCTCTTTTTGTTCCTAGCAATTTCCATTCCTAAGAAGTATCTTAGCTCGTCTAGATCCTCATTTCAAATTGATCAGATAGTTGTGTTTTAATGTTGTCTATCCCGTTGTTATCATTCTCTGTTGTTATGATATCGTCTACATATACTATTAGTATGGTCAGCTCCCCCTTAGATGAAGCTTTAGTAAACAGTGTATGGTCACTATAACTTCGATTAAAATTCAGATCTGTCACTACTTTAGTGAAGATTTTAAACCACACCCGAGGTGATTGCTTCAGTCCATATAGAGATTTTCTTAACTTGAAGACTTTATCTGTATTGGTTTTATTATTGAGTCCTAGTGGTATACTCATGTGACTTCCTCTTCCAAATTCCCGTTTACAAATACGTTTTTACACCTAGTTGATATAGTTCCCAATCTAGATTAAATGCTATAGAGAAAATAACTCCAATGGTATTTAGTTTAGCAATTGGTGCGAATGTTTCTAGATAATGTACTCTATATGTTTGTGTGAATCCATTAGCTACTAATCTTGCTTTACATTTATTCAAAGTTCCATCATTATTATATTTCATAGTAAATTTCCATCTACATCCTGCTTGTTTGATTGTGGTGGAACTAGGAATTAACTTCTAAGTTTGATTATTTTCTAAAGCAATTATGTCAAGTCAATTCACATAACATTGCAAACTCTTGCGGATGAAAAACCTACACGACTCACTGAAATCTGTTTTCCTTCTTCATGCTTGCGAATGCAAGTTATAATTCGTGACCTAAGGAGTCTGTTTTCCTTCTTCATGCTCGCAAATGCAAGTCCTAATTCATGGCATGACGAGTCCCATTCAATTTTTCAAGGCGAGTCATCAACAGCACTTGGCCGGTTTCATCCAATATCAAGTCATCAACATATTTGGAAGGGTCAATAGGTCAACAATCCTATTACAATCTCCTTCAAAATCAAAGCACCACCAAAAGGATCGTCCTTCTGTACTAGTTCTACTTTAGTTTTTCGTTTTCCAAAATTTTTCAATTTCATTTCATTGTTTGGTATTGTGAAAAATCTCGATAGAGATTCAAAGTTAACAACAATGGAGGATTGCTCAAGCAAAATAAAAAAAAAGAAGGAAAATTATGAAGAAACTGTCAAGGAATCTGAGAGATTTTCATAGATGCCAATTGCAAAACTACTCCTTCTTTACAATCCATTTGTTGTCCTTATGAGGGAGAAAACAGAAAAGCAAAAGGACAAGAATGTCCTTTAACTGAATGAATATAGAACACAATTAAAAGGGCATAATAGTCTTTTCATCCTTTTAAACAATACTGGCGCAAAACTACTTCTTCTTCCTCCAGCACCCTCGCACTACTCCTTGCTTCAAGCTTGAATTCACCACGTGCTCCTTTGCATCTTCTCCAACTAACAAACAAACACAACTTCCAAGCATCTCAATCGTTGATTCTTGTAATGATCCAACGGTTATTCAACCTGCTTGACACGAATAATGGACTTTAACAGCCTAGTGCTGCTTCATGGATTTCATTGCTACTGTCTTTAATACCCCCCCGCAAGCTGGCCTTGGTGTACAGATTATGCAATCCAAGTGTAGCTGCTACCTGGTTAAACCATTTAATATCAAGGGCCTTTGTGAATATATCAGCTACTTGAAACTCTATTCTAATAGGCATTAATTTAAATATCCCCTCTTGTATCTTGTCTCTAATAACATGAATCAATTTCTATGTGCTTAGTACGCTTATGGAAAACAGGATTTTCAGCTATATATAGTACTTTTACAGTCACAGAAAACTTCAACTGGAGTCTGATCCTTCACCTTAAGGTCCTTCAGCAACGCAAGCAGCCATACCACTAGACAAGTCACTATTCCCATGGCCTTGTACTCATCCTCAGCTGAAGATCTTGAAACCGTAGTCTGTTTCTTAGCCTTCTAAGACATCGATGTTTCTCCAAGAAACACAGCATAACCGTAATTGACCTCATAGTATCACTGCAACCTCCCCAATCAGCACCTACAAATGCCTTGACGTCAAGTGTTTTACTCCTTTGAAATAACAGACCCCGAGAACCTGTCCTTTTTACATATCTGAAGACTCTATGAGCGGCCTTCAAGTGGTTTTCTGTTGGGAAATCCAAAAACTAACTTAACCGCTGAACAGAAAAGGATATGTCTGGTCTGGTTATAGCGAGATAGATAAGCTTGCCAACTAGCTTCATCTACTGTGATGCTTCTAGAATCATAGGTGAATCATCTTTAGCTAGGCTGACATGACTTTCTATTGGGCTTTTTGCTGGTTTGGCATCTAAAAATCATGTCTGCTCAAGAAGCTCAATAGTGTACTTCCTCTGATTAATGTGTATCCCTTCCTTGGCTTAAGACACTTCAATACCCAGAAAGTACATGAGCCCAACCAAATCCTTGATCCTAAAATCATCATGTAAGACTCTTTTTACATCTGCAATTACCCCCTCATTGTCAAAAGTGACAATAATATCATCAAAATAAACTAATAAACACAAAAGACAACTGCCAACATGCTTTAGAAAAAGTGTGTAATCAGACTTGGATTGTTGGAAGCCATAAGATAACAAAAACTTGGTCAAGGTGGCATTTCAATCTCTACTAGCCTGTTTGAGACCATATAAAGATTTTTGGAGCTTACATACCAGACCAAGTTTAGGTAAGACAAATTCAAAAGGTGGTGTCATGTAAATGTCCTCATCTAGGTCTCCATGGAGAAAAGCATTGTTGATGTCCAGTTAGTGGATATGCCAATGCTGTTGAGCTGCCAGAGACAAAATCATCCTAACTGTAGTCATTTTTGCTGCAGGATAAAAAGTCTCCTGATAATCAATTCCATATTGTTGGGTGTATCACTTTGCTACAAGCCTGGCCTTGTACCTTTCCACCTGCCCATCAGGCTTTAGCTTGATTTTTTCAACCCATTTAAAACCAATAGGTGTCTTACCTGGTGGCAATGGCACCAGCTTCCTTGTATGATTAGCATCTAAAGCAGCAAGTTCACAACTCATAGCCTTCTGCCAGTCAGAAGAACCAACTGCTTATGCATAACTGTTAGGTTCCCTATGTGCAACAAGACTTAAAGCATAAGAACTATATTCTGGAGCTAAAGAATCATAAGGCAAAAAATGTTGTAAAGAATGAGGAGAAACACAAACTTGATTGCAGTAATAGTCTTGTAAGTATATTGGTACAGCCTTGGTGCGTTTAAGCCTGTTTTGCACTGAATCTTCAGGTTGTGAGGTAACAGCTGGTAAAGGCAAGTCAATAACAAACTCATAAGGAGGTAAATCAATAGATGGAGAGGCAAGGGAGGTTGAAGGAGATAGACTGGAAGTTGAAGAAAGGCAAGAGCTGGGAGTTGAAGAAGAGGAAGAGTTGGGTTCTAAAGAGGAAGGAGAAGACGGCATAACTACTATGGTAGGCTCCTCAGGGTGTAAAGAACCATTAGAGGCAGAAGAAGAGGGAGAAGAAAAAAAGGATGTTGGAGCATTAAGGATGGGAGTTGTCAGAATAAGAGGAGAGCCACTAATAACAGAAATGGAGGGTGAAATCATTGTTGCATCAGAGGCATAAGGAAAGACTTGCTCATAAAAGACAACATCTTTGGGCACATATATATCTCTAATTTCAAGATCCTGGAGGATGTAGCCATTAGTAGTGTAAGATAATCCCAATAAAAGAATTCTTCTGGCCCTAGGAGCAAACTTCTCCTTATTTAACTAGGTGTTGCTTCCAAAAGCAGACACCCAAAGACTCTGAGATTATTGTAACAAGGAGTTGACTTATATAGAAGTTGGTATGGAGTGGAATTACTAAGAACATGTGTTGGGATAATATTTATAAGATAGGCTGAATGCTGGACACAGAACCCCTAGTGGGAAGAAGGAAGACTGGATTGAAACCTGAGGGCCCTAGAAACAGACAAAAGGTGTTGGTGCTTTCTTTCAACCAGTCCATTTTGTTGGGGCATATTTACACAACTAGTTTGGTGTATAATGCCATGAATGGAATAAAATGAAGGTATATTAAACTCTTGCCCATTGAAAGTTCTGATAATTTTGATTTTAGCATCAAACTGTACAGAAACATATTGATGAAAGCTTTGCATTACATGCCTTACTTCTGATTTAGATTTCAAAAAATAAAGCCAACAGAATCTTGAGTAATCATCTATAATAGTAAGAAAGTATTTTTGACTGTACATTGTAGAGCATATATAGGGTCCCCATATGCCCATGTGTACAAGAGAAAAGGGACAATGAGTGACTGAAGTTGAAATGAGGAATGTAATCCGTTTTTGTTTTGCAAGGGGGCATACTACACAATTACAATCATCATTTGGCACTACTACTGAGGGCTCCAACTTCGGAACTTCTTTTATTCTTGGTGTTGACATGTGCCCTAATCTTGAATGCCAAAGTAGTGAATCTGAGGACGTCTTGGTTGCACATATAGTAGAGGTAGGGAATGAACGAGAGATTGTTGATGAGGGAGATTTGCATGGACCTTGTAGATGATACAGACCCTGTTTCATCTTAGCTAAACCAATCATCTGCTTGGTGTGTACATCCTGTATGAAGCATAGGTTAGAACGAAAAGTGATGGCAAAGGAGTTGTGTTCTGTGAGTTGACTGAGGGAGATCAAATTGATGATAAAACTAGGCACATGAAAGACACTAGTAAGCACCAACTGTGGGTTTACTGTGACCGTCCCAATATGAATCACTGGTGCAAAGTTTTTGTCATGCAATCTAACATAGAGAGAAGAAACTGGATAATAGGTATCAAACAGTTCAAGAAAGGATCAGACATGATCACTAGCTTCAGAATCTAGAATCCATGTGTTTAAGTTTTGAGCATACAGATTACCTGACACATTACCTTCCACAGTGATCTTTTGAGCGGACATTATAGCATGAGATGTGTTACTGCTTGTGCCACCCTCTGGAACTGACTTGCTGCCTTTTCATGTCTCTCCTGCAACAAACTAACAAGCTGGGCATATTGCCTTGCGTCAGTCCCTGTGGCAATTCACAATCCTCATGACTCCCTGTCTCACAAAACTATTGTCCTCCATTATTAATGCAAACATCTCCATTTACCATATTCACTTGTGACGTGGTTTTGAAACTAGGTGGATACCCATGTTTCTTGTAGCATCTATCTATCATGTGTCCTATCACATTGCAATAAGTACAGTACGGTACTATAGCATCTCCTAATCCAAACCTACCACCATCTCTTTCGTATCCCCTACCAAAAAACCTTTCAAAGCCCACTATCCCAGAGGCAGGCATTGGATCGTGACACATAAGAATTGAATCTGGAATTAGAATTCACGTTCATTAAAGTTGATGGATTGTTAACAAAATGTCAGGATGTTTTAGTATAGGTAAGCTTCCTTTCAAGTTTTACAGTCATGACAAAGGCTGACTTCAAATCAAGCAAAGGAGTAGTTAACAGGATCTGAGATTTAACATCCTCAAATTCACCATTAAGTCCCTTTAAAAACTTAATTACACAATCATTCTCCAAGAACTTATTAAATTGAACAGCCAAGTTGTAAGTGCACCTCCTACACGAACAACTAAGTACACATCTTAATACAGACAATCATTCCCATATTACCTTTAACTTAGTGTAATAATCAGTCACAGAGTTATTACCTTGTCTTATTCTGTAGAATTCCTCTTGCAGATCTGATAACCTGAATGCATCTGCACTTCCGTATCTGAACTTCATGTCACTCTATATATCTGCTGCCACATCTATCAAGGTAACACTTTGTGCTATACTAGCAGGCAACGAATTAACCAACCACAAAGCCACCATATTGTTGGCCTTCAGCCAAGCATTATATCTCCTTGCACCTTCAATTGGCTTAGTAATGCTTCCATCCAAAAAACTAACCTTGTCCTTGGTCTCTAACACTTGTCTTTCCGCTGTACTCCAACTATGACAGTTGCTACCTTCAAGTAATGGTTGCACCAATACTAGCGTCGGACTATCAAGGATCATTCATGATAGGATTTGGATCATGAAAATTAGAAGTTGAGGGAGAATGATTATTGTTATTCGTAGCCATAAATATGCCAAAGTTCATCAAAAAAGCTCTGATGCCATGTGAAAAATCTCGATAGAGATTCAAAATTAACAACAATTGAGAATCGCTCAACCTAAATCAAAGAGAAGGAAGGAAAATTATGAAGAAACTGTCAAGAAATCTGAGAGATTTTCATAGATGCCGATTGCAAAACTACTTCTTGCGTTCGTTGTGCTTATGAAGGAGAAAACATAAAAACAAAAGCACAAGAATGTAATCTAACTGAATGAATATACACACTACTAAAGGGCATAATAGTCTTTTTACCCTTTTAAACAATACTGGCTTCAAACCACTTCTTCTTCCTCCAGCACCCTCGCACTACTCCTTGCATCAAGCTTGAATTCACCACGTGCTCCTTTGCATCTTCTCCAACTAACAAACAAACACAACTTCCAAGCATCTCAATCGTTGATGCCTGTAATGATCCAACGGTTATTCAACCTGCTTGAACGGATCATGGACTTCAACTGCCTAGTGCTGCTTCATGGCTTCCATTGCTACTTTCTTCAACAGGTTTATCTACAGGCACACATGTCTGCATTATGCATGTAGTCACATGCTAAATTAAAATCACTACTTTCTTAACTAAAGTAGATAAGGGAATTGTAAAAATCCAAAGGATTGAGCAACTCAAATGTTCAAGGCTTCGATCACGCCATGAACATCATACAACACAAATCAAAATGCAAGTCCGCGGAGTTAAATCAACCGAGATGAAATAGAATGAACTGGAGAGAGTAGAGAAAAAAAATACTAGAGAGAGAATCGGATAACTGCCCAAAAAGGTTTTCTCTGATTCTGGAAAATTACACCCAACGAAACAAATACAGGGGGAATAGGCGGTTATAACAGAAATACGCATGAAATTACAAAAGTACCCTTATTTCTAAACTATCATCAGAAACTTAGTCAAGGGCAAATAGGTAACTTCACTCCATTTAATTCTCCCGCCAACAGACTTCTTCTTCTTCTATGGACTTCCTGCTTCCCGCACACCACTCCTTCAACCCATCTTATGATCACACCTCAAGATCCTTTAATTCACCACGCAACCAGCGAACACCGTGGATTAAACTTCTCATTCAACGATTGGGATGAATTGTTGCATGAATTGCCACAACTACGACTGTGATCATCCAACATCACAATTGTACCTTCTGCCCGCTCTTCTCCATTCGAACTCACTATACTTTCAACACCCCCCTCAATCCATGCTTGCCGTAAATATTGCACACCCCAAGCTTCACCAAAAGCTCACTCAAGCGCTTGCTATCCAACGCCTTAGTAAACAAATCTGCAAGCTGAATTTGTGTTCTTATCAGCATCAATTTAATCACCTTCTCTTGTACTTTATTTCTCATAATGTGGCAATCTATGTCAATGTGTTTTGTACGCTCATGAAAAACTGGATTTTCAGCTATGTAAAGTGCACTCTTGCTGTCATAGAACATCTCCACAGGCTCTTGATCCTCCAGTCCCAAGTCACTGCCTAGATAGAGCAACCACTGCACTTCACACACAGCAGACGCCATAGCCCTATACTCCGCCTCTGCTGAAGACCGTGACACCGTGGTTTGTTTCTTAGCCTTCCAAGAAACTAGTGCTTCTCCAAGGAATACACAATACCCAGAAACGGATTTCCTTGTTTCCTTACATCCAGCCCAGTCCGAATCAACAAAGGCTCTCAATTTCAAGTCTCCAGTACTGGGTAGTAACAGCCCTTGTCCAATGGTCCCCTTTAGATATCTCAGTACTCTGTGAGCTGTTCTTAAATGATTAAGCGTGGGACAATCAAGAAATTGGCTCAGTTGCTGCATAACAAATGAGATATCCGGTCTAGTAATAGTGAGATAGATCAACTTCCCTATGAGTCTTCTGTAAATGGCAATGTCCTCAAATGGTTGTGAATCATTGTGAGTCAGTTTTAGATGCATCTCCATCGGGCTGACAGCAGGTTTGCATTCTGAAAATCCAAATTCATCTAACAATTCCAACACATACTTCCTTTGATTAATCAGCATCCCCCTTTTTGACCGTGCAACCTCTATGCCTAGGAAAAACTTCAGATCACCAAGATTTTTAATCTTGAATTCCCTGTGCAATGCTTCCTTAATCCATTCAATCTCCCTCAAGTCATCACAAGCTAAAATCAAGTCATCCACATACACCAAAAGCACCAATAATGCGCCTTCCGTTCTCTTTGTAAACAAGGTGTAGTCATTTTTAGATTGTATGAAGCCATTTGATACCAGGAATGCTGTAAGTCTTGCATTCCATTCTCTACTCGCTTGCTTCAACCCGCATAAAGATCTCTGCAACTTACAAACCATTCCCTCTCGTGGCAAAACCAGTCCTGGAGTGGCACCATATAAATTTCTTCGTGCAACTCACCATGTAGAAATGCATTATTTACGTCTAGCTGATGCACGTGCCATTTTTGTCTAGCAGCCATGGCCAACAGCATTCTCACTGTACTCATCTTCGCTACGGGTGAGAATGTGTCTTGGTAATCTACTCCCAGTTGCTGCGTATACCCTTTTGCAACTAACCTTGCTTTAAACCTTTCTACTGTCCCATCAGCCTTATGCTTTATCTTATACACCCACTTACAACCTATGGCTTTCTTTCCTGGTGGCAAAGCTGTTAGTACCCAGGTCTTATTCTCTTCCAGAGCAGTTATCTCGGCTTCCATGGCCCTCTGCCACTCAATTGAGGTTGCTGCTTCAGCATAAGTTTTGGGTTCTGTGCACGCACTAATGTTTAAAACATATGCTTTGAATTTAGGTGTTAACAGATCAAAGGTTAGATATTTAGACAGAGGATGTGGGGATGTTCTGGTTGGATCTTGTGTTGCTAGAGCTTGATTTGAGACTTGACTGCAGTGGTACTGTTGCAAGTAGGAGGGGGATGTCTGTTTCTATGAAGCCTTGTGATAGGAAGTTCTATATTAATGGAGTTGATAGGGATTGATCTTGAATCATTAGCATTGTGTGGAAGGTCAACAGATGACTCTTGGGTTGGTGTTTGTTGGTCACTTGAGTGGTGGTTGAATGAAGGTAGGGAAGAATATTGAGTGAGATGAGTATGTTGAGGAGAAGGCTGAGATTCAGTAGACTGACGCTGTAATGTGGCTTGTTGATGGTTAGGCTGATGAGGCTATGGTGAGGCATGTTGGTGGTTAGGCTGAGGCTGATGAGGCTGTGTTGTGGCATGTAGATGGTTAGGCTTATGAGGCTGTGGTGTGGCATGTTGATGGTCAGGCTGATGAGGCTGTGTTGTGGCATGTTGATGGTTAGGCTGATGAGGCTGTGGTGAGGCATGTTGATGGTCAGGCTGATGTTGTTGGGCCCCCCTAGATGTGGCAACTGGTAGGAGTACAGAAGATTCAGTGCCACATCTAGAACTAAAAGGATGAGACTCAGTACCAAGAGTAGAGTTTTCAGATGAATGAGGTAGGGAAGCAACAGAATTTGATAAGAATGGGAAGACTGTTTCAAAAAAAACAACGTCCCTGGAGATGAATATATCTCTGGACTCAAAATCTTGGAGGATATACCCTTTAGTGGTGTGAGATAGGCCCAGAAAGATGCACCTTTTTGATCTTGGGCTGAACTTGTCTTTAGACGGGGAAGTAATCGTAGCATAGCACAGACAGCCAAAGACTTTGAGATTGGCATAGGAAGGAGGACTGTTATAGAGGATGTCAGGGGGAGTTTTCTGATGAAGAAGAGGGGTAGGTGTGAGATTTATGAGGTATACAGCGTGCTGAACGCAGAACCCCCAGTAGGAGGCAGGGACATGTGATTGGATCTTAAGTGCTCTAGCTACGTTCAATATGTGCTGCTGTTTTCTCTCAACTATGCCATTCTGTTGAGGTGTGTAGGTACAACTTGTTTGATGTATAATGCCTTTAGAAGAAAAGAATGCAAGCATATTAAATTCAAGACCATTGTCAGTACGAACAACTTTTATATTGGTATTGAACTGCACACGTACAAAGTTCCAGAAACTCTCAATAACGGATCTAGTTTCTGATTTTGCTTTCATCAAAAAAATCCAGTAATATCTACTATGATCATCCACAATGGTGAGAAAATATCTTTGGTTAAACATGGTGGGATGTCTGTAAGGGCCCCATATGTCCATATGAACAAGAGAAAAAGGTGAATGAGTTACAGAATGTGAGACGGAAAAAGGGAGCCTTTTCTGTTTTGCAAGGGGGCATATAGTACAAGGTTCTGGGAAAAAAGAAACATCAACTGAGGAGTCAATCTTGTTGATCTCCTTCATTCTGGATAAAGCTTGATGGCCAAGTCTGGAATGCCAAAGGAAGGAAGAAGACATGGAAACTGCGAATGTCTGGCACGGATTAGAAACAGGTGCTCTACACAAAGGCTGATCAGCTAGATGGTACAGCCCGTGACGGACTTCAGCTGAACCAATCGTCTTCTTGCTCAGATGTTCCTTAATACAGCACATATTTGAATGAAATGACATATCAATATCACCAGTCATTGTGAGTTTACTAAGGGATATGAGATTAAAGGAGAAGGCTAGGATATGAAGCACATGATGCAACGTGAGACTTGGAAGAACACTCACCGTGCCAACATTCTCAACACTGACTGTTTGATTATTAGGCAACTTAACTGACATTCCAGTTACAGGTTTATAGGAATCAAAGAAAGAAAGGGAACAAGAAATGTGATTTGTGGCACCTGAATCCAATATCCATACGCGTGAAACATTAGACTGCACATTACCTTTCCACTTACCTGAACCAGTGACCTGTTGAGCTGACAACACTGTGTGGTGGTTATGTGATGGCTCCGCAGTATTTGGACTCATCATTGTTCCTCTGTCCTTATGCTCTTGCAACAACCCCATAAGTTTCATATACTGCTCATGTGTCAGGGCAGGAGCCATCTGCGCCACATTATCATTCATCACATCATTGGCTTGACAAAACTCAACACCAGATTTTGCATAGTCCGTATTGTTCTGCATCACATCAGCTTCATTACTCACACAATTCACTTGTCCCTTGCCCTTATATCCTGGAGGAAAACCATACTTCCTATAGCATCTATCCACAGTGTGGCCAACCATATTGCAATGAGTGCACACGGGGGCCTTAGAGCTATAGCCAGACTTCTGGCTCTGAAACTCTTTCCTACCACCCTTACCTCCAGACTTCTGCAAATTGTTACCAGCACCACTAGAACTCATTGTCCTATAGCTAAAACTTCCCTGCCTAGGCACACCATTGGCATTGAGGACAAGTGATTGATTATTAATGAACTGGTTTTGACCACCTGTATAGTGTAACTTCCTCTCCAGCTTTGCTGGCATAGCAAAGGTTGTCTTTAGATCCGGCAATGGAGTAGACAACAGCACCTGTGACTTCACCGGTTCATACTCGTCATTAAGACCTTTGATGAACCTTATAACGTGATCATCTTCTATAAACTTGTTTATCTGACTAGACACGTTACACGTACATCTATTACACATGCAATTAGGGATAGCTCTCAGCACCATTAATTCCTCCCAAAGGACCTTAAGCTTCGTATAATATTCAGTTACCGAGTTGTCTCCTTGCTTAGTGGCGTAAAACTGCTCTTGTAGATCAGATAACCGAAAGACATCAGCATTACCATACCTATGCTTCAAATCATTTCAAATGTCTAAAGCATTATCAAACCACATTACGCTCTGTCCAATGGACGGAACAACAGAATTGACAATCCAAGATGCAACCATGTTATTCGCTTTTGTCCAAGTAGCGAATCTACGACTAGTCTCCATAGGTTTAGGAATGGTACCTGTGATGAAGCCAACCTTATTCTTCGATTCAAGAGCTCTACGAAAGGTCCTACTCCATCCGTGATAGTTGTTGCCATCCAATAATGGCTGAACGAGTACTAGCGAGGGGCTGTCTCCAGGATGAATATACAGTGGATCTTCGGATGGATCAATCGCAGCTGCACCTTGTGACACATTCGCTGGAGATTGACTAGAACTGCTTGGAGATGCCTGATTCGAAGCCATAAACGTACCAAAATTCATCAGTTACTCGATCAAAGGCTCTGATACCATGTTAAAATCCAAAGGATTGAGCAACTCAAATGTTCAAGGCTTCGATCACGCCATGAACATCATACAACACAAATCAAAATGCAAGTCCGCGGAGTTAAATCAACCGAGATGAAATAGAATGAACTGGAGAGAGTAGAGAAAAAAAATACTAGAGAGAGAATCGGATAATTGCCCAAAAAGGTTTTCTCTGATTCTGGAAAATTACACCCAACGAAACAAATACAGGGGAAAGAGGCGGTTATAACAGAAATACGCATGAAATTACAAAAGTACCCTTATTTCTAAACTATCATCAGAAACTTAGTCAAGGGCAAATAGGTAACTTCACTCCATTTAATTCTCCCGCCAACAGACTTCTTCTTCTTCCTTGGACTTCCTGCTTCCCGCACACCACTCCTTCA
This sequence comes from Eustoma russellianum, assembly GCA_036186865.1. NCBI lineage: Eukaryota > Viridiplantae > Streptophyta > Magnoliopsida > Gentianales > Gentianaceae > Eustoma > Eustoma russellianum. The sequence continues at coordinate 11,027,204 of AP025057.1, forward strand.
ACCCATCTTATGATCACACCTCAAGATCCTTTAATTCACCATGCAACCAGCGAACACCGTGGATTAAACTTCTCATTCAACGATTGGGATGAATTGTTGCATGAATTGCCACAACTACGACTGTGATCATCCAACATCCCAATTGTACCTTCTGCCCGCTCTTCTCCATTCGAACTCACTATACTTTCAACAGGAATAAAGATCATTCATACGAACGCTAGTGATTGACAACAAGAAAATTTAGTTAAGCAAAGAAAAAAATGTCAAAGATGGTTCATTTAACGAATAATTAACAAATTAACAAAATCTCCCTAGAAAATATACTGCTTTTCTTAATTGATCATCCCCTCGACCATTTAATCCTACATGTTTAGCACGCAATCAGCGTAATAGTAAGACTAACCTTACTATTTTTTCTTATGCTACTATATTGTATAAAAAAACGAGTAACTATATATGGAATATCGTTTATGTGCTGATATTTGGTGACCAGTAGATGTCATCAGTAAGCATGGACAGTTATGATATGAACAAAGTTTTGGTTGAAGTAAATGGTATTCAATGCGAATTTAATTTATTCCCTGAGATTTATTTACCAGTAAGTATCCTCAGATTATTTATTTCCTTGACCATCGTTTTTAAAGATCTTGATCATTGGAGCAAGCAACAAAAATAAATCCACCTGATCCATGTGTTTATGACTATCTCACCATAAAGCTTACTCTATCATCTAATATAAACTGATTAATAACTTGTAAATAACAGCATTTACCATCTTACCGTTCTATTCTACAGGCTTTCAAGTTTCTAAAAAATTGTACAAAATTAACGGATTCAGTAAAAATAAATCAAAAAAAATGATACAGTCATTGACATCAGATTACTGGTTTCATCACATCACTTTTACTATCTCTATACAAAAATAAATGTACATTTTGTCTTTTTAACACTGTGTAAATTACAAGATGTTGATAAGTCAAAAATTACTTATATTTTGGGATGGAGGAAGTATTTACTTCTGCTGTTTGTTTTCTTTTTTCATTGACGAAGAAAATAAGAAATAATCGTAAATAATCCAAAAAATAAAAATAAAAAGATCTAGTATGTGATTACTCAAAAACTTAATTTTATTTACAAGAGTAAAGTAGTCATTTACTTAGTATAATTTATTGGGTTAAATTTGATTTGTAAAAAGAGAAAACAAGACAACACTCTTGAAGGAGGCAATTGTCCGTTTTGAAATTAGCAGTTAGGAGACAATTAGATCCTAAAGTGCTTGGCTAGATGATATTTATATATTTCATAGGATATAAATATTGTGACAAGATAAAAGAAAGATACCATTAGATTTTATTGAGTAGTTACTAAAAAATGAAATAAATATCTACATATTAGAAGCTAAATAGTATTATCTAAAACTATTGCATAAATATGTGTATATATATATGTATATATATGCTTTTTCCTTCGCCAAGGTTTTATCCACAAGGGTGGTTTTTCTTCGCAAGATTTTAATGCAGCATATTATATACGATTGGAGATACATCATTATTTGTATTCTATTTCATTTATTTTCTTACAATGACGAATGTACTTGATGTAATATGGTTTTCCTCCGCCATAAGTGAGGCTTATCAATAAAAATATATTCGTTCTAAAAAATATATATATATATATATATATATGTGTGTGTATATATATAATATATGTATAAGTGTAGTATTTAGATAATAACGAATGTCTCTCTGGCGATCACCGGCGATCACGCGGCGATAGCCGCCGCCGCTGAATTCCTACACTACCATCGCATTGCCGCTCCATTCTCGACTTCTTTGGAAAATCCAGTATATCGCATAGCCGCTGAATTTTTCGACGTTGAATTATTTGGCATTCTACGACACCCCCAATCTCATCACGTCATCAATGGATTATGCGCTGCCGCCATCATTTGCGGCGGTGGTTTCTGGTGAGTCATCATCACAGAAAATCAACATTTCGCCAAAGACCATTTCTCGATATAAAGGTATCCCCTTGATCTCATTCTTGGATTCCGAAATTGATGCCCTTGCTGCGCCATTCAAATACTCTTTAGTGGGTATATTCTGGTATGGTCGTCCTCCATTGAAAGTCATACGGGAGGTATTCGAAAAAATAGGCTTTCATCATGATCTGCGTATCACACTAATTGATCCAACGCATATTTTGTTGAATTTTCAAAATGAGGCTGATTACTTGCGATGTTTCTATCGTCGTTTATGGCACATCTCGGGTTGTCATATGCGTATAACGAAATGGACTGTAGGCTTTGATCCTACCACTGATGTTCCTATTGTCTCAGTTTGGATCGCTTTCCCTGGTCTCCCTATTCACCTTCATCGTAGGGAGGCATTGTTTGAAATCGTCCGTCCGATTGGATCCCCACTCAAACTTGACGTAGCCACAGCAGATGGACTACGACCTTCGGTTGCTAGAGTGTGCGTTGAAGTTGATGTTTCCCAGGAATTGCCACAAAAAATTTATTTGCAGGCTAAGAACAGATTTATCCTGCAGTCTGTAGTCTATGAAGATCTGCCTCTATTTTGCACCTCATGCAGACAGTTAGGCCATGCATCGACCTCCTGCCCCCCGGAAATAACAACAACTATGCCACCTCCGCTGCCGCCTCCACCACCTCGCCCGCTGGCACAGCAATGGACACCGGTTAAAAAGAAAACGGTCGTAGAGCCTCCATCTGGCCCATCCTCGGTTGATCATCCTAAGGGTACTCCTGAACCACCAAATGCCATTCCCCCGACAGATCCTCCCACAGTAGTTCCTCCACCTGCCCAAGTCGGTGATTTGAATGAAGACTTATTTTGTGGGACTACTGAACCCCCGTTACTGGATATTTCAGATAATTGTGATCTGGGGCATTCTTCAGATAATGATCTGCCCACGGAGGATCATCACTCAGACATGCCAACCGTCCCGGAAGAAGTGGTCCGCCGCATGCAGTTTATCCCTCCATCACCGGACACGGATATTTTGATATCGTGCTTGCAGGAATCAACAGATTCTGCAGAATTTATACCTGTCGTTCCTCGTAGAAAGTGTCGGGCAAGGAAGGATCAACCTCCATTACCGCCCTCCATTATCCTCACATGCAGTGCTTCTCACGCCATCCAGGGAAGTGACACTATCTTTCTCAATGAATGTCATGATATGGAATATAAGAGGCATGTGTGCCTCTCTGCCTAGGTTGCATCATTTGATATGTGATCATCGTTTAAATTTACTTGCTCTGATAGAACCTAAACATTCATCCTCAAGTATTGCTTGTTTTTCTTTAGAACTTGGCTTTTCAAATCATTATTTTTCTCAGTCAGAACGCATTTGGTTTTTCTGGCATGATTCAGATTTTCACTTGGTGTCAGTGCAGGATCATGACCAAGTGGTACATTTTACTCTACTATTTCGGCATCTGCAGTTCACATTCGTTTTATCTGTAGTCTATGGTAAGCACACGCCATTTCTACGCCGCTCATTATGGCATTCTTTATGTGCTTTCTCGGAAACATCTATTTTACCATGGATGGTAGGAGGAGACTTCAATTCTTTTCGCTCTCTGGCTGATCATGAAGGCCGATCACAACCCTCTCTCTCTGCATTACAAGATTTTAATGACTGCATAGAATCATGCTTCTTGATGACACCACAATTTCACGGGCCAAGATTTACTTGGGCTGATGGCAGGGGCCTTGGATGAGTCCGTCGGAGGTTGGATTGGTTATTTATCAACTCTACTTTTCAGGATACGTTTGATGATTTACAGCTTACACATCTTTCACGCATTACTTCTGATCACACACCCTTGTTATTTATATGCCGGTTATGCCCGTCTGAGGTCCGTCGATCTTTCTGTGTTTTGGACTCTTGGTTGCTTCATCCAGATTTTCATACTTATATGAAGAATGCTTGGACATCTTATCCTACAACTGGAGGCATGTATGGTTTTTACTCCAAGTTATTTCGACTGAAGAAGGACATACAGAGGTGGAATAAGGAAATTTTTGGTAACATATTCTCCAACGTCAAACAAGCAGAATCTAATCTCTCTCGTGCTGAGAGCATCTGGGACGCAGACCCAACAGACACGCATCGTGAGGAGTACCATTGAGCTAAAGCTGAATATCTCCGGGCCTCCTTATATGAGCTACAATTTTGGATACAAAAAGCTCGTGTCTGATGGTTAAAGGAAGGTGATGCAAACACACGCTACTTTCACTCTATTGTCAAAGGGCGATGATTGCAACTACGTATACAGCAAATGCATACGGTTGCGGGCACACCATGCACTACACCCTGCTATTATGGACAAAGCCGTGCCATTCTACACGTCCTTATTTGCTCGAGAGGCTACTCATAGTTATGATGCTATACTTTGTCACATCCCACGTTTGATCTCTGCGGATGATATCTCCATACTTACGCAATTTACCTATGGAGGAGGAGGTTAAAGCGGCGGTTTGGCACCTATACCCTCAAAGTGCAGCAGGACCCGATGGTTTCAATGGTAAGTTTTATCGTTCCTGCTGGTCAATCATTCATACTGATGTGGTTAAAGCAGTGCAGGAATTCTTCCTTGGTATTCCTCAGCCTTCTGTGATGGCTAGTGCATTAATCACCTTGATTCCCAAAAAGTCATCCCCTGCAACCTTCAGTGATTTTCGCCCGATATGTCTCACTAACTTTTTGAGCAAAGTCTGCACAAGAATCATTGCTAGTTGCTTGAATACATTGCTACCCAAAATAATATCTCCAGAACAAACAGGCTTCCTGCGAGGTTCTGATATTTCCACCCAAGTTTTAATGGCTCGGGAGATGATACATATGATGGATAAGGGTGGTTCTCAGCTATGCTTGAATCTAGATATGATGAAAGCATTTGATAGAGTCAGCTGGGAATATTAGGAAATGTTATTGCACACCTTTGGTTTCTCTGACTTTTTCATTCGCATTATCCTCAATCACTTACGTGCCACCACATTAGCAGTCTTGATTAATGGCCAACCTTCTGCTTCCTTTCGGCCTCATAGAGGGGTAAAGCAAGGAGACCCTTTACCTCCTTTGCTGTTCATTCTTTCTTCTGAGGGTTTCAGCAGAGGGTTGAAAGCTTTAGCAGCTTCTGGAGTATTGCAACCTTTCCGCCTAGGCCAGATCCCATTTACTATCACACATTTGGCCCATGCAGACGATCTGCAGGTATTTTTAAGAGGTACACAGCGAAACCTTCGGCGCTTCCATGCCTTCTTAACTCAATATAAAACTGCCTCTGGTCAGAAGGTCAATTTTCAGAAAAGCATTTTTATTCCATCTGCAAGTGTTTCTACACAACAGCGGCGCGTTTTTGAGAATATCATAAGCATGAGATGTTCCAGCTTACCCTTTCGATACCTTGGTTCTTTTCTGCACAAGGACATCAACCGTTCTAGATATTGTGTCTCCTTATTGCAGCATATTGATGACAGACTTAAGAGCTAGCATTCTCGATTACTTTCTTCCGCTGGTCGTCTAGTTTTGTTACGTTCTGTGATAACGGCGCTGCCATTACATATCTTCGCTGCTAGAGGTTTGCCAAAATCGGTGATTAAAATCATAGAACGGAAGATGGCATCATTTTATTGGGGGCGCAAGCATCACTGGGTATCATGGACTACCATTTGCATGCCTCATGAGGAGGGAGGATTGGGACTCCGAGACCTCAGCACGTTGCAACAAGCTTACCATTGTCGCATTTGGTGGTCATATCAGCAGCATTCTACGCTTTGGAGCAAGTATATGCATGCCAAATATGGTCACCGGGGAGACTATCTGCCTCGTTTACTGGATTCGCCCGTTTGGAAGATTATTTGTAGAATTCATCCTACCTGCCTTTCTCAGACAGAAGGTCAAGGAGCCCACCTCACATGGCTTCACACGGCCAAAGCAGAATTCTCTTTGCGCAGTGCTTATGATATCTGCCACTCACCCAGTCCCCTGCTGATTTCGGCGAAGTTTATTGGGTTTAAGCACCATTCACCCGTTATTCAGCTATTTTTATGGCGAATTTTTCGTTCAGCGGTGCCATTTGAAGATTATATTGGTAGGTAATCTACTTCTCACCCAACGCAATGTCTGTTCTATAAGAATGCATCGGCAACAGTGGATCATATATTCTTATACTGTTCCAGAGTACGTCCGCTGTGGCATTATTTTGCTAGTGAGTTACACTGTCCTCTCCCATCATCGTTGCACCTTCGTCAGTATCTACTCTCTTGGTGGTATCGATCTTCTTTTTCATCTCTCATTGGGGTCTTTAAAATCGTTATTCTGGCAATTATTGTGTATAACATATGGCGTGACTATGCCTCTTTAGTCTATGGGGAGCAAAGCACTTTTACACTTATATCACTTCGGGCCTCAATACACTATGATATTGCTATGTGGTGCAAAACAATAGCGGGATCAAAATTAGCGGTTGGATCTCATCAACATTTTTCTTGGCTTCCATCACTTCAGCCGCCACGCCTCAATTGATTCGTTGGCTTACTGCGCCTCCCGGTCGGCTAAAATTAAACATAGATGTGGCAGTTGGCAGACATTATGGAGGAGGGAGTGCGATATTGCGCGATCATGTTGGCTCATGTGTGGGAGCAATTTCATTCCGACTGCCTCCAAGTACACCTCTCAATGCTGAGATTCAGGCCGCCGTCTTTGGACTTTTATATTTTCTTCCACTGTATCGCACAATTATACTGGAGTCGGCTTGTGCTCAGATGATATCTCGTTTGTCACGCACACAGCTGGTTCATGAGAACTATTATCTTCGGTTACTTCACACGTTAATTCATCTTCATCGCCTGTACTTTCATCACATTTATAGAGAGGCAAATATGGTTGCTCACTACCTTGCTCAACATGCAATGTTGAACCCTAGAACACAATCTTATAATTCTCACACTCTACCTTCATTAGTTCGTGCTTCTATCTCATTGGATCTCTCCGTCGTCCACTTGCGCGTCCCCTAACAGTTTCACGTCTTCCACATGGATTGGCGATCATTTCCTCATTCTGCCTGTATCCTAAGGGGTCCAGGCAGGCTCGGTATGCTTTGTTATCTATTGGCTTGGTTTTTTATGCTCTGCTTCATATTCCCTGATAACTTGGTCTTTTTATTTACATGTGCATGGATTGGTTTCTCTATCACGGTGGCGATTATGAGTGCTGCAACACAACAATCCCATCACACACACGCGGCCTCAACGACTGCGGCTCTACTTGCGAGACATGATTGGCGTTCCTTCCTGTTTTATGGTGTAGTGTATTCTCCTGAACTGTATTGAACCCCAAATCCCCGCTCCAGTTGTATAAATATGTACGCCTTTTCCTTCGCCAAGGTTTTATCTACAAGGGTGGTGTTACTTGGCAAGGTTTTAATGAGGCATATCATATATGACTAGAGAATGCAAATCATCACATATTTGTATTCGTTTTACTCTTACAATGACGTTTGGATGTACTATGGCTTCCCTCCGCCACAAGTGAGGTTCGTCTATTAATAAAATTGTCTTTTCTTTTAAAAAAACAACATACACACACACACACACATATATTTTTTTTTAAAATAAGTATTTTTATTAGATCAAAGCCTCACTTTTGGCGGAGGAAAACCTTTATACAAATGTCCGAATACGTAAATAAAAAGATCAAAAAACTAATAATGAGATATCTCCAGTCGTATACGATATGTCGCATTAAAACCTTGCCAAGTAAAACCACCCTTGTGGATAAAACCTTGGCGAAGGAAAAAGCGTGCATATTTATACGACTCTCATTGATACCAAAGCTGTACAATACAGTAAATAAAAAACGTGTATATGCAGCTGTCCGGCGACTATGTATGCCACTGTAGTTGAAAAGAAAAGCCAATTTGAAGTGGACTATGTTGGAATATTGCCATTGTAGCGCGCCAGGGCGATGCTCCGTCCAAATATCATCCACGCGTAAAAGCATCCAAGCGGTGTTGATCAACCATGTAATCCAAACCGTAATGATCAGCCAAGCAATAGGGAAATAAAACCATGTGTAAACCTTATCGAGGTTACAAGAGGAAGAATCAAGGAAATAGAAAGAACACATACCCAACCTGCCTGCACCAATTGATGGGCAGGCAGGGTTATGTAAGGAGTGCCAATCCATATGAACTGACCAGGCCAAATTTTGTACACGAAAAATCATCCACACCGTCGCCATACATAGATGTGCGTCAAGGCAATTAATAAAGCTATCCCCCAGATGTCTCCCAGCACCAAGCACATTGTGTAAGCATATGATCAACCAACATACACGAATGAAATAAATTATACTCAGCAGAGAAATAAAGACTGGAAATCGTGAGCTGAAATGCCAAAGGAAAGAAAACGAACCATGCCTGCCCACACCAAAGTTTGTGCAGGCAGAAAAGATGTAACATTGCCAATCCGTATGGAAGACTGCATGGTTTTTAGTGTAGCCCGCGCACGCCAAATATAACTCATCGCAGGCACCGCCGCAATTGATCCAAGTAACAACATTAAAAAGTATCAACAAATAAATTATATAGCAGCAGTGTTTAGGATAAGAAGTATGCATACCGGGTCTGCCCGTGACTGTTAGGACACGGGCAGAAGGTTCAAGATAACCGCAAGCCATTAAATTGGGCGTAACTGCGCCGATGTGAGATCCAGTGCGACGGATGCCTTAACCATGGGAGGAAGAGTATGACGGTTATACAATCCCATCGTAGGATGCATCATTGCATGTTGAGCAAGATAATGAGCCGGCATATTATTCTCGCGATAGGTATGAAGCAGTACCAGCCTATGCTGACTAACCAAACTGTGAAGTTGCTGAAGATGATAATTTCCCACTGGTTGGCGTGGCTTACCTAGTAAGGCTAGCATTTGAGCACAATCTGATTCCACCATAAGCGAACGGTATAAGGGTAGAAAATAAAGCAGGCCAAAAAGAGTAGCTTGAATCTCTGCCTGTATCGGTGTACTAAGAGGGAGACGAAAAGAAAGGGCCCGGATACAACGCCCTTCATGATTACGCAATATAACTCCTCCTGCTGCATAATGTTGTCCAACTGCTGCATCCACATTTAACTTGAGACGCCCAGAAGGGGGTGTGTGCCACCTAATAACCCGAAGCCGAGGAGTACGAATCCGAGGGAACCATGAGAGAGATAGGAAAGGACCCGCTGCCAGCCTGGTGCTCTGGTTACTCATCGCCCAAACGTGTATATCAAAGTGAATAGAATTACGTAACTGCAGCAAAAAGGGGCAAGCTTATGGGGACTAGGCTAGGGAATGGAAATAATAACAAATAGAACTTAAAAGCCATATTTTACAAAACAAATGGGGACTACAGCAGGAGCAGTGAGTCGCCAGCAAGGAAAATGAAAAGAAAAACAAAACATAACAAAAAGAAGAATGAAAAAGGAAAAGGAATGACAGATGGATTGATTAAGTAAGGGATGTAGGACTTGTAGAGCACCACTAGAAGCGGGGTTGAATAGTGGGTGTAGAAAAAATTGGTTTTTAAAACTTTTTGTTACCAATTACCCACTTCTGAAAACAAATTTTGTTTTCTGACCCGGTTTTGATTAAGCAGATGATCAGATTATAAACCTCTAAAAATCATAAAATTTTGTGAAAAAGTACTTTCAGATGTTATATATATGTCATAAAAATTTTAAAATTAAAATTCAAAGTATGAAGCCTTGAAAAATCGTTTTTACTCAGATTGTATAAATCTGCCAGAAACTATTTCTCAAAATGAAAAATTTATTCTTATTAATTTACAACTCCAAATGATTTGAAAATTTTATAATATTACTCTGGATATTTACTTTTAAGGGTTGAAACAGTTTTTCAAAGTTATTTTGGCAAGTATGTCAACCACGTTGATGTGGTCAACATTTGCAGATCTGAAAATCAGATTGCACTAGTCTTAGAACTATGAATGTTTGAGTGACTTATACTTACCCAAATGTGATGAAACCTATGCCAAATGAAACCTAAGACCTTTGGCTATGTTTCTTCGCATGATCAAACTTTCCTGAAAGCTGAATTAGTGCTTCCACTTTTGAATATTGAGGTCGAAACTTAAGTTTGGACTAGTTCTTCAACTTCAATGTTCGTACAATGCAAGCGTTTTTCAAATGTCCATGCATGTGAGTAGTCACTCCACTTCTTTGAACAGACAGCTTCATTTTGCAATGTACACACTGTAGTTTCTTTACCCTATTTGGTAGCTCAATATGTACAAATTCGTCCCAAACTTTTGATGTCTTCTTTCTTTTCTTTCTTGGAAACAAATCATCTACACCAGCAGCTTCTTCTTGTGTGGTCAAAAGATGTTGTTCTGCATTTGCATCTTCATCCTCCAGGTCACCTCCCCTTACCGCAACTACTGAGGTAAAATAAACAGGTTGTTACAAACAAACCTCCAAATCCTCACTACCTTATTGCATTTTCTGAAATAATAAAAAAACATGAGATTATAAATGAATTGATGGTCAAAGAAGGTTTCACCTTTCAATCACCATCGGAATCAAGCATCATATAAACTAATACCCACCACTCTTCATTTTCAAATGAAAAGTTCATCCCGAAAAGAATCATAAGCAACATTTGGAGGAAATAACAGAAGCATCACATCACATGCATATGCAGAAAACATCACTTAAGAAACGAATTGATTCTGAAAAAAGCAGCACATGCATGTGCTAAGAAAAAAAAGCACATAGAGGAGACCCACAAGGAGCAGCAGTAAGAAGCAAGCATACAATGAAGAGTTAGTTTCTTCAAGCACCAAATTGCAAGAAATCAGACTGTAAACCTCCAAAATTCACGGCCCTCTAACAAGCTGTGGAAAGGGAAAAGACCAAACATGTAGTAACATACCAGCACATCAAATTCTCACGCTTAAGCACACAAATCAAAAAGAAAAAAAGAAAAGCAAAACATGAAGACAGGGGGATCAAACCTTATGATTATGCTATAAAATTCCAGTCGTCGTGCATAGGAAGTGAATAATCTCGTATTTGAGTGCAAATCTGAAACTGAAAAACAAAAAAAAGGTAGAATGAGGAGTGGAAGATGAGAGAGGCGAGAGTTGATGTAGGAGGCAGAAGGGAAGGGACTGTCGATGGCTGAGAAAAATCGAGAAAGAGAAAGAAGGAGAGGGAAATGAGAGAGGCGAAGGAGGAGGAAGTGGGTGAAGGGATAGGGAGGAGGCAGAGTGTGAGGGAGGAGGAAGAGGGAGACGGGCGAGGCAGGAGGCAGAGGGCGAGGGCCGATGGAGGAGGTAGAGGGCGAGGGAGGAGGAGGAGGACATAGGGCAATGGAGGAGGCAGGGGCGAGGGAGGAGGAACAGCAGGGAGAGGGGCGACGGGTGAGAGATGGAGAGAAGAGGCGTCAGGCAGATGGAGATGGTGATGGCCTGAGGGGGTGAGAACAATCAAGAAACAGAAAAATGAGGCTAGGGTAAAGGGTAGGGGTAGGAAATTCGCTTTTACACCATGTTAGTCGAGCCGAATCGAGCCTTCGAGAAGTTCACTTTATCGAGGCTTCATCGAACCTTCGAGCCGAATAATGGTGAGTTCAAATTTGATTCGTAAAACATTTCAAAATCAAAGTATGATTCGAATTTGTATTTGAGTTCACTAAATTCGAATTCGAACCGCATTCTAAGCAAATTGAGCTCAAATTATTCGCTGAAGACTCGGTTCATTTGCAGACCTAAATATGAATAGTAAAGTACATGTTTTCTTCATATCTATTTGCTTATAAATAATTATGTTCTGGTAGAAGAAAAAACCCACCAACAGAAAAGCAAGAAGCAATTCAAGAGCTTATTGAGAGAGAAGTGAGTAAAAGAAAATAGAAAGAGGAAGAGAGAGAGTGAAATAAATATCTACTTATTGGAATCTAAATAGTATTATCTAAAACTATTGCATAAATATGAAATATATATATAGAGAGAGAAAGCCAAATCCTGCTGAATTTTTTGTTTTTTCTGTAAATTCATAAAAACTGCAGGAAAAGGGACAAGGTTACAGGGACTGTCATGGACTCATGTGGCAGCCATGTGGCAGCAATATTTTACAAAACAAATGGGGGCCGCAGCAGCAGGGAATTCGCCAGCAAGGAAAATGAAAATAAAAACAAAACAGAACAAAAAGAAGAAGGAAAAAGTAAAAGGAAAAGAGCGTCTTTTATGATCTTTTTCTGACAGATTTATCGATTAAGGGATTTTAATTCTCCATTTCCTTTTATTGTTTTTATTCCAGAGTTGTTGGGATTCAATGATGTAGTATAAACATAAGGTCAGTTTATGAATGTATATCGGATGGATTATATATCATGATGGTGTAACGAATGTCAATTTTTATAAGTTACTTTAGTGTATTTATTGATAGTATCCAGACGATATCAAAGATGGCGGCGGCTCTGGCGACTGTAGCGATTGTGTGCCATCATGCGGAAAGTTCACCGCTTTGATCTTCATCTTCACCGAAACTCCCTGCATATTCTGTTTATACATCAATACAGTAGTTTCCCGCTGATCTTCTTGCAGATTCTCGCTTTCTTTCATCATTTATGTGAAAGATCCGATAATGTCGGACGTCTCCATACCCAAAAAAACTTTGCGGAGGCGCTTGCACCGACATCACTAGAGTTCGCTGCAACACCCATCCGACCAATGTCGCGATATAATGGTATGTCTTCTATCTCTTTTACGAAGGATGAAGTAGATCGATATTCATCACCATTCAAATACACATTGGTTGGTTCCTTCTGGCACGGGCGTCCCAATATGAAACAGTTACCCGCTTGTATGGAATGTATTGGCTTCAAAACAACTCCAAAGTTAGGATTACTTGATGATCAACATATAATTCTCACTTTTCATCATCCAGAAGATTATCACCGCTGTTTTTTACGTCGATCATGGTCTGTTAATGGCTATATAATGCGAGTAACAAAATGGACACTAGACTTTGATCCCAAGGTAGATAAGCCAATCGTCCCAATATGGGTTTCAATAAGAGGTCTACCATTGTATTTACAAAACAAATCAGCTTTATGGGACATTGCTCATATGATAGGTTTGCCTTTGAAAATGGACTCTGCTACCTCAAAAGGTTTGAGGCCATCTGTGGTTCGACTATGTATTGAAGTTGATATATCCAAGACATTACCATCTAGACTGCATATTCAGGGTGGAGACCATGATCTCTATCCTACTGTGGAATATGAAAATGTTCCTCTATTCTGTATTTCTTGTTGCATACTTGGTCATGAGGCCAAAAATTGTACAACAAGCGTTGAATGTCAACAGGAAAAAGAAAAAGAGGCTGTTTTGATCCTAAACAAGGTGAAGGACAAACCCAAAAGATGGACCACAAAGAAAAATAGTCTTGGACAAACTCTTATGGTTGAGAAGGATGATGACAATGAACAAGAATTGGAGAATAATGTTGAACATAATAACATTTCAAATTCGGAACATCCAATCCAACAAACGAAGAATAAGGAAGACAACAATGCACTGGATGGAATTACCAATAAGCAAGATTTATCAAAAGCTGACACCTCTTTGGAATGAGTACTTAAAGAAGAAGATGATGTCTTGGATGCTACAGTCTCGGATTTAGAGTGACTGATACATGATCAAAATATTACTGCTCATAGTTTGCAGCCACCAAACATAATTACTAGGGAGCCGCCTGCTGAGATTATTAAGAATCCGGACAATTTGCGAGAAGCACTAAAGTTGCGGCAGATACGTTGACAAGTCGCATGGATATAATAGAATCATCTGATAAATCCACGGAACAATTGCTTCAAGAGTTAGAAGATCCTAATCCAATAGCAAGACGTAGGCTCACAAAACAAGAAATGTTAGCCACATTCTCACATGCATCGGAAAGGCTAACTCGCTCTTCAAACTTATCCTCATCATCATCTCAATGAATTGTCTCGTATGGAATGTACGTGGAATTGCTACCTCTTTGGTACGCATCCGTAAATTGGTGAAATCTCATAAACTGCAACTATTAGTCATTATTGAGCCAAAGAAGGATTCTACAAATCTTGTTAGAATCCAAAGACAGTTGAAATTCTCTCATGCTGAAGCTATTTGTCGAGGAAGAATATGGATATTTTTGAATAATGGTTTCCTTAGATTAACTTCGACAATCTATGACGAGCAATGCTCACATTTTAAATTTCAATTAGTAGGAACGTATATTATTTTCTGGTTCACTCCAATATATGGGTTACATACTGTCACAGATAGTCAGAGATTATGGCTGTCTTTACAGCAACATCATATCAACTACACAGACCCATGGTTAATAGGAGGTGATTTCAAAACATTCTTGACTGTTGAGGAACATGATGGTCTCTCTAACCCGTCGATGTCCTCACTGAAGATTTTAATGATTGCGTTACTTCTTGCTCATTAATAGACCTCCCTTTCGATGGTCCTATGTACACTTGGACAAGTGGTCGGGGTTTGGGAATTGTTAGGTTTCGACTTGATCATATGCTGTGCTCAGAATCGTATAGCATTTTATTTCACAATTTCAGAGTTCGACATTTACCAAGACTAACATCGGATCATGCCCCATTATTATTACGATCTATGCAGACTGATTTTATGGGACCAAAATCATTTCGATTTCAGAATATGTGGATGGAGCATGCGGAGTTTTATTTTTTTTGTAAAAACATCCTGGGATTCATATTCTACTATAGGAAAAATGCGCGAATTATACAATAAGTTGCACCAGCTTAAAAAAGATCTGCAGGCTTGGAACAAAAATGTGTTTGAGAATATTTTTGATCAAGTATATCACTTTGAGCAAGAACTCCAACGTTGCGAAACCTGTTTTGATGCACATCCTACACCAGAAACATGAATGAATTATCATGCAGCTCAGGTACAATACAAGACTGCATAACGTAAGAGGCTTTTATATTGGGCACAAAAAGCACGATAGAGGTGGATATCTGAAGGAGATGCTAATACATCGTATTTTCACACTATTGTCAAAGATAGACATTCCCTCCAAACCATCACATCTATTCGTCATTTGGATGGCAATATATGTGATACACAACCCAATATACAGCAGGCTGCGGTTACTTACTATACAGGTTTATTTTCAGCAGAACCCATTTCAGAAGACAATGATATTTTGGACCACATTCCAAGCGTAATATCTGATTCTGACAATCAGTTTCTGGTGGCCTTGCCAACAAACACAGAGGCTAAAGAAGCAGTGTGGGCATTGGATCCTAATAGTGCGCCTGGACCAGATGGTGACAATGGATATTTCTTCCGCACATGTTGGGATATTGTAAATCAAGATGTGCACAAGGCCATGCAGGAATTTTTCCTTGGCATTCCTATTCTGCGAGCGATGGGCAGTACGCTACTAACGTTGTTGCCAAAAGTTTCGAATCCACGAACGTTCTCAGATTTTCGTCAAATTAGTCTAGCAAACTTCATATCGAAGGTGGCAATGCAGATTATTGCTTCTAGGATGCAGCCATTATTGCAGCGAATTATTTCTACGGAGCAAGCAGGTTTTGTGAAAGGTAGAGACATATCGGATCAAATTGTTATGGCGCGCGAGATGGTTCATCTGTTAGACAAGAAAGTCCGATGTTCAAACATAATTATCAAACTTGATATGATGAAAGCATTTGACAGAGTTAATTGGACATTTCTCTCTAGATTACTTTCAAGACTTGGTTTTGCAATAAGATTTATCAAACTTATATTCAACCATCTCAACGGAACATACTTATCTGTGTTGGTGAATGGGGTCCCTTCTAGTTTCTTTCAGCCGTCAAGGGGAGTTAAACAGGGAGACCCATTGTCTCCAATATTATTTATATTGGCATCGCAAGCGTTTTCAAGAGGTCTAAACAATTTGGTCGAACGGGGCGCTATGAATTCTTTTAATATGGGCAGAGCTAAATCAATAACTCATCTAGCTTTTGCAGATGATTTGTTGGTGTTTCTAAATGGTGGATTGATGAACTTAAGGACCTTCAAAAAGTTCTCGGTATCATACCAACGTGCTTGGGGACAAGCAGTAAATTTTCAGAAAAGTCATTTTGTTCCAGCGACATACTTATCGCATGCGCAGATTAGGAGGATGGAATCAGAGTTACAAATGACTTCAGTCTCCCTACCAATAAAGTACTTAGGAGTTCAATTACATAGAGGGAAGGAAAGGGCAGCACATTTCTCAAATCTAATAGCTTCGGTTCAAGCCAAACTTACAATGTGGCAGAATAAATATCTTATTTATGCAGGAAGATTGATACTAATTAAACATGTCTTATCGGCTATCCCGTTACACATGTTGGCTGCTTGTATGTTGCCACAGAGTGTTATTCGCATATTACATTGCTTGATGACTAAATTATTTTGGGGTTACACAGAGGATAGGATGCGGCATTCTTGTGTTTCTAGTGACAAAATGTTTTCACCAAAGGTTGAAGGTGGATTAGGACTCCGAAAATTAGACGATCTACAGACACTATACTCTTGCAGACTATGGTGGCGATATCAAGCGAATGAATCCTTATGGAGTAATTTTTTTCATTCTAGATACGCGAATCGCAATTCATATGAAATAAGGATCACAGATTCTCTAGTTTGGAAACGCATATGTAGAGTCCATTCATTTTGTCAGGATAATCTTTCCATGGACCAATACTCAATACGCAGAGCTTATGAACAAGTCCGTACAGGAAGTAATTGTCGTTTTTCTTATCAATTCATATGGCATAAGCACATTCCCCCGAACATCCGAGTATTTCTATGGAGACTATATCAGAATGCATTACCCCTTCCTACAAATTTACAGCGTTTATATATGTCTATCCCAGTCAATGTCCTTTCTATCTTGAAGCACAAGTTACAGTTGATCACATATTTCTTGATTTTTCTGAAGTTATGGAAGTATGGAATATCTACAGAGTTTTCTTAGATGGTCCAACTAATGACGTTAGAACATTACAGCAACAATTGATGCAATGGTGGATGTCTACAAAAGGTAAAAATCTTAAAGGCATATTGCGAATAGTTGATCCATCCTTCATCGTTTATGAGCTATGGAAGGCCTATACTTGCATCATTTTTGGGAGCTATAGAAGGCCTAAATGATGGAGACGAAGATCAGTTTTAGAAAACATTCGCCGATCAATTCATGACTGGACATCATCTCAGGTGGGTAAGAAATTTGCAGTTCTTGATCCGGACTTAATCACTTGTGGATTATCTCCTATCATAAAGCCTCCTCGATGTAAGGTTGTTCGTTGTGAGACAGTAATGGTATCTTCATGTGCGCAATCTCTTTCCATCTCCCGTTAACTACTCCAGCCACAGCTAAATTTCAAGCAGCATACTATGGTTACTTATATTTTGCTAGACATTGGAACTCAATTGATGTAGAGGTGGATGCACAAGGGGTCATTTCGGAGGTTCAAAACAGTGGAACTAGACATGCTTTGATTTTTCGTGCATTGCTAATTTCATCGTCATCTGATTTAGCATATGTACTGCGGGAGGCTAATCAACCAGCTCATTTCTTAGCATAATATGGTCAATTCCACCATCATCTAACATTTTTTCGGACCATAGCTGAGCTGCCACCACTAGCTCGAGCAAGTTATCAGACGAAGGCTACTCCCCATATTAGACATGACTACAACTCTTTCTAAACTTTGTTGCCTATATCGCAAGATATGGGAAACATGGGGACGCTACAAGATCCCTCTTCTACTGCATGTCCTTATCTGTCTATTATTATATCGCCACTTGTTTTTCATAAACTTAGGGTTGCCTTTATCTCCGGATATGGGCAACATGGGTAATTTATTTCATGATATTGATTGTTTCACACTCATTTATGCTACCGGACTATTATCGTTAACTAACTTCATTACTCTTACGTGCATGGGCTCATGGTGGCGACAAATAACTTGGAGGAGCAAAATGTTAAATGACCAACAATTGCATTCGATTCCTCAAGTTTTGGAAGATTCAAGCAAACCAAGGATAACTATTTTGTATTCGTGTACTCATTCCAATCGTATAAATATGTACGCTTTTTCCTTTGCCAAGGTTTTATCCACAAGGGTGGTTTTACTTGGCAAGGTTTTAAGGCAGCATATCATATATGATTGGAGAATAGAAATTACATGCTCGTTATATTATCATTTCTCATTCAATGATGAACGTTGTAATATGGTTTTCCTCCAGAAAAAGTGAGGCATAATAAAATATATCTCTTTATTGCTCAAAAAAAATTGATAGTATCCAGACTAAATAAAAAAGAAAAGAGGAAGACTTCTTTATTAAATTGTTCTTTGGTTGGTGGCACAACAATTTTGACAAATATAAAGTAGCCACAATATGAATAGTAAAGCACATATTTTCTTCATGTTTACTTGCTTATAAATAAATATGTTTTGGTAAAAGAAAAACACACCAACACCAAAGCAAGAAGCAATTCAAGAGTTTTTGAGAGAGAAGTCAAAGAAAGAAATTAGAGAGGGAAAAAGAGAGTTGTGAGATTATACCAATCCGGTATAAGAAAATATTGAGTGTTTCGATTCTTTTGGGTTTCTCAAGTCTAAGTTTAAACTTGAGTTCTCTCTTGTATTCCCGTAGTTTTTCTCCTACACAGACATAGGGCTTCCATGCAAATCTCGGTGTCCCTGTTTTATCTTGCATTTACGGTGAATTGTGATAAATACGCCCTATACGTAATTTTTGTCTACGGAAGCCGGAGTTTAAGGGAGACCGTGTGTGACTACTCCGCCTAAACATAGGATTTTATGTGGAATGGTAATGAAAGTCTAGGAGGTCATTGTGATCTTTTCTTAGTATTACCGAACCGGATCACTTCACTTTTACTGCTATTTATGTCGCTGTCATACTCGACGGTTCTAGTGAGTAGTAAACTATTATCGACGGTTTTATCTGCTTAGAACCGGGTCGTTATTTCCAAAAAGTTGTATTCGAGCTTGGTTATTCTGTTCTTGATTGAATATGACAGAGATGAAATTTAATGTGGTAAACTTCAACAGAGGTGATGGATTTTCCACATGGCAGAAAAAGATGAAGGATTACCTTATACAACAAGGTATTCACAAAGCTCTTAATGGCAAAGAGAAATAGTCAGAAGCCATGAAGGATGATGACTGGCAAGATATGGATGATAAAGCCACAAGTGGAATCCACTTGCAGTTGTCCGACAAAGTCCTAAACAATGTAGATGGAAACGACTCAGCCATGGAGATTTGGACGAATCTAGAAAGTTTGTACATGTCCAAAACAATGACAAATAAATTGTACCGTAAGAAGCGGCTCTACACACTCCACATGAGCGAAGGTACAAAATTTTTGTGTCATATGAATGATTTCAATGGCCTCATATCTCAAATAGCGAGTCTTGGTGTTGCTATAGAGGACGAGGATAAGGAAAATATGCTCTTGACTTCACTTTCATTCTCCTTCAATGGTTTGACAACAACTTTACTTCATGGTAAAAACAAAATCACATTGAAAGAGGTCACATCGTCTTTGTTGTTGCATATTATGATAATACAATCATAGAAGCAAGGACAGGGTCTTGTTACACAAGAAAGATGAAGGAGCCGAAATAGAAACTTTGACAGCCATGATAAATCAAATGATAACGACAGGTCCAGAGATCGTTCCGAATAGAACATCAGAGTGAAGTAGTGTCAAGTAGTGACTGAGAGACAACATGGTTTGTCAACAAAATGAATATTGTCATGTTTCAAACCTAGGCCTTGAATGATCGTGGATACAGGTGCTTCGTATCGTTATGCTACTAGAAATTAATACTCCTCCACATACAAAGCTTGAGACTTTGGTGCATTGAAGATGGAAAACAAAAGCATCTCATTGATCATGGAATGGGTGATATCACTGTAGAAACTTCACTTGGTTGCATGTTTATATTACGAAATATGTGCGATGTTCCAAATATGAGATTCAATCTTTTATCTGCAAACACATTGGACAAGGAAGGTTTTGAGCATGCCTTTGATAGTGCAACATGGAAACTTCGGGTGATAGCAATAGAGGTTTAAAAGATGTTCCAGAGTAGAGGGTTTAGGAGTGTTCTTCATGACTCATTTATCCTTGCTGTCCCAATTTCGCATTTGAAACCAAACAAGCAAACAAAGAAAAGCAAAAAAAATAATAAATCCTAAGGAAGAGGATTATGCCAGCAAAAGATCACAATCAACTTTCTTCTGTTTTTTCCTTTTGTGTATGCCACACTTCGGTGTGTGATCGATATCTTTCTAAAAGGAAAGTGACGCAACCATTCAAAATTTACTCGAAGACAGCGGAAATCATCATTACGGAAGATAAGCCCAAGCAATACTATAAAAATTGTGGGATAAAGATGCATACAGGAAGAGTGTCCCAAACAGATGGGCTATCCAGAATGGTTGAAAAACATCCACAACAAAGGCAAATACAAGGTGCACATCGCTTTCGCCATCATGGAGGCCACGCCGATGGAGATACCGAGGGACAGAGAGGGTTCACAGATTTTAGCCATGGAGGTGGCAAGAACCCTAGTGAGGGTAAACACCAAGAAAGAGAAGCATAAAGAGGAAAGGGTTGGGTTATAAAACACACAACCAAAATCCAACCAAGAAAGCAGGTTGGTTATAAACCCATTCAAGCCGATTCGGACAAAATAAAAAAATGTATTCTCAAAGTGGGGCAACAGAAAAAATGATGCATGATATATCCGAGGTAATTTATCCAATAAAACCTTCAAATGCTCATATTCAGACTGCAAATGGTGGTGTAGATGAAGTTAAAGGAACAGGGTCCGTCGCTATTTTTTCAAAATTAAAATTAAACAATTGCCTCTATGTATCATTATTATCTTACAAACATTTGCCCTTGATTCATGTCACACATGAGTTAAATTGTGTAGAACTGATGTATCCTCGCTTTTGGATTTTGTAGGATATTCATACAATGAAGATCATTAAGCACGATACTGCGTGCGGAGGTCCCTATTATGTTGACAAAGTGGCCCTTCGGACACCTGCCTTACTTTCTAATGTGACATTAAAACAAAAAATCTAGTTAAGGCATTGATGTCAGGTTTATCCATCCCTCAGTTATCTTAGTCGCCTTTTCTTTGCATTTTTCACTAGTAATGATACTCATTTGTAATAAGAAATTTTTTTACAAAAAACCATCAAACTTCTTTCTGCTCAATTAATACTCGGTTAAGCATATATTTTATTTGATAGACTAAGATGTATGGGGGCTTGTTTTATACCCTTGTAATAATGGTTTTCAGAATTTTGTACTCTTTGTTGACGATTTTTCTCGCATGATTTGGTTGTGCTTTATAAAACATAAATCTGAAGTATATGAAAAAATCTTTGATTTTTTTCGAATGATTTATACCCAATCCAACAAAGAAAACCAGATCTTCGGTCCGATAATGGCAGAGAAAATGTAAACCATGAAAAGAAAACCTTTTTCCATGAAAATGGCCTTAATTCATGAAAACTCTGGTTCAAATACAAATATGAATACGAAAACTCTGAAGTAAAGCACGAAACAGACGTGTTTGTTGAAATATTTCAGTCAGCAATGAAGATTTTTCCAAACACTGAAACGGCTAGAAGGACTCCATTAATTACAAGTTCTTTCCTTTCATTAAATATGTATAGGAATTAGGTGTAGTAAATTATTTTACCGTTTTTTCTTTTTACCGTTGCTAAATGTTGTATAAAAAGGAATTGCATTGTGAATAAGATATTGGAACAATTTCTGCCGAAAAATTCTCCTCCTGCATTATGGTATCAGAGCCCCTCTTTCCTATTCTCTAACCTTTGGGTTCACAATTATAGCAGTATTAATTACTTGCTGTCAATCTTTTCAAATCAACCAAAAATCAGTCCGCCTATTACTGCTGAAATTTATTGCAGCAAGAAGAAAATTCCATCCTGGAAATTTATTGCGGCAGAAGAAAATTCCTTTTAGCAAAACATTCCATCCTTTTAGCTTCCTTTGTCTCTCCTCATCAATTCAATTATTCCAGTAAAATTGTCTGCATTTTTCCTCTTCAACCATGGCAGAATCCGATTCTGCATCAACCATGGAAATCACTTCAAGAACTGAATCAAATAACAACAATCCTATTGATCACAATACTGTTGTTATCACAAACCAAAAACTAACAGGCCATAACTATCTTTACTGCAAATACTGTCACAAAACAGGGCACACTATTGCAAAGTGTTATAGAAGACAAAATAGTGAAAGAAATGGACATTTTGGGTCTCAGTGGAAAGGACCCAGGATATCTTCAGAGTCTCACAAACAGGGACATTTTTTTGACAGAAAACCGAGTGGTTCCACCTCCACTCCAAGACATAGTTTTTCAGCCGCCCCAGCAAATTATGAGGACAGTGCAACTACAGAGTCTCCACTTCAAGGTCAACTTGAACAAAACATAAAACTGAAGTTGGTCACATTTTTAGAACTTTTGTTAATTTAATTAAAAATCAGTTTGGCATCTACATCAAAACTCTCAGGTCTCACAATGGAAGCGAATATCTTGATACTAGTATAAAGGAATTTATGGTCGAAAAAGGAATACATCATCAGACATCTTGCACTTATACACTCCAACAAAACGGGGTAGCAGAAAGGAAAAATCGCCACATACTCGAGGTAACAAGAGCTCTTATGTTTACTACTCATGTGCCAAAATTCTATTGGGGGGAGGCTGTTCTAACAGCAACTTACCACATAAACAGAATGCCTTCAAGAATTTTGAGTTTCAAGGCTCCCAAGGATATGCTTCTTGAGGCATTTCCATGGACTAACCTATTTTCTACATTACCTCTAAAACTGTTTGGTTGCACGACATATGTACATATTCAACCCCACCTTCGGAGTAAATTAGATGCTAAATCGATCCGATGTATTTTCCTGGGATATTCATGCACTCAAAAGGGGTATAAATGTTATTGTCCTACAACTAGAAAAATGCATGTTAGTCTTGACGTCACTTTTAATGAAAAACTACCCTTTTATGTAGATAATTGTACTACTGAAGACAAGGTGACTAACAAAGAGGATCTATGGAGTTTCTTTGACACTATGTCCTTACCTCGGGATACTATCACTACCGAAGATAGTAACACTAGAAGTCCGACTATAACTACCAACACCAACCTCACAGAGTCACACAATCAGCCTCAGTTACCCATGACTCAAGTTCATACCAGGAGATCACAAACAGATCCTGCACGTCAAAATGATACTCTTGAGAATCTCCCTTCAAGAGAAGAATATGTTGAAGCAAGCAACATTGATGATCGTCCTATTGCTCTTAGAAAAGGAACTAGAGATTGCACTACCAGACCATGGCCTATATTTGACTACCTAGCCTACAACAAACTTTCTCCACAGTTCAAAGCTTTCACTATCGCTCTTGACTCACACCCCATACCAAAAAAATTTCAAGAAGCCATTTCCAACCCTAAGTGGAAAGAAGCCATTGACACTGAAATGACCGCCCTTATAAAAAATCAGACTTGGAAGTTGATTCCCCGTCAAAGTTACATGAAACCAGTAGGATGTAAGTGGGTTTTCACCATTAAGCATAATTCTGATGGATCAGTCAATAGGTATAAAGCCCGGCTAGTTGCCAAAGGTTTTACTCAATCCTATGGAATAGACTATCTTGAGACCTTTGCTCCAGTTGCAAAGCTTAATAATATTCGGATTCTTTTTTCTCTTGCAATCAACCTAGACTGGGAATTACACCAACTCGACGTGAAAAATGCTTTTTTAAATGGTGATCTACAAGAAGAAGTGTAGATGAATATCCCTCCTGGCCTTGATCAACCTGAAGGTTCTCCTCTTATATGCAAACTCCAAAAATCTATCTATGGGTTAAAACAATCCCCTCGCGAGTGGTTCAAAAAATTCACAAAAATCATAAAGGATTATGGATACAAGCAAGCACACAGTGATCATACGATGTTCATAAAAAATTCTTCTCACAAAATTACCATTCTTATTGTGTATGTTGATGATATTATCTTAACAGGTAATGATTCAGAAGGTATATCAAAAACCAAAGAATATTTGTCGAGGAAGTTTGAGCTAAAAGACTTAGGACATCCAAGCTATTTTCTTGGAATGGAGATCGCTAGAACTTCTACTGGCATGAGCATTTCTCAAAGAAAATATACTCTTGATTTGCTACGGGAAACTGGGATGATCGATTGTAAACCAGCACCAACTCCCTTGGAGCCCGGACAAAGAAAAGTTACTCAGTCAGACTCCACTCCGACAGATAGACTAAGTTATCAACGGCTTGTGGGTAAACTAATTTATTTATCTCACACTCGCCCTGATATTTGTTATGCTGTAAGTCATGTAAGTCAGTTTATGCATTCTCCTACCAAAGATAACTTACAATCTGCCATGAGAATTCTCAGGTATCTTAAAGGTTCTCCTGGACAAGATCTCTTTTTAAAAAGAACTCTGACAGAACTCTTGCAGTATTCACTGACGCAGATTGGGGAGGGTCAAAACCAGACATGCGATCCACTACAGGCTATGGCACATATTTCTGGGGAAATCTCATCACATGGAGAAGTAAGAAACAACCAGTTGTCTCGAGAAGTAGCGCTGAAGCCGAGCTCAGAGCTCTTGCTCTTGGTCTATGTGAAGGAATTTGGGTTACTCGAGTCATTGACGATATTGGAATAAGCATGACTCTACCTATCCACATAAGTTGCGATAATATCTTTGCCATCAACATGGCACAAAATCCAGTATAACACGACAAGTCTAAGCATGTTGAAATCGATCGTCATTTTATCC
This sequence comes from Eustoma russellianum, assembly GCA_036186865.1. Classification (NCBI taxonomy): domain Eukaryota; kingdom Viridiplantae; phylum Streptophyta; class Magnoliopsida; order Gentianales; family Gentianaceae; genus Eustoma; species Eustoma russellianum. The sequence continues at coordinate 11,052,215 of AP025057.1, forward strand.
GAGAAAAAATTGAAGACGGAAGTATTATACTCAAGCATGTCTCAACCAACAATCAAGTCGCAGATATCTTCACAAAACCAGTTTCAACTCAAGTTTTCCAAAAACTCATTGTCAAGCTAGGTTGTATAAATATCTACACCTAGCTTGACGGGGGGTGTTGAAATATTTCAGCCAGCAATGAAGATTTTTCCAAACACTGAAACGGCTAGAAGGACTCCATTAATTACAAGTTCTTTCCTTTCATTAAATATGTATAGGAATTAGGTGTAGTAAATTATTTTACCGTTTTTTCTTTTTACCGTTGCTAAATGTTGTATAAAAAGGAATTGCATTGTGAATAAGATATTGGAACAATTTCTGCCGAAAAATTCTCCTCCTGCATTAGTGTTGTAAATTTTTCAATCTGACCATTACGATTCAAATGGAAGTATTTGGTCTGCAATGCTACTGATGACACATAGATAAGTCCTCATACCGTTTGAGGCACATTGATCAAATATCGTCAGTGCTCGCTCCTGAAAATCTAGCACGTTCCTTTTCTACAGCAGACCGTATCAGAACCATTAAATCATTCAATTGGGTGTTTCCCGTCTTTGCTTCAAACAATATCATTAGTGGAATATAATAGTTGCCAAATGTGATGTCTGTTGTTGGAGGAGCAGCTTCGCACTTGTCCCTTAAATGGATGGCAGAAACAAGGATTGAGTCACGGAGACTGCCATCCTTTGCAAGACCTACGTCTAGGAGAGCCTTCCATATAAGTGCAGTCACCACCACAACCTTGCTAAAACGCTGATCTAGGGCGGCCAGACTTTCCTTAATTACGGTAATCTTAGTTTCGTCAAAAAAAAAACATCTTTGTCATGGCTTGTGCATTGTTGAGAGAGGTTGGAGGATCTTTAGGAAGCAAGCAAGTCCTCACAGGAAAGAGCATCGACAAGTGACCAAAACTCGAGGGCAAGTATTCTCCCTTTCTGTAGCGCCCCACTCCCGAACCCTAGCATCGGGAACAGTGTGCCCGCCGTATCTCACTAAGGAGAATACAAAGCGTCGAATCAATTTCCAACATGTCTGAAAAAACGTAGAAATTTTTCGCGCGGAAACGAAATACCATTAATTAAGTTCCATCAAGAAAAATACTTCAACAAAATACTAAACCCGTACTAACAATAACATCAATGTGCCAACTATCTAATCAGAATAGTGACTAATGACATCCCAATAATAACAAATGTCCGCAAGGTCGTCCCGTGTCCTAAATGCGGCCATCAATCTGCCCACTCCACCGTGTCAGCCCCGTCCTCAACAAAGACATAATCGAAAGCCTCCTCCTGCTCACCAGGAGGGGGGAAAAGTAGGGGTGAGTGACTGAGAAATCACTAAGTAGGCACCTGCCTCCAAGTAGTACAAGACAATCATACAATAATGATATAGCACATAGCACATAGGACATGATATCACATAAGTATATGAATGCGGAAAAGTAATTCACTCCAGATAAAGAATGCGCAACATCGTGATGCATGTCCTACTATGCATGTCACACGCAACCGAGTCATGTCACGCAAAATGGCGGTATCTCCGCCATGCAATGCATGATCCCGTGACCTAACCGAGTGGCTGCGGGTCATACCCACCCACAGTCACCATCCTGAGTGTACTTGGCCCCGCCACCGTACACCATCCTGAGCGCCCGTGACCCGTACGTCACGACCCACCATCATGCAATGCACGTGCCATGAATGCAAACAACACAATCGCCTGAGGCCCCTGACCCATCCTTACCATCCTCCGGCACTTAAATCTAGGTTCGTTTATTATCCGAATAATGATTTACCGTCGTTCGGTGTCAAATCTATTTTTCCATAGCTTGTATACATTTATTGTGCATCTTCTATATTTTTCCTCATTTTTCCCTAATTTATTTCTATTTATTACCTAATTATCTGAATTAAATAAATTATCACAATTACTAAAATTTAGTGAAAATAATTTAATTTCAGTATTTTACCATTTCTGGAATTTATTTAAAATTTTCTGATATTTATTTATATTTTTCTTACAATTATTACTATTTTTAATTAATTAATTAACAATTATGAAAATTAAAGAAAATCAGAAAATCCCACAAAACTCATTTCCAAATTGGGCTGGCCTATCGTCGGCCCTGGTCCGCTTTCTTTGGCTGGCCCAGAATCGCCCAGCGATCCGGCCTGCTACTACCTTTTTTTTATTAACCATGTTATTGGGCCGGCTGGCAGCTGGCCCGGTCCGCTAAGCCGGCCTGCCTTTTTTTTATATAACAGAAGTTAACGAGCCAGGCCTTGTACAGGGCCGATGTAGCGCCTCGCTCCCGAACCATAGCATCGAGAACAGTGCACCCGCCGTATCTCACTAAGGAGAATACAAAGCGCCGAATCAATTTCCAACATGTCCAAAAAGACGTAGAAATTTTTCGCACGGAAACGAAATACAATAACATAAAGTTTTCTTGATAGATAAAATTCCTTTATACAATAATAAACCAAATCCTGACAATATCATAAGTCTGAAAATCTAACAAGGTAATGTCTGATGAGATCTCAATAAAACAAAGACAAATAGTCGCAGGGTCTTCTTATATCCTAAGCGCGACCATCAGTCTGCCCACTCCACTGTATCAGCCCCGTCCTCAACAAAGACGTAGTCATAAATCTCTTCCTGCTCACCTGGTGGGGGGGGGGGGAAGTAGGGGTGAGTGACTGAGAAATCACTCAGTAGGCACCTACCTCCAAGTAGTACAAGACAAACATGCAATAATGATATAGCACTTAGCACATAGGACATGATAGCACATAAGCATATGAATGCGGAAAAGTAATTCACTCCAGATAAGAAAATGCGCAACAACGTGATGCATGTGCTACTATGCATGTCACACGCAACAAAGTCACGTCACACAAAATGCCGATATCTCCACCATGCAATGCATGAACCCGGGTCCTAACTGAGTGGCTATGGGTCGTACCCACCCACAGTCACCATACTGAGTGTGCGTGGCCCCTACCACCGTACACCATACTGAGTGTGCGTGACCTTGTCACTGTACACCATACTGAGTGTGCGTGGTCCCACCACCGTACACCATACTGAGCGCCCGTGACCCGTACGTCACGACCCACCATAAATGCAATGCACGTGCCATGAATGCAAATAACACAATCGTCTGGGGCCCGTGGCCCATCCTCACCATCCTCCGACACTCAAATCTAGGTGCATTTATTAGCCGAATAATGATTTATCGTCGTTCGGAGTCAAAGCTATTTTTCCATGGCTTGTATACATTTATTTTGCATTTTCTATATTTTTCCTCATTTTCCCCTAATTTATTCCTATTTATTCCCTAATTACCAGAATTAAATAAATTATCACTATTGATGAAATTTAGTGGAAATAATTTACTTTCTATATTTTATAATTTCTGGAATTTATTTATAATTTTCTGATATTTATTCATATTTTTCCCCTAATTATTTCCATTTTAGAATTAGTTAAAATTACATTTTGAATTTCAGAAATAAAAGAAATATATAAATACCACTCTAATGGGCCAGCCTTGTTACCGCCCCTTTCCTGTTCGGCCCGTCAGCAGCGGCCTACTAAACCCCTTTTTTTATATATGTATATATATATAGCTTTTGGGCCAGGACTGCTGCAGGAGCAGCCAGCCCACCCAACCAGTGTCCTCACAGCCACACATTTATGCCCTTCGCTTGTGGCTGTGAGGCGTCTTGTTGGTGTCAAGGTTTCCTCTCGCCATCATTTCTCTCCGACGACTCATGCATGCTGTTGTCCTCTTTTCCCTGTTGTACACAGGGGTTGGCTTGTTGCACGTATTTCTACCGGCACTTTGTTTTGTGCCGGCAGTGCAGGTTTGATCTATGCCCAGAATTCTCTTGTTTTTCTATGTTCTGGCTTTATGATTTACTCAAACTCTTCTTTTCATGGTGCGTGGGAGAGCACATGGATCGCGATTCTTGTATGCACACTGGATGTGTTCATTATATGTTCCCGGTCCCAATATCCGGAATATACACTGGTTGGCTGCACTGTTGATCATTGGGCGGATTGGCAATACACAGACGTTGCACTTTATTTCCACGACATTGATGGGCGTTCAAGAAGGTTGAGAGATACTCTTGATGTTTGGCTTCTTTTATTACGTTGGGGTCGTACACGGTCAACTTTTAGTAATTAATTACACAATAGCGTATATCAACAATCCAGGTATATAAATATGTACGCTTTTTCCTTCGCCGGGGTTTTATCCACAAGGGTGGTTTTACTCGGCAAGGTTTTAATGCGGCATATCATATATAGCCTGGATGTTGATAATCATTTGCTTCTGTACTCTTTATTGACTCACTTTGCTGTACTATGGTTTTCCTCCGCCATAAGTGAGGGGTTTATATAATAAAATTACACGGTTTTTAAAAAAAATATATATATGTATGTGTATATATATATATATATATATATATATATATATATATATATATTTCCGGGTTATAACATCCTACCCACCTTACATAAGTTTCGTCCTTGAAACTTGTCATAATTTAAATCGTAGCAGCTGACGAGACTCGACGTACCTTACTCGAAGAGTTCAGGATAATGCTCGCGCATCTGGTCCTCCAGTTCCCAAGTGGCTTCATTCTCTCTATGATTACTCCATTGCACTTTTACATATGGAATGATTCTCCTCCTCAGTACTTGGTCTTTACGGTCTATAATCCGAACCGGTGTCTCTTCATATGATGTGTCCGGTCTTATCCTTAACGGCGGTGTGTCCAATACATGACTCGGATCTGGAACGTACTTCCTCAACTGAGAAACATGGAATACGTCATGCACTTGTGCTAGCGCTGGAGGCAACGCCAAACGGTAAGCTAACGGACCAATCTTTTCAAGCACCTCGTATGGACCAATGTATCGAGGCCTCAGCTTACCCCTCAGACCAAATCTCGCAACACCCTTCATAGGTGATACTTTCAGATAAACCTTTTCTCCTACATCAAACTCCAACGGACGCCTCTTCGAGTCAGCCCAACTTTTACTTCTGCCTTGAGCAACCTTAAGCCTTTCTCGAATCAACTTAACCTTCTCTTTGGTTTGCTCAACTAGCTCTGGACCTGTAATAGCGCGCTCTCCCACTTCATCCCAAAGTATAGGAGATCTGCACTTACGCCCATAAAGCGCCTCAAATGGTGCCATGCCGATGGCCCTATGATGATTGTTATTGTAGGAGAACTCAATCAATTTGATCATACTGTCCCAATTCCCTTTGAAATCGATGGCGCAGGCCCGCAACATATCCTCTAGTGTATGTATCGTCCTCTCTGATTGCCCATCCGTCTGTGGGTGAAAAGCAGTACTCAAACGTAGCTCAGTCCCCATCCTTTTCTGACATGCTGACCAAAACTTGGAAGTAAATTTCGAATCACGATCAGAGACAATACTGACTGGGACTCCATGTAAACTGATGATGTTATCGATATAGAGTGTAACTAACCTCTCTAGGGTCACATCATTTGGCACAGGTAGAAAATGTGCGGACTTAGTCAAACGGTCTACAATCACCCATATCATGTCATTACCATTCCTTGTCCTCGGAAGACCCGCCACGAAATCCATCGTCACATGCTCGCATTTCCATTCAGGGATTTCTAACGGCATCAACAAACCCCCTGGTCTCTGGTGTTCCGCCTTGACCTACTGACATATGAGACATCTCTCAATGAACTCAGCTATATGTCTCTTCATACCGCTCCACCAGTAGTGTTTCTTCAAGTCGTTATACATCTTTGTGGCACCAGGATGGATAGACAACTTTGAATTGTGCGCCTCCCTCAGTACTGTCCTTCTAAGGTCCTCATCCTCAGGGACACACAGTCTCCCCTGGAACCACATGCTACCATCATCATGTACTTGAAATCCATCCACCTGGTTGGTCATCATCTTCTCTCGAATCTCACTAAGCGCTACATCTCTCTTCTGCGCCTCCTTGATCTGCTCAATTAGGGATGGGGTAATAATCAATGCTGCTAAAACATTAGCTGTGGAGTCCACGATATCAAGATTCAACTCAGCCATATCCCTCTCCAACGGCGTCTGTCTGGCATGACTGGACTTCCTACTCAGCGCATCCGCCACTCTGTTCGCCTTCCCTGGGTGATAGCTGATAGTCAAGTCATAGTCTTTTAACAACTCAAGCCATCTTCTCTGTCGCATGTTCAGCTCCTTCTGAGTGAATAAGTACTTCAAATTCTTATGATCTGTGAATACTTCGCACTTCACTCCATAAAGATAATGACGCCAAATCTTAAGTGCGAAAACCACGGCAGCCAGCTCCAGGTCGTGAGTCGGATAATTCTGTTCATATAGCTTCAACTGGCGTGAAGCGTATGCGATAACCTTATCGTTCTGTATCAAGACACATCCTGAAAAGAAAGAGATCAGACCAGGTAGTAACATATATCAAACTTAATCGAAGTTTTATGCACATACCTAGCCTATTCTTCGATGCGTCGCTATAGATGATAAACCCTTCCGAGCCTGAGGGTTGAGCGAGTATAGGGGCCGTCGTCAATCGTCTTTTAAGTTCTGTGAAACTCTGCTCGCACTCAGCGGTCCATACAAACTTCGACTTTTTCTGAGTCAACCTGCTCAGTGGCACCGTAATAGACGAGAACCCTTCTACAAACTTCCGGTAGTAGCCAGCCAAGCCCAGAAAACTCCTCACTTCCGTCACATTAGTCGGTCTGGGCCACTCAGTAATAGCCTCAATCTTCTTGGGATCCACAGAAATTCCTTCTTCCGAAACCACATGTCCCAAGAAAGCAACGCTCTTCAACCAGAACTCGCATTTACTAAACTTGGCGTATAGCTTCTTCTGCCTGAGTACCTCCAGAACCTCTCTCAAATGCGTTTCGTGCAATTTCTCATTCGGAGAGTAGATCAGAATATCATCGATAAAGGCCACCACGAACTTATCAAGCTGGTCTCAGAACACCGTATTCATCAAGTCCATGAAGGCTGCGGGAGCATTAGTCAGACCGAATGGCATCACTAAAAACTCATAGTGGCCATATCTAGTGCGGAAGGCAGTCTTCGCTACGTCCTCTGCTTTAATCCTCAGCTGATGATATCCGGAACGAAGATCAATCTTGGAGAATACCTTAGCTCTTTGAAGGATGCCAAAGTTGATGAGTCAATTGTAGAATTTTTTTACGGTAGTAATTTGAATTACATTGATTTAAAGGTACCTTTAACTGATTGAAGAGATCCTCGATCCCGGGTAAAGGATACTTGTTCTTGATTGTGATCTTATTAATCTCTCGATAATCGATGCAGAGTCTCATACTGCCATCCATCTTCTTCACGAACAAGACCGGAGCTCCCCATGGTGAGACGCTGGGTCGAATGAACTTCTGGTCCAGTAATTCCTGTAGCTGCTCTTTTAGTTCCTTTAACTCAGCCGGAGCCATTCTGTACGGTGCCTTCGATATTGGCTCAGCACCAGGTACTAAATTAATCTCAAACTCTAGCTCACGACTGGGCGGTAGTCCTGGCAGCTCTTCGGGAAATACATCTTTATACTCCTTCACCACTGGTATCGAATCTATCAAAGGTACCTCTTTTTCTGCGCCAATAGCATATACAAGAAAACATTGATTACCTTTTCTCAATGCCTTGTGTGCCTGCGCTGCACTCATGTAGATCTTCTTCGGCGCCTTATGTAACTTGTAATCCCCTTGAAAGATGGTTTTCTGCTTACTCTGTGTCTGCATGCGGACCTGCCTCTGGCGACAGTCGATCTTGGCCTCATGCTTAGCCAGGAAATCCATGCCCAGAATAACATCAAAATCTTGCATCTGGATCGGAATCAGAGTCGCCGTGAACTCCAGCTCATTAATCTCCATCGAACAATCTCTATACTGATAGTGTGATACCAATACCTGGTCACCAGCGGTTTGGACACGGTAATGAATCTCCTGCTGTTCTGGTGGAATATTCAGACTCTTGACAACCCTCCTGGCGATAAATGAATGGCTGGCCCCACTATCGAAAAGGACGTAGACTGGGACCTTGTTAATCAATATCTCACCTAACACGGGTAGGGTTATACAATATAACACATAACCACAAGACAGAAAGGTATTTAAAGCATATTCGGATTTATAACACTTAATTAAAGTGTACCTGCTACGACATCGCTGTTGTCCTCGACGTCGGCGTGCAACATGACATGTACTCGGGCATTCGTCTTTGGCCTCCCCTTCTGTTGTGGCTGGCTCTGCTGGGGTGGGGTTGCATGTCCCTGTGCGGGGCAGTCTCTGGCAATGTGTCCTGGGGTGCCGCACCTGTAGCACACGTCTTTGGTCCTCCAGCACTGACCCGGATGGAGACGCCCACAATGGACACATGGGATAGTGGGTGCCACCGCCCTCACTGGCTGTGCATCAGTCAATATAGGTCCTCCGATAGTAAGTGGCTGAGTAAACTGCCTCTGCTGCTGAGATGGCCGAAACGAGCTTCCTGACTGTTGGCGGCGGGGTACCTTCAACCATCTTCCTGATCTCGCAGGACGATACTCCTCTCGTGGTCGCTTCGTCCGGTCGTCCGGTGCGCCCTTCCTGAGGTCACTCTCAACATCCCGGCATACTTCAAGTAATTCCTCAAAGGTCTTCGGTCTGGCGCAAATAATCAATGACTGAATGCGAGGACTCAGTCCATTCTTGAATTTGGACATCTTTGCCTTCTCGTTATCCATAACGGAAAGCATATATCTCCCTAGGGCATGAAATCTCTCCGAATACTGGTCCACGGTCATGGACCCCTGAGTAAGTAGCTGGAACTCAGTCATCCTCCTCTGGATGGCACTCTCCGGAATGTAGTGCTTCTGATATTCTTCCTGAAACTGAGCCCAAGTCAACGGTGGAGTCAACCGGCGCTGCACGCCAAGCCACCATTCCCTCGCATCACCCTCAAGAAATGAAACGACCACCTCTACCTTCAGGTCGTCGGGAACCTGCAGTAACCTCAACTGCTCGGTCACATTCTGGAGCCAGATCTCGGCCTCCTCTGGCCGTGTAGTGCCCCTAAACATCGGTATTCAGGAATGCTGCATCTCTCTATAAAAGAATCGAAGTCCTGGGGGGGTGGTGGTGGTGGTGGCTGCTGCTGCTGTTGCTCCTGCTGCTGCTCCAGCTGCTGCTGCAGGTGACCCATCTGTACCTGCTGCTGAGCCACCAAGGTAGTCAGGGTGGCTAGAGTGTCTGCAAGGACTTGGGGTATGGCTCCCTGACCCTGGTGGTCGTCACCGTCGTGCCCTCCATTTCCTGCAGGCTCACGTCGTGGAGGCATTTCCTGGAGTTCGAGTTCATGAAAGGCAAGCAGGTCAGTAAAATAAATAAAACTGAATAGATGATTCCGGTTTAAAACGGTAATTAACAAGGAAAGCTCACCCTCGGCACACACCTCCCTTAACCCGATCATAACTTAGGTCTACTCCATTTATTAGGGTTATACTTGTCGTTTCTAGGAAAAGATCATGGCTTATGTCTAGGTGACCTAGTTAATTCTGCGTTCCCGAGGCGGATCTGAAGCCTCGGTTCTGATACCACCTGTAGCATCCCGCTCCCGAACCTTAGCATCGGGAACAGTGCATCCGCCGTATTTCACTAAGGAGAATACAAAGCGCCGAATCAATTTCCAAAATATCCAAAAAGGCGTAGAAATTTTTCGCGCGGAAACGAAATACAATAACATAAAGTTTTCTTGATAGATAAAATTCCTTAATACAATAATAAACCAAATCCTGACAATATCATAAGTCTGAAAATCTAACAAGGTAATGTCTGATGAGATCTCAATAAAACAAAGACAAATAGTCGCAGGGTCTTCTTATATCCTAAGCGCGACCATCAGTCTGCCCACTCCACTGTATCTGCCCCGTCCTCAACAAAGACGTAGTCATAAATCTCTTCCTGCTCACCTAGTGGGGGGGGAAGTAGGGGTGAGTGACTGGGAAATCACTCATTAGGCACCTGCCTCCAAGTAGTACAAGACAAACATACAATAATGATATAGCACTTAGCACATAGGACATGATAGCACATAAGCATATGATGGCGGAAAAGTAATTCACTCCAGATAAGAAAATGCGCAACAACGTGATGCATGTCCTACAATGCATGTCACACGCAACAAAGTCACGTCACACAAAATGCCGATATCTCCACCATGCAATGCATGAACCCGGGTCCTAACTGAGTGGCTGTGGGTCGTACCCACCCACAGTCACCATACTGAGTGTGCGTGGCCCCTACCACTGTACACCATACTGAGTCTGCGTGACCTTGTCACTGTACACCATACTGAGTGTGCGTGGCCCTACCACCGTACACCATACTGAGCGCCCGTGACCCGTACGTCACGACCCACCATAAATGCAATGCACGTGCCATGAATGCAAACAACACAATCGTCTGAGGCCCCTGGCCCATCCTCACCATCCTCCGACACTCAAATGTAGGTGCATTTATTAGCCGAATAATGATTTATCGTCGTTCGGAGTCAAAGCTATTTTTCCATGGCTTGTATACATTTATTTTGCATTTTCTATATTTTTCCTCATTTTCCCCTAATTTATTCCTATTTATTCCCTAATTACACGAATTAAATAAATTATCACTATTGATGAAATTTAGTGGAAATAATTTAATTTCTATATTTTATAATTTCTGGAATTTATTTATAATTTTCTGATATTTATTCATATTTTTCCCCTAATTATTTCCATTTTAGAATTAATTAAAATTACATTTTGAATTTCAGAAATAAAAGAAATATATAAATACCACTCTAATGGGCTGGCCTTGTCGCCAGCCCTGTTACCGCCCCTTTCCTGTTCGGCCCGTCAGCAGCGGCCTGCTAAACCCCTTTTTTTTTATATATATATATAGCTTTTGGGCCAGGACTGCTGCAGGAGCAGCCAGCCCACCCAACCAGTGTCCATCATTAAGGGCCTTCGGCCCTTTTACTATCCAAGGGCATATTTTCTTTAACCAACTAAAAACCAACTCCAGCCCTTGACATTAGGGGCGTGTGCAGCCACGCGCTGCCACTTCCGGCGGCGCGTGCGGCGCACCGGCGACCTCCGGCGGCCGTTTTTCGATTCCGATCTATATTTTTGCCTATTTCCAGTCTACGGGAACCTATTCTAAGGCCAAAACAAAATGAAAAATCTTTAATCGTCCAACAGTTTTGCTATTTTTGATTATCAAATTTTCCCCTAAAACCAAAATTCAAGATACACAAAGCCACACGCAGTTGTACGCATATACGCATATCACAGTATTCAAGTCTTCATGCTTTTTACAGATCAAATGGCAGGATATGAGATTCAACAATTAAAACAACAATAACACATAAATATCACTAGAGCACGCTTGAACTTTGCACCAATTGGAGGGGGAAAAGGAACCTACTTGAATTGCAGACAAATTACACGTTTAGCACGAATTCCTACTGGTTTCCCTTGCTTTTCCCTTCTCCCTTTCCTGTTGCTGCACTCCTCTTCCTTGGTCTTTCTCTATATATTTTTTATATTGCTAATGTTGCTGCCGATTTGGGGGAGGTGAGCAGGTTTAAATCCCTGCTCTTTCCTTAGCAAGCGGCAATCATGGGGGGCGGTTATCCCCCCCATTAAACACATGTTTCACCTTTTTCTTTTTTTTCTTCTTTCATCTTTATCCTTTTATCCTCTTTTTAAATGTTTTTTTACTCCATTATCTCCTTTCAATTACTTTACTTCTTTATATATATATATATTTATTATTATATATATTTACTCTACTGCACTAGTATTACTATATATATATATATATATGTATATGTATGTATGTATGTATCTATATATATATATATTTTCCGGGTTATAACAGCCGACCCGGTAAGGGTCCGGCCGTCTGCGCCTGGTCCGGCCCGGTCCGAGATTTCTTTTTTATTTAAATGGTGGCTGCGTATCTAGAAAGCGCGTGGATGCTCCAGCGAGCGTGTGGAGGCCACGCGCGGCCCTCCTGGCGGCGCGTGAGGCACTACGGCCGCCTCCGGCGGCCGTTTTTCGACTCCGATCTATAATTCCGCCTATTTTCAATCTATGGGAACCTATTCTAAGGCCAAATCAACAACTTGAAAAACCTAAACTGTGTTAATTTGATTGTCAAATTTTTCCCTAAAATCAAAACCAAAGCACGCAGTATCATCAAACGCATTCCACATGCTCCAAGATCTCATGCTTTTCACAGATAATTAACATGACATAGATTGCAGCAATTAAAACAATAAAAACACATAATATATCATCAAAGCATGCTTGAATTTGTACCAATTGGAGTGGGAAAAGGAACCTACCTCGATTGTAGTTTATTTCTCAATTATGCGATTACCAAATTGGTTGAACGCAGTGCCACCTCTTTCTCCTTCCCCTTCCTCTCTTTCTCTTTTCCTCCCTCCCTCTCTCTTCTCCTTGTCGTTCCTTCTGCTAGCCTCTGCCCTCTCTCTCTTTTTTTCTTTTTTTTTGATTTTTGGTTGCTAACTGCTGCCCCCCTCCCTTTTATCCCGTTTGTTGAGCGTAACTTGGGGGGGAATTAACTCCCCCGAGTAAACACGTTCTATTTATTTTTTTTAATTTTTTTAATTACTCTATTAACTTCATCTAAATCATTTATTATGCTTTTCTTTTCTTCTTCTTTTTTTTGAAAACCGGTTATAACATCATACCCACCTTACAAAAATTTTCGTCCTCGAAACTTGATGTAACTTAATAGTAGAGACCGAGGAGATTCGACATACCTTAATCGAAGAGCTCAGGGTAGCGTTCGCGCATCTGGTCCTCCAGCTCCCAAGTTGCTTCATTCTCTCTGTGATTGCTCCATTGCACCTCGACGTATGGAATGATTCTTCTCCTCAGCACCTGGTCTTTGCGGTCTATAATCCGAACAGGGGTCACTTCATATGACGTATCCGGTCTGATCTTTAAAGGCGGCGCATCCAGTACGTGACTTGGATCTGGGACGTACTTCCTCAGCTGGGATACATGGAATACATTATGCACCTGGGCTAGTGCCAGAGGTAACGCCAAACGATAAGCTAATGGACCAATCTTTTCAAGCACCTCGTAGGGACCAATGTATCGAGGCCTCAGCTTACCCTTCAGACCAAATCTCGCAACACCCTTCATAGGTGATACTTGTTGGACCGTGCACCTTCAATAAACACCACTAGAGGGGGGTGAATAGTGGTTAGCGGAAATTACACTACAACCCTTTGTTAAAATCCCCTTTGAAAACAGAATGTGAAACCACCTCAGATTCAGAACCTGTTATTCAAAAATTCACAAATAATTTTACACAACTCCAAAAATTATGAAACTCTCCAGAATTTAACTTTAATGAGTTAACAAGACTCTGTCCAAAAATCAGACAAAAATAAGATCGTTTGGCCCTTCAAACAAATAAAAAGATTCAGATGGTCAATCTGGACAGAATTGGACAGAATGTTGCTGATTTTGCAAATCGTATTTCTCTTTGAATACTCAACCAAAAAGGTTGATCTTTATATCAAAACACTCCTTAGGATGTGAAGATGAAGTTTCCAAAAGGCCCTGACCTTAAACAATTCTTGAAAAATACAGAATTTAAGTTTTCTCAAAACTGGTCAGATTGCAGCCAGATTGGAGCAGTTATCTTGCAAAGACTGAAAGACTAACTTTCCCTTGCTCAAATCAAGTGATTATTGTTGCACATGAAAGCTAACAGTCTGAAGTATAACTCCACCAAAAATCACAAATTTTGAAAATGTTTAGCTATTTTTTCAAATTGTGAGAAGTTGTGTGAAAACTGCAGTCAAAAACAGACAGAAAACAGAAATAAAGAAACAAGAGAAGAACACCGAGAATTTATCCTGGTTCGGTCAATGTGACCTACTCCAGTCCCAAGGAACACCTTTCCTTGGATTTCACTATCAAATGAACACCTTACAATAAGAGCCAAGCTTGATCCTTGGGTTATACACCAACCCTATTCAAGACTTGGATAATCACCTCTATGCAACTCTTGATTACAACACCTCTACCACCTATTGATGTAGCCTTATAAATTTGGCTAATCAATTATACAAATCCAACCCAAGAAGGTGTGTATAGTGTAGCTGTACAATAGAAAAATTGGAACACCTTAGCTACACAAAGTATGAACGAAAATATGAGAAGAGAATAGCAAGACAACAATCTTCAATTTTTGCTTTCAAGTGTGTGTCTTCTCTTCTTCATCTTGCCTTCTATTTATAGTGTGAATTGATGGCATATTTCCTCCAACTTTTAGACCATGTGATGGCTGAGAATTTTAAATTAAAGCACCTCCATAATCATCTCCAACAACCTTGTCTCCATTACATTCAAATTTGAAATTTCAAGTTGGCAACTTTTGCCAACTAGCTTGTTTTTGAATTTGTCCACTTGCCCAAAAGTTATAATGAGTATACCACCTTCTCCACCTGTTTATGGACGTTTTTGATGTTGTATGTATGTATACCAACTCAAATTTTGTGAATAAAAAATAATAAATAAGTGTTGACAAGATTATGTCAACATATAACACCAAAATTCCTACTTTCTTCTCCTTTACATATTGTGATGAATCTTGCACCAAGGACACCTTGTAATCTCTAAAAGATGATGCTTAATATCCTCTTATAACATATATAAGAGGGTCTTCAAGAAAAAATAGAATGTGACATCTCAAATCGTCACATATCCAGCTATAGTCAATAATATCATCGGTTGAGAGAATAAGACATAAGATCACCATATAATCTTCAAAATAATAACACAGCTCCAGAATGAAGATAATAATATGCTGAAGAGATTCTTTGAGTGAAAATACCAAAAATACCCTTGGGTGTAAAATGACCAAAATACCCCTTGTGTGAGAAAACTCCAGAAATGCCCCCGATGGTCAGAAATAATCACAATACCACCTTTGTCATGATAACCAAGATAATAATATGCACTTGAAATATTTTGCACCATATGATGTTCCTACAAAACTTAAAATACCAATTTTGCCCTTTTTGGTAAGTTGTAGAAACTTCCAAGGCATGTTAGTCCCAAGACAACAATAATCACCAAAAACACATAATAATCACATAATGAGCATGTATAAATCATGTACAAATGAAAACAATCATTTTATCATTTTTTAGAAAATTATTTCTAAAAACCCTAGACATCGATCGATCGAAGTGCCTCAGCTTCATAGATCGATGTCTCACATAAAGGTTCAGGTTTTGTCTCTGACCTACATGGATCGATCGAAGTGAGAGTTCAATGTACATCGATCGATCGATGTGTCTCAGGTTTAGAGATCGATGTCTCACAGAAAGGTCTTAAACTTTTCTGCCTTACATAGATCGATCGATGTGAGAGATCTATGTACATAGATCGATCGATGTCCAACAACCTGAGAGATCGATGTCAACTTGTTCAACTTTTTCAACTTTTAATCACATATAACACCATGTGTGACATTTTTAAGTATTCATCACTTAAAATCATGACTTTGAAAATTATCCAAACATATTTCTCAACATTCTCCCCCTTTTGGATGATTTTCAAAATAACCTAACATGATTTTAATGTCACAACTTATAACCAAAAGTTTAACCAAATGTTTTCAACTATGTTTTCAACTTTTAAATAGTATGCCGCTCCCCCTCAACTCATACTCTCCCCCTTAACCTATGCTCCAAAATTTATACCATTACCAATTAAAACTTATCATATGGTTCATCATGACTTACCAACTAAAATCATGTTCTTATTCTATCTCCCCCTTTATTTTGCAAATCATGCAAAAGATAGAACTATGCAATGGTATCGTAAGTCATCATGCCTAATTTGGCTCGTAAGTTTTCAAAAGTGGCTTGATTAAGGGGTTTGGTGAAGATGTCAGCGATTTGGTGATCAGTTCTTATATGGTTTATCACTATATCCTCATTTTGAACATGATCGCGAAGAAAGTGGTATCGCACCTCAATGTGTTTGGCCTTAGAATGAAGCACCGGATTCCGGGAAAGATTGATTGCACTTGTGCTATCGCAGAAAATTGGAATCTTATTCATCTTAATGCCAAAATCACTAAGTTGCTGTTTAAGCCAAAGTATTTGGGTAGTACATAAACTCAAAGCAATATACTCGGCTTCAGTGGTAGAAAGAGCTACACTAGCTTGCTTTTTAGAAAACCAAGAGATCAAATTGGTTCCTATGAATTGACATGTACCGCTAGTGGACTTTCTATCTAACCTGCAACCACCATAATCAGCATCACTATATGCGTGTAATTCCAACTTAGTGTTTCTATCATACCACAGTCCTAATTGAGGTGTATGCTTAAGATATCTAAAGATCTTTTTCACTGCATTGTAATGTGATACCTTAGGACAAGATTGAAACCTAGCACACATACACACACTAAACATAATATGAGGTCTTGATGCAGTTAAGTATAACAATGAGCCAATCATAGACCTATAAAGTGTGTCATCAAAAGGTTTACCATTTTCATCATTATCAAGTTTGGTACTAACACTCATAGGGGTAGTTGTAGGTTTCAACTCTTCAAAGCCAAACTTCTTAATCATATCATTGACATACTTAAGTTGGCTAATGTAAATTCCTTGAGGGGTTTGTTTGATTTGAAGTCCTAAGAAATAATTCAACTCTCCTACCATTGACATTTCAAACTCTGACTTCATACATTCTTCGAAGTCTTTTACTAAAGTAGGGTTGGTTGAACCAAAGATTATATCATCTACGTATATTTGAACTATTAACAAGTCATTACCTTTTCTTCTTAGGAATAATGTGTTGTCTATGGTCCCCCTTTGATAATTATTTGCAATAAGAAAGTTTGCAAATCTATTATACCAAGCTCTTGGAGCTTGTTTTAAACCATATAGAGCTTTCTTAAGCTTATAAACATGGTTAGGATTCTTTGGATCTTCAAATCCAGGGGGTTGTTTGACAAACACCTCTTCTTGGATGTATCCATTCAAGAACGCACTCTTGACATCCATTTGGAAGAGCTTAATTTTGCTTAGACTTGCAATCGTAAGTAACAATCTAATTGCTTCTAGTCGTGCAACGGGTGCAAATGTTTCTTCATAATCTATTTCTTCTTGTTGATTATAACCTTGTGCGACTAGTCTAGTCTTATTCCTTGTAATGTTTCCTTGTTCGTCCATCTTATTCCTAAAGACCCATTTAGTTCCTATGATAGATTTGTCTTCAGGTTTAGGTACTAAGTCCCACACGTTGTTCCTTGTGAATTGATTTAATTCCTCATGCATAGCATCTATCCATGATATGTCACCTAAGGCTTCCTTTACATTCTTAGGTTCCAATTGCGAGATTAAGCTATGTCCTTCAAGTTGACTTATATTTCTAAGTGTTCTAACCCCAACACTTGGATCCCCAATGATTAATTCTCTAGGGTGCCACTAATTCCTAGATCGACTAGGTTCACCCTCATTTTGTTCAAATGTTTCATTAGTGTGGACATTATCATATGTAATTGGATCATTAGTTACATTATCTTCCAATTGCAGAGTCTCTTGATTTATTTCATCTAAGGGTTCATGCACGTCTTGTTTAGGGGGAGTTGGTTCTAGATGATCAAGTACAGGCTCAAGTAATACATCATCATCAAACATATTTGTTTCTTGTTTATGTTGATGTTTATCACTAACTTCAAAGCATGCATTTTCATTGAATTTCACATGTATGGATTCAATTATTTTTCTAGATGCAGGATTATAACACCTATATGCTCTTGATTTAGTTGAATACCCAACAAATATGCATTCAATAGACTTTTGTTCAAATTTATCTAGATTATCCTTAGTGTTCAGCACAAAACATTTACATCCAAATACTTTAAGATAATCTATCTTAGGTTGTCTATTGTTTAGCAATTCATAAGACGTTTTATTTAATTTCTTTCTAATAGTGAGCCTATTTATAATATAGCATGCACAACTAACAACTTCAGCCCATAAATATTTAGGTAATTTATTTTCACACAGCATTGTCATAGCAACTTCTTGAATCGTTCTATTTTTACGTTCAACAACTCCATTGAGTTGTGGTGTTCTAGGTGGTGAGAATTCATGTTTGATTCCATATAGTTCGCAAAATTTGATTATGTCTTTGTTTTTAAATTCTCCACCTCTATCGCTTCTAATTCTTTTAACATTTTCTTCATAAATGTTTTCAAGTTGCTTAATAAGGGTTTCGACTGCTAATGGAGCATCGTCTTTGTGTGTTAAGAACAATGTCCATGTGTAGCGTGAGTAATCATCTACTATGACACACACATAGCAGTGTCCACCTAGACTTCTTGTCCTACTTGGACCAAATAAGTCTAAGTGAAGCAATTCTAGTACATGACTAGCACTCATTTCATGTTTCGGTTTTAAGGTTTCCTTAATGTGTTTTCCCTTAATACATGTTTCACACATTTGAAAATTATCTAAGTCTAACTTAGGCATTCCTCTAATTAAATTCTTCTTAGACAATTTCTTAATAGTTGAAATTCCTATATGGCCTAATCTTCTATGCCATAAATTTACATCTAAATCATGTGATATTAGACACTTAACCTTAGCATCTAACATGTTATCTAAGGTAAGAGTATAAATATTTCCATCTCTATTTCGTTTTAAAACCGTTTCTCCTTTTTCATTTGTTATATCACAAGAATTGGGAAGAAAGGAGACATTATAACCACAATCTATAAGTTGAGAAATACTAAGTAAATTATAAGATAGATTGCTTACTAATAACACATTTCGTATTTGAAATGTGTTAAGGTCCCCAATTGTTCCTTTTCCAACAACTTGTCCTTTGTTGTTGTCACCGAATGTTACTTTTCCTCTATTCTTGATATGTTCCAATTCGATGAATAGTTTGGGGTTCCCCGTCATATGCCTCGAACATCCACTATCTAAAAACCATTTGGTTTTTAGATTCTTTGACTTTGTCTCCTTCTTGCATTCCTTGCGTTTATCCTACGATGGAGACAAAGTTTTAGGTACCCTTTATTTGGGTCCTTGAATGTTAGGGGCACTATTCTTGTTTAGATATCCCTTAGGTATCCAAACTTGAATATACCTTCTAGGCACATTTTTAGCATTGTTATAATTTGGAAAATAAGAAGAATTAGCATATGCATGATTATTCCACATAAGTGAAGATGCATTGTTATACATGTTGTGCCATGGTTGATAATTATTATAGGATGGTCGAATTGTATAAAGCATGTGACTTTGTTTCTTATATGGCGCTATATAAGTGTGTTCATATGTATTTCTAAAAGATTTATATGAGTGTTGTCTATACTTAGGTTCATAATAAGTTGTATGCAATTTATTCGGTCTAATTGCATTTGTATACAAGTAAGCATAATTTCTAGGTTGTCTGTTTGGCCTAGATGTATGTTTATGCGTGTGTATATTGGTGGGTGTGTGTTATATTTTTGCCTTGATATAAGTAGACGAAGGTGTAGAAGCAGGCAAAGTTGATTTTGTTGTATTATATGGAAACTTTGTACTAGATGAAACAAACTTAGTCTTTTTATTTACTTTTTCATTTTCTTCTTTATAGCCTAAGCCGGTTTTATCATTACCATACTTTTGTGATGATATAAGTGTATCTAACATATTTGCACCAGATTTAAATTGTTCTATCATTTTTTCTAAGGTAAATTTAGAAGACTTAAGTTGCACTATTTCATTTTCACAACTTTCTAACTTAGATTTTAACATTTTATTTTCCATTTTTTATCTTATGTTCATCTTTCCTATATGATTCAATTTTATTCTCTAAAGAATCAAGAGTATTAGAAGACTCTTGTTTAAGAGATTCTAATTGATCGGAAAATTCCAAGTTGGACGTCTTCAACTTGTCATTTTCTTCAACTAGTTTCTTCTTTTCTTTAGAGAGCCTCTTACAGTGAGCATGCATTCTTAGGAATTCTTCATACATTTCATCAAATGTCATGTCACTATCAGAATCACTATCAGAAGAAGAACATACCTCGTTGGATACGAAGCAAACTTGAGCTTCCTCAGTTTCGGATTCTGAGTCGGATGAGTCGTTCCATGTGCTCACCTTCATTGCTCGTTTCCCTTTTCTTGCCTTAGACTCCTTTGTCTTTGTCGTTTGAGCCTCCTTGTCCTTGGCTTGTTTATTATTGTTGTTGTTATTATTATTTTTCTTCGTGGGACAGTCGTATGAAATATGTCCTTTTTGACCGCATTCATAACACTTTAATTCTTTATTATACCATTTGTTTGTGTTATTCTTCCTAGGTTGAGAAGAAGAAGAAGAAGAATTACGTTGTCTATTCCTATTTGGACGTTTGAAAAATTTTCTTAGTTTTCTAGCTATCAATATCAAGTCATCGTCTAATTCAGTATCACTATTACTATCATCGTTACTAGCATGTGTTTTGGTTGTTTTGAAAGCTATTGACTTACCGGATGACTTAGACGATTCAGACTTTCGTTGGTTTAATTTAACCTCGTAAACTTTAAGAGACCCGATCAATTCATCCATCTTAGTGATTGACTTTGTCTCCTCGATTGCAGTCACCTTTGGATCCCATTCAGCAGGGAGGCTTCGTAGCACCTTTTGAACCTTTTCACTGTTCGAAAATGACTTCCCTAAAGCTTCAAGGGCATTGAAAATATTAGTAATCCTCAAATCCATAGATGTTATGGATTCGTTTGGCAACATTTTGAAAGTCTCTAATTCAGTCATAAGCATGTTTATTTTTGACTCTTTAACACCACTAGTACCTTCATGCTTTAATACAAGTGATTTCCACATGTCGTGTATGCTTGTGCAATTTGACACATATCCTGCTTCAGAAGTTGTAAGTCCATTTAAAAGTAATTGCATAGCTTTAGCATTCATGGACATTTTCTTTTTATCATCCGATGACCATTCACTTTTATATTTTTCAACCTCTTGAGTTACTCCACTAACTTGTAAAACTTTCGTTGGAATGTACGGCCTATCTTCAACTATAGACCATAAATCTATGTCTATAGCCATTCAGAATAGCCTCATTCTTAGTTTCCAATGAACAAAATTATTGCCATCAAAAAGAGGAGGGCGTTGTGTAGACATACCTTCCAACTCACCTTTGTGAGAAACAATAGCCATAGTATGTACCTTGGATTTGAGACAAGCAGTATATAATGAATCGTTGTTTCTTGGCCTTGTATTGTTCGTATGTTGTTGAATCTTGCTTCTTTTGAGTGGTGTTGGTCTGGCTCTGATACCAAATGTTGGACCGTGCACCTGCAATAAACACCACTAGACGGGGGTGAATAGTGGTTAGCGGAAATTACACTACAACCCTTTGTTAAAATCCCCTTTGAAAACAGAATCTGAAACCACCTCGTATTCAGAATCCGTTTTTCAAAAATTCACAAATAATTGTACACAACTCCAAAAATTATGAAACTATCCAGAATTTAACTTCAATGAGTTAACAAGACTCTGTTCAAAAATCAGACAAAAATAAGATCGTTTGACCCTTCAAACAAATAAAAAGATTCAGATGGTCAATCTGGACAGAATTGGACAGAATGTTGCTGATTTTGCAAAACGTATTTCTCTTTGAATACTCAACCAAAAAGGTTTATCTTTATATTAAAACACTCCTTAGGATGTGTAGATGAGGTTTCCAAAAGGCCCTGACCTTAAACAATTCTTGAAAAATACAAAATTTAAGTTTTCTCAAAACTGGTCAGATTGCAGCCAGATTGGAGCAGTTATATTGCAAAGACTAAAAGACTAACTTTCCCTTGCTCAAATCAAGTGATTATTGTTGTACATAAAAGCTAACAGTCTGAAGTATAACTCCACCAAAAATCACGAATTTTGAAAATGTTTAGCTATTTTTTCAAATTGTGAGAAGTTGTGTGAAAACTGCAGTCAAAAACGGACAGAAAACAGAAATAAAGAAACAAGAGAAGAACACCAAGAATTTATCCTCGTTCGGTCAATGTGACCTACTCCAGTCCCAAGGAACACCTTTCCTTGGATTTCACTATCAAATGAACACCTTACAACAAGAGCCAAGCTTGATCCTTGGGTTATACACCAACCCTATTCAAGACTTGGATAATCACCTTTATGCAACTCTTGATTACAACACCTCTACCACCTATTGATGTAGCCTTATAAATTTGGCTAATCAATTATACAAATCCAACCCAAGAAGGTGTGTATAGTGTAGCTGGACAACAGAAAAATTGGAACACCTTAGCTACACAAAGTATGAACGAAAATATGAGAAGAGAATAGCAAGACAACAATCTTCAATTATTGCTTTCAAGTGTGTGTCTTATCTTCTTCATCTTGGCTTCTATTTATAGTGTGAATTGATGTCATATTTCTGTAGGATCTGCAAGGCACCACTAGAAGGGGGGGGGGGGTTGAATAGATGGTGCGGAAAGTGTGCTTTTTAAAATTTCTTTAAACTTGAACAATTCAAGTTCTGAAAACAGATTCTGTTTTCAGGACCTGTTTTAAAACGTTTTTAAAACCAGGTTAGAGGTCTCCAAAAATTATGAAATTTTGAGAGAACTTAGCCTCAGATGTTATGAGGGTCCCCTAAAAATTTAAAATCAAAATTCAACCTTTAACCCCTTCAAAAACCGTTGGCACTCAGATTGTGCAAATCTGCCAGAAACGGTAGATGGTTTTGAAAAATTAATTCCTATTTGTGTGAATGTCCAAATGATCTGAAAATTTAACCAATAACTCCTCACGCACTATATTTAAATAGGTTGAAACAGTTTTTGAAAATTCTTTTGGGAAGTAGGTCAAACACAACCAAAGTCTCAACCTTTGCAAGTCTGAAAATCAGACTGCACTAGTCTCAGATCTTTTAACGTTTGACTGACCTATACTTGTCCAAAAGGGTTGAAACTTATGCCAAATTAACCCTAGAACGTTTATGTATGTTTCTGGAAATTTTTATAATTTTTGGAAATCGTTTACTATTTTTCCGAACGTGAACAAAACGGATAAACAGTGCAGAAACTGAAAAGTAAATGCTGAAAGTAAATTGCACCAAGAATTTTATACTGGTTCGGTTATAAACAACCTACTCCAGTCTTCAAGGAACACCTTCCTTGGTTCACACTAATCACACACACGCAGTACACCTTACCGCAGGGTTAATAGAGTTACACCTAACTCCAACCCTTTACAAACCTTGTATGACGAGTACAATTCACACAAACACCACCACCTCGCTAGGATGAAGATTGATCACACCTTGATCAATCTTTTACAAAGATGAATGAATGGTGGTTTATATGAAGCCTATTCAAGATTGAAAGAAGTAATATACAATAGGCTTTTTACAAGAAAAAGAAAGAAAGAAGATGTAGGAGAAAAGAGACTTGGCACTTTGATCACTTTAGAATGCAAATCTTGGTGTTGTTTTTGTTTGTTCTTCTCTTCTCCTTATAGCATGTACAGCCGTCCCCCTTGAGCTCTTCCCCCTCTTGAAAATTTCCTTTTAATTGCTTGAGAGAGTGTAAGACATCATGGTGACAATGCTTTGCTTACTTGGCATCACTCCATTGGACCATCATTTAGTCATTGCTTACTTGGCACCTCTTGATTGGCTTAATGTTGTCATCATTTGATGACATGGAAAATCTGAAATAAACACTAAATATTTGCCAAATAATCAATTATCAAATCATGCCATAATTCTAAAATTTTGTCATAAAGTGCAAGACACACAAATATCTTCTTTCCATCTCATAGAAATCGGCCACACCCTTATTTTCAATGCTGAAATTTTCAGCATTTACAACATGAGATAAATCCAGATTTCTTCCATTTTCCTTTGAATTTTTTTTCATAAAAATAAATCAACTATATAAGGTAAGTCTTGCTACCAAATGAAGAGTGAACTTGGACACAATAAGGAGCAACATTCGGCCAGCACATCCCCTCACACATGCTGAAAAATTTCAGCATGTGTGATATGAAAAATATCACACTTAATTACCTTACATAACATTCAAATCATTTCCATAACTCCTTTAATTAATCCTTTAATGAAAAATTGACAAAATATCTTGCTTAACCATGAAGAATTCGGCCATGGTATGTGTAACATGCTGAAATTTTCAGCATGTGACATAAGAGAGGTATATGTTGAATACTTACCTTTTGTAGCTTCTCTCTTTGATTTCTCAACATTGTATGATTGATCCTTAACCAATCAACATGCCAACAAGGCTCCACATGTGCTCCATCTCAGCTGTAGTAACGTTGGAATGTGTTTGTACATGTGCTGAAATTTATTTTTGCTAACTTTGTAAAATAGTGCACATTTAGTAATACACGCATGTAATATTCCAATCAGCCCTTAATTTAATTTTCTAGAACACTTTAAGATGTATATTATATGTAGAAAGTGTCTAGATACGTGTCACATGATGTTCAAGAAAAACGTTCCATGTTAAGTGCGTAGAAAACCGAATTTTCGATATTTATCGATTACCCGATTTTTCTCTAATTTAAATTCCAACTTTTGCACATGATATATATATTATGTTATACATAATATATATAATATATACTTTGAATTTCAGCACTTGGCTGATTTAAAGTGGTACCATAAACATGTGACAAAATTAAAATTGGAATCTTCACATTTTGGCCTAAATGTGGGGTGATATGTGTGTGCCAACATGGAAAGTATTTTTGGCTAATCACACCATGTGTATCACGAAATTTTCATCAATGTTTGATGTATATGGGCTGGCCATTTATTTATGGCAAGTACGTGACACATTGGCGAAGTTTCGGTATTCGCCCGATACGACAAATTTCGGTTTAGAACCTTTTATCGTGTCGTATTTAATTTGTCATCACCATATCTTATATCATATGATATAAGACGTGAATATACTCATAAATATGAGTTAAGTATAGTGGTGTGACGTTAACGTACGTACGTAAGATATATAACGTGTCGGTAGTACGTTGGAATACATGTGTATGTGCCTTTTATAAAAAATCTGAAAATATAGTATATATATGTATAAAAACGTGTGGAATTAAATGTGGGGAGGAGGAGAAGACTTTCCTTCCATAGCCTTGTTGCCTTTGTGCCTTTTCCAAATGCATCTTCCTTTAATGAACTACTTAGTTTATTAAACTAAGTACTTCACTTAATGAACTACTTTAGTTCATTAATTGTGGCACCTGAAAATAGTATAAACTCAACAAATGTTCGCCATATGATGTAAGCTTTAATGCTTCATGGCTCGTTAGTACGGCAACATAATATATAAGCTAAATAAGGCAAGTTATCATGCATACATGTACACTTGTGTATATATGTTCAACGTTTATATATATATATATATATATATATATATATACAAATTTCTTATTTTGAAATCACTCGAACCCTCTTATTTCTACAATCTCCCCCTTTTGATGATTTTCAAAATAACTAGTGTACATGATTTAAGTGCTATCTCTCCCCCTTGAATTATGCACAGATTTGAAATTTGAATTTCGAATTTCAAATCCGGCTCCCCCTTGATTCATGCAATTAGGATCAATCAGTGACCAATCAGTTCTCTCTCTCCCCCTTAAATCATGCTTCTCTCTCCCCCTTTATTTTGGAAAGTTAATCAAAAGATTCCTGTAAAAAAAAGAAAAGTAAAGCAAATAATATCGCATTAAATCACATCGACAGGAATCATGCCTAATTTAGAACGAAGAGATTCAAATGTGGCTTGATTTAAGGCCTTTGTAAATATATCCGCTACTTGTGATTCTGTGCGTACGTGATCTATGACAATATTACCATTGTTAACGTGATCACGAAGAAAATGATAGCGAACTTCTATATGCTTAGCCTTAGAGTGTAATACGGGGTTCTTAGACAAATTTATTGCACTCATACTATCACAATATATAGGAATTTTATTTACGGTAATTCCAAAGTCCGAAAGTTGTTGTTTTATCCACAACAACTGTGTGCAACAAAGGCTAAGAGCCATATACTCAGCCTCAGTAGTGGACAAAGCAACACTTGCTTGCTTTTTGGAAAACCATGAAATAAGGGAATTTCCTATAAATTGGCAAGTTCCGCTCGTGCTTTTTCTATCTATCTTGCAGCCACCATAATCTGCATCAGTGTAAGCATGTAAGTCGAATGTAGAGTCTTTATCATACCAAATGCCTAAGGTGGGCGTGTGCTTAATATAACGGAATATTCTTTTTACCGCATTTAAGTGTGACACCTTAGGTTGACTTTGAAAACGAGCACACATGCATACGCTAAACATAATGTCAGGCCTACTAGCAGTTAAATATAGTAAAGAACCTATCATAGATCGATATAATCCATTATCAACGTCTTTACCATGTTCGTCTTTGTCTAATTTAGCAGTAACACTCATAGGCGTGGGGGATGGTTTCAAATTTTCAAAACTGAACTTCTTGATCATGTCATTTACGTACTTAGCTTGGCTTATATGAATTCCTTTACTCGTTTGCTTAATCTGCAAGCCAAGAAAATAATTAAGTTCACCAACCATAGACATTTCAAATTCAGCTTTCATACAATTTTCAAAATCTTTAACGAGTCTATGTGAGGTAGAACCAAAAATAATGTCATCTACGTAGATTTGAATAATAAGTAAATCTGATTTTTCTTGTTTCAAAAATAGTGTACTATCTATAGTACCACGTTTAAAATTATTTTCTAAAAGAAAAGTAGCAAAACGATCATACCATGCTCTCGGCGCTTGCTTTAGACCATATAGTGCCTTCTTTAGTTTGTACACGTGATCAAGATGTTTCAAATCTTCAAAACCGGGTGGTTGCTTCACGTATACTTCTTCTTGTATAAATCCGTTTAGAAAATTACTTTTGACGTCCATTTGATACAGTTTTAAATCTTTCATGCAAGCAATGGCAAGTAAGAGTCGTATAGCTTCTAAACGTGCTACGGGTGCAAATGTTTCATCGTAGTCTATTCCTTCTTCTTGATTATATCCTTGAGCTACGAGTCTTGCTTTATTTCTAACGACCTTTCCTTCTTCATTCATTTTATTCCTAAATACCCACTTTGTGCCTATTATTGTCTTATCTTGTGGTCGTGGCACTAAATCCCATACATCATTTCTAACGAATTGATTATGTTCGTCATGCATAGCATCAATCCAAGATGAATCACTCAAAGCATCATGCACATTTTTGGGCTCAATTTCAGAAATCATAGCATGAAATTCATTTATTTCATCCGAAGTGATTCTTCTACGTGGTCGCACACCGTGAGTAATGTCGCCTATGATGAGATCTTGTGGGTGATCT
The DNA here is from genome assembly GCA_036186865.1 of Eustoma russellianum. Classification (NCBI taxonomy): domain Eukaryota; kingdom Viridiplantae; phylum Streptophyta; class Magnoliopsida; order Gentianales; family Gentianaceae; genus Eustoma; species Eustoma russellianum. Next base: position 11,079,753 of record AP025057.1, read on the forward strand.
CTATGCCATATTGGTTGATTATTTTCTAAGTTATCATGCATTTCTATATGATCATGCATTTCTAGTGTCTCATTCATCTCATGCATATCAAAAGAATCATTATCTTCATCCAAAACGGGTTTCAATTCAAAATCATCGTCATATTCCTTATCTTTATCAATCTCTCCAAATTCATTGAATTTAACATGAATAGATTCTATGATTTGTCTAGTGAGAGGATCATAACATCTATATGCTTTTGAATTTATGGAATACCCAACAAAAATGCACTCAATTGATTTGGATTCAAATTTATCTAAATTATCTTTTGTATTCAAGACAAAGCATTTGCATCCAAACACACGAAAATAATCAATCTTAGGCATGCGATCATTCAAAATTTCGTAAGGCGTCTTATTTATTTTCTTTCTTATAGATAGGCGATTTACAATATAGCATGCACAATTTACGGCTTCCGCCCACAGAAATCTAGGCAATTTATTTTCGCAAAGCATGGTTCTAGCAATTTCTTGTAGTGTGCGATTCTTTCTTTCTACTACTCCATTTAATTGTGGAGTTCTAGGTGGCGAAAACTCATGTTTAATTCCTTTTTCTTCACAGAACGAAATCATCTCTTTATTTTTAAATTCACCGCCTCTATCACTTCTTATTCTTTTCACATTTACGCCTTATTGATTTTCAAGTTGTTTAATTAATTTAGCGATTTCTACGGCGCTATCATCCTTATGTGCAAGAAATAAAGTCCAAGTATAGCGAGAGAAGTCATCAACAATCACGCATGCATAGTGACGCCCACCAAGGCTTGTAGTGCGACTAGGACCAAACAAATCGATATGCAATAGTTCTAGTATTCTAGTCGTGCTTATCTCATTTTTAGGCTTAAGTGACTCACGTGTTTGTTTGCCCTTTATGCAAGATTCACACAACTGAAAATTGTCTAAATCAAGCGTAGGCAATCCCCGTACTAGGTTCTTTCGTTGCAATTTTTCTAGTGTAGAAATACCTATGTGTCCTAAACGTCTATGCCACAAATTCACATTGGGTTCATTTGACATAAAACATTTAACTTTGGCGTCTACTACATCATCCATAGATAGTGTGAATATATTTCCTTCACGTTTTCCTTTTAAAACGGTTTTCTCCATTTTTATTTATTATATTGCAATAAGGGTGAGTAAAACACACATTGAAACCATTGTCAACAAATTGAGAAATACTAAGAAGATTGTAAGATAAGTTGCTTACCAAAAACACGTTGGAGATTTGAAGTGTATTCGGATTGCCAATCGTACCTTTTCCGATGATCTTGCCTTCATTGTTGTCTCCAAAGGTCACGGATCCGCCTTTTGTGACCTTCTTTAATTTGGAGAACAGGCTCGGGTCACCCGTCATGTGCCTCGAGCAACCACTGTCAAGGAACCACTTTATTGATGTGTCTTTCGATGAGTGGTCTCCCGGCAATGTGAAAAGGTGATTTAGGTACCCTTTTAATTTTGGGTCCTTTCGAGTTAGTTAATCACCTTTTGGTAAAGGTACCTTTCGGTACCCATACTTGGGTGATCCTTCTCGGTCTATCAAATGGCAAGAATGTAGATGAAGGTGCGATATAGTATACATGTGATGCATGTATTTTGGGTCTTTGCCCAAGGACTCCTCTATACTCATTATATGAAGGACGTTTGTGATATGTCCTTGTGTGCGTGTGCGTAGTGCGTGGATGATATGTATTTCGTGTATGCATTGTTCTTTTCTTCTCATATCTATATGGTACAACGTTATATTTCACATGATATGAGGGAGTGGGCCGTGTGGAAGGGGGTGCTTTTTGCGTCATCTTAGACGCCACTTGATGCTTAGGGGTGTCTACTTTCTTAGACACAAAAAAACTTGGTTGGTTTGGTTGATACTTCGTTAGTATCAACGTATCCCAATCCAGTTTTGTCACTGTCATGCTTTTGTGATAATATGATGCGATGCAACATGTTTGACCCTGTATCGAATTGTTTCATCATTTTCTCTAAGTCTGTATTCCTTGATTTCAAATTTGAAATCTCGGATTTCATTTCATTATTTTGAGAAGTTAATGATGAGATCTCGGTTTTTAATGCAGTGATGACACATGAAGACTCTTTCTTTGAATCGCTTAATTGAGCGACAAGATTCTCGTTAGAAGATTCTAACAGTTTCTTGTCTTCAATTAAACGTTTCTTTTCTTTTGCGAGAGTCTTAGTAAATTTATGTAATTCAAGATATTAACTAAAAAGATCATCGTAAGAAGGTTCAGAGTCAGAGTCAGAATCAGATGATACCTCATTAGACGCCTTTGAAGCGAAGCAAACTTGAGCGGTCTCCTCTTCGGTCTCAGTTTCAGAGTCTGATGAGTCACTCCATGTGGAGGCCTTTAGTGCACGTTTCCTTTGTTTAGGATCTGAGACGAGTCTATTTTTGTTCCGCTCCTTGTCAGGGTATTTATTAGTTTGCTTTTCTTTGTTAGGGCAGTCATATGATAAGTGTCCGAGTTTGCCGCATTCATAACATTTAATGTCCTTGTCATTTGACTTGTTTTTGTTTCTCTTAGATGTAGTGCCCTTGTTTTTATTTCTAAATGACTTTCTCATGAATCTTCTTAGTCCTTTAGCCAATAGAATTAAATCATCATTATCTGATTCGGAATCACTATCATCTACGTGATCGGAGGGAGGGGAGACGTATTCATTTGATTTAAAAGGAATTGTCTTACCTTGTTTAGATGATTCCGATTTCCGAATAGTAAGTTTGTTTTCATAAACTTTGAGTGAGCCAATGAGTTCTTCCATTTTTATTGATTTGGTCTCCTTACTTTCTTCTATAGCAGTCACTTTAGGGTCCCATTCCGAAGGAAGGCTTCGTAGGACTTTCTGTACCTTTTCCTGCGTAGTAAAAGCCTTACCAAGAGACTCAAGAGAGTTATAGATGTTAGTTAAACGAAGATCCATATCTACAATCGACTCATTAGGCAACAATTTAAAAGACTCAAGAGTAGACATGAGCATATTAATTTTTGACTCTTTTACTTGACTCGTGCCTTCGTGTTTCATTTCTAAAATTCTCCACATTTCTTGTGCACTCGAACAATTTGACACATAACTAGACTCACTTTTACTTAATCCGTTTAAAAGCAATTGCATAGCCCTAGCATTCATACTAAGTTTCTTTTTATCATCACTCGTATATTCTTGTCTAGTTTTAATAACTTCTAAAGTAACTCCGTCTACAGTGGATACATTAGATGGGACATATGGACCATCTTCAATTATTGACCAAAGATCTATATCTATAGCCATAAGAAAAAGTTTCATCCTAAGTTTCCATTGAATAAAAGACTCACCGTCAAAAAGTGGAGGCCTTTGGCTCGACATACCTTCTTGTTCGGTTTTGAGATTTGTGGATGCCATCTCACTGAATCGTTGGATTCCTTGTAGTGAGTATTCCTGCGCTCTGATACCACTTGTAGGATCTGCAAGGAACCACTAGAAGGGGGGCGGGGTTGAATAGATGGTGCGGAAAGTGTGCTGTTTAAAATTTCTTTAAACTTGAACAATTCAAGTTCTGAAAACAGATTCTGTTTTCAGGACCTGTTTTAAAACGTTTTTAAAACCAGGTTAGAGGTCTCCAAAAATTATGAAATTTTGAGAGAACTTAGCCTCAGATGTTATGAGGGTCCTCTAAAAATTTCAAATCAAAATTCAACCTTTAACCCCTTCAAAAACCGTTGGCACTCAGATTGTGCAAATCTGCCAGAAACGGTAGATGGTTTTGAAAAATTAATTCCTATTTGTGTGAATGTCCAAATGATCTGAAAATTTAACCAATAACTCCTCACACACTATATTTAAATAGGTTGAAACAGTTTTTGAAAATTCTTTTGGGAAGTAGGTCAAACACAACCAAAGTCTCAACCTTTGCAAGTCTGAAAATCAGACTGCACTAGTCTCAGATCTTTTAACGTTTGACTGACCTATACTTGTCCAAAAGGGTTGAAACTTGTGCCAAATTAATCCTAGAACGTTTATGTATGTTTCTGGAAATTTTTATAATTTTTGGAAATCGTTTACTATTTTTCCGAACGTGAACAAAACGGATAAACAGTGCAGAAACTGAAAAGTAAATGCTGAAAGTAAATTGCACCAAGAATTTTATACTGGTTCGGTTATAAACAACCTACTCCAGTCTTCAAGGAACACCTTCCTTGGTTCACACTAATCACACACACGCAGTACACCTTACCGCAGGGTTGATAGAGTTACACCTAACTCTAACCCTTTACAAACCTTGTATGACGAGTACAATTCACACGAACACCACCACCTCGCTAGGATGAAGATTGATCACACCTTGATCAATCTTTTACAAAGATGAATGAATAGTGGTTTATATGAAGCCTATTCAAGATTGAAAGAAGTAATATACAATAGGCTTTTTACAAGAAAAGAAAGAAAGAAGATGTAGGAGAAAAGAGACTTGGCACTTTGATCACTTTAGAATGCAAATCTTGGTGTTGTTTTTGTTTGTTCTTCTCTTCTCCTTATAGCATGTACAGCCGTCCCCCTTGAGCTCTTCCCCCTCTTGAAAATTTCCTTTTAATTGCTTGAGAGAGTGTAAGACATCATGGTGACAATGCTTTGCTTACTTGGCATCACTCCATTGGACCATCATTTAGTCATTGCTTACTTGGCACCTCTTGATTGGCTTAATGTTGTCATCATTTGATGACATGGAAAATCTGAAATAAACACTAAATATTTGCCAAATAATCAATTATCAAATCATGCCATAATTCTAAAATTTTGTCATAAAGTGCAAGACACACAAATATCTTCTTTCCATCTCATAGAAATCGGCCACACCCTTATTTTCAATGCTGAAATTTTCAGCATTTACAACATGAGATAAATCCAGATTTCTTCCATTTTCCTTTGAATTTTTTTTCATAAAAATAAATCAACTATATAAGGTAAGTCTTGCTACCAAATGAAGAGTGAACTTGGACACAATAAGGAGCAACATTCGGCCAGCACATCCCCTCACACATGCTGAAAAATTTCAGCATGTGTGATATGAAAAATATCACACTTAATTACCTTACATAACATTCAAATCATTTCCATAACTCCTTTAATTAATCCTTTAATGAAAAATTGACAAAATATCTTGCTTAACCATGAAGAATTCGGCCATGGTATGTGTAACATGCTGAAATTTTCAGCATGTGACATAAGAGAGGTATATGTTGAATACTTACCTTTTGTAGCTTCTCTCTTTGATTTCTCAACATTGTATGATTGATCCTTGACCAATCAACATGCCAAAAAGGCTCCACATGTGCTCCATCTCAGCTGTAGTAACGTTGGAATGTGTTTGTACATGTGCTGAAATTTATTTTTCCTAACTTTGTAAAATAGTGCACATTTAGTAATACACACATGTAATATTCCAATCAGCCCTTAATTTAATTTTCTAGAACACTTTAAGATGTATATTATATGTAGAAAGTGTCTAGATACGTGTCACATGATGTTCAAGAAAAACGTTCCATGTTAAGTGCGTAGAAAACCGAATTTTCGATATTTATCGATTACCCGATTTTTCTCTAATTTAAATTCCAACTTTTGCACATGATATATATATTATGTTATACATAATATATATAATATATACTTTGAATTTCAGCACTTGGCTGATTTAAAGTGGTACCATAAACATGTGACAAAATTAAAATTGGAATCTTCACATTTTGGCCTAAATGTGGGGTGATATGTGTGTGCCAACATGGAAAGTATTTTTGGCTAATCACACCATGTGTATCACGAAATTTTCATCAATTTTTGATGTATATGGGCTGGCCATTTATTTATGGCAAGTACGTGACACATTGGCGAAGTTTCGGTATTCGCCCGATACGACAAATTTCGGTTTAGAACCTTTTATCGTGTCGTATTTAATTTGTCATCACCATATCTTATATCATATGTTATAAGACCTGAATATACTCATAAATATGAGTTAAGTATAGTGGTGTGACGTTAACGTACGTACGTAAGATATATAACGTGTCGGTAGTACGTTGGAATACATGTGTATGTGTCTTTTATAAAAAATCTGAAAATATAGTATATATATGTATAAAAACGTGTGGAATTAAATGTGGGGAGGAGGAGAAGACTTTCCTTCCATAGCCTTGTTGCCTTTGTGCCTTTTCCAAATGCATCTTCCTTTAATGAACTACTTAGTTTATTAAACTAAGTACTTCACTTAATGAACTACTTTAGTTCATTAATTGTGGCACCTGAAAATAGTATAAACTCAACAAATGTTCGCCATATGATGTAAGCTTTAATGCTTCATGGCTCGTTAGTACGGCAACATAATATATAAGCTAAATAAGGCAAGTTATCATGCATACATGTACACTTGTGTATATATGCTCAACGTTTATATATATATATATATATATATATATATATATATATATATATATATATTCAAATTTCTTATTTTGAAATCACTCAAACCCTCTTATTTCTACAATTTCCTCCAACTTTTAGACCATGTGATGGCTGAAAATTTTGAATTAAAGCACCTCCATAATCATCTCCAACAACCTTGTCTCCATTACATTCAAATTTGAAATTTCAAGTTGGCAACTTTTGCCAACTAGCTTGTTTTTGAATTTGTCCACTTGCCCAAAAGTTATAAAATGAGTATACCACCTTCTCCACCTGTTTATGGACGTTTTTGATGTTGTATGTATGTATACCAACTCAAATTTTGTGAATAAAAAATAATGAATAAGTGTTGACAAGATTATGTCAACATATAACACCAAAATTCCTACTTTCTTCTCCTTTACATATTGTGATGAATCTTGCACCAAGGACACCTTGTAATCTCTAAAAGATGATGCTTAATATCCTCTTATAACATATATAAGAGGGTCTTCAAGAAAAAATAGAATGTGACATCTCAAATCGTCACATAGCCAGCTATAGTCAATAATATCATCGGTTGAGAGAATAAGATATAAGATCACCATATAATCTTCAAAATAATAACACAGCTCCAGAATGAAGATAATAATATGCTCAAGAGATTCCTTGAGTGAAAATACCAAAAATACCCTTGGGGGTAAAATGACAAAAATACCCCTTGTGTGAGAAAACTCCAGAAATGCCCCCGATGGTCAGAAATAATCACAATACCACCTTTGTCATGATAACCAAGATAATAATATGCACTTGAAATATTTTTCACATATGATGTTCCTACAAAACTTAAAATACCAATTTTGCCCTTTTTGGTAAGTTGTAGAAACTTCCAAGGCATGTTAGTCACAAGACAACAATAATCACCAAAAACACATAATAATCACATAAGAGCATGTATAAATCATGTACAAATGAAAACAATCATTTTATCATTTTTTAGAAAATTATTTCTAAAAACCCTAGACATCGATCGATCGAAGTGCCTCAGCTTCATAGATCGATGTCTCACATAAAGGTTCAGGTTTTGTCTCTGACCTACATGGATCAATCGAAGTGAGAGTTCAATGTACATCGATCGATCGATGTGTCTCAGGTTTAGAGATCGATGTCTCACAGAAAGGTCTTAAACTTTTCTGCCTTACATAGATCGATCGATGTCCAACAACCTGAGAGATCGATGTCAACTTGTTCAACTTTTTCAGCTTTTAATCACATATAACACCATGTGTGACATTTTTAAGTATTCATCACTTAAAATCATGACTTTGAAAATTATCCAAACATATTTCTCAACAATACTTTTGGATAAACCTTTTCTCCCACATCAAACTCTAACGGACGCCTCTTCGAGTCAGCCCAGCTCTTACTTCTGTCTTGAGCAGCCTTAAGCCTTTCTCGAATCAACTTAACCTTCTCCTTGGTTTGCTCAACCAGCTCTGGACCCGTAATAGCGTGCTCTCCCACTTCATCCCAAAGAATAGAGGATCTGCACTTACGCCCATAAAGCGCCTCAAATGGTGCCATGCCGATGGCGCTATGATGACTGTTATTGTAAGAGAACTCAATCAATTTGATCATACCGTCCCAATCCCCCTTGAAATCGATGGCGCAGGCCCTCAACATATCCTCTAATGTCTGTATCGTCCTCTCTGATTGCCCATCCGTCTGTGGGTGAAATGCAGTACTCAATCGTAGTTCAGTCCCCATCCTTCGCTGACATGCTGACAAAAACTTGGAAGTAAATTTCGAATCACGATCGGAGACAATACTGACTGGGACTCCATGTAAACTGATGATGTTGTCGATATAGAGTGTAACTAACCTCTCCAGGGTCACATCATTTGGCACAAGTAAGAAATGTGCGGACTTAGTCAAACGGTCTACAATCACCCATATCATGTCATTACCATTCCTTGACCTCGGAAGACCCACCACAAAATCCATCGTCACATGCTCCCATTTCCATTCAGGGATCTCTAATGGCATCAACAAACCCCCTGGTCTTTGGTGTTCTGCCTTGACCTGCTGACATACCAGACATCTCTCAATGAACTCGGCTATATGTTTCTTCATACCGCTCCACCAGTAGTGTTTCTTCAAGTCGTTATACATCTTTGTGGCACCCAGATGGATAGACAACTTTGAATTGTGCGCCTCCTTCAGTACTGTCCTTCTAAGATCCTCATCCTCAGGGACACACAGTCTCCCCTGAAACCACATGCTACCATCATCATGTATCTGAAACCCATCCACCTGGTTGGTCATCATCTTCTCTCGGATCTCACTAAGCGCTACATCTCTCTTCTGCGCCTCCTTGATCTGTTCAATTAGGGACAGGGTAATAATCAATGCTGCTAAAACATTAGCTGTAGAGTCCACGATATCAAGATCTAACTCAGCCATATCCCTCTCCAACGGCGTCTGTCCGGCATGACTGGACTTCCTACTCAGCGCATCCGCAACTCAGTTCGCCTTCTCTGGATGATAGCTGATAGTCAAGTCATAGTCTTTCAACAACTCAAGCCATCTCCTCTGTCGCATGTTCAGTTCCTTCTGAGTAAATAAGTACTTCAAACTCTTGTGATCCGTGAATACTTCGCACTTCACCCCATAAAGATAATGACGCCAAATCTTAAGTGCGAAAACAACGGATCAAACCACGGATCAAGACACAAGAGTTTTATGGATAATCACTCCAGGTCGTGAGTCGGATAATTCTGTTCATATGGCTTCAACTGGCGTGAAGCACATGAGATAACCTTATCATTCTGCATCAAGACACATCCTGAAAAGAAAGAGATTAGACCAGGTCGTAACATCTGTAAAACTTAATTGAAGTCTTATGCACATACCTAGTCCATTCTTCGATGCATCGCTATAGATGATAAACCCTTCCGAGCCCGAGGGTTGAGCAAGTATAGGGGCCGTCGTCAGTCGTCTCTTAAGTTCTGCAAAACTCTGCTCGCACTCAGCGGTCCATACAAACTTCGACTTTTTCTGAGTCAACCTGCTCAGTGGCACCGTAATAGACGAGAACCCTTCTGCAAGCTTCCGGTAGTAGCCAGCCAAGCCTAGAAAACTCCTCACTTCCGTCACATTAGTCGGTCTGGGCCACTCAGTAATAGCCTCAATCTTCTTGGGATCCACAGAAATTCCTTCTTCCAAAACCACGGGTCCCAAGAAAGCAACGCTCCTCAGCCAGAACTCGCACTTACTAAACTTGGCGTATAGCTTCTTCTGCCTGAGTACCTCTAGAACCTCCCTCAAATGCGTTTCGTGCAATTCTTCATTCAGGGAATAGATCAGAATATCATCGATAAAGACCACCACAAACTTATCGAGCTGGTCTCTTAACACCGTATTCATCAAGTCCATGAAGGCTGCGGGAGCATTAGCCAGACCGAACGGCATTACTAAAAACTCATAGTGGCCATATCTAGTACGAAAAGCAGTCTTCGCTACGTCCTCTGCTTTAATCCTCAGCTGATGATATCCGGATCGAAGATCAATCTTGGAGAATACCTTAGCTCCCTGAAGAATGCCAAAGTTGAGGAGTCAATTGTGAAGTTTCACGGTAGTAATATGAATTGCATTGATTTAAAAGGTACCTTTAACTGATCGAAGAGGTCCTCGATCCGGGGTAGAGGATACTTGTTCTTGATGGTGATCTTATTAATCTCTCTATAATCAATGCAGAGTCTCATACTGCCATCTTTCTTCTTCACGAACAAGACCGGAGCTCCCCATGGTGAGACGCTGGGTCGGATGAACTTTTGGTCCAGTAATTCCTGTAGTTGCTCCTTTAGTTCCTTTAACTCAGCCGGAGCCATTCGGTACAGTGCCTTCGATATCGGCTCCACACCGGACAGTAAATTAATCTCAAACTCTACCTCCCGACTGGGCGGTAGTCCTGGCAGCTCGTCGGGAAATACATCTTTATACTCACTCACCATGGGTATTGATTCTATCGAGGGTACCTCTTTTTCTGCGCCAATAGCATATACAAGAAAACATTGATTACCTTTCCTCAACGCCTTGTGCGCCTGCGCTGCACTCATGTAGATCTTCTTGGGCGCCTTATGTAACTTGTAATCTCCTTGAAAGATGGTTTCTTGCTTACTCTATGTCTGCATGCGGACCTGCCTCTGACGACAGTCGATCGTGGCCTCATGCTTAGCCAGAAAATCCATGCCCAGAATAACATCAAAATCTTGCATCTGGATCAGAATCAGAGTCGCCGTGAACTCCAGCTCATTAATCTCCATCGAACAGTCTCTGTACTGATAGTGCGATACAAACACCTGGTCGCCAGCGGTTTGGACACGGTAAGGAATCTCCAGCCCTTCTGGTGGAATATTCAGACTCTTGACAACCCTCCTGGCGATAAATGAATGGCTGGCCCCACTATCGAAAAGAACGTAGGCTGGGACCTTGTTAATCAGTATCTCACCTAATATGGGCAGGGTTATACATATAACACATAACCACAAGACAGAAAGGTATTTAAAACAAATTCGGATCTATAACACTTAATTAAAGTGTACTTGCTACGACGTCGCTAGTGTCCTCGACGTCAGCGTGTGACATGACATGTACTCGGGTGTTCGTCCTTGGCCTCCCCTTCTGCTGTGGCTGGCTCTGCTTGGGTGGGGGAGCCTGTCCCTACGCAGGGCAGTCTTTGGCAAAGTGCCCAGGGGTGCCGCATCTGTAGCAAACATCCCTATTCCTCCAACGCTGACCCAGATAAAAACGCCCACACTGTGCACAGGGTGGGGTGGGGGCCACGGCCCTCACCGGCTGTGCATGAGTCGCTGCTGGTCCCTCAATGGAAAGAGGCTGGGTAAATGGTCTCTGCTGCTGCGGTGGTCGGTAAGAGTGTCCTTGCTGCTGGCGGTGTGGTACCTTCAGCCATCTACTTGATCTCCCAGAACGATACTCCTCACGTGGCCTTTTCGCTCGGTCATCGGCTGCAACCCTCTTGAGGTCACCCTCAACCTCACGGCACACCTTCAGTAACTCCTCGAATGTCCCCGGTCTAGCACAAATAATCAAAGACTGAATGCGAGAACTCAGTCCCGTCTTAAACTTGGACATCTTTGCCTTCTCGTTATCCATAACGGAAGGCATGTATCTCCCCAATGCATGGAATCTCTCTGAATATTGGTCCACAGTCATGGACCCCTGTGTAAGCAGCTGAAACTCGGTCATCCTCCTCTGTACCGCACTCTCGGGGATATAGTGCTTCTTGTATTCTTCCCTGAACTGGGCCTAAGTCAACTGTGGGGTCAGCCGACGCTGTACACCAAGCCACCATTCCCTAGCATCACCTTCAAGGAATGGAACTACCACCTCCACCTTCAACTCATCCGGTACCTGTAATAACCTCAGCTGCTCGGTCACATTCTCGAGCCACCATTGCCCTGGTCATTTTTTAGTAGAAGGCGATTTTTTGTTCTACAACTACATTTGTTGTGAGGTGTTAAGGCACGATGTCTGATGAATAATGCCATTTGCACGAAAGAAAGTGTGTACGTCATGGGACGTGTATTATCCACATTGTCAGACTGAAGAATTTGGATTGTTTTGTAAAACTGGGTTTGAATCATGCGGAAGAAGTCAACCAATTTGGTGTGAACTTCTGATTTATTTATTAGAAAGTAAACCCAAGTCATTCGAGAATAATCACCCACAAACATAACAAAATACACCCTTGGGGCATAGCAGATGGTGAGGGACCCCATACAACATAATGTGCTTGTGAAAAATAATGGTCTACTCAGTATTATTAGGGCAAAATATGCTCTGATGATGTTTAGCAAGGATACACGTATAACATGATATGTGACATATTGACTGAGTAAATAAGGCAAGAAATAGAGTACGAAGATAATTGAAGGATGTATGACCTAAACAATTATGACATAACCATAGTTGTCGATGGACTGTCCATGGACAAGCATAGACAGTCCCTGTTGAGCCACCTCTTCCACATAGTACAGTCCTCCATATTCAATGCCATGCTCAATGATCTTCTTTGAATGAATGTACTGCAAGAGGCAGAAATCAGGACAATTAAGTACCACAGGCTAATTAAGTACCACACAAGAGGCAGAAAACCATTATTACATATGCAAGAACTGATTTATCCTCGCTTTTGGATTTTGTAGGATATTCACAGAGGAGATCATTAAGCATGATACTGAGTGCAGAGATCTCTATTATGTTGATAAAGTGGCCCTTCGGAGACTTGCCTTACTTTCTCATGTCACATTAAATCAACAAATCTAGCTAAGGCATGGATGTTTGGTTCATCCATCCCCCAGTTATATTCGTCGCCTTTTCTTTGTATTTTTCACAAGTAATGATACTCATTTGTCAGGTAAAGCTTTTTTTTTTTACAAAAAAACCATCGAACTTCTTTCTGCTCAAAAAATACTGGGTTTAGTCTATATTTTATTTGATATACTAAGATGTATGGGGCTTGTTTTATACCCTTGTAATAATGGTTTTCAAGTATTCTGTACTCTTTGTTGACGATTTTTCTCACATGACTTGGTTGTGCTTTATAAAACATAAATCTGAAGTATATGAAAAAATCTTTGATTTTTTCCGAATGATTTATACCCAATTAAACCAAGAAAACCAATCTTCGGTCCGATAATGGTAGAGAAAATGTAAACCATGAAAAGAAAACCTTTTTCCATGAAAATAACCTTAATTCATGAAAACTCTGGTTCAAATACAAATATGAATACGAAAACTCTGAAGTAAAGCACGAACGGACGTGTTGTAAATTAATCAATCTGACCATTACGATTCAAATGGAAGTATTTGGTCTGCAAGCTACTGATGACACGCAGATACTGATGCAGAAACATCCAAGATTTTCTGGAATTGATTCATGTCCGCCTCTGTCAAGTTTATGCAGGCTTGAATTCCACCAATGTTGGAATCCATCAGAACAATTACATTCGATCTCTGCATACATCACTAACCCAACTTGGCTTTCCCCATCCAAAATCTGCTTTATAAAAGGGAAACCTATGTTAGAATATGACTTGCTTTTGATGATTTGCACAAGGTTGGCACTTGAATTTGTTAGATTAGGCGCTTCAAGTTGATGGTTTGAAGTTGTACACTTTGAACTCTCACTTCAGGCGCTTAATGTACCTTGGTGAAGTCCAGTACACTTCGAACGCCTGCATTAGGCGCTTTATGTGAGGTGTCTGGATGTGCGTACACTTCGAACGCCTTGTTCAGGCGCTTCATGTGAAATGTATGAAAGTCAGGGCACTTCGAACGCTTACATCAAGCGCTTCATGTGCCTTGATGAAATGTGCGAACACTTCGAACGCTACTTTAAGCGCTTCAAGTGTTTCACCAAGTCAAAAGTACTTTTCTCTGAATAAACACGCTTTCCCAAGGTCTGGTTCTGAGAAAATGTCAGTTTCAGTTCGAACTAGCATGAAGTGCTACATGAGGCGCTTCATGTCACTTCGAACGCATTCAGTTGCCAACACAAGGCGCTTAATGTGACTTCGAACGCATGTTCTTTTTCACATTAAGCGCTTCATGCTACTTTGAACGCCTATTCTTCAGACAGTTTAGGCGCTTCATGTGCTCAACGGTACAAATGTCTTTCTGCTTCATTTTCTAACCAGTTGACTCTGTGTACCCTCTTCTTTTAGTGTTATTTTCGCAGGTTTTCTCTCACACTCAGAGTTGCCAGTTTTCCATTCTTGGCCAAGGTTTTGGATCCTCTTCAAAATGTTTGCTACATGCCAAGAAAAGTTTCCCAAGAATGCAGGAGTACCTTCACAAGCTGCCAAATCCCATTATTGGCTGGGCAGAAGCTTTCAAACGGGAAGAATTTTTGAAGAATGATAAAAGAAGGGTATTCTTCATTCTCTTCTCTAACTTTCTACATTGCAAGCTCTCAAGTTCTCTCAAGCTCAAGCTCTCAAAATATTTGTAATCTTTGTACATCTTTACTTTATTGTTGAGAGTGATTATTGTAAGAAGAAGAGTCTTCTTCTTGGTGAGATTATTCTGTGAGAGATTGGGTAGATTGTTGGTCAAGGAGCAAGGGTGCTCTTTGTTTAAGTTTTCTAGACTTTGAAGGGTTAGTTGATAGTGTGTGGTGCACTATTCTCACTACAAGATTTCTTTGAGGGCAAAGAAGATCTTTGGAGGCTAAACTTCAAAGGGTTAGAATTCTTGGTTGTTGGTCTAGGCAAGGTGCCTAGTTTTGTATTCTCTTGATTTTGTTTTGATTGTTGTTTCCCCCAAAAGAAATAACAATCCCCATTTCAAAATCCTTCTTGTGAAACATCAAGAAGGTAGAGGAGTAGAGTCTCTTGACTTGAACCTCTATACATACTCGTGTTCTTTACTGTCTTCCAAGTTTTATTCTTTCTAAAGAACACATCCAAGTATTGATTGCACTCAAAAACGAAAAATAGCCACAAAATATCCATACTTGGTGAACACACTATTCAACCCCCCCCTTCTAGTGTGTTCTAAGGGACCTAACAATTGGTATCAGAGCCTCATCTTGCTTATTTGAGTTCAAATACAAGATTTGATCATTTCTAGTATGGATCCCTTTGTTTTTGATGATTTGGGTTCTCCTAGTGCTGAGACCTCCAGAAGAAGGAGGCAGGAAACCCTATTCCCTTCTATCTCAAATGTTCATGTTAAAGTTCCCATGTTTGACCCTTTAAACTACCCACTGTGGAAGTCAAACATGGAAACCTACTTGCGTTCTTGTTCTCACAGAATATGGGTTGAGGTCTCTAGAGGATCTATGATTCCCATTGACATTGATGATCCTACTCCTGAGGAGGAGTTTCAGTTGGCCATAAATAGCAAAGCTCTTGCTATTTTAAATAGCTCTCTTTCCACAAATGAGAGAGCTCAGATTCAAGGTGTCCAATCCGCACACGAGGCTTGGACAAAGCTTGAGATGATCCACGAAGGAACATCCCAAGTTAGAAAGGCCAAAAGGAGACAGTTGATAAAACAATTCTACAACTTTACTGTCCCCAAAGGTGAAAAGATTGAAGAGTCCATCCAAAGATTCACCAAGCTTGTCAACCTTCTCAAAGCGGTTGGCAAGAAAATAGAACAAGAGGATCTAAACCATTTCTTCCTAAACAGTTTAGGAAGAGAATGGAACGCGAAAGTGACGGCCATTGAGGAGTCCAAGGATCTTGAAACAATCACCTTGGACGAGTTATACGGGAATCTCATCACTTATGAGATTCATTTGGATGCACAAGAGAAGAATGATCCTATTCGCCAATCTTCAAAGGCGTTAGTAGTTGAGTCGGAGGACTCGGATGATGAAGTCGGACTTCTTGTCAAAAGATTCCGACGCATTGCAAGAAAGAATGGTGACGAAGCCAAGAGATTCGTCAAGGAAAGATACTCCAAGGACAAGGTGAAGGACCAAGAGAATAAATGCTACAAATGTGGGAAGCTTGGTCACTTCATGAAGGATTGTCAGGTGAAGGAGCCGCAACTCAAAGATAAAAAGGCCATCTACCAAAGGAAGAAGGCTTTGCAAGCGGAAGTAGCCCATTCGGAGAGTCTCCTTTCCGGATCCGAGAGCGACAATGGCGATCGAGATGATCTTGCACTCACGGGGGTGGTGGAAGATGATCTTGACAAGGAGTTCTTTGCACTCATGGCCATCGACGATGACAAGGAGGTATGCAATATTTCATCTCACTATAGAATTATTGATGAACGAGATGATTTAATACAAGAAAATGATCTCCTTGATTTAAAGTATCAACGTGTCAAGAAAGAGTTTAGAGCATGCATAAATGAGTATAATGACACGTTAGAAAATCACATTGCAATGCAACTTGAGCATGACATATTTTTAACAATGCATGTGATTGCACTTGAAGAGAAATATGATTTGATGAAATCATGTGCTCAAGCCCTTGAGGATAAGAAAAATGAATTAAGGGTAAGTGCTAAAAAGGTAGAGATCAAAGATGCATCTAGGCCAAGCATGAAAGTCAAACCTAGTGTCATGTATGCATCTAAGAAGGGAAATAAAAAGGAACAAGCACAAGTGATCAAGGAGTCTAAAACCTCCTTGAAGAAGCAAAGGCACATGCCTAAACAAAAGGCTAATGCACCAAAGGTATCACAACCTTTGGTTGATGTTGTGAAACAAAAACCTTCTTCAATTCCGAAGAAGGTGGTTCCTAAGAAGGAAACACGACATGTGCCAATGCATAAACATTCGCACAAGCATGCACCAACACACAAGCATACTCCTACATGTTTTTATTGCAATAGGAAAGGTCATGTAGAAAGAGTATGTAGAGCTAAAAATAATAAGAATCTTGTGTGGGTGCCGAAAGGCGAGATGAAGGTAACTAACCTTCAAGGACCCAAAACAAAAAGGGTACCAACTTCATATGGTTCTTTTGTAGGCCCTAGCACTCAATGGAGAAAGCGAAGACAAGAAGGTCAAATGGGTCGTGGACAGTGGGTGTTCCAACCATATGACGGGAGACAAACGTCTCTTCCATAGACTCACTATGCAAGACGGAGGAGTTGTCCACTTTGGCGGTAGCAAAGGCCAAATCAAAGGACATGGCATTGTGGGTAACGATTCCTTCTCTCTTAGTGATGTTTTATATGTTGTAGGTCTTAAGTTTAACTTGATAAGTGTCAGTCAACTTTGTGATGCTAACTATGAGGTAACGTTTTTGAAAACAAAGTGTGTTGTGAAAAAGGAAGAAAAGATTTTATTTGAGGCTTTGCGTTTCAAAAATATTTACAAAGTTAGCATCAATGATTTGGTTTCTCAAAATGTATCGTGTCTAGTTGCTAAGAATGATTTAACGCAACTATGGCATAGACGTCTCGGACATGTATGTTTCAAAAACATTTAAATTTATTTGCGAAAACGATAAAGTCCGAGGCCTTCCAAAAATGAGTTTCGAAAACAATGACTTATGTGACACTTGTCAAAAGGCGAAACTTGTGAAAACAAGTTTCAAACCCAAGACAAATATTTCCACCTCCAAGCCCCTACAATTGCTTCATATGGATTTGTATGGGGATGTTGGAACAAGAAGCTTGGGTGGTAAACATTACACCTTCGTGGTAGTAGATGACTATACTCGTTATACGTGGGTGATGTTTCTTGCTAAGAAAAGTGATGCATGTAGTGAGTTTATAAGTCTAAGTAAACGATTGGAAAATCATGTGGGTGACACCATCAAAACCATCCGTAGTGATCGTGGTGGTGAGTTCGATGGTGACTTCGAAAGGTTTTGCGTATCCAAAGGATCCTCTCATGACCTTTCGGCACCTAGAACTCCTCAACAAAATGGTGTGGCCGAACGAAAGAATAGAACTCTACAATAAATGTGTAGAGCAATGTTGAATGAGTTCGGTTTGCCTAAGTATTTTTGGGCCGAAGCGGTTAATGCCGCTTGCCATGTGATCAATCGTGTCTATTTGAGACCATACCTAAATGTGACACCCTATGAGCTTTGGAATGGAAAAGTTCCCAACATTGGGTATTTCAAAGTCTTTGGTTGCAAGTGTTTTATACTTAATACCAAAGATACTTTGGACAAACTTGACCTCAAAGCGGATGAAGGTATCTTTTTAGGTTATGCCTCAAATAGTAAAGCATTTCGTGTTTTCAACAAAAGGAGTCAAAAGGTGGAAGAATCAATCCATGTTAAGTTTAATGAGTCACTTAGTGATGAACCTAAACTTAATGAGGATTGTGAAGAGGATGAAGATGTGACTCCTCAAGAAGAAATTCTTGAGGATGTTCCTATGTTTGTTCCTCAACGAGAGATCGTTGATGATCCTCCAAATGGAAACATCTTCGTTGATTTGAGAGTTGAACCTCTTGAAGGCACTCCTCCACCTTATGTAAATGAACTTAGTGAGTCAAGTAAAAATGTCTCTTCTACTCATGTTGATTCACAAAATGTAGAAAATGCATCACACTTTCCGGAACATGAGGTTCATGATAATGATGAAGGTTCATCTCTTCCGGAACATGATCAAGAGGAAGTTGGAGGTGATGTATCCAATCTTCCTAGATCATTTAAGCACAAAAGTTCTCACCCTCAAGAGTTAGTCATAGGTGATTTAAATAGAGGTATCACCACACGAAGGCAATATAGAGAGAATGCATTTGTCTCTCTTATATAGCCTAAAAATATTAAAGACGCACTTCTTGATGAAAATTGGATCTTGGCTATGCAAGAAGAATTAAACCAATTTGAAAGAAGTGATGTTTGGGAGTTAGTTCCCAAACCAAACGATCATCCTATTATTGGTACGAAATGGGTTTTTCGTAACAAGATGGATGATCAAGGTAATGTCACTAGAAACAAGGCTAGGTTAGTTGCTCAAGGATACCGTCAAGAAGAAGGTATTGATTTTGATGAGACATTTGCACCCGTAGCACGGCTTGAAGCTATTAGAATGTTATTAGCATATGCTTGTTATAGAGATTTTACACTTTATCAAATGGATGTTAAATCCGCGTTCTTGAATGGTGTTATTCAAGAGGAAGTGTATGTTGCACAACCTCCCGGGTTTGAATGTCATGATTCACCACATCATGTCTTCAAACTTAAAAAGGCTCTTTACGGCCTCAAACAAGCTCCAAGAGCTTGGTACGAGAGGTTAAGTACTTTTCTTCTTAATAATGGTTTTTCAAGAGGTAAAGTTGACACTACTTTGTTCATAAAAGAACAAGGTAGGAATCATTTAATTGTTCAAGTATATGTTGATGATATTATTTTTGGTGCTACTAACAATTGTCTTTGTGAGCAATTTGCTAGTCTTATGCAAGGTGAGTTCGAGATGAGTATGATGGGCGAGCTAAATTATTTCCTTGGATTACAAATCAAGCAAACCATGGATGGTGTGTACATTTCCCAAGCCAAATACACAAGAGACTTGCTCAAAAAGTACAATTTTGGTGAAGGAAGAGAG
The DNA here is from genome assembly GCA_036186865.1 of Eustoma russellianum. Lineage (NCBI taxonomy): Eukaryota > Viridiplantae > Streptophyta > Magnoliopsida > Gentianales > Gentianaceae > Eustoma > Eustoma russellianum. The sequence goes on from AP025057.1 coordinate 11,099,273, forward strand.
GTGAACACTCCTATGAGCACAAGTGCAAAGCGTGACAAGGATGAAAAGGGAAAGCATGTCGAGGTAACTTTGTATCGTGGCATTATAGGTAGTCTACTTTATTTAACGGCTAGTAGACCCGATATTTTACATGCAGTATGCTTATGTGCTAGATTTCAAAGTGATCCTAGGGAGATGCATTTTATTGCGGTAAAACGCATCCTTAGATACCTTAGAAGTACTTTGAAATTTGGTTTATTATATCCTAAGAATGCATGTTTTGATTTAAGAGGTTATTGTGACTCCGATTATGCGGGGAGTCTAGTTGATAGAAAGAGCACCTCCGGAACTTGTCAGTTTCTTGGAGATTGTCTCGTTTCTTGGTTCTCCAAGAAACAAAACAGTGTGTCTCTCTCTACGGCGGAATCCGAATATGTGTCGGCCGCCTCGTGTTGTGCACAATTGTTATGGATGACTAACACTTTAAATGATTATAACATTCACTTCTCAAAACTGCCAATTTTGTGTGATAACACGTCCGCCATTAATATTGCACAAAATCCCGTCCAACATAGTCGGACCAAGCACATCGAAGTGAGGTATCATTTCATCCGTGATTGTGTACAAAAGAACTTGGTAAGTGTAGAATTTGTTCCTACACATGACCAACTTGCAGACATTTTCACGAAACCCTTGCCTAGCGATGTCTTTTTATCCATAAGAAGTAGGTTGGGGTTGCTCAATATGGGTTGATAAAACCATCTTGAGTTTTGAGCATGAAAATTTCAAAAATTTTCAAGATCAGTACACATAAAGCGCTTCATCTTACTCTCCTCAGGCGTTCGATGTCACATCAAGCGCCTGATGTTAAGGATGTCACTTGTTCGAAGTGACATCAGGCGCTTTATGCCTCTTTGTAAAGGCGTTCGATGTAGGATTAAGCGCTTGATCTGCGTTTGCTCACTCGTTTGATGTATTATTAAGCGCTCTATCCTCATCTTCCCAGCCGTTCAATGTGACATTAAGCGCTTCATCCCATTTTGTGAAGTCGTTCGATGTCACATTAGGCGCTTCATCTATCTTTTCACACTTCCACTGTCTCTTCAGCTTTCGCGCCATTTTAGAATCATCACTTCCCATCAATTCCCTGCCGTTTCCCCTCCTTTTCTCTCTCCCATTTTCCCCATTTCCCCATTTTCCCACGTCCTGAAACCTCTTCAACTTCCTAACTCCTCTTCCCTGCAAATCCCTTCAACTTCCTTCATCCTCCTTAAATTTCCCCTGCCCTCATCATTCCTCCTCACCTCCCTGATCATCCTTCTCTCAAACTCAAACCCTTAGCATTCTAAAATGGCCTCCGCTGGTTCCTCACAAAATGTCCCCACCGGTCACCGGAGGAAGAGACCTGCCGGAATCAGAGAACCCTCTGAACTGAAAGAAATCCGAAAATCTCTCACAAAGGAAAAGTTCCCATGGATGAAATGCAAACTAGATTCTGACGTTACAAAATCTCCTCATCACACGGCCATGGGAACTCATCTCTCTCTCTACTCTCACTTGCTTTATGAAGAATGGAAAGGCAAAAATAGACCAGTGGCTCCGTTAAAACTGGTTCAGATCGATGATTTTACCGCTTCACACAATGCAAACCAGGTTATTACTCTTCTTGAAAAACAAGGATGGACTCATATGTGGCTTAGGTTAGACATGAAATCCTACTCTAAAAATCTTACACGCAAATTTTATGCCAACATGTGGATTACCCCTGCTTCTGAAAACTCCTCTTTCTTCTTAAACACCGTCATCAATGGTACTCCTCTTAGCTTTTCAATCCAGGAAATCTGTACCATTTTAGGAGTTAGAAATGAAGGCCTAAGTGATTTTTCTGTGTTCGATTGGAGCGATCGATATGGCATCAGTGAGCAAGATGTCAAATTCCACCTTCAATACTTTCCTACCAAAAAGACTCAAAACATGCCTTTAGTAAATCGAATTTTACTTGCTGTCGTTACTTACTGTGTGAACGGGAAAGCAACTAGAAATCCGAGTAATATGGATTTCTATGTTACCTACCGCATTCTGCAAGAAACACAGTTAAATTTTGGTTGGATTCTTGTTGAGGTTATGATGGCTGCGCTTAGGAAAGGCTCTAAAGCTTTGCCCTTTGCAAACATCGTAACCATGCTGATCAAATCTAAAGGCATTGAAATTTCTGACGAATCCCTCACGGACGTTGCCAACACTGACTACTACGATAACTCAAATATCGCTCAAGCCGTTGATTCTCAACGCCGCAAGAGTACTCTTGTTCCCGACCTTGCTGATGAAGTTGACGAAGGTCCTCAGGACGGTGATGGGAGCAGTACAAATGCTGAGCTGATTGCACGCATCCAGTCTCTGGAACAGTCTGTTCAGCACCTTCAGCTTAGGGATGCGCGTCATGAATATCGTTTTGGTGTTCTTAAAGACGCTATTCTCCATCAAATGCCATGGGCATCCTTTCCCCCTGATTTTGATGATTTAGGGGGAGACACTGCTGCTGCTGCTACTGCTGGAGATACAGGAATTGGTGTTGGTGGTGTTGGTGGAAGTGGCCAACAAATGGGTGGCTTTGCTGAGTATGCATCAAGTCGTTTCAGTTTTGGTGATTTGCAGCATCCTGGTGGAAGTGGTGCTGGCTCTGGTGGTGGAATGTAGTTGGTTCTTGTTTTTGTTTTTCTCTGTTGCTTGCAAACCGTTTATCTTGTGATGACTAGAAACCTTTCTTTCCTTTTGATGTAGTTTGAAATATTTCTCTGATGTCGTTTGAAATATTTTCTCTTCTATGGTTAGCTTGTTAATAATAATGTTTCTCTTGTGTCAATTTATCTTGAGTCATATGGTTCGCTTCTTGAGAAGTTATTATGCACTTTGTGAGGGGGAGCATATGTTAAAAGGAAAAAATTAAAATAACGCATGTTGTGAAATCATCAAAAAGAGGGAGAATGTTAGAATATGACTTGGTTTTGATGATTTGCACAAGGTTGGCACTTGAATTTGTTAGATTAGGCGCTTCAAGTTGATGGTTTGAAGTTGTACACTTTGAACTCTCACTTCAGGCGCTTAATGTACCTTGGTGAAGTCCAGTACACTTCGAACGCCTGCATTAGGCGCTTTATGTGAGGTGTCTGGATGTGCGTACACTTCGAACGCCTTGTTCAGGCGCTTCATGTGAAATGTATGAAAGTCAGGGCACTTCGAACGCTTACATCAAGCGCTTCATGTGCCTTGATGAAATGTGCGAACACTTCGAACGCTACTTTAAGCGCTTCAAGTGTTTCACCAAGTCAAAAGTACTTTTCTCTGAATAAACACGCTTTCCCAAGGTCTGGTTCTGAGAAAATGTCAGTTTCAGTTCGAACTAGCATGAAGTGCTACATGAGGCGCTTCATGTCACTTCGAACGCATTCAGTTGCCAACACAAGGCGCTTAATGTGACTTCGAACGCATGTTCTTTTTCACATTAAGCGCTTCATGCTACTTTGAACGCCTATTCTTCAGACAGTTTAGGCGCTTCATGTGCTCAACGGTACAAATGTCTTTCTGCTTCATTTTCTAACCAGTTGACTTTGTGTACCCTCTTCTTTTAGTGTTATTTTCGCAGGTTTTCTCTCACACTCAGAGTTGCCAGTTTTCCATTCTTGGCCAAGGTTTTGGATCCTCTTCAAAATGTTTGCTACATGCCAAGAAAAGTTTCCCAAGAATGCAGGAGTACCTTCACAAGCTGCCAAATCCCATTATTGGCTGGGCAGAAGCTTTCAAACGGGAAGAATTTTTGAAGAATGATAAAAGAAGGGTTTTCTTCATTCTCTTCTCTAACTTTCTACATTGCAAGCTCTCAAGTTCTCTCGAGCTCAAGCTCTCAAAATATTTGTAATCTTTGTACATCTTTACTTTATTGTTGAGAGTGATTATTGTAAGAAGAAGAGTCTTCTTCTTGGTGAGATTATTCTGTGAGAGATTGGGTAGATTGTTGGTCAAGGAGCAAGGGTGCTCTTTGTTTAAGTTTTCTAGACTTTGAAGGGTTAGTTGATAATGTGTGGTGCACTATTCTCCCTACAAGATTTCTTTGAGGGCAAAGAAGATCTTTGGAGGCTAAACTTCAAAGGGTTAGAATTCTTGGTTGTTGGTCTAGGCAAGGTGCCTAGTTTTGTATTCTCTTGATTTTGTTTTGATTGTTGTTTCCCCCAAAAGAAATAACAATCCCCATTTCAAAATCCTTCTTGTGAAACATCAAGAAGATAGAGGAGTAGAGTCTCTTGACTTGAACCTCTATACATACTCGTGTTCTTTAATGTCTTTCAAGTTTTATTCTTTCTAAAGAACACATCCAAGTATTGATTGCACTCAAAAACGAAAAATAGCCACAAAATATCCATACTTGGTGAACACACTATTCAACCCCCCCTTCTAGTGTGTTCTAAGGGACCTAACAACCTACATACACTGCTGCACGCATAGAAATCCACATCACTTCGACGTAGTTTTTTAAATAACTCCTCATACCGTTTGAGGCACATTGATGAAATATCGTCAATACTCGCTCCTAAAAATTTAGCACGTTCCTTTTCTACAGCAGACCGTATCAGAACCATTAAATCATTCAATTGGGTGTTTCCCGTCTTTGATTCAAACAATATCATTAGTGGAATATAATAGTTGCCAGATGTGATGTCTGTTGTTGGAGGAGCAGCTTCGCACTGGTCCCTTAAATTGATGGCAGAAACAAGGATTGAGTCACGGAGACTGCCATGCTTTGTAAGACCTACGTCTAGGAGAGCCTTCCATATCAGTGCAGTCGCCACCACAACCTTGCTAAAACGCTGATCTAGGGCGGCCAGACTATCCTTAATTACGGTAATCTTAGTTTCCTCAAAAAAGAACATCTTTGTCATGGCTTTTGCATGGTTGAGAGAGGTTGGAGGATCTTTAGGAAGCAAGCAGATCCTCACAGGAAAGAGCATCGACAAGTGACCAAAACTCGAGCGCAAGTATTCTCCCTTTCCTTTCTTTGAAGTTTCAGCCCATTCATTCATGAATGTGGCCAATGTGAAACCATCTGCAACCAAATGTGAAATGGATATGCCAAGGACTATACCTCCACAATCAAAACTGTTGATCTGCACTGAGAGTAACGGCATGATGTTCGAATGGCTGACAGTGTTAACATTCAAAGGAACAAATTTACTGAGGATATGCATTTGTGAATCACTTGTTTGGAGGAAATCCGCAAGTTTTCCATTCACTTGGGCTTGTATGCATTCAACTCCTTGGTCTCCACAATGCACATAAAGCTCATTTTCCATGTATCTGCCTGCTAGAGGGTAAAATTTTGTTAATATTTGGGATAAAGATTTCTCCATCTTATGACATCTCTCATCATGGCTTGCTCTTTCATCATCCCCCTCAGACAGATAGTAGTAAAGCATTGGTGAATAGATTGGAGGCGCAAATTCATCAAACAAAGACAAGTTGTGGCGCGAAAGATGCGTTGGAGTTGGATTAGATGGTTAGATCAGCTTTCTGCTAAGAATTTGAATTTTCAAATCCGCCATTTTTTTTGTAACAACAGAGTGGGAACAAGGGTTACACTAAAGCATTAGTTGCAGATGTATATATAGTCCAACATATATGTACACGTAAGTACACGTGTTATAAATATGTGTGTGTATATATGTACATCTATACATATATATACGTATGCATATGTACATATACACGCACATATATATGATTTTTTATAGGACGGGCGGCACCGTTCTGCATTTTATTAATAATATACCCTCACTTGTGGCTAAGGAATAGATATACATATATCCACATATATTTATATATATGTGTGTGTATATATATGTACACATATATATACATATGTACACATGTATATGCATATGAATACATACATATACATTTTTTTTTACATACATATACATATGTACACATGTATACATATATATATTTACATATGTATATGCATATATATACATATATACACATGTAAAAAAATTGGTTATTAAACATTCTCACATACTTCTGCTTATTGTTTTCATATATACCGAAAGGTAATTAGAAGAAAAATGGCTTCAAACTTGTTGGCTATCGTAATGTTGCTTTTCGTTGTTGAATCTGGGATCATGGTGAACGGCGGCATAGTGGTAAGAATTCCACATTGCGATGAACCAAATGATTGCACGCAGTATTGCATTAAGCAGTTGTCCAATAGGAATATCCGCGTTTTGTGCGAGAATCACTTGTGCTTGTGCGAACCATTTCGAGGAGGGGTCCAGAATAAGAAGAATGCACCAAATAGTTTAACTATTAATAATCAAAATGTTTAGTGAAATGGTTTGCTCTTTTACTTCTTGATATTTAAACAATAGTATTATATTTTGTGTAAAAAAAAATTGGTTATTATCTATTCGCTTCCTCAACGCAATAAACACACGAAGGATGGGTCTGGCGGCGGGATGCACTCACTGGCGGCAGTGATGCCGCCGTTCGATTTCTGCAATCAACAGACTTCATTCGATTCTTCCACTGGTAATTTTCCCTTGCTTCGATTCTTCATTTTGGTTTCTGCTATTGTCTACGGGTTGCTTACGGCGGCCCCAAATATTGCAAAAGACTCAACCTTTTTGATTGTAATGCTGCATCATCATTTACTACTGGTCCTGAATTCATATTTGGTCTGAGATGGAACCGCCGCCACTCTCCAAATCATTTGCGGCTATGGTATCGTTTGCCGTTGCAGGCAGATTCCCATCGCGTGAGACGGGACGCTATAAGGGATACCCCGCTGTTTCATTTACGCAAGATGAAATTGCCATTGTTGCAAATCGCTTCAAGTACGCCCTGGTTGGAGCCTTTTGGCGTGGCCGGCCATCTATGTCAGGCTTGCGCGCCTCGATTGACAGAATAGGGTTCAAAGGATCAGTTAATATTGGTCTCCTTGATGAGGGACATGTGCTGCTAAACTTTGTTAACGAAGAAGATTATACGCGATTCTTTTATCGTCGTCATTGGCGTTTCCAAGGATATGATATGAAGGTCACGAAACGGACTCCTTCTTTTGATCCATGTCCGGATACCCCAATTGTCTCGGTGTGGGTGGCACTTGAGGGTCTTCCAATTCATCTCCATGATTATCGTACGTTATATGAGATTGCAAAGTTGATTGGTACCCATTAAAGATGGACTCGGCTACCTTAAGTTTTCATCGTCCCTCTGTGGCGCGGTTTTGTGTTGAAGTGGATGTCACCATGGATTTACCATCTAAGCATTCTTTCTTTCAAGTAGTTGTGTATGAAGATCTCCCTAGGTACTGCAGCAAATGCCGTCGGTTTGGCCATTAAGTGGGTTCATGTGGAGAAGGGAAGGTTCATGCCCCAGCGCATCCGATGAAGAATTCAGGAAAGAGTGAAGTTTGGATTCCTAAAGGAAATATTCAGAAAGAGGCAGGAGAACAACCTGTTGGAGATTCTATTCCTAATCAACATCTGGTCCAAACAGGAGAATTACATGCAGATTCTGAGGAGACTCTACAGCAGGAATTGGTTGATATTGGGGTAGGGGACGGTGATGACAGGGAAGAATTACAGGAGGCAACAACTCAACCCATTCTTGCCAAGGAATCGCAGGACCTTGCGACTACTGCGGAAACGTCTACATTGCAGATTTTCTCTCGGTTGACTGCAGATTTATGTCCCGTACTATTAGTGCTGCCAACATTGGATGTTCAAGAGCAGCAGGATGAGCAGCAGATGGATACATCCTACTCTGCTACACTATCCATTCATACCGATGAATCTAACATAGGAGAGGGAGCAGTATGCATATCTCCTCCGCCCTTCGAGATTTCAGACGCGAATGTACAGCCTGTTCAAGAGGTGAATCCAACTTCTGAAGTGGTTCCGGAAGTCCAAATTCAATCCGTTCAAATTGATTTGCCAATGCCACTGGCGATACTGCCAGCCAGTGACCATCTTTCTTTCCCCGATTATGATCCTTTAATCGAACAATTTTATCAAGACCACTTTCGGGAGGAGGAAAATGATGTTGATCTTGCAGTAGGTTCGGACAATGAAGCATCTCACTCATCTAATCGGCGTAAAGGGAATGACTATGATGATATATGAGAGAGTTTGCTCATTGCGGCGGATGATATGGATTGTTGCATGACATCAACTGGTGGCGGAACTCTTCTTGGCAAACTATCTCGGAAAAAGCGCAGAGCTCGGAAGAACCTTCCGCCTGTTAGAATATGTTGAGTTTTGATGATTTGCACTTCGAACAAGTGATTAGGTGCTTCATGTGTGTTGTTGGAAGTCAGTGTACTTCGAACGCTTACATTAGGCGCTTAATGTACCTTGGTGGAGTCCAGTACACTTCGAACGCCTACATTAGGCGCTTTATGTGAAGTGTCTTGATGTCAGTACACTTCGAACGCCTAGATTAGGCGCTTTATGTGAAGTGTTTGAAAATCAGGACACTTTGAACACCTGATTAGGCACTTCATGTGCCCTGTTGAAAAATGCGAACACTTCGAACGCCTTTTTAGGCGCTTTATGTTGTCCATCAAGTCAAAAGTACTTTTCCCCTGAATGGGCACGTACTCTTAAGTACTTTCTCTAAGAAAATGTCATAGTTGGTTCGAACAAGCATGAAGGGCTACATTAGGCGCTTCATGTGACTTCGAACGCCTTAAGAAGCCCACATTAGGCGCTTGATGTGACTTCGAATGACAGTTCATTTTCACATCAAGCGCTCGATGTCACTTCGAACGCCTGTGCTTTTAGCACATTAGGCGATTCATGTGACCAACGTTACAAAGGTCTTAAACTTCACTTTTTAACATCAGTTGACTCTTTGTACCCTCCTCTTTTAGTGTCTTTTTCACAGGTTCCTCTCTGCTGAAGATTTCAGGTTTCCTTTCTTGGCATTCATTTTGAAATCTCTCCAAGAATGTTGCTACATGCCAAAGGGAGATCTCCAATGATGAGGACTCACCAACACATGATGCCAAAACCCATTAATGTTTGTGCAGAGGGTTTCAAACAGGAAGAAACATGATGGTTGATAAAAGAAGGGTTTCCTCCATTTTTCTTCTCCAACTTTCTACTTGGCAAGCTCTCAGATTTTCTCTCAAGCTCAAGCTCTCAAAATACTTTTAAACATTGTACATTTTACTTTATTATTGAGAGTAACTATCGTAAGAAGAAGAAGAGTCTTCTTCTTGGTGAGATTCTATTGTGAGAGATTGGGTAGATTGTTGGTCAAGGAGCAAGGGTGCTTCTTGTTTAAGATTTCTAGACTTTGAAGGGTTAGTTGATAGTGTGTGGTGCACTATTCTCCCTACAAGATTTCTTTGAGGGAAAAGAAGATCTTTGGAGGCTAAACTTCAAAGGGTTAGACTTCTTGGTTGTGGTCTAGGCAAGGTGCCTAGTTTTCTGTTTTCTGGATTTTGTTCTTTGATTGTTGTTTCCCCCAAAAGAAATAACAATCCCCATTTCAAAATCTTTCTTGTGAAACATCAAGAAGGTAGAGGAGTAGAGTCATTTGACTTGAACCTCTATACATACTTGTGTTCTTTACTTTCTTGCAAGTCTTTAATCTTTCTAAAGAACACACTCAAGTATTGGTTGCACCTCAAAACGAAAAATATCCATAAAATATCCATACTTGGTGAACACACTATTCAATCCCTCCCTTCTAGTGTGTTCTAAGGGACCTAACAATTGGTATCAGAGCCACTTCTTGCTTATTTGAGACCAAATAAAAGATTTGATCATTATAGTATGGATCCCTTTGTTTTTGATGATGTGGGTTCTCCTAGTGCTGATGCCTCTAGAAGAAGGAGGCAAGAAACCCTACTCCCTTCTATCTCAAATGTTCATGTCAAAGTTCCCATGTTTGATCCTCTAAACTACCCACTATGGAAGTCAAATATGGAAACCTATCTACGTTCTTGTGGGCACAGAATATGGGTTGATGTCTCAAGAGGCTCTATGATTCCCATTGATATTGATGATCCTACTCCTGAAGAGGAGTTCCAGTTGGCCATAAATAGCAAGGTTCTTGCTATTTTAAACAGCTCTCTTTCCTCAAATGAGAGAGCTCACATTCAAGGTGTCCAATCCGCTCATGATGCTTGGACAAAGCTTGAGATGATCCACGAAGGAACATCTCAAGTAAGAAAGGCCAAGAGGAGACAGTTGATAAAGTAGTTCTACAACTTTACTGTCCCTAAAGGTGAAAAGATTGAAGAGTCCATCCAAAGATTCACCAAGCTTGTCAACCTTCTCAAAGCGGTTGGCAAGAAAATCGAACAAGAGGATCTAAACCATTGCTTCCTAAACAGTTTAGGAAGAGAATGGAATGCAAAGGTAACGGCCATTGAGGAGTCCAAGGATTTGGAGACCATCACCTTGGATGAGCTATATGGGAATCTCATTACTTATGAGATTCATTTAGATGCACAAGAAAAGAACGACCCTATTCGCCACTCCACTAAGGCGCTTGTATGCGAGTCGGAGGACTCGGACGATGAAGTCGGACTTCTTGTCAAAAGATTCCGACGTTTTGCGAGAAAGAATGGTGATGAAGCCAAAAGATTCATCAAGGAAAAGTACTCCAAGGACAAGGTGAAGGACCAAGAGAATAAATGCTACAAGTGTGGGAAGCTTGGTCACTTCATGAAGGATTGTCGGGTGAAGGAGCCGCAACTCAAAGACAAGAAGGCAATCTACCAAAGGAAGAAGGCCTTGCAAGCGGAAGTAGCCCATTGGGAGAGCATTCTTTCCGGGTCCGAGAGCGACAATGGCGATCATGATGATCTTGCACTCACGGGTGTGGTTCAAGATGATCTTGACAAGGAGTTCTTTGCACTCATGGCCATTGATGATGACATGGAGGTATGCAATATCTCATCTCACTATAGAATTATTGATGAACGAGATGATTTAGTGCAAGAAAATGACCTATTAGATTTAAAATATAAACGTGTCAAGAAGGAGTTTAGAGCATGCTTAAATGAATATAATGACACGTTAGAAGATCACATTGCATTGCAACTTGAGCATGATATATTTTTGACTATGCATGTGATTGCACTTGAAGAGAAACATGATTTGATGAAATCATGTGCTCAAGCCCTTGAGGATAAGAAAAATGATTCAAGGGTAAGTGCTACAAAGGTAGAGGTTAAGGATGCATCTAGGCCAAGCATGAAAGCTAAAATAAAACCTAGTGCCATGTATGCATCTAAGAAGGGAAACAAAAAGGAACAAGCACAAGTGGTCAAGGAGTCCAAAACCTTCTTGAAGAAGCAAAGGCACATGCCTAAACAAAAGGCTAATGCACCAAAGGCATCACAACCTTTGGTTCATGTTGTGAAACAAAAACCTTCTTCTATTCCAAAGAAGGTGGTTCCTAAAAAGGAAACACGACATGTGCCTACGCACAAGGATTCGCACAAGCATACACCAACTCACAAGCATACTCCTACATGTTTTTATTGCAATAGGAAAGACCATGTAGAAAGAGTATGTAGAGCTAAAAATAATAAGAATCTTGTGTGGGTGCCGAAAGGCGAGATGAAGGTGACTAACCTTCAAGGACCCAAAACAAAAAGGGTACCAACTTCATATGGTTCTTTTGTAGGCCCTAGCACTCAATGGAGAAAGCGAAGACAAGAAGGTCAAATGGGTCGTGGACAGTGGGTGTTCCAACCATATGACGGGAGACAAACGTCTCTTCCATAGACTCACTATGCAAGACGGAGGAGTTGTCCACTTTGGCGGTAGCAAAGGCCAAATCAAAGGACATGGTATTGTGGGTAACGATTCCTTCTCTCTTAGTGATGTCTTATATGTTGTAGGTCTTAAGTTTAACTTGATAAGTGTCAGTCAACTTTGTGATGCTAATTATGAGGTAACGTTTTTTAAAACAAAGTGTGTTGTGAAAAAGGAAGATAAGATCTTATTTGAGGCTTTGCGTTTCAAAAATATTTACAAACTTAGCATCAATGATTTGGTTTCTCAAAATGTATCTTGTCTAGTTGCTAAGAATGATTTGACGCAACTATGGCATAGACGTCTCGGACATGTATGTTTCAAAACATTTAAATTTATTTGCGAAAATGGTAAAGTCCGAGGCCTTCCAAAAATGAATTTCGAAAACCATGACTTATGTGACACTTATCAAAAGGCGAAGCTTGTGAAAACAAGCTTCAAACCCAAGACAAATATTTCCACCTCCAAGCCCCTACAATTGCTTCATATGGATTTGTATGGGGATGTTGGAACAAAAAGCTTGGGTGGTAAACATTATACTTTCGTGGTAGTAGATGACTATACTCGTTATACGTGGGTGATGTTTCTAGCTAAGAAAAGTGATGCATGTAGTGAGTTTATGAGTCTAAGTAAACGATTGGAAAATCATGTGGGTGACACCATTAAAACCATCCGTAGTGATCGTGGTGGTGAGTTTGATGATGATTTCGAAAGGTTTTGTGTATCCAAAGGATACTCTCTTGACCTTTCGGCACCTAGAACTCCTCAACGAAATGGTGTGGCCGAACGAAAGAATAGAACTCTACAAGAAATGTGTAGAGCAATGTTGAATGAGTTTGGTTTGCCCAAGTATTTTTGGGCCGAAGCGGTAAATGCCGCTTGCCATGTGATCAATCGTGTCTATTTGAGACCATACCTAAATGTGACACCCTATGAGCTTTGGAATGGAAAAGTTCCCAACATTGGGTATTTCAAAGTCTTTGGTTGCAAGTGTTTTATACTTAATACCAAAGATACTTTGGACAAACTTGACCTCAAAGCGGATGAAGGTATCTTTTTAGGTTATGCCTCAAATAGTAAAGCATTTCGTATTTTCAACAAAAGGGTTCAAAAGGTGGAAGAATCAATCCATGTTAAGTTTAATGAGTCACTTAGTGATGAACCTAAACTTAATGAGGATTGTGAAGAGGATGAAGATGTGACTCCTCAAGAAGAAATTCTTGAGGATGTTCCTATGGTCGTTCCTCAACGAGAGATCATTGATGATCCTCCAAATGGAAACATCTTCATTGACTTGAGAGTTGAACCTATTGAAGGTACTCCTCCACCTTGTGTGCATGAACTTAGTGAGTCAAATAGAAATTTTTCTCATACTCATGTCGATATACAAAATGTAGATAATGCATCACACATTCCGGAACATGAGGTTCATGTGGATGATGAAGGTTCATCTCTTCCGGAACATGATCAAGAGGAAGTTAGAGGAGATGTCTCCAATCTTCCTAGATCATTTAAGCACAAAAGTTCTCACCCTCAAGAGTTGGTCATAGGTGATCTAAATAGGGGTATCACCACATGAAGACAATATAGAGAGAATGCATTTGTCTCTCTTATAGAGCCTAAAAATATTAAAGATGCACTTCTTGATGAAAATTGGATCTTGGCTATGCAAGAAGAATTAAACCAATTTGAAAGAAGTGATGTTTGGAGTTAGTTCCCAAACCACACGATCATCCTATATTTGGTACGAAATAGGTTTTTCGTAACAAGATGGATGATCAAGGTAATGTCACTAGAAACAAGGCTAGGTTAGTTGCTCAAGGATACCGTCAAGAAGAAGGTATTGATTTTGATGAGACATTTGCACCCGTAGCACGGCTTGAAGCTATTAGGATGTTATTAGCATATGCTTGTTATAGGGATTTTAAACTTTACCAAATGGATGTTAAATCTGCTTTCTTGAATGGTGTTATTCAAGAGGAAGTGTATGTTGCACAACCTCCCGGGTTTGAATGTCATGATTCACCACATCATGTCTTCAAACTTAAAAAGGCTCTTTACGGCCTCAAACAAGCTCCAAGAGCTTGGTACGAGAGGTTAAGTACTTTTCTTCTTAATAATGGTTTTTCAAGAGGTAAAGTTGACACTACTTTGTTTATAAAAGAACAAGGTAGGAATCTTTTAATTGTTCAAGTATATGTTGATGATATTATTTTTGGTGCTACTAACAATTGTCTTTGTGAGCAACTTGCTAGTCTTATGCAAGGTGAGTTCGAGATGAGCATGATGGGCGAACTTAACTATTTCCTTGGATTACAAATCAAGCAAACCGAAGATGGCGTGTATATTTCCCAAACCAAGTACACAAGAGATTTTCTCAAAAAGTACAACTTTGGTGAAGGAAGAGAGGTAAACACTCCTATGAGCACAAGTTCCAAGCTTGACAATGATGAAAAGGGAAAGCATATCGAGGTAACCTTGTATCGTGGCATTATAGGTAGTCTACTTTATTTAACGGCTAGTAGACCCGACATTTTACATGCAGTATGTTTATGTGCTAGATTTCAAAGTGATCCTAGGGAAATGCATTTTATTGCGGTAAAACGCATCCTTAGATACCTTAGAAGTACTTTGAAATTTGGCTTGTTTTATCCTAAGAATGCATGTTTTGATTTAAGAGGATATTGTGACTCCGATTATGCGGGGAGTCTAGTTGATAGGAAGAGCACCTCCGGAACTTGTCAGTTTCTCGGAGATTGTCTCGTTTCTTGGTTCTCCAAGAAACAAAACAGTGTGTCTCTTTCTACGGCAGAATCCGAATATGTGTCGGCCGCCTCGTGTTGTGCACAGTTATTATGGATGACAAACACGTTAAATGATTATAACATTCACTTCTCAAAGGTGCCAATTTTGTGTGATAACACGTCCGCTATTAATATTGCACAAAATCTCGTCCAACATAGTCGGACCAAGCACATTGAAGTGAGGTATCATTTCATCTGTGATTGTGTACAAAAGAACTTGGTTAGTGTAGAATTCGTTCCTACGCGAGACCAACTAGCAGACATTTTCACGAAACCCTTACCTAGTGATGTCTTTGTATCTATAAGAAGTAGGTTGGGGTTGCTCAACATGGGTTGATAAAACCATCTTGAGTTTTGAGCACGAAAATTTTAAAATTTTCAAGATCAGTGCACATAAAGCGCTTCATCACACTTGCTTCAGGCGTTCGATGTCACATCAAGCGCCTGATGTTAAGGATGTCACTCGTTCGAAGTGACATCAGGCGCTTTATGACCCTTTATATTGGCGTTCGATGTAGGATTAAGCGGTTCATCCAAATGTGTTCACTCGTTCAAAGTGACATTAAGCGCTCAATCTTCATCTCCACAGCCGTTCAATGTGACTTTAAGCGCTTCATCCCATTTTGTGAAGTCGTTCGAAGTCACTTTAGACGCTTCAACCCTAATTTCACACTGTCTATTCCGCCGCCTCTTCAGTTTTCGCGCCATTCAAGGACCATCAATTCTCTGCCGCCCTTTTTCTCTTCCCCACTTCCCCACGTCTACCTTTTCCTCTTCTCATTCACTTAAAACTTTTCATCTTCTTCCTAGCATCTCTCTCCCACTCCTCCACTCCTCAAACCTCTCTCCCACTTCTTCCTCCCACCATAACTCCATCATCCCTTCATCTTCCCTTTTTCACCCTTTAAAAATCCAACCTTTTCCTCATTCTTCTTCACATCCTCATATCATTCCTCTGCCTCTACTCCAAAGACTTCTTTTCTTTTTCAAAAACCTTTCTATGAAATGGCTTCTGCTGGTCCTTCAAAACGTCCACGCACCCAAAAGCGAAAACAAACGGCTGGACATGGGATTGTCGAGCCTCCTGCAATCACAGCCATTCGAGAATGGCTCACCAAGGATAACTTTCCTTGGTTAAAGAAGTTTGAGCCCGAAATCAAGAAGCCTCCACGCACCATTGACAAAGGTGCCCATGTTTCTTACTATTCCAGCATGCTATTCCAAGAATGGGTAGCAAACAATCGTCTCATCATCCCTCTGAAACTGCTCAACCTCAGAAATGTTCCTGAGACGAGCAGTGCATTTGAAATCGTTCCTTTGTTGGAACATCAAGGCTGGACATCTCTTTGGTCCAGACTTGACATGCAAAAATATTCCCGCGAGCACACCCGGCTGTTCTACTCCAACTTGTGGGTCACCCCACAATCTGAGTCTCAACCTTTTTCCCTCAATACTATCATTGATGGTACTCCTCTCAGCTTCACTATCCCTGAAATCTGTGAAGTCTTGAGAATCCGAAATGAGGGCTTGACTGATTTCTCCGTATTTGACTGGAGCAACAAATACGGCATCCGTGAGCAGGACGTAAAATTCAATCTGGGGTATTTCCCCTCCAAAAAGACTCAGAACATGCCGTTGGTGGATCGCATCTTGCTAGCGGTGGTCACCTACTGTATCAATGGTAAGGCTACTAGAAATCCCAGCAACATGGATTTCTATGTATCTTACCGTCTCAAACATCTGACCCAGCTGAATCTCGCCTGGATTTTCATAGAAGTCATGTTTGCAGCTCTTAGAAAAGGGTCGAAAGCTTTACCTTTTGCCAATATTGTCACAATATTGTTGAAGGCAAAAGGTATAGAAATTTCTAATGATTATTTGACCCCGGTTGCTAAATCTGACGTCTATGATCACTACAATATCGCCCAAGACATTGAATCACAAAAACGAAAGGCCACTACCATTCCTGATGATGAAGAGGTCGAGGAAGGACCTCAAGATGCTGCTGGTGCTGGCAATTCCTCTGAGTTGCTATCACGAATTGCTGCGCTTGAACAGACTGTTCAATAGTTGCATCTTCGTGTTGCTATCACTACAATATACATCTTCGTGTTGCTATCACTACAATATACAGTCTTATTTATTTTGGCCAAAGACATCGCAACCTGTTGGTTTAGTCAGATTGTATACATGCGACACAAACAACAGATTATGTGCTTTCTTCACTAGTAGAATATTCTCGAGGCTATTGTTACATGTTACTATGTTATTTCCTTTCTTTATCCTTGGGAGAGTGTCCCGTAATATGTAGGTATCAATGTAACCACGGTATTCCTCCGCCACAAGTGATGATTACTTATTATTA